>CM066329.1:75267814-76482814 GCA_033807585.1 Hydrophis major
TTCGCGTTCGTGGTCATGCTGCATCTTCATGGTGGGTGTCAGTTCGCTTCATGTATGAGTCGGAGGGGTTTGAAGTGGGTAGTGATGCAGCTTCGGTACGGCTTCTGGTCCATGGTCATGTCCCATCTTCTGTGTGGATGTGAGTCTGCTTTCTCCATGGAAGTGTGGTAGTAGCACCTTGTGTGGTCCTTGTGGGTGTGGGTCTGGTGTCATTCTTCATATTAGATACTCGTTTGTTAACATGCATCCTTGTTAATATCCTAACATGCATATTCTAATTTTCATTGGTGTTGTTTTGCTATGCTATTACCATAAACTGCCAAGAGTCTGGTAATTTTGGGAGGTATAGTGCTGTAAATCTACCTATCTGTCCATCCATCCCTAATTTGGATCGTCATCAAAACACAATTTCATCACTTAAAATCTGCTACTGATTTTCCCATGGGAAGTGGCAACATAAGTATTTTTTGTCTCTGCTGGGCTTAGGATGCTCCCTTTACCACACTCCCTAGGGACCATTTTTTTCCCTTCCTACTCCACTGATATCACCTGCCACTTAACTAGTGATCCTTGGAGAATAGGAAGAGATCTGCTGGACTGGAGAAACACATCAACCCCTTTGTTTTTTATTTCTTAATTAAAATAAAAGTTTTTTTTAAAACCCCAAACAAATTGTACCTAATACTTGAAACACCTGTCATATCTGCATTTCTTGGTGGTAACTCTCCAGAAGCAGCTTGCCCAAATGGCCAGAAATGGCACATGAAACTTTTGGCATGCAGTACATGGGTTCCATTGCTGAATGATAACTGAGTGATATATAAAGATGAAGGAAAAAAAAAAACCCAGTTCAGGTTTTTATTGCTACCTTCGAAATTCTATAAAAGCTTCCAACAAATGGATGTGATCCACGTTGTTGCTCATTATGGATTCAGATCTTATTTTCTCTACATGCCAACAACATGCAAAACCTGCAGACTCTGGAGACCTGGTTGTTCCCCTTGGCACTAGGGCCAGAAGGTTAGGTGAGGTGTGATGCTCATGTAGCCTTTTGTTGGAGAGGCTGTTTTTACCAAGAGAATCATGGGTTAACTCTTATGTTGATTTTAATCTTTGTATGCTGCCTATGAGATGGCAAATTTTATACATCAGTAACATAAAGTGACATAAAATAAAATTGTTCAACTGTTCAGTCAATTGATCAAAGGAACTGCTACTATTTACATGTACTCTTAAATAAATTGGAAAAAGAATTATCTGATCATGAGTTACAAAACAATTTACAAAGTCTGCACTACTATTACTTTTTATCTTCTCATGATTCCTTATCACCCATCCTCTCCCACTTGTGATTGTATGACTGTAACTTTGTTGCTTGTATCCTTACGATTTATATTGACTGTTTCCTAATATGATTTGATTGCTTATTGTACCCTATGACTATCTTTAAGTATTGTACCTTATAATTCTTGACTCTTGATGAATGTATCTTTTATGTACACTGAAAGCATTTGCACCAAGACAAATTCCTTGTGTGTCCAATCAAACTTGGCCAATAAAGAATTCTATTCTATTCTATTCTATTCTATTCTATTCTATTCTATTCTATTCTATTCTATTCTATTCTAAAACACAGAAAAAAAAAACTCTGAGCAAATAATTCCTGGCACCACATCTTAATTTTAATCTAGACTATGCTTTTAATATTAGGAGAAAAATGAATTAGAAAAGCTTTGATCTGATACCCACATTTAAAGCCGGGTATGCCTTTTACTTCTTACATCCCTTTTTAAAGGAAATAAATAAAATGGTCTGGTTGTTTGATCCATTCTTTCTTGGCATTCTAACAGGAGCCTGAATTAAATCAGAATCCTCAATGCATTCTTTCTTTAACCTTTATGTTGGTTAATCAAGTTATCAGTAAATTCATGATGCTGAACCTTTCCATTCTTGCAGTTTTTTAAAAAAAGGGTTGGCCTCAAAGACATTATAGAAATGCTGCTATTGAGAGGAATAATGGATCTTTTCTTTCCAATCCAATAATGCACGTATACAACCTGTAGTAATTACACCCCAGTTTGTACAGGACTTAATCTCTAACTGAAACATGTTTTGTTGACTTCTGCTTTAATTGCCACCTTTTGAGCACTGCTGTTCTCACTTTGATAACAGAGATCCTTTTCAGAAATTCTGTACAGTTCTTTCTCCACAAAATGCCCCATTTTGCAAATGAGAAAAATATTTAGATTACCAATAAGAAAAACCAAAGCAATATAGCCTACCCTGGTGGAGACATCTGTGTATTAACATCTTTTTTTTTTTTTTTGACATATTGTGTGGGCAAGGGATTTCTTAAGGGATTTCTATTACAAGTCAGGCCATGAAATGCATTCATGAAATGGTTGTTATAACCATGTCATCCCATCTGTGCTCAAAACTCAAATCTTTTTTGGAGCAAAAAATCTCATCCACGCCAGACTAAGAATGTGATGAAATGTCTTACACTGCAGACAAAACCTGCAAGGAATAGATATAATATATCTGATATGTTAGATAATGATGTGGGCTGTGTCATTTTTGAACAGCTCTCCTGACCTCAATATTAGATAATGCTAAAATTATAGTTCCTTCTCCAGTAAGTTTAACTCTCTAAAATCAGCCTTTTTTTCAAATTTTCCAATCCTCTTGCCACAAACTTTCATGCCATAGTTCACTGTCAGAAAGCTTCTTTTCTGAGTGAAGTTCTATTATATACTCTCTGTAGTTGGGTAAGCAGTTGTGGCAGGAGACAGTTTCACAAATCAACTCTTTCCCGCACCATCTTTTATCCCACAACTATCCGTGTTTATAAAGTGGGCCTTTAAAGTATGTTTACATTATTTTATTCCTTCTGCCTTGTGATCCACAGAATACTTTTGTTTGTATGATATGATGGGATGACAGATTAACATAAATCAGAATAGAGCTGGAAGAGACTTTAGAGGTCTTCTAGTTTTCAAGCAGGAGACCTTATATCATTCTAGGCAAGTAGCTATCCAGTCTCTTCTTGAAAACCTCCAGTGATAAAACACCCACAACAAGCTGTTCCACTGATTAAGAGTTCTCACTGTTAGGAAGTTTCTCCTTAATTCTAGGTTGCTTCTCTGCTTGATTAGTTTCCATCCATTGTTTCTTATCTTGCCTTCTGGTGCTTTGTAAAATAAGTTGAACCTCTCTTCTTTGTGGCAGGCCCTCAAATACTGGAACACTGCTATCGTGTCACCCCAGACCCTCTTTTGTCTAGACTAGTCATAACCAATTCCTGCAATCATTCTTCATATGATTTTGTCTCCAGGCCTTGATGGAGATGGGCTTCCTCATCTGTCCAAAGGGAATTAAAATTTGAATATTAATTCCCGACACCGATTTGGCTTTTAGCAGCATACGGTATCTCTTTCAACAAATTTATAGTATTGTTGCACTATTACTACTTATGTTTAAATTTAAAAAATGTTTTCTTTACTTCTTCAAAAGTCCAACTTGCTATTTTTATTTGTAAGTCAGGAAACCCAATAACGCATAATTCTGAAAAAGGATAGAAATTTAGGTCTGCATGAATCAAAAGTAAAAGCATATGTTTCTGAAATTATGTTATTTTCATTATTTGTTAGCAGTGTATCTTTGTATTGACTCCACAATATACTCCTGACTATTCAAGCTTGAAATTCTTAAAAGTCAGTTTAGTTTAGGTCACATTACTTGGCTTTAGAATTCAAAAAATAATGGATTGTTTTGTGACCACATTTACTCTGATTCAAATAATGCTTAGAAAATATACTAAATCCAATCTGGAATTATGTACTTAAGGAATACGAATCCTGTGGCTACTACTGGGATTCCACTGGGATCTTAGGATCACAACCCAATTCTTATAAAGGCTACGGACTTTCTTTTAAATATGTTACTAAATTTCATATTCATCACTAGGCATTATGAAAACCACAGCAGGTACTGATGTAGATTTTGCTCATCAGTAATAATGAGGTCCTTATTTTAGTTTGGAAAACAAACTTTTTTATTTTTCAGCTTGCAGAAATCAAGTTCAAATCTGAATCCACAGTTCATTAAATTCAGAGTTTTAACTGAACAGAATGTACATTCATGATACAGAAGATAATTTACTTTGCTTTGTGCAACCACAGTGAAAGATAAACTTTGCATGGCCCCAAATTCAATCTTTAAAACACAGAGCTTTCCTTTTCTTCTGAGATCATAGATCTCGTATCAAACTGTTTCTTCACAGCAATGAGAACTAAAAACCTGTGCTTTTAAATCTCAGAAATGAAAAGAGGAAGCTACTTTAGCTTAAATAAAATCACATTGACAGAAGTGGTTTTTCATTTCCATGTAAAAGTGCAAAGGAGGGAAACTAGGTCTTTCTGGGGGAACTTAGCCATTCCTCAAGCAGACAGACTTCTATTCTAAGTTGTTCAGAATTTATGACACTGATGGCATCAATGTAGCTTGACCAAAAAGCTACAAACACCACAAGAAGCAATGGATGAAAACTGATCAAAGAGAGATTCAACCTAGAATTAAGGAGAAATTTCCTGATCGTGAGAATAATTTGTAGAACTACCTGCCTTCAGAAGTTGTGAGTATTCCATCATTGGAGGTTTTAAAGAAAAGATTGGACAACTACTTGTCTGAAGTGGTATAGGGTTTCCTGTTTGAGAAGGGGTTGGACTAGAAGGCCTCCAAGGTCCCTTCCAAATCTGTAAAAAGACTCAATTGTTTCTATTGACAAGATGAGATTTCTACCTGTGTCACAGTTCTTTTCTCCACGGACTTGGCATTTTAAACTTTTTGTCCCAAGAGTTCTGAAGTTGTTGTTTTTCTCTCCAGGAGAGGATCAGGTCAGGATAAGAGCAGCCACGTCTATGGTTTACTTATGTTTAAAACTCTTGCATATTCTCTAGAAAGTCCAAGCTATTCTTACAAACTGAGCATCAAGGTTGAAAATGGCCTTTCCATTTTCTATAATTTGTGCTAGGTGAAATGCTGGGACTCATTTGAAAGGCACCATATTGAAAAAGTTCTGTTTACTTAATTAAAAGTATTATACAATAAATTTTACCTCTTCAAACTGCAAGTAAGCAATCAAGAATTTTAATGGGAGGCTTATGACACCCCAGAGTTTCTTAAAGGCAGCTCTATTTTTTAATGTTACAGAATGGGGAATTTTTTAAATGCACAAGGAGCAATCACATTAACCGTTGATAATTAATTTAAATTACATTAAATCAAGTTTAGCTTTTGTCCTGGCTCCACCTGGTGTTTAGACATGAGCCCCAACATACTACTCAAAGGGTAATTGCAACTCCCCATCTGTATTACCAAGCCTGAAAATTTCTGCTTTCTTGCTATAATATTTCAGTACAACTTTACTATGGAATGCTTTTGGCCATATAATACTGCAGCTCACCTCTAGGGTGAATAGTAATACAAGGGAGAATAATACTGAAGTTCACCTATGGGATTGCTATGAGGAATATGCAGACAACTGGAAGACAAAATCACTTGCATTCACTCCATATTGGAACCCAGCCTCAAGCAGATCCAGTAGAACAAGGGTGTCAAATTTGTCATGGCAGCATCACGTGATGTATCGGGACTTTTTCTCCCTTCGCTAAACCAGGTGGGGGCAGGGGCGACACATGACACATCTGGCCCGTGGGTTGCAAGTTTGACACCCCGAGTGGAAGTTCTGGGGATTTTGTCTGATTAGGTTATCTAATTTGCATCTGTCGAGCCTGAGGTAGTTGACAGAGTCTACTGTGACTGCTACCTTGGCCAGCCGGTATGTTACATCCATGCCCCACCTTTCTTGTTAAATCTCCATGGGAAGGGATGGTTGTGGGGGCCCTGTCAATCAAAAATATTGGCTGGCAGGAACCAGGAGATGGGCCTTTGTGGCAGTAGTCCCTCCCTTCTAGAACATTCTTCCTTTGTTGCTCAGGATGGATCTGACCCTGTTAGCCTTTCATAAAGGTCTAAAGACCCAGCTCTGTGCCTGAGTCTGGGATCCTGAAAGTATTAGGGTTTGGTTGCACTGTTAATTTTTATGTAATTTATTATCATAATTCTCAATTGTATGTATATAAAATTTGTAAACCATTGGGAGGTTTTTATGGTTTTAATTGGTATAATATTGTTCACCATCCAGTCAATTGAATTGAGAAGAGTGGCTAAAGAAATTGAATAAATTAAATAAATTGAGGGAGAGAGGGATGGACGGACAGATAGGCAGGCAGACTATCTTCAACTTACTGGGAATGCATGCAACTATCCTGAATAAATAGTTCTTTTCTGCTATTGCTGAGTATGCTTTAGGTTTGACAAATTAAATGTGACGGATGAATTGCTCCTATTAAACAGATATTTGCATATATTGTAGTATTTCCATTATTTGTATCAGTTCAAGATTGATTGTAGTCAATTTGTAGAATGTCACACTCATTGTGGATTTTTTTTTAACCTAAATGTGAGGCCCATAATAAGGTTACTTAAGAAGAAAGCTAAATGGGACAACCCATAAATTAATAAGATACAATATCACATGTTCTGCAGCGCAAATCATTTTAACTGTAGCAACTTTTGCTGAATAATGATAATCTTTATCTGCTGTGAATCTGGTTCATGATGCTTTGTTTAAAACTCTTTTATATAAGAACTCAAAAGCTTATCCAATCAAAATAAGACAAAACAAAGAAACAAACAAGGAAGGAAGGAATGGCAGATCTTCTCTTGACAGTTGAATATGATATATCCTGAAAATCAGAAGTCTGTAGAGAAACCGTTTAGAACAGCGGTGTCTTCTCAGAATTGCTCACCTAATCCAGATTACTGTTTGCCAAAATAAGAGATAATTAAAGCCACTGTAATATAGGCGATGGTATATCAAGAAGGAAAGTGAAAAGGACACCACAATTTCAAGGCCCATTAGAAGCACCAAAGAAATCAAGGTTTGCCAAATAGTAAGCAGCAAAATTGGTTGGGAAATTAATGCTGTTTTTAAGCTTCTAAACAGGAGTTATGAATAATGCAGCGTAAAAAAAGAAATCTCACATCTCCAAAAAATATTTGCATTTTAGAAACTGCAAAAGGGATGCTTCCAAACTGCATCCTCAAATATTGAGGCAGTGAGAGATGTCAGCCTTAAAGTATTAAGCACTCAATATTAGATGCGTCTTTGTAGATTACACTGAGTTAAAAAAACAACAACAGTATACGGAGGCATGACATTATATGATCACTTCTGCACAATCTCATCCAACTTTTGGGAAAGGACAAGATCAGAGAGTATTGCAACTTGAAACATAACACATTCAGCATTCAGAGAAGTTAGGAGAAAATCACATTTAAAGTACTTCTTTATCTTTTTCAGTGCCACAATTATGGATGCAGTTCTTCCATTGCCTCTCTCCTTTGGCATAAAATGAACTCATTTGATATAATTAACTTCAATACTTGGTATTTCCATAAAAAGGATAGGAGCAATCATTTTACTTTTTCTTTAAAAATCACCCAGGATTATGTGGTAAAATAGTATCCTGGATTTTAAAGGTACACATTACTCATTAAACACTTTACTCCTTTTTGCATTTCTGTTTGTATACTGCAGTCTGGTATGTCCTGTACTTTAATGCAAATATACAAGATTCCTGAAACTTAATGTCCCCAAAGCAAAGTGTTTCCAGTGATTAATGATTTGTAAATCTAAACATGACGAAGTGGGGGAGAAATGACTGGCAATATGGAAAAAACATAAAAGACTCAAGCAAACTAGTTCAAAAGTCCGGGAAGCAGCAATATTCTCACCACCTTAAATGATGCTAAGTAGTCCACTTTCCAGTGTGCTCAAGCCTCTTTCCCAATATTTATTTTGCAGTAACAAAGACGAGCTGAATGGAGTGCACTCCTTAGAGATTAATGAGCAGGATTTAATTGCCCTTGGCTGTGCTTGGGCCATTAGCTCCTCCCCACAAGTCATTAATCCCTGAGAAAAGCCTTAATGCCTCAATTATTATTGCTTAAGCTTCACACTTGCATATTTCTTGGCTCTTAAATCTTGAAAGGAAACTTTTCCTTCCTTGTTAAAAATGACAGCATCTCACCATAGTTGACAATGTATGTAAGACCCAAGTGAGTTCAGCTTGACCCATCCACTGGTCCTTGGAGGTAACATAATTGGGCTGACTTTATTTGTTTTCACTCAAACGTCCGAATGTTCCCATCATCACCTCAAAAGAGTATTTATACTGAAATGTGTGTTTTGTACTATTCTATACCTAGTATTTATGTGATATCTGGTTGGGTGTGGCTTTTTATTGGTTGATTGGGGCATTGATGGCCAGTTATTAAGTTGTTGGCTTTTGTTTCCTTGTGCTGCCAAGTCCTCGGCTTAAAGGCCTGGTCACACTGCAAGAACTTTGCTATAGCGGTCCTTGAACGGTAGGAAGAGGGGGACAAATTTCAACACTGCTCGTCACCGCGCACAAAATTGGAAAAAAATTCGAAAACACGGGCGTTGCCTTAGCGGTGCACCGCTGAAGCCGGCGTTGCTTTAGCGTTGGTTTAACGGTAGGGAACGTTGGTTTAGCGGTGATGCGAGCGTTGATAAAGCGTTGTTCTGCGCATGCGTGCGTTGGCTCGGCGGGGGTTTGAAGTAATTGCGACATGCCGCTTTGGACTACCGTAACGGAGCTGTACGGAAGTTCTCAAAGAGTTTTGATAGAAGTTCATCATGGGACGTGGACAAAAGAAGAGGAAGGCTGGAGGAGGAAAGGCAGCAGCCTCCAAGAAGATGCAGGCAGCAGTGGAGTCAGGTAAATATATGTGGCCCACTGGTTGCGTCAAGAAAAATTTGAAACCTCAACCATTCTCTTTAATTTATTATTCCATTGTTATATTTTGCAGAGACCAGTCAGGCCACACCAGAAGCCACTGCTAGCACAGCCACTGCTAACACAGCCACAACCACTGCTACCATCGCCCAGGCAGGGGCAGCTGCTGATGAAGGTAATCACCAATGAAAATGTATGAAATTTAATATAATTATGATGATAATAATAATAATAACCATAATTTTTCTTTCACGTTAATTGTCATTGCTCATTTATTATTCATGTTGTATATTTTGCAGACTCTGATGATGAGCCCCAGGAGGCCCTGACACAGGACCAGCCTGATGGTGAGGAGCTACCCCCTGGTGATGACCAACCTGAGGAGGGCCGTGCTGCTGCTGAAGGTAATTATAGTGTGATGAATGCAATGAAAAACTAGACTTTCAATAGAGGAGTTTTGTAATGTAGTCAAATTTATTCATGTTTCCCCCAAGACAAAATATGTATTCACCTGTCAAAAGACAACCACATCACAATAGTTAGAAGGCGAATTGCATACATTAGTGTTGCCAAGTCGGACAAACATTGTAGCTTGTCCGACCTAGCAACAAGGACTGCGGGTGACGATAATTCCATCCATTACAATGTTTGAATGTTATTGTTTGTTATCAGGAGAACAACTATTTTCTCATTGAAAATTTAACAAAGATGTGTGCATAAAATGTGACTACATTACGAAACCCCTCTATTCGTCAAGTCGGACGAATTAGGTGATCCGAAGGATATTCGATTACGTAATCAATACAAGTTGATCTAAATAATATATGTTTAATTTATTTATTTATTAATATTATTTTTATTCAATTGCTATATTTTTCAGACTCTGACTCTCAGCACCCATACTTGGAGAGGGACGATGAACAGCGTCAGCCTCAGAAGAAGTCTCGCCGCAAGGCCCTCCTGCTCGACGATGACACTCAGGAGCAACTCATCGAGTGGATCCGGGAGCACGAATTTATTTGGAGGAAGGGGGCCACCGACTACAAGGATACAAAGAAGAAGATGGAGCTTTGGACCAGGAAGGCAAGAGAGCTGGACATTGAGGAGGGAGCTGAAGCTCTCAGGACATGGTGGAAGTCAGTCCGGGACCTCTACACTAAGCTTCTCACCAAGAAGTCTGGCCAGGCTGCAGCGAACTTGACGGACAGAGAACTGTTCATCCAGAGGAACTGTGCCTTCCTGCACAAGGAGGTGAAGCCCAGGAAAGGTCAGCCACTTAGAAGCATACTCCTCACACCGGAACCTGTAGCCAGCCAGCCTCCAGCAGCCCAGCCCTCGGCGTCGGCCAGCACCTCTCGCCAGCCTTCCCATGACATCAAGGAACAGGAAGGGAATGAGGGCTCACTCTCGCTCATTGAAATGCAAGCGGCAGTCTCGAGGTCCATGGGCACCCCCTCACCAGCTCCCGCCTCCACCACCACCAGACAACGCCGTGGCGCCACCAAAGGCGAGCCTGAAGACTCCCCTGCAATGCTGGAGATGAGAGATTGTATGAAGGCCACCAACGCCCTCATGGAGAGACTGGTCCAAGCCCAAGAGATCAGCCATGCAAGGCAGCCCTTCTTCACGTACATGTCCCAGTCTCTCCAATGACTACCTGAGGCCCAGTACCAGCTCACAGTTGAGAGGATGACGGCCATCCTCCACGAGATGCAGCGACCCATGTCCCACCCCATTCCTCCAGCTCCACCACATCCAGCATTCGCACTTTCACCCACACACACATTCTACCAGCAGCAGCAGCCGCATTACTTCCAGCCTCAGCATCACGGCTTCCAACAGGAGCCTTTCCACTTTCGGCAACAGTCTCAGCCTCAGCATCAGCCTCAGCTCTTCTAGCAATTGCAGACACCCAGAGTCAGCCAGCCATCCTCCACCCCAAGGAGCTCCAACGAAGGCCTCATGTTGTCAGACATGCCGAACCTTTCCTCCAGTAACCACACCAACCACACCAACATGAGCACCATCAGCGAGGGGGGTATTCTCCAGGACCTCCAGAGGCAGGAGATGAACGCTCCACCCTTATCAATCACCACCTCATCTCAAAGGACTGCTGATGTACTTGCAGAGATAAGGGCCACCACCGAGGAGAATTGAGACTGTTTGAAATGTGTTGAAGGGACTGCTCAGATATTTCATGTGATTTTTGTTTAAAGGTTGAGCTGGTCAGCTGTTTTGATGTTTGTTGTTTATTGTTGTGCACTTTTGTGTTTGGGTGGTCTCAAAAGCTTTGAGCTTTAATAAACAGCATTTTTATTAAACTATTCTTGACTACTTTACTTAATAATGAAAAAAAACCTTTGTAGTTGTAGAATTCTGAGCCAGAGTTAGCAGGAGCTTTATATGCCACGTGCTTGCCATCAATGGCACCAACTGTGTGGGGAAAGTTCCATCGCTGGTATCATTGTTCAGCCAGGTCTCTCCATCCTTGTTCAGTTGTTGGGCAAAACAAGAGTTCATCTGTGTACTCCTCAATGATGGCCTTTACCACTTCTTTGACTACCACACTGATGGTGTTGTGATGTTGTTGGTGTTGTGACTCAATGCCTATTCCAAAAATGGCTACTGGTCCATTTCTCCCCATATTTATAGGCAAATTCTGGTTCCGCTCCAACACCTCCATACCAACGCCAAACCAAAGTTAATCACTGCAATGGATCGCTGCTTCAACGCCTGACACCGTTCCAGGAATCCCGTGTCCGCTCGTAAAACTCTTGCAACCGCTCCACCAAAGTTAGTGCAACGTTTAATCACCGCCCGGGCAAAGCTTCCAAAACAGCGGTGGTCCAGCGTTGAAGATTTCTGCGTTGGCCTAGCGGACCCAAGCGTCCACGAACTTGCATCTAGCGGCACCAAACTTTGACTGGGCGTTGTTGGAGCGGTGGTGAACTTTGCCGGAGCGGAAAATTGTGCGCTCCTCACTGCTCGCAATATTTTGTGCAGCTCAAAACTTTCGGAGCGGTAGGAGGAACCATCAGCGGAGTCCGAGGGTATATGGCGTTGCCTTAACGGAGGCCAACTTCTGTTAAACGGTGGTGAACGGTTATGAGCGGTGATGATTTTTTTTCACCGCTCCAGGACCGCTATAGCAAAGTTCTTGCAGTGTGACCAGGCCTTAAGTAATGTTGTGTTCTAACTTCCTCATTGATGTTGCTTGTTAGAAGCTGGTAGGGAGCATTGGAAATCATGATCATGTGACCATAGAGATGTTGCAGCAGCCACAATTTTGTGAATATGACTGGTCTGAAGATCCCTGAAATTTCTATTCTACAGAAGTAATGAGTGGATTTTGTATGTATTTTTTTAAGTTAGCACATTTGAGGTATTGATTCAAAGTTTGTTGCCTTATGATAAACCATTTAGGCTAATTAAAAGTTACAAACAAAGAAAGTTTTAGAAGTATATTGTTCCTAATCATTATTTTGATTTTTCAGTGAAAGATAAAATGTATACCTCTGAAAACTTACGTTCTTTTTAATTAGCATTTTAAGAGGTTTATAAAATGGAAAATATGTTTAATAATCTCCATTATACTATAACTTAACTTGATTGGCCATAGTCAGCAATCAATTAACTGTTGAGTGGTCAAATTTTTAATTTGCTCATGAGTTTTCTAATTTGTTTAGTAGAAAAATCAACTAACAGACCATATTCCCAGCAGCATGGGAACAATTCTGTCATAAATTATGACTATGGCAACACCTGAATTACGTAAAACAAGTGTGCCTTTCTAAGAGGGGTGGCATTTCCCTTTTTGGATCAGTTTTTACTGATGGATTCATTTACTTATTAAATTTATGTGTCGCTCATCTCACCTACAAAGTGATTCTGGGTGGTTTACAAATTATAGAACTAAGTGAAAAGTAAGGAAAAGATTAAAATGAACTGACATTAAAATATTATTTAAAACTGTGCTAAAGCCATGCTTGCAAGAGGCAGATGGGATAGGGATGAGGTCTTCTTACACTGTCAGCCACCTCCTGTGCCGAGTGCCCCTGTCATGGCCTCAGGCCAACTGGCAAAGCTAGATTTTGATAACCTTCTGGAAGGTCAAAAGGGAGGGGGTAGTTCTTAGCTCCAGTGAAAGGCCCTTCTTCTTGATCCCACCTGTTCAAAGAATAACAGAGTTGGAAGGGACCTTGGAGGTCATCTAGTCCAACGCCATTCCCCGAGCAGGAGAACCTATTCCAAATATTAGCTTCTACCCAGGATCCAACTCACAGCCTCCTGATTGTGAGGTGAGAGTTCCACCTCTAGGTCACTGGAGCTGCCCTGATCCAATACCTTAGCAGATGGGATCTGTTCCACTGGCATGAGTGGGGTGGGCTTGTCCCATGGGGAGAGATGGCTCCTTAGGTACCCTGGACCCAAGCCAGATCACTTGCACAGATATAGAAGAGTTCTGGATCTCCTTGTCTTCACCTTCCTTTTGCTCTTAAAGGAAGCTGTAGTGTAGATAATTTAACAATGATGTCAGTGCAAGCCTTCTGAGACCTGCAAACTCAGGAAGAAGAACCATCTGGATTTCTGGAATGACATTTATTGTTGATCGGATAATGTAACGTAATGTTGAAAGCCTGCCAAAGCAGGTACCCAGATCAATATATACCTAGCAAAATTAAAGGGGACTTACTCTGAATTTCCTTCTCACATTTCTACCCTTCTTTGGATTGAGGAAACTTGGCCATAGCAATTCCCTCCTGTTTCCTAGTATGATTTGATTGTTGATTGTACCCTATGACTTTCATTAAGTGTTGTACGTTATGATTCTTGATTCTTAACAAATGTATCTTTTCTTTATGTATATTGACAGTATTTACATCAAGACAAATACCTTGTGTGTCCAATCACACTTGGCCAATAAAGTATTCTATTCTATTCTATTCTATTCTATTCTATTCTATTCTATTCTATTCTATGCTATTCTAATCCTGCTGTCTTCTCCATGTTGTCAAGTATCCATGTTAGACCATTACATGACAGGCAGTTCCATATTTATACTCACTGAATTGCCTCTCGTACCAAGATTGGTCCGTAGAATTACAACTGCCAGTGAGTTTAAAATTATAGTTTTAGCAGCAGTAACTTGTATGATAAGGCTAACAGATTAATGTGAACTTTATGGAGGAAGAAAAGACCCGAGAGAAGATTAAGCCTAGAGACAGAATAATATTCTCCCTACTGATATAGACCAAAAATAAAGAGATCATGGTATTAAGAAAAAAAGAAATCAATATTCAGGAAGAGGCCAAGAGAGAAATAAAGACATGTGGTTGCAGAATGAGACACAGTAGATCAATATGTGGTTCGACAACTCTCCTGACATGTGTCTATAGAGTTTACATTTTCCAATTTAGCCTCCGATATTGAGAGATCTTGATGGGAGGAGAAAAGGACTACACATTGATTTCAGCTAAAAATGGGGGCTTACAGTAGTTTGAGTGAGACCCCCACCCGAGACTCAAAGAAAACCAAATGGCCACTATTTGCACCCACGTCTGATGAATGCACCAAGCTGTGGCTGGTATTAAAGGCAGAAGATTTGATTTTAAGCTTCCATCCTCACTCCTGTATAAAAGTAGTTCACATTAGCAGTAATCTTCCCCTTGAAAAAGATATAACTTTTCTTACATGTAATAAATGTGAGGCACAAAATGTGAGGCCTTAATAAAAGGAATAAATATTTGAACATGGACAAGCAGGGCTGACTCCCTATTGCATGATTTAACTGGATTCAAATTTTACTGGTTTTTTTTTTATTGTTCTTTCTAGTTGAAAGAAGACCTTTTCCATCAATTATGGCTTTCTATTCAGATGACATTCAGGACAGACAAGAAGATACTGCATATGTGTCATGTGTTGCATAACAGCGAGATGAACGGTGAATAAATTGAATAAAATAAAACAAAATGGGCAACTTCATACATCTTCAGTTTGTGAAAACCGTTGATCCAATATTTTCAGGATCACACACAGGTTGTAATAGAAATCACTGTACCTATTATAAGCAAACCCTTGCACATTTCTTCACAGACAAGGAATTTTTAAAGTTTAAAAAGTTAGATATCACTGCAGAGTTGTCTGGGATTGGGTGTTTCTAAGTCCATGTAAATAAGTAAGTAATAAACAAACAAATAAATAAAATTCAGATGCTTATGGAATTATGATGATCTACATTTTTTAGAGAGTAGAAACATAATATTCTTTCTGTGGGCATATTGTCTTGAGGCACAGAAACAGCCCAGTCAACTTTATAAGAAGACATTAATGATTTAATTACTTATTATGTGAATAATGAAAAGTAACCTACTGAGATTACAATGTAAATAAGGACGTTAAAAAAGAATAAGGCTATCAAGGTGTCAGAACAACAGGCTACATACAATCATGGAGGACAGCTAATCTTGTGAGCAGGAATGATAGTCTGAATCTGATTCCTGTGTTTGAATTTATTTTCTTTTTTACACCCTGGGAAGAAAGGAATAGAATAGAATAGAATGGAATGGGAATGGGAATAGAATAGAACAGAACAGGAACAGAATAGAATAGAATTTTTGATCTTGTATTTTGATCTTTTACTTTGAAAAAGCCCCTGGCTTGAGAACTTCTTCATAGAAGCATAAAGCCTTTCCTTGCAGATTGTTTTTTTAAGGAAGGACTACCTTATCACAGAGCATTGCTAATGTTAAATAAGCATCTGATGATTGATAAGAAATAGGAGAATCTTTCATGCTACAGAAGTAATGGGAATCTATAACATGCATGTCAAAGGTGACACACCACATTTTGGATGACATGACAGTGTTCACCATACTTAGCAAATATTTTAGAAAGCATGTGCCATCCTTGTGTGATTTTCGAAGGCTGCACAGGGCACTTAAGAATGGGGCATGAGCCACAGTGGCGCAGTGGTAAGAGTGCAGTACTGCAGGCTACTTCTGTTGACTGCCGGCTGCCTGCAATTTGGCAGTTTGAATCTCACCAAGCTCAAGGTTGACTTAGCCTTCCATCCTTCTGAGGTGGGTAAAATGGGGGCCCAGATTGATGGGGCAATATGCTGACTCTGTGAACCACTTAGAGAGAGCTATAAAGCACTGTGAAGTGGTAAGTGCTAATGCTGCTATTGCTTATGTCCTTGTATGGCCTCCAGAAATTATGCAAGAGGGCCATGCTTTCACAGAGCCTCTAAAAATTGTGTGAGAATGGGATATGCTTTTGCACAGTTTTCTAAGGCTGCAAAGGCAAGGGAAGAACATTCTTGAAAGTCGCTTCAAGAATGAAGGTTTTGGGCAACTGGAGCTGTCTTAGGTAAGTTGCAGGGAGCTGTCAACAGAAAGAGATTCCACCTGAAGGTTTAGGGTGATTGGACTGTATTTTTTAAAAAATAAATATGTAAAGGATTGTTTTTCTTTTATTCAGTGTGGGAGTGGGATGTCCTACCAGCTGTCAAGTTAGGCATTTTCTGAATTTTTGATCCATCAAATTCAGAAGGTTCAACATCACTGTGCAGCTGGAAGTTAGAAGACACAAGGGTTGTATTTATTTTGGCAAAGTAAGAAACCAGGAAAAGTTGGATGATGTAGCTTGACCTTCTGTCCTATTTCCGAGCCTCCTCGATGCATAAGTTTATCCACTGCATGGCACAGAATGGGCTAATGGCTTGAACCATCTTATTTAGATAGCAGCTGAAGTAAATGAGAACCTGATAAGACTCTTCTTACATTGTTAGGTTACATCTAGTTTGCCTGTATGCCAACTTTAAAAACAAATCTTTTCCAACATAAGTTATATTGAAGACATAAAAACATTAAACACCACTGTATAAAAATTGAGGTTAAGAACAGCAGCAAATTAAAACAATCTGTGAAAACAATTATAACAGCTGTTAAACAGGAAAAAAATAACATAGTAGCAGAAATAAGATTAATATATGCTATAGTATGTTGTGAATATCTCATTAAAATTATTCCAGTGCAAGAGAATTAGAATTAAGATTTGAGAAGGATTATGAGTTTCTTTGGTGAAGAAACTGCGAGTTGTTTTACTTACTCCTTTATCTATTATACTTACCTGTACAAGTTAATTTATATAAAATAAATACAGACAATTCTTCCCATCCTGGATATAGGAAAGAAAGCTTATAGAAGGGAAACTGAAAAAAAAAAAACAAGTTGGCATGGAAATGTTGTTTATAATAGTGTTTTTTAAATCAAGTGTTAAGGGAGAGTCACGCTGAAATATCATTTGGAGAATAAAATGTATCACCAAATCCTCTGTTCCAGAGAACAGTTTCAAGATAAGGTTTACTTACACTTGTGATAAAAAGAAGCATGCAAAATGCGTAAAAAATTGGTTATGTGAAAGAAAAGAAATTATAGGATAACTATGAAGTGGAACGTGATAACCCTAAAGAGATTTTATGAACACAACTTTTGATATGGCTTCCAAGGATATGGATGGGAATTATGTAGATTTTCTTTTGTACAATTTTACTGTTTTTCATCAAAATTCAGTTGGGTTAGTATATATCAAATTAACTACAGAGAACAGTATCTGGAGACAGCTAACTTAAAAAACTACACGGTGCTGGCTGAATTCTAGAATCCCAGCAATAGTAAGATATCACAGTAAAACTACAATTAATCTAATTATATGTGTATAGAGGTTTTCAGTCATCCAGGTTATGGTTGTCCAAGGTGCTTTTTTGAAAAGACAATTGGCCTTTGTTTTCTCTGAAGATATTTCGCTTCTCATGCAAGAAGCTTCTTTAATTGAACTGAAGAAGCTTCTTGGATGAGAAGCGAAACATCTTCAAGAAAAAACAAAGTCCAGTTGCCCTTTGGAAAAAGTACCTTTGGGATAATCTGATTATATTTTTAATTAGGGGGATTTGGTCAACCATTTTTCCCTTCCTAGGATTATTACAACATTCTTCTGATTTGAGCTGTTCTCTATATATTCATACACCTAAGGAATATCTGAAATTGCAAAGGCAAAAGATTGAATTGGGAAGTGTGATTTAATGATTACATGAGGAACCCCATCATTTCAGACATTCAACACGCACAAAAGTCCAGGCTCTCTAACAATAAAACAGGCGTTCGTTATTTAAAGTGCAATTTTGTTTTAGAATTTAAATTGGATTTTTAATTCCTTCTGGAAACTTATTTGGAAACTATATACATGTAGAAACTGAAGAACAGAGATAGTCAACCCCATAGTCCAACACAGTATGAATGAGGGAATAGATAGTGCACCATGCATGCAAAAAGAAAACTCTTAAATATCAAGCTGCTCTTTACAATCAATCAATCAATCATCAATCAATCAATCTGATTAACCCCATCTCATGTTCCATGCAGTAGTACTTGATTTGGTCTGATTACCAGGTGCAGATTATGAACACTGTCCAGGATCCCACCTTTTCGGTCTCCCACATATATGTATATCTATATGACGGGGTGGTGGGGTGGTGGTGGTGGTGTCAGGAATGGACCTTGAGCATTTACTGGTTGGATGGCCTTCCTGATGCCTATGTGAGTTCACAGCAGAATATAAACTCTCATTGAGGCCAAAGAGAGAAATATCTGTTGCTTACCTAGGATTGAAATCATAGCCTGCTGATTGTGAGGTGAGAACTCCACCTCTAGGCCACTGTGCCGCTCGCATGTATACGTCATTATAACCTAATGCATTCTGAGTGAAAAGGAAATGAAGCCAAGAAACCCACTTTCTAAATGGTACTCAGTAGCAGATATGGGCTCATGAGATTAGATTATATTTTTCCCAGTTCTGTCTGTACGTCATTTATTAGATTACATACTGTAGTAGTAGTGTACCTGGGAGCTCAAGGGGATGAAACTATTAGAATTTTATCTCCAACCCCAAAGTGTTCTGATAAATGAAGCAAACAAAACCAGATCCCTTTCACCAAAACTTTCTCTGCCTTTATTGTATCCCACATAAATATTGACTGTCTTAGGTGGTCTTCTTCTTAATGTCAATATTAGATGAAGCCAGAGAAATGAGTATAAAGTGGATTAGCAACTCTATAATGGATTCAGCAATCCACAATGGATTTTCACTATGAATAATTGAATTTCAATGTATTCCTTCCTTCCTCTATCCAACACTCATACACAGAAATGTCTTGCCTCTTTGTTCCTAACTTCCAAGATTATCCATTTGTTTTGCAGCAGTATAAACATATATAAATTGTTCTGTACCAATGCAAATTTATGATATAATGCACATATGAAAACATTCATCTAGATATCCTACCACACCCTTCATTATTTGGTACTGGAGCTGGGCAGAAACTGACTATAAATCTATTTGATACGGGAACAAGATCAAAGCAGATACATTCAATAAACCGTATGTCTTTTTTTTTTTTTTTAAGAAAAAAAGAAATAGTGAGGGAGAGAGCATGAAGGCATCATTTCCAAGCATGTTTGAAGCAATTTCCTTGAGTGACAGGCTGTGTTTCGTCTTCCTGTACATTTAACCTCTAGATCTGGACAGCACATATTTGGGTTAGGCACATTTCTTTAGGGAATACTGGAATGGTTTCTTCAAATGACAGTTTTCTAATTATTCTGTCAAGCATCAATCTATGAAGTTTCTACATTCCTCAGAGCCCTGACTGACTGGGCAATCAGTGTTTTACTTGTAGCCTAAGTACCATCTTCTCCAGAACACTTCTTCGCCTGCCGAAGAAGGGAGGGGAAGAGGGAGTAATGGGAGAAGAGGTGGGTGATGGGGTTTCCAAGTATGCTTCCAACAGCAGAAATTCAACACGTCCTAAAGTGCAGCTTATATTCAAATGCTAAATACAGCACTTGATCTTTGCATTAAACCTCTGTCTGCTTTCTATTAGTGACTGACAAGAAGTGGATATGTCCCCCAGCTATGGAAGCATGGAAAGTTTTCATAACCTTATTTTTGTTGCTGAAATGCTAGGGGTAAAGGATCATTCATAAGTCCATTTTGGGACTGAGCTTGACCTGGAGGCTCATGTAGTAATATCTGGCCTAATTTCAGGACCTTCCTTATTTTCTTTATGTATACATTGATTTCAGTTCCACACTCAAAATCAATTAATAAAACAGAATATATTATGCAGTTTTTGAACTAAAGAAAACAATTCCTTCCTGGTTTGGCTGATTCCAGTTACTGTCACTTCTTCATCTCTTGCTTTCTGTGCCAATGCTGAAGTGTTCTGGGGAACTCAAAATTTCAATATGAAAGCTAAATGGATTATTAGTTGTTTGATAGAAGGAAGAAGTGTATGTTTTATATTAGACACATCTATTGACCAATTTGGAGTTCTGTATAAGTGGCACTTCAGCCTTATGACAAAATATGTAAACATAATTCTACTAAACTAAGGATGTTGCATAAACTTTTTTTTTTAACAGAAAGTCACTTTTGGCCTTGAAACTATATGCAGGGAGCTGTACTCCAAAACTAATGGGTGGTACCAGAACTGAAATAAACCGAATTGAATTTCATTAGATTTATATTTAACTAAATTAAACTTATTCAATATTGTTGTCTCGGCAAATTGTAGCATCCAGGCAATCTTAGATGACCTAAAATAAACTAAATGCGGAATCAGGTATGGTTAGGGAAACCTAAACAATAAACTAAGAGCAGGAAGCAAAAAAAAACCAAAACAAAGTAACCACAAAAAACCACAGGAGAAGCCAGTGGCAAGAATACTTCCATATTTCTGCCAAGGGAATAGCATCAGTGTGTCTGCACAATCATCACAAGTGAAGCTTGGGTCACAGGAGCCTTCAGTTCTTACTATGATGATGACTCTTCCTACTCTCCCTCCATCGTCACTCATTCAAAATTACAATTTGAGGGAAGATTTTTGAAAACCTCTGTGGGATGCTTGGGGCAGGAGAGGTTTCTGGACCTCTGCTTACACAACTCTGTATTACAGCAAAAGAAAGTATGCCCAACTCATGTGGGACTTTGAATCAGGATCACTATGCATAGTACTGTTGAACAGAAAGACTAGCCTTGCCGCTCTTTTCATGCATACAAGATCATGATTTTGCTTTAATCTTCTTCAAAGGAGGATATATATGTATGTAGGGAGGTGGGGTATATTAAAGTTTTTAGTAATAATTTAGAATTGGCTTTTTTGATCAAAAGACTTTTGCGGCCAGCAAATCCTCCTCCTCTCTGAAATATATTGTAAGATATTCTTGCAACATCTCACGATATAAAAAGAAGCATATATAGGGGCGTATGAAATTTCTGATTAAAGGCAAAGTTTTTTTTTTTTTACAATACACTGAGCACATACTCAATCAGTAGCTAAAGAGGAAAATCCCTAAGGAGATGTAGGAACTAAACAATTCTGATAAGGTTTCTGAGACTTTTCTGCAAACAGTAATTTGTTCTTTTATATTTCTTCAATGAAAAGTCGTGCATTGTAGTCCCCAACCCTTTAAATCAAATGATTTGCTAGGTATTGAGCATTCACAAGTTTCATCACCTACTATAAAATATTGACTCTGGGCATTCGTTTCCCTCCTTCTAACTGCTCTCCAATTCTTAACTGTAATTGATTTTTTTCTCTCTTCTCAAAGGCTTGCTTCTTAAGGCCTATAATGAGATCAATAAAAGATAGCTTAATCAGGATGTAGCTTTAAAAAGTTAATTCTGCTCCCCCAATGCATAGCTTAAGAAAAAGGGGGGATAAAAAGAATCCTGAAAAGAAGGAAATCTATAAAAACTCATTTTTAACCAGGTTCCTTTTCTGCTTCCCGGTGAAATGATTAATATCCAAATAAATAAATAACAATCCTTTCGTCAATGGTGTCATGTATTTCTCCCTTTAATGTGCTTACTTTAATCACCCACACTTAACATTACCTTGTCAACGCAGATAAAGCTTCACTGACTCTCCTGCTTAATAAAATTCTCAGTTGCAGTTTGTGAACACAACTCAATCTGGCAAGTGCTTGCCAAGCAAATGAAATATTTCCCTTTCCCCTCCCAAACATGGCATTTCACCAATGATCTTTGCTTTTCTTTAAAATCCCCGATTGGATATATCTACAATTTCTTTCAGATGCAAATGCTTCCCCTTAGGATAAAGATATCCTGGTAGGCTGGTGGCCCACCAGCCTGTTTGAAGCTGACAACAAGCTCTGTTCTCTTGAAGGGAATGCCTCTCCCCCATCTTCTCCATCCTGGTTTTTAAGTAGAATGGACATTCTGTGCAAGGGGGTGGGAAGTAAATATATTCATGACAGCCCGATTCTTATTGAAGGTGAAGAGTTGCACAATCAACCCTTCATACATGTCTCTCCACTGATTGCTGCTGTCACTCCTTTAGCTGCTCCAAGCTAAAGAGGAGAGTAAGTGCTGTACGTCTACCACTTAAATTGCTCTGCCAACCAAGTAATTTCCTCAACCAGCCTGAGCAAAACCAGCATTGTCCTTTGAAAATTTGTTTTCCCCTTCCATAAGCAAAAGTATTTCTATGCAATGCCATCTAGGCTTCTGTCAGGCTTCATTCAAGTGCATAGGGTTTGTTCAGCAGCCAAGTTATTTATTTATTTTTTTACAACTTTTACTCTTGGCACAAGACATCTAGAATATAATTTCTTCATTTCCCCCCAACATTTGCATGCTGCCTTTTTCAAGAAGCCTTACAGACATAGCAGACAAAAATAAATGAAGGCCATAATTCAGATTAAGAACTACATAATGAAACATATACATATATGTTTGCCTGCCTGCCTGCCTGCCTGCCCGCCCGTCGCCTGCCTGCCTGCCTATTTTTCTACTTGCATTTTTACATGGTTTTGAATTGCTAGATTGGCAGAACTGGGAGAAGTAACAGGAGCTCATTCTGCTATGTGGCACTAGGGATTCAAACTGCTGACCTTTCTAATCAGAAGAAGCTTAGCGTCTTAGCCATTGAGTCACCGCATCCCCCTTATTCAGATTGACAGACATTCAGATATTCAGGTCAGTTAAGAACACATCCCCCTTCCCTATTTCTCCACAATGTAACAGTCTAAATGTGAGAGTTTGAACAGTGTAAAAGAGGAATATTTCCAACTTTTACTTGCTATAGGACAAGAAGCTTAAAAGACATTTAAGGCTACAATCTCATATGTGTCTACTCAGAAGTGAGCTTAAGACTTCTATAGGATTGCAACCGTTATCAACTGGAAGCACAGAAGTAATCTAATTACACAATTCAACCATGCAGAGCTCCCCTCCCTCCTTTTCAAGTTAGTAAACAAAGTAATATTTTGATTGTTGAGGACTGGAGTACACTGTACAGGCAGTTTTTCTTTGCCTTTTTCACAGCCAGTGTTTCTATATCTCAGAAAAGAAGTCAGCATGGACACCGTTCTAAAAAAATACAGAAAATAGAAGGGATTTTAAAGCCTTTCCACGGTGCTGGTTACTGAATTGATTAAAATATAATAAGCAAAAGAACCTTAAACATAGAATATTCTGGTTCTTCCAAGTACACATGGCTGCTGTGATTTTAATATTCCCAGCTTAAAGTACAGCAATAAGGCTGAAACTGTATGGGATGCTGAAGGTGTGAGGGATGAGAGGAAAGCAGCAAATAAAATGTTGATATTAGGGACTACTGAGTGCAGGAGAAAAGATTTGTTTTGAACTTGAAGGAAGCAATTTCTATCCCACAAGTTCTGCCTAACTGCTTTGGATTGACCACAGCAACAAAAAGAAGACACAAGAACCAGAGCATTTTGATGCTTCAATGTTTGAGAACAAAATCTGTGCCCTGCTTCTGCTTTCAATATAAACTCACACAGTTGCTATGGAAACTAGCAGGTTAGTCAGGGTCTGGGAAATAACAGCAGACAAGGAGTGTAATCTAAAGCAGAGTCTCTGAAAGAAGCTTGCTTGAATGGTTTTGCTTTTAAAAGGAGTGCACAGAAGTTAGGTTAAAATCCAGTCCTGAGTTCCAAAAGCCAGGTCAATATTGTCAGGCAGCCCAGAGCAGAATCCACACAAACATCAAAGCAGAACCAGAAATCAGAGAGTTGGTTCCAATGAAGGATCATGAGTCATGGCTACTTCTTAAATCAAGTGACTTACTCCCTTGATTTACAAAATGTTTCCTTCTGGTCTGCCTGAGAAGGCTGACACCAGTGGATCCATGAAAGGCTGTTTGAAAAAAGCTATTTTGCTTTTTTCAAGCTTGCTAATAGAACAGTGACACTGACAAAAAAAACAGCAAGAACTTAACTTTCTCTAGAAGCCCAAACACCAGAACTAATGCTAAACAGCATCTTGAATTAAATTTTGAAGCCTGCTGGAAGCTAGTACAGCTTACAGAGCAGCAGCATATTATAACCGTATTGAGAGGCATCAAAAACTAACTAGCTAACTATGCTCCAGGTCAATTTCAGCCTTTGAATGTTCTTCAATGACAAGCCTATGTAAAGTCCATTAAAGTATTCCAAATTGGAGGGATGAATCACAGTGAGCAAGGCCTCCAGATGCAGGAATAGACACAACTATGCAAATGCCCTTACCCTCAGCTGCCACCTGCTCTACAAGCAAGAATTGTGAGTCCAAGAGGACTTTCTCTTTGAGAGGAACCAAACAGCTTAAAGCTATAGTGCAAAAAAAAAAAAAAAAAAAACCCACCCCTCATAGGACCTCATTCCAGAATGTCTCCATGTAGAAGAAAGGCCTCCTAACTTAACAATATCCACAAAGGTTTAGTCATAAGCTATCATAACTATTCCATCATATACCAGCATATATTCAGATCCTTCTTCAAATTACTATAAACTATTCCTATTTTAGAAGCAAGTGATTCTGGATTATTTTTTCCCCAGATGGTGTAAGAAATGTTAAAATGCTATTATATAACTGAAGCTTCGACAGGTTTTAATGGAAGTTTACTTTAAGATGCTAAGGTCTGAAAATGCAGACCACCAACTATGCCTTTAATAATAGCCATAGAGAGTACTAGCAATATATCCCTTAAAAGAATGCAGTTACTATAGAGCAGATTTGCTTTTTATTGTCCACAAACCAGGTCCCTTTTATGACAACCACCTGCCCTTCACCCAATACTTCATTTATGAGTACTTCCTGGATGCTGTTATTCAGCCAATTCTGAATCCATCAGTTGTGTCATTTAGACCGTGTTATCATTTTATTAATGAGGATATTATGAGAAACTTGCTGGTGTGTTCTCTGAGATCAAAGTACATCCCTGATGTAATGCTAGTTACTGTGCCAGAAAAGGAAATAGGGTTAGTCTGACATTACTCGCTTGTGGCAGCCGAGAATCTGTGGGAATATCTTCTCTTTTACAACATCACTTATCTCTGGCAAACTGCACCCTCCCATGTTTCAGTTGAACTGCAAATAAAATTCTGTCACCCCCCCACAAAAGCAGTTCTACTTTTATTGAGTTTGTTCTGTTTGCCATTAGAATGGGCGTTGGTTCTTACCTGATACGCCTCTTCTCGTGGAACTGCGTAGAGCATCCAGAGAGTGGGAGGTGCTTCAGTCTTCACTTCTCACAGGCTGAGCTGAAATTGAGGAACGCCCTCCTCCTCCACGTGGCTCCTCCATGCGTTCCCCCCAGTTTTATCGAAGACGAGAGGACAAAAAAACCCCCTCTATTCTTAAGTATTAAACAACATGAACTACAACATTAGAAATCATTGGCCGAAACAGGTTTTCCCCCCTTTACAGACGTACCAACAGGGTGGGGCTGGATGCTCTACGCAGTTCCACGAGAAGAGGCGTATCAGGTAAGAACCAACGCCCATTCTCCGTAGAACTGCTGCGAGGATCCAGAGAGTGGGACATACCAAAGCCAGTGTGTCCTACGGGTGGGAATCCGTCTGGATTGGAACTTCCCCAGGATCTCTAACCACTTGCTGCAAAACTCACCTGCCAAAAGATGCTTCAGCTGAGGCGTAAACATCAATCTTATAATGTCTTATAAAGGGAGATGGGGAAGTCCAGGTGGTCGCCCGGCAAATATCAAGAATAGACGCCTGAGTAGCCCAGGCTGCTGAGGTAGCTGCACTTCTGGTGGAGTGAGCGGTAACCCCACTAGGAACTGGAATACCTTGAACTAAATAGGTTTTGGATATGGTAGCCCTAATCCATCTGCCTACCGTGGACGGAGAAACCTTACAGCCTAGTGTCTTTGGCTGAAAGGACAAAAAGAGAGACTCTGTCTTCCTGATGGACCGCGTGCGAGAAATGTAAATACGCAAAGCCCTTCGAACATCAAGGGTGTGCCACTGCCTCTCTTGCTCGTGCAGAGGCTTCGGGCAAAAATTAGGCAGGACCAACTCCTGCGCCCTGTGGAACGGTGAATTAATCTTCGGCATAAATGCTGGGTCTGGTCTCAGAACCACCCGATCTGAATGAAAAATGCACAGATCTTTTCTTACGGATAGAGCTGCAATTTCAGATATCCTTCTAGCCGAAGTAATAGCCACCAGAAAAACTGCTTTAAATATAAGAAATTGAAGTGACGCCTCCCTGAGAGGCTCAAAAGGACATCTAGTCAAGGCCAGGAGAACTTTATTAAGGTCCCATGTCGGGTACCTATGCACTACTGACGGGCGCAAATTAGAAGCCCCTTTAAGAAAAGCCTTAATTTGAGGATGATGGGAAAGAGGACCGAAAGGACCGCCAGCAACCACCGTTGAGAGCGCCGCTACCTGCCTCCTTAAGGTGTTAGGCGATAAACCTCCATCTAAGCCATCTTGTAAAAAGGCCAGGATCTGTGCAACTGAAGGAGAGCGTGGGTCGATGAATGATTTGTGGCATTAGTTACAGAAACTTTTCCAGGTTGCATCATAAATGCGAGTGGTAGAAGGTCTTCTAGCCGCCAAAATGGTGTTAATGACCTGTGCTGATAAGCCTTCCTCAATCATCCTTTCCCGCTCAACCTCCAAACGGCCAACTGTAGCCACTGTGGCTCTGGATGGAGCAGCGGGCCTTGCGACAGCGAAATCTGATCCAACGGAATCCTCCATGGTGGAGATACTGACAGATTGCGGAGGTCCGCAAACCATGGCCTCCTGGGCCAATAAGGTGCCACCATGAGGATCTCTGCTTTCTCGGCTATCAATTTTCGAATCACCCTGGGGATTAATGGAAGCGGAGGGAAGGCGTACAGTAGCCCGGGAGGTCACGGGCAACGCAAGGCATCGTGATTCTCTGCTCCGCTGGAGGGATAACGGGAGAAGAACCTCGGTGTTTGCGCGTTGAGCGGAGACGCAAAAAGGTCTACTAGGGGCTGACCGAACCTGACTGCTGCTTCTCTGAACAGATGTGGGTGTAGGCGCCACTCTGCCTGATCCAGTATCGCCCTGCTGAGCCAGTCTGCTTGGACGTTGGAGGCCCCGGAAATGTGCTCCGCTCTGATGGATAAGAGGTGCGCTTCTGCCCATCGACACAGTCGTTCGGCCTCTCTCATGAGAAGGGAGGAATGGATGCCCCCTTGCCGATTGATGTGGGCCTTGGTTGTAGTATTGTCCGTTAGGACCAGGACATGGCGCCCCCTTACCTGATGAAGAAATGTTCGCAGAGCCAGGTACACTTCACGAAGCTCCAACCAGTTGATACTCCGACTTCGCTCTGAACGGTTCCAAACTCCCTGTGCTGAGAGAGACTGGAGATGGGCCCCCCATCCGGAAAGACTTGCGTCTGTCGTGAGAACAACCCTTTGAGGTTCCTGAAATAGCTGACCTCTGTTGACAGATGGTCGCGTCCACCACAGGAGGGAGGCGAGAACTTTCGGCGGGACCTTCACTATAAACCTTGACGTGCTCCTTCCTGAACGCTGATATGGCAGGAGGAACCATTGTAAAGATCTGGAATGCAAGCGAGCCCATGGAATAATGGAAATACAGGAAACTAGCTTCCCTAGCAGTTTGGATAAATTGAGCAACGATGCTTTCCCGGTCCACCGGATATCTCTGATAGTGGTGCGGATACTAATAAGTCTCTCCTGAGAGAGAAAGACCCTTCCTTCAACAGAGTCAATCACAGCCCCTAGATGAGATATACTAGTGGAAGGAGTAAGCTGACTCTTTTCCCAGTTCACTAAGAACCCATGGGACTGAAGTACCGAGAGGGTAGCGCTAGTATCGCTCTCGGCTTGATGTCGGGAAGGGGATACAACCAGGATATCATCAAGGTAACAGTGGATCCGGATGGGAATTTGTCTGAGGTGAGCTGCAATAGCCGCCAACACCTTAGTGAAAGATCTCGGGGCTGAGGCTAGACCAAAGGGGAGAGCTACATACTGGAAATGCTGATTATTATAACAAAATCTGAGATATTTAGAATATGAGGGATGAATGGGAATATGGAGATAAGCCTCGGAAAGGTCAATTGACGTAAGCCAGTCTCCTTCTCTAATGCCCTGTAAAATCGACTGCAGAGTCTGCATTTTGAATTTATGGCGTACAATGAAACGATTTAACCTCTTAAGATCTAAAATGGGTCTCCATCCCCCGGAATGTTTAGGCACCAAGAATAAGAGTGAATAGAAACCCCTTCCCTCTTGGGAGAGGGGTACAGGTTGAATAGCCCTAATATCAGAGAGATGTTTGATGGCAGAAGTCATAAGAGCCCGTTTAGTAAGATTCCTAGAAATGGGTGAAACCCTGAAATGTTCGGAGGGAGGAGAAAGAAACTGCAGGGTCAAGCCAAAGCGCACTGAATCTATAACCCAAGTATCAGAGGTGGATTCCTTCCACTTGTCTGCAAAATGCCTGAGACGGCCGCCTATAGAAAGAAAACCTGCAACGCTACCTGGGCCGGCGGGCCGTTCTACTCCCAGAACCCCTGAAGGACCTTCTGTAGCTGCCCCCTCTCTTGCCTCTGTCTCCCGAGGCGCCCCGGTCCTGGTAGGACGGCGAAAATGAGGGAGAGCCCTGAAATCTAGGAGAGAATGATGACTGGAAGGAGGGACGAAAGGAGCCCCTCCGAAAGGACTGGGAACTCCTGGCTTCCTGCCTACGAAAAAGTGAAGGCAGAAACTTTTTCTTATTTCGGGTCTCCAGGAGTAATGGCTCCAGAGCGGGCCCGAATAATTTCCCTTTTACTATGGGGGCTGAAGCCAACTTAGACTTATTTTTAATATCAGCCTGCCAGTGTCGAAGCCAAAGCAATCGTCTGGCAGAAACATGGGAAGAAATAGCTCGGGATGAGAATTTAACCGAATGAAAGGTAGCGTCGGCTGCAAATTCCGCCGCTGCCGTGATCTTTGCAATATCTTGATGGGCTCTGGTATCAGCTGGGGAAATGTGTTGCTTCAGCTGTCTGAGCCACCTGATGGAGGATCGGGTGAAAAAGGAAGCGGCCGTAGCCGACCGGATAGCCCAGGCATCAGCGGTGTGAGCCCGCCGGAGCGCCATCTCCGCTCGCTTATCCTCCGGCTTCAGTGCCTCTATTGCATCGGTAGGATTGGAAGAAGAAGCAAGCCTTATAATTGGATCATCTACTTCCGGGGTATCTAACATAGCTGAGAAATCCGAATCCAAGGTAAACAACCTCTTGTCCTGACTAGAGGGGCCGGAGAAGGACCCACCGAGGCCAACTGCTTTGCTACCAGATCTGAGAAGATTGGGGGGCCCGGAATAATGTCTGCTGCCACTGTCGGCTGTCTAAACATAAGGTCATCAGGACCTTCTGGACTCGATGGAGGGGGTTCAGAAGGAGGCTGAGAGGCCAGACCTGAAATGTTCTTTGCTTTAAATAGCAAGGACTTAAATAAATGGGGTTTAAAAAGACCTACAACAGCCGGTTGTTCAGGAGAAAGACCCTCATCTTCCGACATTTCTCCCTCCATTAGGTCCCCCTCCAGAAAGGGTTCCGAATACTGTAAGGAACCTCTGTCAGAACCTTCGTTACTCTCTGAACGGTTCAAGGCCCACTCCCTCTTCTTCTTGGGTATCCTCCCCCTCTGGGAATGGAACATCCATGTGAGGAGGTTCCTGACCATGCTGTGACGCTGGTGCAGAAGGAGATCTCCCGGATAAAGACTCAGCCTTGGGAGTCCTCCCTCGGGAATCCGGTCTAGCGAGCTGCTGCATTCCTTCAGCTATACCTTGACGGATGGCAGACTGCATCCATTCTCTGATGTTCTCAGGTACAATAATTGGAGCAGGATCCTCAGAGCGTAGACCTGCAGCGGTTGGCGTAAATGTCGCCTCTGGTACACGGGAAGGCTGGCGGCCTCGGGTGGAAGTACTGCCCCTAGAGGAAGATGGTTGGCTCGGCAGGGGGGGGGGTAGAAGGGAAGGCAGATGTTACAGAGTGAGACTCTTTAGCTCGCTTGCTAAACTCCCTTTCTAGGGCCTTATGACGTCGTAAGGCATCTCTTTGAGAAGCACTGGAAGAATCCTTGTCCCTTCTGCGAAGGTAGTGCGTCTTAGACTTGGCCTTCAGAGAAGAGCCAGTAGGATTAGCCTCTGCCATGGTATTGAAAGAAAAATGGCGGTTGGCACGCCTAGGAGTTCGGCCTACAAACGTAAACCGGTTTTCCTAAAATTGGGTCACGTCCCCCTTTTTGAAATAATTAAAAAAAAAAAAAACCTTATGCAATAAAAAAACAGAAAACAATTCTAGCAATTAAATTAAAATTCTGAATATATACACTAGCTATTAAATACAAAAAAGGGGTTAGGTTCAAGCAAGGAAAACCAATAGCCCCAAAAGGTATTGAAAATAATAATAGTAATAATAATAATTCCAAATAGACCAAATGAACGCTGAGGCCAAGCAAGTGTGAAAAAGGCAGGATAAGAAAAAAGGAGATAGGTCTCTATAGGCAGCCCCCCAACAACATGGAGAGTACGTGCCTGCGCTTCTGAACTAGCTGCGAGTCAAGGAATAAAGCCAACAATATTAACACTAAGAGAGACAGCAGGGCACAGGACCACAGTGCTCTCACAGTAAAAATAAAGGCTCCACGCGGCCTGACGGTCCCGCTAAGGGCCTACAAAAGACCTCGCAGCTCACTCTCAAAGTAAAGGAAAAAAAAGGCCTTACTTGTTAGGAAAACAAAATGGCGCCGGCCATGAGGCGTGCCCAAAATGGCCGCCTGGCTCAGAACGCACAGCTCAGAAGTGCACCAGCCCACCGCAATTTCAAAAAAAGAAGGAAAGAGCTGGGAGAGGAAGCGTTGCTTCCTCTGAGGCGTTCTAGGGGGGAAGACGCAATTTGCGCTTTTAAAATACAGCGCAGGGCCAAGCGGCTGAGCCCAGCACGCTTGGAACGGCAGAGGATAGACTAGAAGGGGTGGGGGGGGGAAAAAGGCTCCAACCCCTAACTTCCCTCCTGGGAGCAAAATCGCTTTACCAACTAAATTTGGGATCGCACTAGCCTTGCAGGGAGAGGAAAGAAAAAAAGAATCAAACCTGATCCAACTTTCATCGATCACCTGAAACGGCCAAGGAATCAGAAAAAGCTGCCTGCTTCTCGAAGGCTGAGCTAAAACTGGGAGGAACGCATGGAGGAGCCACGTGGAGGAGGAGGGCGTTCCTCAATTTCAGCTCAGCCTGTGAGAAGTGAAGACTGAAGCACCTCCCACTCTCTGGATGCTCACAGCAGTTCTACGGAGAATTATTGGAGAATTTCTCCTTCCTCTGAGAAAATTCAGAGAAATCCTCTAATTTTTTTGTTCACAAATATGAAGGACAATCTTGAAACACCATGTATATCCAGCTTCAATATAGGTTTCTACTAGAGAGAAAAATTTTACAAAGCATTTCAGTGCCTTGTTCACATCAAGCTGCTTATACACATTTCTACTGGCGTAGGACTTTATAACTAAGTTTGATAAAGCCTATATTAGTAGCCCCTCCCGGTCCAAGCAACCTGTTATGTTCATTTTTTTTAAAGCGAATTAAATCACTTCTCTATCCAATGGATTGAAAAATGCTTTCGCAGCAAACAAAGGTTTTGCCTTGAAATAAGGAAGGACAGCACACTAAATCATGGCAAAAAAAAAAAAAAATGCTTGCTTCCCAAAAGGGGAGTGGAAAATGGAGAAACATTCTGAAACAAATTTAAATGCACTGAAAAGAACAACACACACAAAAAGAAAATTGCTTTCCTAAAGTTGTAGTTGTCAGTAAAATACGGACTTTCAGAAAGTACTGCAGCAAAATCCATGGATGAATAAGTAGTATTTTAATTGCATTTATTATTTCTATTAAAAACCTCCTTCAGATTTTACAGCCAGACAGACATTGCAGAAAAATATCTGCACAAATACTTAAAAAAGCACAATTCAGAATTTTAAAATACATCATTTCACTTTTTCCAAAAAACCAAAAAATAAATACTGTTTATAGGATCTAAACTAATATATTCTCAGTGGAAACAAGTTCCAGAAACATCTTAGATTTTAATTACAGCTCAAATTATATATCCCCATTTGGTATTTTTTTGTATCTGAAATAAAATGCTCCCATTTCTCTAGAAAAATTTCCACACTAATTGTGGAAATTCCACACTATCTATTTGATTGCAAGGTGATTGATATGTTGATATCTGCTTCATCTGTAGTCAATGTTTGCAATCTGTCTATATTAAACATTTTCTGTTACAGAAATAGAAATGACCTGTTATTAAACTTTCCTTCCTTCCTTCGTTCATCCTGCTTTAATTACTTTATAAGTAACTCAAGACAGAGAATATACCTACTACTTTCCTTCTCCAATTTTTCCTACAACAATAGCACAGTAAGGTGGGTTGGGCTGAGAAAGAATGACTGGTCCAAAGTCACGCATCTGGTTTTCATGGCTAGGGCAAGACTAGAACTCACAGTATCCTGAATTTTAGGCCAGCACTTAAATATTACACCAAACTGTCTCATAGCAAAACATACTGTATATATTAAACTGTTCTGAAAAGAAGCTGGCATGTCATTAAAAAAAACCCACAGCTTCTAGCTTTGGGATACACATAGTTATTTTTTTTAAAAAAATACTGGGTAGTTGAGCCCAATGCTTTGGGAATATGTACCTTGTTAAGCTTGGGGTAAGGAGTTTCAGGAAGTGATGGACATAAACTTCCCATTTTATGATCCATATTAATCACTTTGTAATAACATTATATGCTCTCAAACATCTAAGTATTTTCACCAAATCAAACATTTGCCTGGTTGTTTTATATCCAGCAATTAATCATGAGTATTTACTCTGATACCAGTTCTCTAATATCTTAATAAGAGACTTTCACAGCCTTGCAAATCAAGTACTTTTAAAGATTCAAGAACATAACTTTGGAAACTGTATTTATTCGAAGAAGGTGATGTAAAGCTTTAGGTGCTTTAGTAAAGCTAAGGTAAGTAAAACTTTACCTGCCAGTCATGTCTGACTCTAGAGGGTGCAACTCATCTCTGATTCACAGTTGAAGAGCCAGCATTGTCTGAAGATATTTCCAAAATCATGTGGTTGGCATGGTTATATGCTGAAGGTGTACAGAATGCTGGTTACATTCCCATCAAAGTGGTACCTATTTATCTACTTGCATTTGCATGCTTTCAAACTTCTAGATGGGCAGGAATGGGAGCAAGAACCGGAGCTTATCTCGTCACATAATACTTGAGTCTCAACCTGCCAATCTTCCAGTCAACAAACCCAGCATCTTAAATAATTGGCCATTGTGCCTTACTTTATTAGTAAACTACTGCTTTGTTCCTAAATACAGCTTCCTAAGCATGCCAGGAAATATGGCTCATAATTTAAGGATATAAATGCAATGCCCATCAACAAGTAACTTTTTTTTTCATTATGTCATTTTTCTCCAGCTTAGAAACAACTTCATATTGTGCTCTTCATACCAGGCTTTGACAATATTCTCTCCCTGCCTCCCCAAAAATAAACCCAAGTAATAAACCAAAGATGTTTTCACACTGTTCAAAGAACAACTAGGCAATGAGGCATGTAAAAGATACATGGCATTTGAATTGGAATGCAAAATACTTGTTAATGACCATAGAAAAATGTGGTTGATTCTCTATTACTTAATGACACGCAATTTGACAAGTCAAACAAATTCATTGCTATCATATTACATTTGAAACTGAGTGCTATTTACATTTCATTTCATTTCATTCAGAATTAGGCACTGGGCAATTGAAGGTGGAGAGTATTGTTTTCTAAAAAAGGGAATTCTTAGCCAAAAAGTATAATCCATTAAACATGACATCTTCTTCATTTTCTTTTTTTAATTTCCTTTTTATTTCTAAACTACTCATACCAGGCATCCAGGGATGAGATTCAAATTTTTTAACAACTGGTTCTGTGGGCATGGCTTTGTTGGTGGACATGGCTTGGTGGTCATGCTATTGGCTGGGCGTGGCCAACTCAATATCGCTCACATTGAGGCACACATCTCCTCGCCTGGTCTCTCATGATTGTGGGGATGCTGCAACAGTTATAAGTGTGAAAAATGGTCATAAGCCACTTTTTTCAGGGGAATTGTACCTTTGAATGGTCACTCCACACAAGCAAAGTACGAGCAAAGGAGGGGAAAAAAAACCTCCAGAGAAGTTCCTGAGACAGGAAGTCTAGTCCTGCCAAGAATGTAATAAAGGTTAACGGAGAGGCAGTTTCTGTAAGCAACCCCAGAATGTTTCCTTCCTGCCTTCCTTACAGGATTAGGCCAGTAATTTCTTCTAACAACTGGTTCTCCAAAGTGCTTAGAATGTTAACAACCAGTTCTAGCGAATAGGTGGAAACTGGTAGAATCCCACCCCGCTGCAAGCATCCCAGGCCCTATAGTAAATTGAATCTTCATTACATTCAGTGAACCTTAAGTATATAACTGGGACTTAGGTTTCAGCGATTTTAGTAGAAGTTAAACACACTTTATCTTAACTCTATTTTTGCTAAGAAACTCTTTATGAGGTAGAGTTTATAGTATTCTCTTTGATTGGTTGTTTCCTTGCAGATTCTTAGCATTTTTATTATCTCTTCTGAATTGTGTGTAAATGTGATTTACCTTTATGTGTCCATTGATGGCAGATTTCCTTGAATGCTAAGCTACCAGGAATTCCCTAGTGTTTTTGGATTTGTCTAGCATGCTCATGGTTTCCCAGTTGAAACTATGGATGAGTCTGCTCATATAATCCCATAATCCCAATTGGAGTCTGTAACCTGATGGTCCTCCTAGATTCACAACTCCTGCTTGATGAACAGGTGACAATTGTAGCTTGGAGGGCCTTTGCACAGCTTTGTCTTAGGATCCAACTGTGCTCATTCCTGAATCAGCAAACCCTGCTTACACTCCGTCATGCCTATGTTACTTACAGATTGGACTACCTACATGGGGGTGACTTTGAGGAATATTTGAAAGCTTCAATGGATACAGATCAAGGAACAACCAAAGAGAAATTCATACTCTCACCAACATTGGCAGACCGAGCTATGTCAATAAACAGGGAGCAAACCCCACACTCAGTAGCACTGATGATGTTACCTAGTCAGGTAATGAAATGTCTGCAAGTGAACAACCAAGCTCAGAGAGCACCAGAGATTCTATAATCTAAGCCTGAGCTATATATATTCTCTTCTATTGGAATCTTTACGGGGTATTGATTTAAACATAGTAGTTATGAACTGTTGCTTTTTATGCTGTCTTGGAATGCCTCAAAGGAACTAGCCTACTTGGCACTGGCAGGTAGGAACACCAGTTGGACTCAGAAGAAATTTAGTTTACTTTGGGATAATGAGCCTTCTACTCTACTGCCAAGTATTTGTTTCAGCTGGTTACTGAGAGAACAAATATTCCACTTTCTTTCAAAAAGTGATGTTATTGATATAATTTTGTTATTCATAAGAAAGAGACGATGTCTCTCTGCATGTAAATTACAGTTGCATCTCCAATTCAGGACAGTGCTCAACTGTCCTTTAAGGAATGTGGAATCTGCTCAGTTCTCTGGGTGAGTTTGGAGGAAAAATTGCTTTAAGATACAGTGTGTTATTAAATTGTTTTTTTTTTAAAGCTTGATTTTAGAAAAAATAAAAACAAGACTGCTGCAATTGACACCGCCGTATAGGCCTAATTTTTTTATATCAGCCACTGAAGCTCATATCTTTGTTCCGTCTTCCTTCCTACTTTCCCCATTTTTATCTGTTTAGCTATATATGGTATTTCATGTATCATTTACTTCCCCCCACACGTAGTTTGTTATGCTAGATAATCCTAAAAGCCAGCTTTTATGTTGAAATAATGGGCTCCCATTTTCTGAAAACCAATTCTAAGAATTTGTGCAACCACAAGGAAAATGATGGCAGATAAATATATTTTTAAAAGGACAAACAATATTAAGTTGACACGTCTGACAGCTGGAAATGAAGCCAAACAGCAGAGATATTTAATGCTACTCTCCTTCATGATTCTGATCAATGCCAGAGATGTTTAGAATAAGAACATCATGAGACCTTCTTCATAATGACAGTGATGCTGCAACCCTTACTGCACAGAAGTAAACAAAATTAGGCAAAGTGGGATGAATAAGAAAAACAAGAAAGGCAGAGATTGCACTTTGATATAATTGCATGCCCAATAAAAATGATAACTTACTAAATCAGTGATGGTTAACCTTTTCTGCACCAAGTGCGCAAAGTGCATGCGTGTGCAATCCCAAAATTCAATGTGCACATCCTCTGCATATGCGCCCTGTCCCCCTCAACCCTTCTACTCCCCCGTGCATGCAAGGCACAGACCCGAATACCAGCTGGCTGGCGGGAGGCACGTGTGCGGATGTGCACGTATGGCAGAGCTGAGCTAGGGCAACAGCTCGCATATCCACAGAAAGGCCCCTGTGTGCCACCTCTGGCATGCATGCCATAGGTTTGCCATTATGGTACTAAATAATGAATATTTATTTCATATTATAGTTGTTTGTGCTTGGTATAAAGCATAGTTATGGGCGTGAGGGGGGTGAGAAGCACACCAATGAAGTTTCCTATGAGCTCTTCTATTTATGCTAGCTCATGGGTAACAATAGCCAAAATTATATATGTTGGAAAAATGTCAGTCCATATTATCTCTCCTGATTATGGAAAGTCATTAGGAATCAGTTTATCTGAAATTCTGATATTATTATTGGTAATCCTCAATTTACAATCTGTCATGCCCCTGGGTGGAGGCTGACTCTGAGGGAGAGGAGGAACAACTGACAGGGAGTGGAAGTGTGGCTCTGGAAGCTGGGAGGAACCTGGGGAAGGGCAGAGACCAGCTGAGCAGCCAGATGAGGACCCAGGCCCATCCCCTCTTCATCCTAGGGCACACAGGGAGGAGAGGACAAGAGAGAGATGTGGTCTACTCGGGAGGAGAGGGCCTTGATCCTCTTCATGGGCTGCAGCTGTGACATCTGAATAAGAGGATGGACCTGCGTATGGGCGAACGCTGGAAATAAAGCATCAAAATATCTCTAGTTTATGGTTCCTCTATGAGTTTGGCGTCCTTCCCAGTGTGTGTTATCTGTGGATATCCTCCAGCTCTTCCCAGTGTGTGTTATCTGTGGATGTCCTCCAGCTCTTATCTTGCCTGGTTTGTGTTGCTTTTTTCCTCCTTCTTTTAACTGTTTGTGTGGGAGTTTTTTGTCTTCTGTCAAGAATATTCGGAGCTTGGAAGCAAAATGAAGGAATAAAAGGGGCTTCACCTGTTTTCTGTGACTGTGTTTGTTCAGTAGCCCACCCTGGGTCATCACACAATCATTTATTTAATAATTGTTCGAAGTTACAAAGATAGACAGGTAAAAGTGACTTACAACCAATTCTTGTACTTACGACTGTTGAACAGTCATGGAATTAAAAATTTGGATGCATGACAACCAGCATGTATTTGGAATGGTTGCAATGTCCTGGGGTCAAGTAATTAGCACTTGTGACCTTCCCAGCTGGCTTCTGACCAGCAAAATCAATGGGGGAAGCCAGATTCATTTAACAGCCACATGATTCACTTAACAACTGAGTGATTCGCTTACCAACAAAGAGGTTATGAAATGGGACACAAATCACTTAACAACTATCTAGCTTAGCAATGGAAATTTTGGGCTCAACTGTGGTCATAAGTCATGCATTACCAGCTGACTTCCAACCAGCCAAGTAAATGGGGAAAACCAGATTCACCTGACAACTGTGAGATTTGCTTAACTGCAGTGATTTGTTTAATGTGGCAAAAAAGTCATAAAATTGGCCACAACTCACAACTTGCTTACCAACAGAAATTCTTATTTCAATGGTGTTTGTAAGTCGAGAATTACCAGTAACCCTATTCTAAATATAATCAATAATAGAAAGGATACTGATTCTATCTCTTTCAAGAAAACCTTTAAAACAATGTATTATTTAAGCACAGATTAAGGTACTCCATAGCTGTGCAATACACTTTTACTGTAATACCTTACAAAAGTTTCCTGAAACTTCTCATTATGGCAAAAGTTTAAAAAAGATCAAGAACATCAGAGGTGGTATTCAGCAGGTTCTGACCAGTTCTGGAGAACCAGTAGCAGAAATTTTGAGTAGTTTGGAGAACTAGAAAATACTACCTCTAACTGGAGATTTTACAGTATTCTTCCCCTGCCACGTCCACCAATCCGGTAGTAAAAAAATTTGAATCCCACCACTGAAGAACAAAAATTAAGGCAGATGTTTTAGCCTGATAGATTTTGTAAGTGGTTGACCAATGTATAGCTGATACTCGTCTTGTTAGATGAAACACTGAATGCTTCTTTTTGATCTCCTCCTAATTTAACTAAATTGAAATAGCTTTTTAAAAACATCATTTAACGTCAGAAATCACTCAACAATGTTGGGTCCAATGATGGATTCTCAGAAGGGACATACCATTGCCTTCATCAAGGCAGGCACAACAACCCCCTCACTTTTACTGTACTTTCTTATGTAACTACAAACACAGAGCATGAACATCCTAGAATTGTTGCTCACAGACTTAAAGGAAGAGCAGAGGACAGCATGAAAATAAATGTTATGTGGCGATGTGTGAGTGGGAAGGTCATGGAGAAGATCTGGAAAAAACTGAAGATCAGGAACCAGATTTTAACAGACATTTCATATATCTTTTCAGCCATTCTATTCAAATAGGTTAGTGTGGTGCGGGATTAAAGTGGCAGGGCAAGTTACTGTGAGGAAAAACAAATTTGGCATTCTTCTAAAACCCCAAATAACTGATGGATACTTGCATTTAATGGGAGACTGATTGCTTGCAATAGCACTTAGACTTACCGTATATACTCGAGTATAAGTCGACCCGAATATAAGTCGAGGCACCCAATTTTACCACAAAAAACTGGGAAAACTTATTGACTCGAGTATAAGTCGAGGGTGGGAAATGCAGCAGCTACTGGTAAATTTCAAAAATAAAAATAGATACCAATAAAATTACATGAATTGAGGCATCAGTAGGTTAAATGTTTTTGAATATTTATTTCAAAGAAAAACAGTAAACTAGCTCTCTAAGTGGAAAAGAGAGCCAACAAAACCAATATGGTATCAACAATAACTTTAAAAGTACAAAAACCTTAGCTCAATCAGCAACCAAGCTAAAACACAAGAGTTAAAATCCTTCAAAACTGGATTCCTCCTCCTCATCTGTATGTCCAAACAGAGTCACCCTCTCCCTTGCAAGAAAAAAGCATGTGTATGTGCTGCATGTACATCCTGTTTTGGAGAGCCACCATCTCTTTCACAGCTCTCCCTCATGCCTCCATTGCATGTGCACACATGCCATGGCTCAGTAGTAGGTCAACATACAGATGTCACACTAGGTTCCCTCCTCAAAAGGAACATCCAACCTTTCTTGAGAAGTACAAACTTCATCTGTTCAGGATTGTGGTGACAAAGGTGAAGGAGGATGGGGCTGAGAGAAGGGAAGGAAAGAAAAGATCATTGACAGGGAGAAAGACAAGGAGAAACACCTGGAAGTGTGAGCCCTCGAGTTTTCTTAGGGAAGACCAGACAACAAGGGGAGAGGAGAGGAGGAGGAGGAGGAGGAGGAGGAGAGTTAAAAAAAAAAGAGTGGGAAGCCAACTCACGCGTGCCATCAAAGCCAGGGGGAAGCGGGGCTTTCTCCGCCTGCTGCCGCCAGAGGAGTGCGGAGGGGGAGTGCGGGGAAAGGGGGTTCGTGCCGAGGCTCCGCAAGCGATTACCAGATTTGCAGCTCTGTTTGTTGGTGAAGCTGGAAGCGCGCAATGCAGGAGCTCGCGGGGGCCCCGGGCGCCCGTTAATGGGGAAGGAGAGGCCGCTTGGGGTCACCAGGCCCACGCAGCCTCCCCCGCCCCTTCCCCTAGCAGCGAAGAGCTGCTCCGGGGGGCTCCCGCCACGGCGCAGCCAGGCACTTTGTCTTGCTTCCCCCGGAGCAGCTCTTCGCTGCTAGGCTAGGGGGTGGGGGAGGCTGCCTGAGCCTGGCGGTTTCTTGGCGAAGCTGGAAGCGCACAACGCAGGAGCTCGCAGAGGCCCCGGGCGCCCGTTAATGGGGAAGGAGAGGCCGCTTGGGGTCGCCAGGCTCAGGCACCCTCCCCCGCCCCCTCCCCTAGCAGCGAAGAGCTGCTCCGGGGGGCTCCCGCCACGGCGCAGCCAGGCACTTTGTCTTGCTTCCCCCGGAGCAGCTCTTCGCTGCTAGGCTAGGGGGTGGGGGAGGCTGCCTGAGCCTGGCGGTTTCTTGGCGAAGCTGGAAGTGCGCAACGCAGGAGCTCGCGGGGGCCCCGGGGGCCCGTTAATGGGGAAGGAGAGGCCGCTTGGGGTCGCCTGTGTGGCCCTCAGCGGGTAGACAGCCGCGGCGGTGATGCTGCCCTGGAGGCGCGATCGGTTGCAGCCACGCCAGCGCAGGCCAGGCATGGTGCCTTAGCAGCTGACTCGAGTATAAACTGAGGGCGGTTTTTTCAGCACAAAAAATGGGCTGAAAAACTCAGCTTATACTCGAGTATATACGGTGTATACCGCTTTACATCTCTCTGTAAGCAGTTTACAGAGTCAGCATGTTCTCTCCAACAATCTGGGTCCTCATTTTACCTACCTCAGAAGGATGAAGGCTGAGTCAACCTTGAGCCTGGTGAGATTTGAGTTGCCAAATTACAGGCAGCCAGCAGGCAGCAGAAGTAGGACCACTATGGCAATATATCCATGAAACCCCCAATTAAATCTTTATCCTCCCAAATTGAGGAAAGGAGGGAAAGAAAGAGAAAAATAGCAGGGAGCAGGGAGAGGAGGGAAAGAGAGATGGGGGAGAGAAAGAAAAAAAAGAGAGAGAGGGGGAATGAGAGAGGAGCAAAGAGGGAAGGAGTGAGAGAGACAAGCTATCTCAGATGGCTTGTTGATATGAACCGATCACCCTGGCTGTAGCAGTGCCAAAAGGGTAAAAGCTAAAACCAGTCATGCTGAAGGGCCAAGGGACTAGCAGTTGGAAAGCAGTTTCATTTAGAAAGAACTGGAGGGGAAAAAATAGGGAGCAACAGCTGGAACACAAAGGAACACAGTCAAAGGAATGAGAGTTAATGATTTTTTTTTTTTTAAAGGATGGCAATAATTTCTTTATGATTTGAACTCTGGAACGTACAAACCTACAGGGCACCTGACGGTACCTGCACGACATTCCTATTAGCCAGGTACCCAAAGGCAAACACAGTTTTTAGCAGGCCACTTATTTCCGGGGGGTGGGAACACATCTTGTCTAGTGGGAAAGTTTAGGAAAGATGCATTTGAAAGAAGCAGCAGAGGGCAGGCATGAACAAGAGCCAAGGCAAAGAAAAGAGAACAAAAGAAACGAAGGGGCAAGGGGACAAATATCTGGGGACCAAAGTGCTTCTCTGGTGTTCAAAAAACAAGATAAATATTTTGCAGACATAAAGAGCTGAGGGCAAGCGAGCAATATTAAATAAAACAGATCAATGAAACAATGAAAAAAAGGAGCACATAAAACAAAGATCCAACAAAATCGAGACAGTTTTTTTTTAAAGGATCAACCTAAGCAGATATTCCAATATAAAGCAGCCCTTTCAATTATTTGTCCAGGGTGGGAACCAAAGCTTACAATGCAAAGCCAGCCAGATGTGTTGAACTACAAAATCTATAATCCACAGCTGGCAAAGATAACAGGTGTGCTGTAGCTGGAAATTGCAGAAGTGACAGTCCAATATATTTGGATAGTGCCTGATTGGAAACGCTGTGAGCAAGGCCAAATGAAGATGCCAAAATCTACTCCAATAGTTTCCTTAGGCTTACCCCTAAAATCAAGAGGGCATCCTTCTGTAGTGACCATCCAAACCAAAGAAACACAACTAAACTGTATGTTTCTCTTCTACAATTTAATATCCAACTTTTCTTTGGATACATTTTTCTTGAAAAATAGTTGCTCCTTCATCTATAAGATGTGATTTTATACAGCTGAAAAAGGTGTAAAAGCATATATTCCCCACAATCTCTGCATCTTAATAAGATGGACAGAAATAACAGCAACAACAGTGATACCCATTGTCATCGTTGGCATCAAGAAATTGCAACTTACTGCAATAACACCACCAGAACTGCAAAAAACTGTGCTACTTGGAACATCATACATTTTAAGAAGATACTTGGTTGATACCTAGGATGTTGGCAACCATCAGTGCCAATCAATGATATTTGTGATAGATTTTTAAATGTTCAGTTGACTGAGTTTCATGTTTAATGAATAAAATACATGATGATGATGATGATAATAATGATGATAATGTATCTGGCAGACTATGCAATGAAACAATAATGCTAATATTAGAGAAGAAAACAATATATACAGCAATGACACCTCTGCAAAGAAGCAAAAAAAAGAGCAGTGGGCCACCTAGTTAGCTGTTGCAAAAGGATCACCGAAACCGATGCTTGGAGAACACCTAGAACCCTAAACATCATGTATATTGGACCACTGAAGGATCTGTACAGGTAGTCTTTGAACTTACAATCACAATTAAGATCAGAATTTCTGATATTAAATGAGGCAATTTGTTAAGTAAATTCCACACAATGTTATGAGTGTCTACAGAGATTCTCTTTTGGATGAGAAGTGAAACATTTTCAAAGAAAAAAACAAGAAAGTCCAGTTGCCTCTTGAAAAAGCCCCTTTGGGACAACCAATTTTATCACCTTCCTTGCCATGGTTCTTAAGTGAATCACTTAAGAAGAATCATGTGGTCATTAAATGAATCCAGCTTCCCCTATTGACTTTGCTTGCCAGAAGCTGGTTAGGAAGGTCGCAAAAGTGATCACAAGACACTGAGACACTACATCTGTTGTAAATACATGCCAGTTGCCAAGCACCCACACTTTGAACACGTGATTCTGGGGACGCTGCATTGGTTGTAAGGGCGAGGACTGGTTATAAGTCACTTTTTTCAGTGCATTGTAACTTTGAATGGTCACTAAAAGAATGGTTGCAAGTCAAGGACCACCTGTGTATCAAGATTTCTTAGGTCTATCTGACTTTATTGCTTATTTGAATAGTGAGATTTTAGAACGAAGCCAGCAGATAGGAAGCTACTGCAAACTGGCTTGAAGAGATGAGACTTGTAACTATTACATCTTCAGAAGGAACAGCACAATTGTTGCAGTTTCACAACTTACATTTTTAAGGTACATTTTTGGATTTAAAACAATACAGGCAGATATTGAGTTACAACAGTTCCTCTAGTGACCATTTGAAGTTAAGATGACACTGAAAGAAGTGATTTATGAACTATTCTCACACTTACAACCATTGCAGCCTCCCCATGGTCAGGTGATCAAATTCAGATAGCAATAGCACTTACACTTATATACCGCTTTACAGCACTCTCTAAGTGGTTTACAGAGTCAGCATAATCGCCCCCAACAGTCTGGGCCCTCGTCTTACCCACCTCGGAAGGATGGAAGTCAACCTTGAGCCTGGTGGGATTCGAACTGCCAAACTGCAGTCAGTCAGCAGAAGTAACTCTAACTACCCTGCCACCATGGCTTAGCAACTGACACATATTTAAGATAGTTACAGTGTCCCCGGGTCACCTTTTGTGACCTTCTGACAAGCAAAATCAATGGGGAAGTCAGATTCATTTAACAACCATGTTATTAATTGAACTGGAGTGATTCAGTTGTAGCAAGAAATGTTGCAAAATGTGGCAAAACCCACTTAACAAATGTCTCCTTTAGCAACATAAATTTCAGGGTCAATTGTGGTCATAAACAGGGGTGGGATTCAACCGGTGTTGCTACCAGTTCGGTAAATAGGTTTTGTGTGCGTGTGTAAAACTACCTTAGGCTGTGCCATCTGGACAGCTGAAAAGTGCTGCGTGCAGGTGTGCAGCGTTTCAAACTCCTCTTCTTTCCTTTTTCAACCTCAGCTGTGCCGTGCAAAGCAGCTGAGGTTGAAAAAGCAAGAAATAAAGGACAGGTAAGAGCCCGGGTAGGCAGGTGAGCCAAACAGCAGCAAACACAGAACTAGTTTGGTGTCTGCTGCTCTCCAGAACTACCAGCTCTATAGAATCGGGCAGAACCAGTAGCATTCCACCCCTGGTCATAAGTGGAAGACTACCTATCTACAGTTGTATGCATTAAGACATCATCTGTCAAGTTTTTGTGTTTTTACCTTGGGATCGGCAGTCAGCAATTTGAAGGCTTGATACACTTGTGCTTCTTTCACGCCTCCGCCAAGATCCAGGAAGTTGGCAGGTTTTCCACCATTAAGGGAAATTATATCACAGGTTGCCATTGCAAGTCCAGCACCATTTACTGTAATGAAGAGATTTTAAATTGCTGATTTTTTAAAAGAAGATGAAATACGAACAGGTGCAAATGTGGTTCTAAGGTGCCAAAACCAAAAGAGAGGGAGAAGTTAAAAGGGGAAAAAAAGAACAGAAGCAAGAAGAGAAAGGAACAGCTGGAGAAAAATTTAAACTTATGGAAAATGTGGACATTTGCTCCCAAGTCCTGTGTGTTTGATCCAAGGTGACTCAATTTACTGAGTTTTTTTAAAAAAATGGGGAGGGGACACAGAAACACAAAATGAATAAACTGCAGCTTAAGCAAGCAAATCAGAGGTGGTATTCAGCAGGTTCTGACCAGTTCTGGAGAACTGGTAGCAGAAATTTTAAGTAGTTCGGAGAACCAGCAAATACCACCTCTGACTGGCCCTGCCCCCATCTATTCTCTGCCTCCTGAGTCTCAGCTGATCGGCTGGGTCTTCTTTTGTTGCCCTGCACAGGAGAACGGAGCTGGAAAGCAGGTTAGTGGGGTGGGGAGGGAATGGGGATTTTACAGTATCCTTCCCCTGCCATGCCCACCCAGCCATGCCCATGGAACGGGTAATAAAAAAATTTGAATCCCACCACTGAAGCAAATCACCAAATACTGCTGGTATGTATTTCAATAATACTGAAAATGGGCTTTGCTTATCCTAGCAGTGAGAAAAAGATTTAAGTCATCTGTTTGCTCTTTCATATATTCAACATCTATCTCAATGTATGACTCAGAAATAGCAAAAATGGGAAATGATCATACAGACTAGAATAGAATAACAGAGTTGGAAGGGACCTTGGAGGTTTTCTCGTCCTCCCTAGGCAGGAAACCGAACAACATTTCAGACAAATAAGGTACCACACCCCTTTTGAATGAAAAAAAAATCAGCTCCCCCTTTTCTATGTATATTAACAGAGGAGTAGGGAGGGCTGGTGGGTGACCAGGTAGTGGGAAATTGATAGAACTTTTGGAAAGCTGAGGGGGAAAAGGAGGGAGCTGAACACCTAGGAAGGTGAGCGTTCTATGTAAGCTGGAGAACGTTTTATTGAATTTAGGAATAGCAATAGCATTTAAGACTTATATATCGCTTCACAGCGCTTTACAGCCCTCTCTAAGCGGTTTACAGAGTCAGCATATTGCCCTCAACAATCTGGGTCCTCATTTTACCCACCTCAGAAGGATGGAAGGCTGAGTCAAAATTGAACCTGGTGAGATTTGAACTGCCAAATTGCCGGCAGTCAGCAGATGTAGCCTGCAGTACTGCACTCTAACAATTGTGCCATGGTGGCTCGAATTATTTAACTCCTGTTCTTGCATTCAATACAGCAGAGGAATAAAAAATAATAACAAATGAGCTTCAACAAAAAATACTCTACAAAATATAGATTTTTTCAGATGGCTTATAATACAGGTAGTCCTCAATTTGCAACAGTTCATTTAGTGACTGTTCAAAGTTACAATGGCACTGAACAAAATGACTTATGACCATTTATCACAGTTACAACATTTGTAGCATCTCCATGATCATGTGATCCAAGTTTGGATGCTTGGCAACTTATGTCCATTGCTGTGTCCCAAAGTCATGTGATCACCTTTTGCAACCTTCTGACAAACAGGGGTGGGATTCAAATTTTTTAACCGGTTCTGTGGGTGTGGCTTAGGTGGTGGGCGTAGCTTGGTGGTCATATGACTGGTTGGACATGGCTTGGTGGTCATGTTATTGACTGGATCCGGCCAACTCAATATCATTCACATCGAGGCATGCATCTCCTCACCTGGCCTCTCATGACTGTGGGGATGCTGCAACAGTTGTAAGTGTGAAAAATGGTCATAAGTCACTTTTTTTAGGGCCATTGTAACTTTGAATGGTCACTCCACACAAGCAAAGTACGAGCAAAGGAGGGGAAAAAAAACCTCCAGAGAGGTTCCTGAGACAGGAAGTCTAGTCCGGACAAGAATGTAATAAGGGTTAATGGAGAGGCAGTTTCTGTAAGCAATACCAGAATGTTTCCTTCCTGCCTTCCTTACAGGATTAGGCCAGTAATTTCTTCTAACAACTGGTTCTCCAAACTGCTTAGAATGTTAACAACTGGTTCTAGCGAATAGGTGCAAACTGGTAGAATCCCACCCCTGCTGACAAGCAAAGTCAATGGGGAAGCCAGATTCACTGAACAACCATGCTACTAATTTATCAATTGCAGTGATTCACTTAACAACTGTGGCAAGTAAGTTCATAAAATAGATGAAAACTCACTTAACAAATGCCTCACTTAACAACAGAAATTTGGGGCTCAATTGTGATTGTAAGTCAAGGACTACCTGTATAAGGAAAGGTTCATACCCTGAGTTTATATCCTGGTAGTGCACAGGTGTGTATCTCTGGCTCATGAAGTTTAGTGATCTGATTAGAGAGTTAATTTGGGCTAGAAAATTAACGTGCTGTCTAGAAGCCAGGAGACAATGAGTTCTAGTCCTGCTTTAGACATCAAAACCAGTTGGGTGACTTTGGGCTAATCACTCTCTCTCAGTCCAATCCACCTTGCAGGGTTATTGCTTGGGAATAATCCAAAGGAGGAGAAAGGAGAATTATGTATGTTTACTGCCTTCAGATATTTATAAAAATAATAAAGATGGGATTAAAAATCAAGGGAAAGAATGAATGAATGCAGGAAGGAAGGAAGGAAGGAAGGAAGGAAGGAAGGAAGGAAGGAAGGAAGGAAGGAAGGAAGGAAGGAAGGAAGGAAGGAAGGAAGGAAGGAAGGAAGGAAGGAAGGCAGGTCATAGATCTAATGTACCAGTGGTATTAATCTAGATGCAGATTAAGTCCTAGTCTACAATTCTTTATGCAGCTCTAAATTCAGTCCTTACCCAACCATTATGGAAGGAGGTAAGAATCAAACAGGAATTTTAGGTGTTAAGCCTGGTTTCCCCAACCAGGGTTAGGGAGACAAGCTAAACAGAATGTGCAGCTTAGACAGATAGGCACACAGATAAATGAGTGAGCTAAGCTTGTATGTTTATTAACATACAGTAAAAATAACAGATACGCTTGTGCTATCAAAAATATAGTTTATTCCATTATGAGTTCATAGCATAGTCAAAATAACAGTCCAATAGTCATGTATCATTTAGTCAGTCCATTCAGGGATATTCAGTTAGCAAAGTCCATTTAGAATATCCAATGTCAGTTCACTTACAAGCCTTTCCTTTGTTTTCTCTCCCGTTCGAGCAATGCAGTCTTGTTTCTTTTCAGTAATCAGGGATCATCAAAGCCAGAGAGAGAGCAAGCTGCAGCCTTGCTTCTTTTAAAGTGCTTTCACAACCACTCCCTTAATTACTATCCCACAGTTAAAGTTGCAGACACTTTAACATACAAACTATGATTACATATTATTATTTACCTAAACAAGTTAGGGTAAACAATGTTATCCCTAACATTCTCCCCTTTTAGGTTAAATAATAATATAACTATTTACATCTTTAAATCATATTTGTTACAACTCTCTTTAAACTTAATTACTCCTTGAGCTTTTGTAAATTGGTCTGCAATGTTTTCTTCTGTCATGCAGTATTCCAATTTAATTAGCCCATTCTTTACAGATTCTCTAACATTTAAGTATCTTAAATCAGTATGCTTTGATCTAGTTTTTACAGCAATACTAGTAGCTAACTTTATAGCTGCTTGGTTATCCTTAAACACAATAATGGAATCTTTTACAGTTATACCCATGTCTAATAATAACTGTTTGTACAAAATCAAGTCAGTGCATAGTAATGACAGACATGAAAATTCTGCTTCCATCGTGGACAAGCTGATATGCTGTTGTCTGATTGACCTCCACCCTGTTAGTGTCTTACCAAATAATATAGCCATCCCAGATGTTGATTTTTTAGTGTTTATATCAGTTGCAAAACTTGCATCTGCATAGGCACTAAGACTCAAATCACCCTTTGGTTCTATATACAATACATGGTTCATTGTTCCTTTAAGATATCTTAAAATTCTCTTTAATGATTGCCAATGACATTGATGTGGATCTGAATTAAAACGTGCCAGCTGATTTACACTATAAGCTATATCTGGCCTTGACCAATTGCTTATATATGATAAGCTACCAATCAAAAATTGATATATAGACTTATCAAATTTGGGACTTTGATCATCAGTTTGGCAAACTTCCTGACTCATTGGAGTCTTTGCCGGTTTACAAAGTTCCATTTTAAACATTTTAATTAATTGGCAAATTTTATCTTCTTGAGATATCTTAAAACCATTTTTTGTTTTGTTAATTGTCAATCCTAGATACTTTTTAATTTCACCTAAATGCTTTAATTTTATCTTTTTGGCTAATAATGATATAATCTCATTAGCTTCATTATTAGTCTTAGTTATCAAAGCAATATCATCTGTAAATAATAACAATAATGACACCGTTCCATTATTTTCTCTTTTAAATACACATGGATCTGCTAAACCAGATTTAAAACCTATATTGTTTAACTCTTTCACAATATATTGGTTCCACTCAAACCCAGATTGTTTCAACCCGTAAAGACTCTTTTTGAGTTTCCAACAATCATTACTATTTACTTTATTATCTTTTATACCTACTGGTTTTCTTAAATATATAGTGTGCTGCAATGGTGCATGTAGATAGGCAGTTTCTACATCTAAATGGTTAATTACATAGTTTTTCTTAGCTGCCCACACTAATGCTGCTCTTAAAGATGTTGCTTTAAGACTTGGTGCAAAAACTTCATCGTAATCAGATGCAGTTTGATTAAATCCTTGAGCTACTAACCTAGCTTTATGGGTAACAGTCCCATCATTTCCTGTTTTTACTTTAAATATCCATTTGCACCCAATGGATTTTTCTCCTGGAGGTAATTTAGCATCTTCATAAACTTTCATTACCTTTAATGAATTTAGTTCTTTTTCCATTGCCTTTTGCCAATTCTCCTAATCCTTAGCAGGATACATCCTAAGTTCATCTACACTAGTTGGAACTTTAGTTACTTGGCAAACTATACTTGCTTGATACCTATCAGGTGGTCTAGTTACACGTGTAGTACGTCTTGGTATTACAGGACTTACAGGTGGACTTTCATTTATTAACTCTTCTTGATTATCTAACTCTTCCTGATCAACTGTTTCCTCTTGTTCTGGTCCTATTTGCTCTTCTTGGACTTCTTCTTTAATTGGACTCTTCTTATAACTAATCTGATCTTTCTGTCTTTTGTAGGGTTCAATAATTACTTCATTATTTAAATCTTGCTCTAATCTATTCCATCCTACATGTTCTAGGAATTTAGCACTAGCACTGGTGTAAACTCTAGGTGTACCTGGTTCCCAGAATCTATAAGATCTATGATTAGATGTATATCCTACAAAATATAATCTTTTAGCTCTATGTTGTCCTTTGTGTCTAAGTTGTGAAGGGATATGCACCCATGCTGGTGCTCCAAATGTGTGCATGTAACTTAAATCAGGTTTTGTACCATGCCACAGTGTGAATGGTAATTCACCTGTTGTTGAATTAACAACATTATTTAATATATGATTACCACACATTATTGCTTCTCCCCACAAATTGTCAGGTAATCCTGAATCAGACATCATAGTTTGTGTCATTGATTGTAATGTTTGGCCTCTTCTCTCTTTAAAGGCATTATGTTGTGGCCTATATGGTGCAGACATTTTATGTTGAATACCTAACATTCTTAGTCTGCTCTGTAATTTATTATTTGTAAATTCTGTACCATTATCTGTTATAAGAGTTATTAATTTCTTTTTAGTTTTCCTTTCTGCAAATTTAATCCAATTAAAGAGATTTTGATATGTTTCAGTTTTGCTCTTCATTAAATAGCAAAACCCATATCTAGAATAATGGTCCATTATACTTAGTATGTAACGAGCTCCTCCTACACTTGGTTTTTTAGGACCTATTAAATCTGCAAATACTACCTCTAAAGGCTCTTTGGTAGTAAATCCATCAACTCTATTAGCCGGTGTAACCCTGCTTACTTTGATTACAGGCATTACATTGCAAATACTTATTACAAGTTTTCAAACTTATTCCCTGAGATAATTCAACAGTTTTCTTAAGCATTTTAAAATTTAAATGCCCTAGCCTTCGATGTAACAAGTGAATACATTCATCATGAGGTTTCTTATTTTCATAAACTGTGTTAGCCACCTTTAAACCATCATCATTTAACACATATAATTCACCTCTTAAAGATGCAGTAATTTTCTTATCTTCTTTCTCAATTATGCAGTTATCTCCCCTAAATGTAACTACATATCCTAGTTTAACCAAAATTCTAACTGAAATTAAATTAAACTTAAGTTGTGGTACATATAACATTTTTACATTCTCTTTTATAAAAGAACAATATGCTATACCTTGACCTTTAGCTTTCAGTTTCCAGCCATTGGCTAACGATATCTGCTGTGTACTCTTGGACATTTTAATAAAATGTTTGTTATCATTTGTTATACAATGTGATGCTCCACTGTCAACCACCCATAAATTATTTTTTACAGCTCCGTTAGTATACATGGCTAACTCTAAATTTTTATTTATCTTTTGATGACTTTTTGTATTCTGGCCAGCATTCTGGTGCTTTGCCTTTTTACAAAATCTTGCCAAATGTCCTCTTCCTCCACAATTAAAGCACTTTTTAATTGCGTATGCAGTAGGAGTTTCATTATCTTCTTTTTGAGGTTGCTGCCTCCTTAAATTGTCTCTTTCAAGCCTTCTTCTGGCCTCTTCAATCAATCTGCCAGTTATATCAGTTAAAGTTAGGCTTTCCTTTGGCAATATTTCAAGGGAAGTTACGTAGTTATCATAATTTTCGTCAAGGGAAGATAGAATTATGTAGACTTGGTGTAGTTCAGAGAAAATAAGCTCTTTCTCGTGCAGTTCTTGAAAAATGCTTTGCATAGTTTTTTAAATGACTCAGCATATCATCATTCTTATGGAGATGTGTACTGAAAAGTTTCCGTGTTAGATTTATGTGAGCACCAACATTATCTCGAACATAAATCCTCTTCAGCTTCTGCCAACACCCAAAAGCTGTTTTTTCTCCATGGATATAAACAAGTTGCTTATCAGTTAAGGTTAAAGCAATAATGCAAATAGCTTGTTGATTTTTATGCATAAATTCTTCTATCTTTAATCTGTCTTCCTCATCCTCTGGATCCCATTCTTCTACGTTTGGTGGATTTTCAATTATGTTCCACAAACCTTCTCTTCGTAGAAGCAGACTACATTTCATAGACCATGATACATAGTTTGTTCCATCCAGCTTGGATATAAGGGACAAACTTTGTAGATTGACTTGTGCCATGTTTTTCTTATATGGATATAAAACTATAATTAATAAAACACAGCTGTCTGTTTACTGTAATGTATTACAACACAAACTCTCACTTTTACATAAATCTGTTTTATCCTAGTTAAACTGACTTTGCAGCCTCTGGGCCCATAACCAGTGTTAAGCCTGGTTTCCCCAACCAGGGTTAGGGAGACAAGCTAAACAGAATGTGCAGCTTAGTCAGATAGGCACACAGATAAATGAGTGAGCTAAGCTTGTATGTTTATTAACATACAGTAAAAATAACAGATACGCTTGTGCTATCAAAAATATAGTTTATTCCATTATGAGTTCATAGCATAGTCAAAATAACAGTCCAATAGTCATGTATCATTTAGTCAGTCCATTCAGGGATATTCAGTTAGCAAAGTCCATTTAGAATATCCTATGTCAGTTCACTTACAAGCCTTTCCTTTGTTTTCTCTCCCGTTCGAGCAATGCAGTCTTGTTTCTTTTCAGTAATTAGGGATCATCAAAGCCAGAGAGAGAGCAAGCTGCAGCCTTGCTTCTTTTAAAGTGCTTTCACAACCACTCCCTTAATTACTATCCCATAGTTAAAGTTGCAGACACTTTAACATACAAACTATGATTACATATTATTATTTACCTAAACAAGTTAGGGTAAACAATGTTATCCCTAACATTAGGTATGACTGTTGTCATGTGCCCTTAGCAGAACTGTTGTTTTCTTTTCATGGAAGTCTTTCTCCCTAGAAAACCAGTATTTTTTTCATGCTTTGAAAAACTCTTTACTTCTAAGACATTTGTCATAAGTGCCTGAAGAGAAGTTTGATCCAATTCATGTTTAGATGTGTGATGTTAGGCATGCGTTTTTTCAGACCAGATCAGGACTTTATCGCAATAGGATGATTTTACTCACCAAAACAGGCAATGTTTCCATCCAGACCTATGTACTTTAAGTCATAATGGGCAGCTTCGTTTTCTATTGGTTCATTCTCAGATTTGTCATCCATGGCAAATATGGATTTTTGCCTGAACTCGGCATTGTCATCAAAATTTATCTTGGCATCAAAGCATACCACTAAATGGAAAAGGAAATGAAATGGAAAAGGAAATCAGAATTAGAATTGCACCCCAGATTTTAGGCGCTTACAAAAGTAGTTATCAAAAAAGCAATTTGCCACAAATCTATCTCCATGTTACCTTCATTTCAGCCTGAATATATGAATGGGATAGGTTCAAGTTATCCTTAGCTTCAATGAAATTACAAGAGTGTTTTCTCTTTTAAGCTGGTACAAGAGGTATAAAATCTGTTACATCTCACCACCCACTTATGCCAAAGATGAAATCACGAGATCAGTAGAGAGTTGGATCAGACCAATGCTATTCAGGTTGACATGGCAACCTGAACATGACAGGCACGTTCTTTCTTTTCCAGTTCTTTTTGAGCAGCCCTACCTGCAGATTTTCTCTGGTTGTCTCCCTAAAGAGAAAACTACAATGGTGTGCACTGGTTGTCAGAACTGTAAAGAGTACTAGACTGCTCAACTGGCAGCATTCTCCTTGTATTAAATCTACGTCTACTACAGGTTCAGTGCAAAGCTGAAATAGTAGAACAGTACAACAGAGAAATGGCTTAACACTGAAATATCATAATGGCTTTGTCACAAGGGCTTTGTAGATATGCAGGCTCGAGCCAACAAAATATTCCTGCAATTTTGTTTTAATTAACACAGCAGAGCAAAACAAGTTTCATTTTCAAACAGTGTTTCATTTTTATTCAGTTAAAAAAGCCAAATTCCTGTCTCTGGTCCCTCTTGTCTTTCTTATTGATAAAGAGCCAAGAAGCAACAAAAAAACCATAGAGCAAAATAAGCTCAGCAGAGACTTGGCAGATATGTGATTGCCAAGCATTTCTAGGCTTCTCCTTACATCTCTACGAAGCAAAGAAAAGATTGCCAGTTTGCATAAAAGTCCACCTTGTTAATGCTTGTAGTTTAGCACTCGCCAACTTAGAGCATTACTATTTCAACATTGTATTCCTCTTTCCCACTTTGAGATAATACCCTTTGCTGGGTTGTCAGTCTCTTTCCCCTCTCTAGCAGGATGCTGCAGCCCACTGGCCCCAAAAGATTTCCTAATATGAATCCTCAATTGCTTATATGATTCAATCTAAAATGTCTGTGCAAGGAATCTAATTTTAAACAGATTGAAGAAAGCAACATTTTTTTTAAAAAAGAAGCAAATAATAGAAGCCCACTACTATGCAATACTATGCGATAGAATGCAATATTATGCACCAGGACGTGGTGGATCAGTGGCTAAAATGCTGAGCTTGTTGATCAGAAAGATCGGCAATTCAGTGGTTCGAATCCCTAGCACCGCATAACTGAGTGAGCTCCCGTTACTTGTCCCAGCTTCTGCCAACCTAGCAGCTCGAAAGCATGTAAAAATGCAAGTAGAAAAATAGGAATCACATGTTCTGTGTGCCTCTGGGGTTTAGTCATGCCGGTCACATGACCATGGAGATGTCTTCAGACAGTACCGGCTCTTCGGCTTAGAAAGGGAGATGAGCACCGCCTCCTAGAGCCAGAAACGACTAGCACGGGGAACTTTTACCTTACTATGCAATACCCAGATCTTATCAAGAGGGCTAAATGAATTTGAGCTGTGTGTGCTATAAGAACAATATAAACAAACTGAAAGGACTTCAGAGGAAGACTAAGTATTATTACTGCTGATGCCTTCTTCCCCTTTCCTTACTTAATGTTACCTTGGCATTTATTCGAAAAATAGCATGGCAGATAGCTAATCCTCCAGAACCCCCACACATCCACAAGAAGACAAAGCAGAACTTATGTGATGCCATCACACAAGGCACTGTTTTGACATCATTCTGTGAACGCTGCTGTGGGAGTCTGATCTTATGGTTTTGTACAGCTAAAACAGAATGCATTCACTTTGCAAACTGCAAAAGTGAGGTAACCTCTACTCTCAACACTAGGATCCCGATCCAGATTATAACAGATAATTAGAGTTGGAAGGGACCTTGTAGGTCATCTAGTCCAACCCCCCCCTCAAGCAGGATATCCTACACCATTTCTGACAAATGGGAGTCCAATCTCTTCTTGAAAGTACAGGTTAAATCTCTCCTTGTTCAGTTGTGTGGATCCTATACCACAACATTGTTTCAATCAAGAAGATAGAATAAATCAAGATGCAAGATTGAATCAATCAGCTAATTTAAATAAGGCAAACTCTCCTTGTTCAGTTTTCATCCATTATTCCTTGTCTGGCCTTCGGGTGCTTTAGAAAATAGCTTGACCCCTTCCTCTCAGTGGCAGCCCCTCAAATATTGGAAGACCGCTATCATGTCTCTCCTGGTCCTTCTCTTTACTAAACTAGCCATGCCCAGTTCCTGCAACCGTTCATCATATGTTTTAGCCTCCAGTCTCCTAAATCCTGGTTGCTCTTCTCTGTACTTTTTCTAGAGTCTCAACATCTTTTTTATAGTGTGGTGACCAAAACTGGATGCAGTCCTCTGGGTGTGGTCTTACTAAGGCTTTATAGAGTGGTATTAGTACCTCACTTGATCTCAATTGTATCCCTCTGTTAATGCAACTTAGGTTTGCATTAGCTTTTTTGGCTGCTACACACTGCTGGCTCATATTTAGCTGGTTGTCCACTAAGACTCTAAGATCCCTCTCACAGTTACTTCTACTGAGCCTGGTTTCACCCAGTCTATATGTGTACTTTTGGTTTTTCTTGCCTAAGTGTAAGTGTTATAATTTCCATTATCCCTTGAATGAAGAAGGGATGCCAGCCATGTCTTTAAATTAGTATTTTTTTTTAAAAAAACCTACAGGATGAAGTCTTTGCATGGAGGAAAATAACACAGACAATGTATAAACGTTCATGTTTCAGTTTCTAAGCCTTATAGCAATAGCACTTCGATTTATATATCGTTTCACAGTGCTTTTTACAGCCCTTTCTAAACGATTTACAGAGTCAGCATATTGCCCCCAACAATTTGGGTCCTTTTGTCTGGATTGCAGAATTTATTCATTTGTTGAATTTTTTTTTTTAACAAAAACAAAAAACAAAATACTATGATCAGGTTACTCTTGGCAGTATGGAGGAGAAAAAGTGCTATACACTAAGTTAACTTTTAATTTGTTAATGAATATTTCATTATCTTTGAGAGGTGTGGCCTTCAAATGTAAACTAATTATAGGCTAATGAGCAATTAAAATGCAGAAATTCTCCTTCCTTCCAAAATTAACGAATTAATCATAAATTTATATCAGCAGCATAATCTGATCAGCAGCAGCCAGTGGCTAGACACTGCATAACAATACACAAATAATGTATCTTCTACTATTATTCTAACCAACATGATTATTTCATATATATATATATATATATATATATATATATATATATATATATATATATATATATATATATATATGACAAACACAATACAGAAGACTGATGATGGCAGATGAGATTCTGCCGAAATGTTGCTACAACTTTAAAAGCACAACTGTAATGATGTGGGAAAATACCCGAACAAAGCTGAATACCATACATGTAAGTACACACGAAAACTTAAGAAAACATATACATATATATATACAACCACCATCCAGAAAACAGACATGGCTGCCTCGCCAGCTGTCGCACCCACCGACTCCAAAACCAAACAAGCTGACACACACCAAGAACACAGACCCAGACCCCAAACTCGAAGCCAGACTAAAACCCAGAATGCTACATCACAGCCACCCACTCAGGATATCACATCAGAAAACTCAGGAAATTACACCACAAGAACTCAATAATTTGCAATACAGCAAATGACCCAGGATATCACAGCACAAGACCAAGGATACCACAGCAATAAGTCTCACAAGGTCATTACACAACCCATTATCCAAGCCGTTACTACACAGGAGGCTAATGGAAAAGAGATCAAAACACAAACGACCCAGGAGATTACAATGCAGGACCCAGGATACCACAACAAATGAACTCACAAGCCCATCACATAACCCATTACCCAAGCCGTTAAAACATGAGAGGCTAATGGAAAAAAGATCACTACAAAACAAACGACCCAGGAGATTACAGCACAAGTTCCAGGATATCTCCACAACAAAACTCACAAGGCCATCACACAGCCCATTATACCAACATCAACTCCATCAACCACTCAAGAGGCCAACCAGCCCAGCACACCAGCCCCCACCACCAGTATTTATAGAGAGACGGCAGTTCCGATCACATACTGCCTGCACTGGCACGAAGCCAAAAGCACCAGCCTGAGGATGGTGAGTAGGACCTTGCCGAAACACCAAGATACTCTGAATCTTACACGGGAAAAGACCCGAACACACCTAGACCTGTCTGTCTGTCTGTCTGTCTGTCTGTCTGTCTGTCTGTCTATCTATCTATCTATCTATCTATCTATCTATCTATCTATCTATCTATCTATCTATCTTTGGTTATTCGGGTTTTTTCCCGTGTAAAATTGGAAGTATCTAGGCGATGTTCATCATCTTCAGGCTTGTGTCTTCGGCTTTGTGCTTCTCGGAGTATGTGATCCACATACAAATCCCGCGAAAATCTCAGGAAACATGTGTGTGTGTGTGTGTGTGTGTGTGTGTGTAAATATATATATATACAAAATGCCATAGGGAGCTTTCTGAATTGGAAAAGGGTGTGGAGAGGGAGTGCTATATTTTATATATTTTTATCATTAATAATTTGCCCAATAATTCAATCTAACATTGACTATTTTACATTATAGTCATAAAACAAGTACATTTCATCATGGCCACATTTCAATTTTTTTGACTTATTGTATTCTATTATACTAAATTATTTAAATTATTCTCTTCTCTTGCACTAAATTATTCTGAACTAATTTTATACCATTTGCTTTTTTAAAAATAACTTTGTTTCATTCTGCTGTCTAAAAGAACTGTTTCTTAAAATAGCAAGAACATCTTGATTGCATTATTGAAGATCTGTGTCTTTTAAGATTGTTGTCAAATAATATACAGTATAATTTTAAAAGCCAAACTAGTCTACTTAGTTTACTAAAATCATTGTTTCTTGACTATACCCATAAAATAATAATTTAAAAACCTGGGCAAATTATGCTATTTCCTCCCCAATTGTGCAAACTGCAACTGATCTCAATATTTGATATTTTGAGAAGATACAAGAAAAAAGTGAAATCAATTTGGCCATTAAGGATTTATTTTGGTCATTTTTCATATAGTTCAGATTTATATACTCTGCTTATCTATATCGCTAGTTAAATACTGTAGCCTATCATAGGCACCAAGTTAAACTTTTCTTATTTAGATGTTATGAATTTGGCTGGGAAAAGGATAATTAAACCTACAGTACCTATTAACAAGTCAAATTCTACATTTTACATTCATAAACCACAACCACAACTTCACAAAATGTACTGTCTGAAGTTTCTTATTATACAGGAGTCCTATGAGTTGCCTTTTTTGCTACAATCAACAACACTATTACTAAAAAATCCAACACCAACTATTTACCTGTACATGCAGTTCTTCATATGATTATTAATATATACACATGGACACCAGCCAGAGCATAGAAAAAGAAATAGTGCAAGATTGGAAGATGTGGAGAGACCTGGCCCACAGAATTGCCAAGAATTGAAGTCGGAGGTGACTTCATATTCGCCTAGGTTATGGATCTGCATAGAACTACACAGAACATTTGGAATCTTCTAACACTTGACCAAGAAGGTAAAAAAGCAAGTTGTAAGTTCGCAGACAACTATTCAAAGAACTACAGTTGACAAAGTCTTCTTCATGGTTTCTCAGACACAAATATATGTGTATAAGTAGAAAACTTATAACCTGGAAAAAGGTCCTAAGACTGCCAAGATTTTATGATGCCCCTCCAAATGCTGCATCTCTCTGAATGCTGGATGAAGCCAGAAGGATGAACATATGTTTCAGAATACAGAATACAGAATACCTTTATTGTCACTATCCACGTGTACAATTTGCATCATACGCATACACAGTGAAATTAAGCGACTCGTCCTTCAGTGCAACATACACACCAGAAATATACATAAATCTCTAAAAAATTATGATAAAAAGAGTAAAAAGAATAAAAGAATAAAAGAATAAAAATACCCTACTGTGCCTGTCCCAGTAGGAATTATTGCACATGCCCACCAACACAACAACAATAGTGATCATATTGCACAAGGTTTGTTCACAATTATTTACAGTGTATCTGGCAGTATTTAAAATCAGTGCATGTGTAAGTTCAAGGTAGTTATGGCTTTAGGGAAAAAACTGTTTTTAAGGCGGTTTGTCCTTGACCAGATGCTCCTGTAACGCCTCCCTGAGGGCAACAGGTCAAACAGTCCATAACCAGGATGAGAACTGTCTTTTATGATGTTCACAGCTCTACTAAGACAGCGGGAGGAATAAATGTCCGACAGGGAGGGAAGAGGGCAGCCGATGATCTTCTGAGCTGCTTTGACTACCCTCTGTAATCTCTTCCTGTCTGCCATGGTGCAGTTGCCATACCACACTGTGATGCAGTATGTCAACAGACTTTCAATGGACGCACGGTAGAAGGTAATCAGCAGGTTAGAGTCCAGGTTGTGCTTCCTGAGCACCCGCAGGAAATGGAGTCTCTGCTGGGCCTTCTTAATGACCGCCGTGGTATTTTCCGTCCAAGAGATTTTATCAGCAATGATGACACCCAGAAACCGGAAGGTGTGGATCCTCTCCACCTGCTCTCCATCGATGTAAAGGGGAGCCAAATCGGTGTTATGCCTCCTAAAATCCACAATGAGTTCCTTAGTTTTCTTGGTGTTCAGAACTAAGTTGTTGTCCGAACACCAAGCTGTTAACATCAGGACCTCCTTCCTGTAAGCTGCCTCGTCTCCCTTCGAAATGAGTCCAACCACTGTGGTGTCATCAGCAAACTTCACAATGAGGTTGCTGTCGTGCTGTGGACTACAGTCGTGGGTGTAGAGGCAGTACAGGAGTGGGCTCAGCACGCAGCCCTGTGGAGAGCCAGTGCTGAGTGTACAAGTGGAAGAGAGGTGGGGGCCAAGCCTCACAGTCTGGGGCCGATCGCTTAGGAAGTCTTTTATCCAGGCACATGTAGGGGAAGGCAGACCTAATATGTCCAGTTTTTTAACCAGTATTCCTGGGATAATTGTGTTAAAGGCAGAGCTGTAGTCCACAAAGAGCATCCGGACATAGCTCTGCTGCTGCTCCAGGTGGCTCAGCGCAGCGTGCAGAGCTATGGCTATAGCGTCCTCTGTAGACCGGTTTGTACGGTAGGCAAACTGGTGAGGGTCGAAATCCAGGGGGAGATGATTGATGATGTGCCGGAGCACCAGCCTCTCAAAGCACTTCATAACTACAGGAGTAAGCGCCACTGGACGATAGTCATTGAGGCTGGAGATGGGGGATTTCTTCGGCACAGGGATAATTATAGCAGATTTCAGACAAGATGGTATAACTGCCTGGGCCAAGGAGAGGTTAAAGATGTCTTTGAAGATGGAAGCAAGCTGGGGAGCACATGCCTTGAGCACCTTGCCAGGAACTCCGTCTGGACCGGCTGCCTTCCTGGGATTCACCGCACGGAGCACCCGTCTGACGTCATCCTCCGTCACAGAAAGTGTACTGGGTGGAATAGTGGAGCTGGGTATAGTTGAAGGTGGGAATAGGGCTGGTACAGCTTTATGATGTTGAGGGACTTCAAAACGAGCAAAGAAGTTATTCAGCTCCTCTGCTAGCGCTGCACTCGGATGTTCTGTTGTCGCATGACAGCCCCTGTAATTAGTAATGTCATGTATGCCCTTCCACACCTCCCGTGTGTTATGGCTGGACAGATGGAGCTCTATGCTCCTCCTGTGGTCTATCTTGGCTTTTATGATCCCCTTCCTCAAGTCGGCTCGAGCGGCTGTATACAGGACTCTGTCACCTGACCTGAAGGCTACGTCCCGGGCTTTGAGGAGTCTGCGGACTTGAGTGGTCATCCAGGGTTTCTGGTTTGGGAAAACCCGGATGTTTTTATCTACAGTCACATTTCCGATACAGAACTTGATATAGTCCAGCACCGTACTCGTGTACATTTCCAGCTCCTGATGTTGAAACGTATTCCAATCTGTCTGCTCAAAGCAGTCTTGTAGTCTTGTAGTCTTGTAGTGCATATGTTCCTGTCTGACAGAATTCCAGTAAGGGAATCTCTGAGAAGACAAGCTGCCAATGTGGTCATTATTGATTCTGATTTGTATTGTTTTAAAACAGTACAAACCAGAAGGAGATTTGTTGCTTAGCCAGCCTTCAGCAAAACTTCATGGTTACATCTGTCTATAAGCCCTTACTCTATAAAGATGGCTTTGGAAGACAGAAATAAATGACGGTTTCCATAGAACAAGACTGTATAGTCACAAGTAAAAAAATGTACAAGACAAACACTTGAGAGGCTGGGGAAAAATGGAAACAGTCTAAAATCTTAATTGATGGGGAAAAATAATTTTGCAAGGAAAGTGGCACCAACTGTTTTGTTCATATGGAAGGTTAAGAAAGAAAGATTTCTCTAAAGCAGTGCTTCCTAAATCTGAGCAAAATACCCCAAACTGGGTAAAAATATATAGTTTTTGTTTGGGTAACAACATACAACTTCATTACCTAAACACAACAGGAACACTTCAATAAGGACTTTCTGAGAATTAGTTTCAAGTAATGAATATAATAGCTTTGGGAAACTTTGCTCTAAAGACATATCTTTGTTCCTGGGAGCTATTCAAGAACCTTTTCCTGTCATGGTCTAGCCAGTAAGAAACGAGGCCACACCATTGCTAGAGCAATTCCCCCTTACTGGTTTCTCTACCCAGCATACAGCGAAATGGGTACCTAGCCATCTGCCGGCCAGCTGATTATGAGGGCGTGGCAAGCCCGGCCCCAATGGCTCGCTCCAGGCCTGCTCCAGCAAAGACTCTCCGGCCACTGACATTGTGCCCTTCCGGGGTCCCTCCAAGTCTGTCACTCCCCCCTCTGTGCGCCTGTTGCAACCCCCAGCACCTGACACCTAGTAGTGTACCCCGTACGACTCCCTTCCCCCTCATCGCTATGGTAACTCCAAAATGGTTCGCAGGGGCATAGTCTGTAACAGGAAATAGATAACTAGGAGTTCATAGGGATCAGTATTAACATAGAAAGAAGAGAGGGAAAAAGGTTTCAGATGGGAACTGGCAGAGATTCTAGTGGATAGGAGAAAAGGGAAGGAACCCAATGAAAGAAAAAAAGTTGTTGTTTTAAATGGAAATGAAAGGCTGATAATGGGTGGAGATTTTCTGATTGATTGAGTGGATTGATCTGATACAGAAAGTCCTTGAGATGACAACTATTCAGTTAATGAACGTCTGAAGTTACGATGGCAAGTTGTAAGTGAAAAAAATTACTTATGACCAGTTTTCTCTTAATAGTTGCACTATCCCCATGGTCAAATGATCAAAATTCGGGCACTTGGCAACAGGCATGCATTTATGTCCCAGGGTCCCGTGATCACTATTTGCAACCTTCCAAGCTCACTTCTGATATGCAAAGTCAATGGGAAGAAACCAAGTTCACTTAATAACCACGTTTCACTTAACAGCTGCAATGATTTGCTTAACAACCGTGGCAAAAAAGTTGTAAAACGGGACACAAATCACGACTTTCTTCCTTAGCAATGGAACTTTGGAGGGTCGATTAAGGTTGTAAGTCAAGGATTACCTGTTATTGCCAAATAGCAAATTGTTTTTCCAAATACTAGAAAGGATTTATATTTATCTGTGATATAATCCCTTCTACCTAATTCCAGAGCAGTTATGGAACTGTATTCTCCAAGCTATAGGATGGAAGAAATCAAGATCAGATAGAAGATTTGTTCCAGATGAATTGGGAGACAGAACTACTCTTGATAAGAGAGAATAAAGCATAGAATGAATCAAGCAAGGTCCTCAAGAGATGTGAGAAAGGCCATTGAGGTGTCAACTAATGAAATCCCTTCAATGTTCACATGAAGACTTGATCACTGGGAAAACTGATTAATACAGATGTAGCAGAGGTGGTCACTGTCAAAGGATTGTGTGATGATGTTAAAGAAGACAAAAGGGAAGCGTTAACTGGAACCTCGCCAAACTACATCATATGCATGGAGAACAGAGCTTCTAAAAAATAACTCTGTAAATATGATCCAAAGGAAACTAGAAAGAGGAAACTTGATTAACTGAAATATGAAAGCAGCTATGAAAGTTGTTCTAGTTTCAAGTAGGATAATGTATTAATGTCTTTCATAAATAAATAGCCACGAAGTAAGAAAAGGATCCTCTGTGGAAAGATTAAATGCCTGTTAACTCCACAGAATAAATGAAGTGACTCCATACCTGCCTTGTGAAGATCTACAGTAATTTTTAAATTATAGTTCCTGATGCAATCCTGCTGGAATGAATTTTTAGTGTCAAGATGAATATAATGATAAACCATAATTACACTAAAGCTTGATTTCGACTTGCCCACAACTGCACATGGACATCAACACATACATACTCAGAGAAGGATTTGATAGGTTGCAAATGGTTGCAGATGGGTTGATGCGCATTACCTCCCAAATCTCAACTATGTGTTGTGTGGAGATACACATCCTATATGCTCATTGGTTGTTCCAACTTTCTGTTGGGAAGCAGGCAGAAGGCAAGGCACATTCAAGCAATGTTAACATTCGCAGAAGTATAAATGGAACAGTTATGCAACCATCTTTGAACGACAGATGCATATGTTCCCTGATTTACAATGAAGTCTAACCCAAGCTTAAGCCATAAATAGAAGGCCAATTTTGTCTGTGACAAGGAAAACACAAGAAAGAAGTTGTATCTACAGACCATTCAAATTCTCTAAGGCACCATTCTGATACTGAGAATGTGAGGAATTTTTATTACTTTTTAATGTTTGTTAGCTCTGCCTTGAAGCACTAACACTCCATGCTCAAGAACATTAATCTAAAAAGTGTTTCTTTGATAGATCAATATTTAACCCTCTACCCCCCTAAAAAAAAAGATACCTTGTCCTTCTGGAGTTTCACCAAAGGGATTCACCTCCACCTGAGTGGCATCAATTTGTAGGAAAAGATTGTATAACTTCTTTATTTGATCTGCTGCCTGAAGTTGAAAACATAATGCATAATAACATAAACAGAAAATCATAGGAAGGGGATAAAGAATAAGAAAATAATCCTACTATATCATTAAACCTATTTGTATTTTCTCCATTGGTAAGAGAGGTTAAAATGTTAACATACTTTTATTAAGTGGAAATGCTTTATATTATCTTCAAATTGATGGCTTAAACCTTAGCCTCTTCCTCCCTCAAGTAAAAAAAATGATTGCTAGTTCAAAACATTGTCAAATATTGCATAAAGACTCCCTCTTCACAGTGCACTAAATAGGGCCTTGCAGGAAGGAAGAACAGTATCATTAATTCAAACAAACTTAATTTAAGCACAATGAACCAAGTTTGAGAATTCATAATGAATACATTATGCTGATATGGAAGTTAAAGTGATTACCTTAATGAGACTAAATTCAGAAACTGTGAAGCAATATGCAGCTGACAAATGTAGATTAGTTGCTGAATTTGTTTAGAAAATACTTAAACCCTCCCTTCCTACATCAAATGTGACTTCTGCTGCAGAAACAACAGTTGAAAAATTGAGTTATTTGCTCTCAAAACCTGGCTTTATTCATTGTACTTAATTTTATTGATGCATGACCAGGATTAAACTTCCCTGAGTAATTTTCTCTATATATTATCTTTCTTTTCAGGGAAAATCCCTCATTAAATAGATGGCATAATTAAAAATGTTCCACAAATAAACCAATAATGAAAGTAACAAATATTTAATACATATAGCAGAGGTGGCCAATTATTCCCCAACATCAGAATTGTGCCCTCACAACGGCTCACCATAAATCACTCCAAAACGGCATCAAAAAAGTTTGAAAATTTCTTCTTCATGTGAAGAAGAAAATCTAATACACTTCTTATGAATTGGTGATTTATTTTTCCTTGTTGCTGAAAGTTCTTCCTTTATTTCTTCTCCTGACTCCCGAAAATTTATTGATGACTCTTCCTTTTCCTCTATTTGACCTTTAAAGCAACTTCGTGATGTAAGATTAATCTGATGGAAAGTGATGAGCCCAGAGAGGAAGAATTTACATCTGAGTTCCTTTTACCTAAAACAATGAGCCTAAATACAGCATTGGTTTACTAGTCACCAATGATGTCATGGACATTAACCAATAGATTCCCAGTATTTGTACTAAGGGATACTCCTTACGAATTTAAGAAGAAGCCTGAGAGATGCAAAATCACCTTCAGGGCTAGAAATGTATAGTTCTTTTTGCATAAAGATTTGTTTACTTCACAGGAAGGGCAGTACCAGTTTCTAAAGTTTGAATGGAGCCTCCACAACAGTCTCTCCAAAATTTTCCACCAACCTTTGTAATTGCTGGTGTGGTAAAGGGACAATATTTAAAATAATATCCTATTAAGTATTTTAAAAATGGAGATTTAAATTTAGTTTTGTTTTCCTTTTTATGGTGGGGAGAGCATAAGCAACAAGAAATAGATGACAGACAGACAGACAGACACAAACACTGGTAGATAGCATTGATTCAAAGAAGAATGAAGATTTCTGCTTTAAGACTGTTCCATTTAACAAAACAAAACAAAACACAAAATACTAACTTGCCTCTCTAAGACATAGACTCTGTTTAGTGCTAGACTAATTTGAGTGGAATCTTTAACTAGACACCTTCTAAGATAGTGGTCAATCCAGGCTGTATATTTGAAAGGAGTGGTCAGCCAGCAGCAGACATATTAATGCAGGGGTCCCCAACCACTGGGCCGTGGACCGGTACCAGTCCGTGGAACATTTCCTACCGGGGCGCCGGTTTGCTGGGCGCCACCATCTTGTTTGACGAGAAAGTGCTTCCGGGTGAGCTTTTCCGGTTGGAAAGCGGCGTTTGGGTCCTGAAGGAATCCTCACGCCTTAGTTTCATCGAGGGGGGGGCTTCGAATGAAACTAAGGCACGAGGATTCTTTCAGCACCCAAGGCAAGGTGCGCCAAGTGACCGTCCCGAAACGAAGCCCATCGACAAAGGTACAAAGGAGGAATTGAAGGTGGTGGGGAGAAGAGGGGGACGGCTGGCTGGCCGGTCGCTCAGCTCGCCTTGCCTTGTCATGCATGCTGATGCCAGTACCGGGCCGCGGATCATTTTTTTTTTTTTTTTGTAAAAGTTTTATTGATTTTAACAACAAACAAAAAACATATAAGACATAACACATAACATTAAAAAAAAAAAAAAAACTTAAACATTCTTCATAAATTTACATTGTATCGGTTGGTTTACCACTCCCTTTTGTGCATCCATTTCATAGTCATCAAAATAATTATATTACATGATAACTCACATTATCAATCGTCAATAAAATATCCCAATATCATTATTAAACAATCATTTGACTATAATTTTACTAATTCATACTTAAAGCGAGAACTATAATTAGGTTAAATTATTTAATAACAAATCATGAAATCATATCAAATCTATCATAATAAAGTATTCTTAAGAATTATCAAAACCAAGAAAAATTATATATTCATTATTTCCTAGATTTCTAAATATCCTATTATCATATTGTATTATCTAACCATTGATAAAAAAGATCCCAAACTTCATAAAATTGTTTATCTTCTTGTTCTCTAATTTCAAATGTCAATCTACTCATTTCAGCACATTCCAATATTTTCTTAATAATTTCTTCCTCTATTGGTATTTTCTCACTCTTCCAATGTTTAGCAAATACAATCCTAGCTGCTGTTAATACATTTACAATCAAATATTTTAAATTTTTATTATATATATCAGGTACGATTCCCAATAAAAAAATCTCTGGTTTCAAATCTATGTGTTTCTTTATCATTTTCTCCAGCCATATGCGAATTCTAGTCCAATATTTCTTGGCCTCCTCACAAGTCCACCACATATGGTAACATGAGCCAGGTATCTGATGACATTTCCAGCACTTTTCAGATTTATTCTTGAACATTCTTGCTATTCTTGTCGGAGGAAAGTGCCACCTGTAAAACATCTTATACAAATTTTCTTTATATGCTATTGACATTGTCATTTTATAATTTTGTGACCACAGTTTTTGCCATTTCTCTAAATCAATCCCATATCCAAAATTCTTCCCCCAAGCAATCATTATTTCTTTAACTTGTTCTTCCTCTAATTTAATTTCCAACAAATAACTATATAATTTTTTAATCACTTTTTCATCAGTACCTGTCAAAATCCTATCTAAGTCAGTCAATTTATCATAAAATCCTTCTGTTTGAGAATCTTTAAGAAACCTTGCATGTATTTGCGCATATGAAAACCAATTCATCTTTATACCTTGTTCTTCTAAATTTTGCATCGTTTTAAGTTCACCCTTTTCATCCAATATTTCCTCATATCTAACTGTTTGTTCCTTCTTATAAGTTATAGGATACGAAAAAGCTTCAATAGTTGATAACCAAACTGGAATTTTCAAATAACATTGTTTCTTAATTTTCTCCCAATTCAACCATAACGATTCCCGTATATAATGCCTTCTGAAATAACCCTGTGATATAGTTCCCTTATACCATAAAAAAGCATGCCAACCCAATAATAAATCATGACCTTCTAATGTCAACAATCTAGTCTTTCTTAACGTTATCCATTTTTTAACCCACATTAAGTTTGCAGCTTGATAATACAACTCCCAATTAGGAAGGCCAAATCCTCCTCTAATTCTAGCATCCTGTAAAAGTTTTAATTTTATTCTCGCTTTCTTGCCTTGCCATATATACTTCAACACAATTTTATTTAGTTCTTCGAAATAATCCTTACTTAACCTAATTGGTATTGTTTGAAACAAATATAAAATTCTGGGTAAAATATTCATCTTGATTGTTGAAATTCTACCTATCAATGACAATTGTAGGTTTTCCCATTTTTTCAGGTCGGATGCTATCTGCTGTTTAAGCTTAATATAATTATTCTCTTTCAATGTAGTACACCTTGACGTCAGATATATCCCCAAATATTTAACTTTATTCGTAACTTGAATTTTCAATAAATCTGCCAGCTCTTCTCTTTGCCTTAATAACATGTTCTTTGTCAAAATCTTTGTTTTGTCTTTATTTATTTTTAAACCAGCCAACTCACCATACGTCTCTATCTTTTCCAATAGTTTTAAAGCTGTCTCTAAAGGATCTTCCAAAATAAAGACCAAGTCATCCGCAAAGGCTTGCAATCTGAATTCCTCTTTTTTGACTTTCATTCCTTTTATGTTTATATCCTCTCTAATATTTCTATTTAAGACTTCCAAGGTCAATACAAATAACAAAGGAGATAATGGGCATCCTTGTCTTGTACCTTTTTTAATATTAATAGAGTCTGTGAATTCTCCATCTATCATTACTTTTGCCGTTTGCTTATAATATACAGCTTCTATTGCTTGTATAAATTTTCTAGCAAAGCCCATCTGTTCCAATAATAATAATATAAATCTCCAGTTCACATTATCAAATGCTTTTTGGGCATCTAAGAATATCAAAGCCATTTGTTTTTCCGAATGCGCCTCATAATATTCCAATGTATCCAGGATTACTCTCATATTGTCTTTAATCTGTCTCTTTGTTAAAAATCCATTCTGATCAGAGTGAATAAAATTATTTAGGTATTTTTTAAGCCTTTCTGCCAAGATTGAAGCAAAGATTTTATAGTCTGCATTCAATAAAGAAATAGGTCTATAATTCTTAATTTGTAATGGGTCAACCCCTTCTTTTGGAATAAGTGTAATATAAGCTTCTGACCATGTTTCAGGTATTTTCTTATTTATCATAACTTCATTCATGACTTCTAACAGTGGAATGCTCAGCGATTCTTGTAGTATTTTATAAAATTCTGCCGGGAAACCATCTGGTCCTGGTGCTTTCCCATTGTTCTGTCTGTTAAGTGCTTCAGTTAATTCCATCATTGTTATAGCACTTTCTAACATTTTCTGAGTTTCATCAGGTATCTTAGGTAGGTTAGCATTTTGTAAATACTGTTTAATTTTTCCCTCATCAAGATCCTCTTGTTTGTATAATTGTCCATAAAAATCTTGAATGATTGCCTTTTTCTCCTTATTACCATAACAAATTTGACCATGATCATCTATTAACTGTGATATTTTCCTTGATTCTTTCTCTTTTCTCAGCTTATATGCTAACCATCTACCTGGCCTATTTGCATCTTCAAAATAGTTCTGTTTAGCACTTCTAATTTTTTGTGCCAATTCTTTCTCTGCTTGATCCATTTTGTGTTTAATTATGTCCATTTTAAGTTTGATATCTTTTTTCTGTGGCATCTTCTGTAATTCTTTTTCCAGTTTTTTATGATCATCTTCTAGAGCTTTAATCATTTGCCTCTTCCTAATGTTCTTTTTCTTTATATAGTCCATTATTAATCCTCTTGCATATGACTTCATTGTATCCCAAACATTCTGTATTGAAGTATCTTCATTTTTGTTTTCATTGAAGAAGAAAGCCAATTCTTTTTCCATCCATTGTGTAAAATCCTTTTCCTTTAGAATAGTATTATTTAATGTCCATCTAGATCTTCTTTTTTATCCTTTCCATTTAATTGTCATTGGATTATGGTCTGCCCACGTACTTGTTTCAATATTTATTTCTTGAATGTTAGATAATAATTCTGTTAATGTCCAAATCATATCTATTCTGGACCACGATAAATGCCTATTTGAATAAAAAGTATATTGTTGAGTTTTAATATTTCTTTCTCTCCATATATCTTTTAAATTTAATTCATCTGTCATTTTAAAAAAGGATTTAGGGAGAGTCTTCCTATTTTGTCGTGTTGTTTTTGCTGTATAGTCCAGGTTATTGTCTACAATTCCATTAAAGTCCCCCATCATAAGTATGTTAACATAGTCCAGTTCAATCATTTTCATATGTAATTTTTTATAAAATTCTTCTTGCTTATCATTTGGGGCATAAATTGCAACCAAGAGAGTTTTTATATTATTATCCACAATTTCAACTATTAATACTCTTCCATCTTCATCCGTATAAATCAATTTGGCTGGAGTGGTTTCTTTAACATACAAAACCACTCCTCTTTTCTTACAATGGGTCAGAGAAGTAAATATTTTCCCTAACTTTGGTCGTATCAATAATTGTTCATGTTGTTTTTTAATGTGTACTTCTTGTAAGCAAATTATATCAAATTTTAACTTCTCTAATTTATAAAAAGTTTTCCTTCTTTTGATAGCTGAGTTCAGTCCATTTATATTCATAGAAATCAGTTTTTTCTCCCCCATAGTTATGTTTTATATTTAGGTCTAACAGCTCTTGTGGATCTTATTTCACGTTGTTCTTTAGTCTCCATTTGTCCACCTATTGCGCCTTCTTTTTCCATCTCCATTTGGCCCTCTTCAAGTTCAATTAAAATCTTTTCTTTTTCCATCTCCATTTCTCTTCTTTCAAAAAATTCCTTGTAAAACATTTCTGCTTTCGCAATTGAATCAATTCTGTATCTCTGTTCTTGCCATATAAACATTAATCCTTCTGGAATCAGCCATCTATAATTCACCTCTTTTTTCAATAGCATTTTAGTCAAAAATCGATACTCTCTTCTAATCTCTCTCATTTTTCTAGGTACTTGTTTTAAGACCAAAATCTCTTTGCCTTTATATTTCAACCCCTTCTCTCTTACCACTTGTAATATATGGTTTTTAATAGTTTTTTTAGTAAATCTAACATGGACCATGGATCATTTTGTGATGCCGGTACCAGGCCGTGGCACAAAAAAGGTTGGGGGCCACTGTATTAATGAATTTCTGAGATTTCCCCGTTTTGATTTTCCATGACAATCCAAAACAATGCTACATCAGGTCATTTTATAAAATGGTAATTACATTTGGCTTCATGGTGATGAAAATGGTAGCTGTTTGGAGCACTGAACTTTTAAAGAAAAGAACTAAGAGGCAATTTAGCAGTAGGACAGATCAAAATAGTTGCTGAGATCAGGACATTATTATTATTCCACAGTTTAAGTCATTCCAGTGGAATTTATTATTTCTACTGGTATGAGCAATTTTATGCATGTACAAATGTGCAGAGTTCAGCTGTCAACTTTTTTTCAGAATACATTTAATTTGAATTAGCAATTCCACTTAACATATAACATAAAGCCTAGTGCTGATATAGTTACCATAATGTAAACTTCAAGTACATTTTTCCGTACTGATACTTGAGAAGAAATTCAATAATCATGCATTATTTTAGAAGATTGTTAAATAACCATCCTCACCAAAGAGACAACTAAAAGACTATCAAGCAATATGAAAATTTATCCACAGCTTGTTAAACATTAGATTTTAACCGTAGAACCACAATTCTTCTAGTATCTAACTACTGGGGAATATAAATGATTACCGTAAGACCAAATTAAATAGACCTTTGATTACACTGATGTAGCCATTATGTTTCTATGCTTCAGTAAATCACACTGCAAAGGTTATAGCACATGGGAAGAAATGTATTAGATGTTGTTTTGTTTGGCAGTTCATGCATTATGCTAATAATGACATGATAAGCTAAAAAGATTAAATAATAGTTCTCTCTCATTAATGATACTGCTAAAACTTCAAATGGGTGTTAATCATCTTAATGTTTATGCATTTGTTAATTGCTCAGTTGGGATGGGAATTAATTAAAAGTGGTATATTAAAAATTCAAAGGTTTTATAAAAGTGGCATTTTGATGGTACGGGAAAGTCTGTAGAAAAACCATTTATCATCTTTCTCTTCCCAGAACAGTAAAAAAATATCAAGCTTGTTGCAAAATGTGAGTTGGGTGGTCCTATCAATATGTTTAATAAATAAGCGTTTGGGAATTGGGTGGCCATATAAATGTGTTTAATAAATATAAATAAATAAACTCAAAAAGATAGTGACAAGTTTTAAACCCTGAGAATAAGTCTTAAAGAAGTAAAATGTACATAGAAAGTCTAAATTTCTTTCATGAACATGAATGGAAAGGAATTCAGGATAGATTTAAAAAAAATAACTATAGAAGCCCTACTACAGAAAATATTAAAGTTACACATATGTGTAGTTTAAAATGGATATCAAAACTTTCACAAGATGTGAAAGTATTAAGATGTAAATGGTTACTAGTAAAATGGGCTTACATTAATTCAAAAGGAAAATGTGTCTTAGCATAAATTACTAGGAATGTAACAAGAATAGTATTCAGTTTCAGTGATTTCTGCTGGTACCTGCTTGGCCATTATGGGAATAAGATGTTGATTTAGATAACACTTTGATTGTATAACGTAGCAAAAAGATTAAGAGGACATTCACCAGTCAATAGGGCCAAGTAGCATTTTTAATATTGCCTATAATTTCTCAGAATGAATTTCCTTAAGTAGAAGGAACGTAACATTAAGGAATGTAAGATGTTCTTTAGCATTCAGCCCACAATCTGATACCATCATATGATAATAGAGAACTCTGTATCATCATATGGAATACAGTATGTCTGTATATGTTATCTAATCATCCCCTGATCAGTGGATCAGTATGAAGACTTGGTTTTGTCCTTAATCATAGAATTTCCCCAGGTAAAATAATCAAAAAGTATATATTCACTTATATACACTATTTATGATCTCATTATGCTTTAAGAGTGTAGACTTCAACTCTCCAAATTCTGGTCACTGAAGTCCCTACTTCTTAAAGTTGCTGAGATTGAGAAACATTGGTTTGAGAGTATCTATGATGATAAATAGAGGACAAAACTCTATAAACATGTAAAAGCATACATGGTTTTATCTATTTTTTCTTAATTTATGCCTGTATGAAATGACAGATAGACTTTTATGCATGAGTAATAAGATAAATTTAAGAGTTAGAGTCAGGTATTCCATGCACTGTATTTCCTTGCAGTTCTGTCTTGCCTAATCAGCCAGGCCATGAATGTGATTTTCTGGGCTCAATTCTTTCAAATAACTCAGTTTGTGTCATGTGGTTCATGTCACTTCCTCTACTCTTTTCTAATTTCAGTAAAGGAGTCTTTTGATTATTATGTTGAATGCTAGTGCTACTTTAGACAATACAGCTCATTCTGATGATCAACTGGTATTTGGGGTTGTGGTCATAGTCTTTCTTCTAAAGCTTCCTACCACGGCATGAACCAGCTGATGAGGAAGTGATGTAATGTTTTCTTTTTGTGTCCAAGTTTTTTATTTATATATAAACATTATGAATGCAGTGTATTGTCTGGATATATCATTTTACAAAAGAAAGGAGGAAAAAAAAGAAATAATAACATATATACCCAGTATAGTAGTGGTACAATGAATAATGTTAACCAAACTTATAATTATGTTGGCTTATTTACAATCCTATTAATTATATTAGCATATTTATAGTTATAAATCATGTTTATGCTTAATTTATATATGCCAATCATCTAATTTCTACCTCTTATCTCTAACCATTCATAAAATCTATTCCAAGTTAAGTAATACTTTGTACCTCCGTTATCTTTTATTTTCAATCTCAATCTATCCATCTTTGCACAGTCCAATATTTTCTTCAATTATATTTTCATCTGATGCGGGGTTCTCTTTTCTTAACTGAACTTTTGTATTAAGGAGGACTTAATCAGACCATTCCTACCTAGATTCACTCCTTTCTGTATATGGAAACAAACTGGTTCCATTTTATGCTCACAAAGCACTTCCAAGGTTCTGAAAAGGTCCTTTTGAAAATGTGAACAGGCACTTTAAAAAGCTGTTTGTGAAAAACAGCAAGCATTTCCAATATACAGTGAAAAATCTATTTCCCACAACCAAGGAAGAAAAAAAAAAATTAAGGTCCAAGAATAGATTCTTAGAATTTAATTGATGGTTGCCACTGTTGCTACCACTAATTTATAACATATTTTTCCTGAATGCTTAAAATGTATAGCAATAGCACTTAGACTACATACCGCTTTACAGTGCTTTACAGTCCTCTCTAAGAGGTTTACGGAGTCAGCAAATTGCCCCCAACAAAATAGGATAGAATAGGATAGGATAGGATAGGACAGGACAGGACAGGACAGGACAGGACAGGACAGAACAGAATAGAATACTTTATTGGCCAAGTGTGATTGGACACACAAGGAATTTGTCTTGGTGCAAATACTCTCAGTATACATAAAGAAAAGGTACTTTCATTAAGAATCAAGAATCATAACGTACAATACTTAATGATAGTCATAGGGTACAATCAACAATCAAATCATACTCGGAAACAGTCAATATAAATCGTACGGATACAAGCAACAAAATTACAGTCCTACAATCACAAGTGGGAGGGCATGGGTGATAAGGAGTGATGAGAAGATTAACAGTAATAGCAGTGTACATAAATAGTTGAACAGTGCTGAGGGAATTATTTGTTTAGCAGAGTGATGGCTTTCAGGAAAAAACTGTTCTTGTGTCTCATTCTGGTGTGCAGTGCTCTATAGTGTCATTTTGAGGGAAGGAGTTGAAACAGTTTACGTCCGGAATGTGAGGGGTCTGTAAATATTTTCACAGCCCTCTTTTTGACTCATGCAGTATACAACTCCTCAATTGAAGGAAGGTGGGTAATTGTTTTTTCTGCAGTCCTAATTATCCTCTGAAGTCTGTGTCTGTCCTGTTGGGTTGCAGAACCAAACAAAACAGTTATAGAGGTGCAGATGATAGACTCAATAATTCTTCTGTTGAACTGTATCAGCAGCTCCTTGGGCAGTTTGAGCTTTCTGAGTTGGTGCAGAAAGAACATTCTTTGTTGTGCTTTTTTGATGACATTTTTGATGTTAGCTGTCCATTTTAAGTCATGTGATATAGTAGAACCTAGAAATGTGAAGGTGTCTACTGTTGATACCGTGTTGTCTAGTATTGTAAGAGGTGGTAGTATGGGAGAGTTTCTTCGAAAGTCTACCACCTTTTCTATGGTTTTGAGTGTGTTCAGTTCCATATTGTTCCGGTTACACCACAAGGCAAGTTGTATAACCTCCTGTCCGTATGCAGATTCATTGTTGTTTTGAATGAGACCAATTACTGTTGTGTCATCAGCAAACTTCAGTATTTTAACAGATGGATCATTTGAGATGCAGTCATTGGTATATAGGGAGAAGTGGAGATAGCACACAGCCTTGGGGGGGCCCTGTGCTGATTGTACATGTATCAGATGTGATTCCGCCTAGTTTCACCTGCTGCTTCCTGTCTGTTAGGAAGCTTATGATCCACTTACAAGTGTGTTCAGGTACTGCTAGTTGGTTTAATTTACTTAAAAGAATGTCTGGAATGATGGTATTAAATGCTGAACTGAAGTCTACAAAGAGGACCCTTGTGTAGGTATTTGGAGATTCAAGGTGTTGTAGGATGAAACGCAGAGCCATGTTAACAGCATCATCTGTCGATCTATTTGCTCGGTATGCAAACTGCGTGGGATCTAACAGTGGATCCATGATGGTTTTCAATTGGGACAGCACAAGCCTTTCAAAGATTTTCATAACTACAGATGTTAGAGCAACTGGTCTGTAGTCATTCAGTTCCTCATTTTACCGAATGGATGGAAGGATGGATGGCTGAGTCAATCTTGAGCCTGGTGAGATTCGATCTGCTGGCAGCCGTGATTAGCAGAAGTAGTCTGTAGTACTGCACCACGGCTCATATAAGTACTGTGCCACCACGGCTCATATAACATATAACAAGATATTATGATGAAACAAAGACAGGGCATTTTACTTACCTGATACGCCCGTTCTCTGTGAGCTGTGAAGAGCATCCAGTGATGGGAAGTAGCTTCAGTCCCTTCTAGAAAGGCTGGGCTTAAACTTGAGGACACTCCTCCTCCTCCACGAGACTCCACTTTAGCGTCCCCAGTTTTGCAAAGCCAAGGTATTGATACCCTATATGCTTAAGCCTATGTAATAACCCTAGCCAGAACAGACCCCCTATCAGACGGAATAAAAGGGAAGGGCTGGATGCTCTTCTCAGCTCACAAAGAACGGGCATATCAGGTTTCTCACAAAATAAGGCTGGGCCTTTTTTTTTGACCCCCCCAAAGGATAGCTAGGCCGTTTTTTCAGGGGTGACTTAATTCCCCCCCCTTGCATCCTCGGGCGGGCGAGCGGTGATGGCTTGGATGTTGACCTTGGCGTTGGTGGGGCACTTCGTATCGGGAAACCTTCTGCCACTCTTCTATCTCTTTGACACTCGGCTTCAGGTGCTCCTGTCACCACCTTCCCTTTGCCTTCAAAGGCAAAGCCAATTCTTTTAAAAATGATGCCCTACTACCAGTACGACAAAGACTCCCCTGCCTGAGAGGGCAGCCCAACCCCACGTGGAGAGGCAAATCTCCTGGGGCCACAGCGCAGGATCGGCCAACCCTGGGAGAAGCGCCCAGCCGTCATCCCTGCCTGGCGCCAGGCAGAGCGTGAAGAGCTTCACCTGGGGTGCCCAGTTCAGCTGACAGGCGGGCCCTCCTGCCCGGCGGCGGAGCCCTCACCAAGGCAGCAAGCACCTCCCCGCCGGACCCTCCGCTCATCCTGCCAGAGTTGTGCGGACTGGGCAGAGCCTGGAATGCGAGCCGTGGTTGCGCGCCCGCCTGCCAAGCAAAAGACCCGGGCCGACCCAAGCTTGGCTTTCTTCCCAAGGAAGCCCGAACCCGAAGGGGCCACCGGGAGAGACCGTCTGAGGCAGTTATACCACCCACCCATCTGCGGACAGGGAGGCAAGGCGATGGCCTACGCCGCATCCTCCTTCGAGCTGAGCCCCACCGAGTGAGCACCTCTACCTGATGCCCATGCTGCTGCAGCATTTGCAACTGCCGGTGCATTTGGAGATGTGTGGAGATGGGGATGGGCTGAGCGAGGGGTGGAAAGGACGGGCGGCTTCCGGCTCTCTCTGCCGGACCTGCCGGCCAGCGAAGCAGTGCTGCTGTTGCCTTGCCTCCCTGTCCAGATGGGTGGGCGCTATCATTGCCTTGGGTGGCCTCTCCCAGTGGCCCCTTTGGGTTCAGGCTTTGAGGGACTTTGGAAGGAAGCCAAGCTCAGGTCGGCCCAGCTCTTTCAGTTGGCAGGTGGGCGGACACCCGCGGCTCGCTTTCCCAGCTCTGCCCAGCCCATACGGCTCTGGCAGGATGAGCGGAGGGTCCAGTGGGGAGGCGCTTGCTGCCTTGGTGAGAGCTCTGCCGCCGGGCAGGAGGACCTGCCTGTCAGCTGCGTTGGGAGCCCCAGGTAAAGCTCTTTGCTGTCTGCCTGGCACCAGGCAGGGATGGTGGCTGGGCGCTTTTCCCGGGGTCAGCCGAACCTGCGCTGCGGCCCTGGGAAATTCACCTCCCCATGTGGGGTTGGGCTGCCCTCTCGGGCAGGGGAGTCTTTGTGGTACCAGTAGTAGAACGTTGTTTTTAAAAGAATTGGCTTTGCCTTCGAAGGCAAAGGGAAGGCAGCAACAGGAGTGCCTGAAGCCGAGTGTCTCCGCTGGGCTCCGGTTGCAGGAGGAGCCCTGGCTGACCGCACGTGGCTGCACCAAACACTGTGGTGTTTCTTTAAACACCATGGCAACACGGGGAGAAGGGAAAGCAATGGCGGAAGGTCTCCTTATATGAAGTGCCCCACCAACACCGAGGTCAACGCAGGCAGCACCATATCTGGGTATGCAACAAAAATACTTCCTAACGGCCAGCCATTCCCCCCACATTTTGCATGTTTAATATAGGCCTTAATTTGTGAGGAGGGGCTTAATTTGATTTTATGCCTATAAAGCAAGCTGGGACTTCCTATTGGGGGAGGCCGTATTGTTGGAGAAACACGGTAAGTATCAACGCCCTTTCTCCCATGAGCTGTTCAGAGCATCGAATGATGGGGCATACCAAAGCTTGGCACTGTCCTAAGGGAGGGACTCTGTCTGGGTTGCAGACCTGTCTCTGAAATAACTTGCTGCAAAACTCGCCTACCAAATGAAGCCTCAACAGAAGCAAATATGTCAATTTTATAATTTCTAATAAATGGAGATGGAGAAGCCCAGGTTGCAGCTTGGCAAATCTCCTCTATTGTAGCTTGGGTCGCCCATGTTGCTGTGGTGGCTGCACTCCTGGTGGAGTGAGCGGTAATGCCTTCGGCATTACTAGAATCGAGTGAGAGTCATACGACTTAGCAATGGTGGCTCTTAGGCAACTATCTATGGTAGAGGATGAAATCTTGTGCCCCAGGGTGTTAGGCTGAAACGACACAAAGAGGGCTTCTGTATTTCTGGAGGGCACCGTGTGCTCTATGTAGATGCGTAAGGCTCTTCTTACATCTAGGTGATGCCATTGGTGTTCGAGCCTGTGTGATGGACGTGAGCAAAAATTTGGAAGCACCAGCTCTTGAGCTCTATGGAATGCTGAATTAACCTTTGGAATGAAGGAGGGATCTGGTCTGAGAACCACTCTATCCGAATGGAAAATGCAGAGATCTTTGCACACCGATAATGCAGCTAGTTCGGAGATTCTTCAGGCAGATGTAATTACTATCAGGAAAACCACTTTCTAGGTTAGAAATTGAAGCGTCATGGTTCTTAGTGGCTCGAAGGGACCTGTAGTAAGGGTCAATAGTAAATTATTTAAGTCCCAGGTTGGATATCAGTGCACTAGGGGGTGGGGCTCAAGTTCTTGGCACTGCGCAGAAAACTACAAATGCAAGGGTGATGAGATATGGAGGTAAGATCATCCCAAGATATGACCGAAGCCAGGGCTGCCACCTGTCTCTGCAGAATATTGGGTGATAATCCTTTGTTTAGGTCCTCCTGTAAAAATTCTAATAACTGCGCTACTGATGGGGAAGTGGGGTCAATCTGAACCCTTTGACACCAATGGCAGAAGCTAGACCAGGTGGCCTCATAGATTTGGTTCGTTGAAGGACGTCGAGCCAACTGAATAGTGTGAATAACTTGAGTAGAAAGGTGTTCATCTCTCAGACGTTGCCATTCAACTTCCATATGGCTAAGTTTAACCATTGGGGGTCCGGGTGTAGCACTGGGCCTTGAGACAGCAATATGACCAATGATGGGATCCTCCATGGTGGTACCCTCGAGAGGTCCTTTAGGTCCGTGAACAATGCTCGCCTTGGCCAATAAGGAGCCACTAATAGCAGGTCTGCTTTTTCTTCCAGCAACTTCTGAATCAATTTGGAGATCACAGGAAGGGGAAGAAAGGCATATAGCAGTCCGGTGGGCCAGTGACATCTGAGGGAATTCATGTCCTCCACTCCCTGCGATGGATAATGAGAAATGAATCGGGGAAGCTGTGCATTGAGTGGGAAGGCAAACAGGTTGACCACTAGTTGGACCAACCTCCGAGTCGCCTCCAGAAAGAACTTGGGGTCCAGACGCCACTCTGATTGGTCTAACATGGCTCTGCTGAGCCAATCTTGTACATTTGCTACTCCAGATATGTGCTGCTCCTTTAGAGAGAGAAGATGGAATCGGCCCACAGGAATAGTCTTTCTGCTTCCCTCATTAGTAGACTGGAATGAGTGCCCCCTTGTTTGTTCATATGAGTCTTTGTAGTTATGTTGTCTGTTAAGATGAGCACGTGTTTGCAATGGAGATGTGGTAGGAATTGTCGGAGTGCCAAGTACACCGCTCTCAGTTCTAGCCAGTTGATATTGTGCGCCTTCTCTGAATCTGTCCACAGGCCTTGCACTGTATGTGATTAGAAGTGGGGAACCCATCCCACTAGACTGATGCCTGTTGTAACAATTGACCTGTGTGGATCCTTGAAAGGGCATCCCTTGTTGATTTCAGGTTGTGTCCACCATCATAGAGACCTGAGAACAGTTGATGGAACTTTTACACGAGTCCTGGCGTCGTCTCTCCCGGCGCATTGGTATGGTAGCAGGAACCATTGCAGGTGGCTGGAACACCTAGGGCCTGCTCCCTTAGGGGGCAGGGGATCCTGGAATAAATAGTTCCCCAATGCCTTTAGCAAATGTTGTCTCCTTGTTCTGTTTTGCTTTGTTATCTATCTATCTATCTATCTATCTATCTATCTATCTATCTATCTATCTATTTTAATGACTTAAAGTACTTGTAATATCAAATATGGAGACCAGAACACCCCCCTCCAGACCCGGCACTTATATGAGGGCACAGAGGTCTGTAACTGACAATTAGATCAGTTTAGCTGCACTTATTGCCTGTGGAATCCAGCAATTCAAGTCCTTTATCATCCAATGGACTGGTGGTAGGGATCCCCCCTTCCCAGGTCCCCAAGAAGGGAAACCTTGTTGGATAACCTGCCTCACAGACAGTAACAATTACTCAGCAAATTTAACCATGCAGCCTTTAAAATGGTGGCCTTCTCATGGCAGAATGAAAACAAAAGCAGCTATCACTGCCCGGCCTGCTGAAAGCAAAACCGCTCAGCGGGAAGGTGCAGGGGCTAATTTCTTGCCCTGAGATGTTCTGTGGAGAAAGCCTTGTAATAAAAAGGAAAAAAGGCTGCACTTTTAAATTGAAGCTTCAAACCTCGAAGGGATAGAGCGTTCACTCAGCTGGCTGGGAGATCAGAGAGATAAGCTTCCTTGTTTAGAAGTTTAAGGTAGCTTTAGCCTCAGGAGGCTGGAATGTAAAAACAAACAAACAAACCCCGAGCGAAATGACTTTTGGAGGTTCCCAGGGTGACAGAAACTATTGTTTTACCTGACCTGAGAAATAAATCAGCTAAATCGCCAGTGTTCTGTTCCAACCAGGAAAACAATAACATAACCTTGTCTGAAGAAAGGCTGAGTTAAAACTGGAGACGCTAAGGACGAGTCTCGTGGAGGAGGAGTGTCCTCAAGTTTAAGTCCAGCCTTTCCAGAAGGGACTGAAGCACCTTCCCATCACTGAATGCTCTGAACAGATCATGAGAGAACATCAATGCCTTGAACACAACACATATGCAACCAGAAAGTTCTCAAAGTTGGATTGAGCAAAATGATTGACTGACATCTCAGCAAAGTGAAAAGCTAATTCCTGAAAATGTTACCTGCTGCTGCAAAGGCCCTTTGAATCCCAAATTTTCTGCCAGCCGTACTGCTTGAGTATCCTTCACACCTTCAAAAATATCTATTTCTTCCTGTTACAATAAAGGGCATAAATAAAAATATTCAGCTGGAAAATAAATGTATAATTTCAATGGTTAAAAAAATACTTAACATATTCTGCAAATTAGCAATTAATATTTGGCAAGTTGCCAAAATTCCAAGAATGCAAGCTAGAGGGTATGTTATAATTACTACACTCTCCATGAAAAAAGAGTCCCTTGGAAAATCATGAAATTCTTCAGGGTGGCATGCTGACAAGGCAATCTGACACCAGTTTTCACTTTTAATTACTGTACAGATGGCATTGATGAATACATATTCTGTTAATTTTTGTGACCAATTTAGACACGGAAACAAAGCAATGTTCTTAATGCCCAACAATATTCTTCTTCAATTTTTCAGTTCAAATATGCATTATTGTTGTTGTTGCTGTTGCTGTTTACAGAATGTTATGTGCTCACAAACTTATAGACCAGTTTCAGGTTAAGCTTTGTTACTGTCTCATTAAGCATTCTTTCATGTAGTAGCCATTTCCCACTCCTATAATTTGAAAGAATGGAAGACTGTCATGTGAAAAGAAAAGGAATTTTGAGTAACCAATTTGAAAAATATAAGGAATCAGATGCTTTTGCTATTGTTTTTCTATACCACTTCAGACTGGATATGATATTTGAAATGTTTCTGTTATGTTTATGTAGTGTATATTGTAGGTAGAGGTTTGAAAGCTGCATGCAACAAAATTTCATTTCAATGTATGCCAATTAATGTATATTTAAATGTGACAATAAAGTTATTCTAAGTCAGTTCTAAAGTACAGTACATCTACTACACTAAACAGAGAAATTAAGGTCCCTGATATCAGATATCTTTATGGGGATGAAATTAAATAATCTATATTTCCTTTATAGTGGTACAATCTATACTCCCCCCCCCCCCCCGACTTCATGATTATAAAGAAAACTTTGGAATGTGCAGAAATGGACAGGTTGTCAACTGGCTCTCATATTTTAAAGAGTACTTGTTGGGGCTACAAGTTCTCCCATGAGCTGTTCAGAGCATCCAGTAGTGGGAGGTGCTTCAGTCTCTGCATGTCTAGGCTGGGCTTAATTTCTGGAATGCTCCTCCTCCTCCACGGGACTCCTCCCCAGCGTTCCCCAGTTTTTGCTCAGCCTTGTTGTGGATAGGCAGTGCTTTTTGTTCTTCCTTGGCTGAAACAGGAGTATTACTCAGCAGGTTTTGGATATAGTCCAGTTCGTTTTTTCCAGGCTTTTAGCCTCCAAACCACTTTACTATCTCCCAACATTAGCTCTCTCCATCTGGTCGCCGGAGATCATTTGCATTCGGCATTGCTCCGAGCCCCACCACATCTGCTTGTTCTACCCCCTGCCATTGTGATTCCGCATTGCCTTTCTCTATATCGGCAATAGTGGTGTGGGCATTTTCGCTCTCATCCGAGTCGCATCATTTGAGTTTTCCTTTCAGAAAGCTATCTTGGTGTGGAAAGCAGTAAGAATTCTTTCCACTCCTTCCCCCGCCATTCCTTTTAGCCACAAGGAGAAGCCGTCGGAGGCATTTCCCCACGCGGCGGGAGTTTGTTGCTGGGAAGAGTGCGCGCGCATCAAAAATAACGGCCATTGTTTTTGCCTTTACTTTAAAAAAAAATGATAACCTAAGGAATTATTACACCTTGTTTTCTTATTAGATTCAAGGCCATCCGTGTATTATTGTTCGCTTAACCCTCACAGCGGCACAACAGCCAGGCCTGTGTCCGCCTGTGCAGTGAAGCTGTTGTAGGCCTCTCTTTATTACCTTGGCCTTTCAGGCGTTCTTTATTTGGCTGTTTGAATATTCACTCTATCAAGCCATTTTTCTATTAATTTATATATATGTGTGTGTGTGTGTGTGTGTGTGTGTCTATATACATACATACATACATATATTCTTAAGTTTTCGCGGGTACTTACATGTATGGCATTCAGCTTAGTTCGGGTATTTTCCCACGTCATAATAGTAGTGCTTTTAAAGTTGTAGCAACGTTTCAGCAGAATCTCATCTGCCATCATCAGCCTGATGATGGCAGATGAGATTCTGCTGAAACATTGCTACAACTTTAAAAGCACAACTATTATGACGTGGGAAAATACCCAAACTAAGCTGAATGCCATACATACATACATACATACATACATACATACATACATATATGTGTGTATATATACACACACACACATATATAAGTAACTTTCATTCATTCCAATAAAATAATAATAATAACAATAATAAAATATTCAGTATTAATATCTTAATAAGGAAAGATATTATTACTGTGATACAATTCATATTATATATACATATATCTTAACTGAAAAACAAAACAAAACACGGGGATAACATATTATCAGGGCAACCGGTCCCTTCTTGGATCAGGCCCCTGGGCGTGCCAACTGCCTCAACAGTATCGCTGTGAATAACGAGCAAACTGCATCTCAACCCTCAACATCAAGGGTCAAAGCTAAATCTCAGCACAAATCCAAGCAGACAAAAGGTCATTCTAAAGCTTCAGAAAAGGATGCCAACAGGTGCCATAAAGCATTAGAAAAGCAAATAGATAAGTGTGCAAGGGAGGCACACAGGTCCTCACAGGACCTTCTGCCCCCCAGTCCAGTACCATCTACCTCTTCCCATCCTCCTCCTCCCCTAGATCTCTCCCTCACATCCAGACACAGCTTGATTTCCCAGAGTCAACAGGCCCAGTTGCCTGGAACACAGACCATGCGAAGGGCTCCTGAAGCTACATTCGCTCCGATGGCTGCCGGTCTTCGACAGGATGACATTCTTCCAGAGGAAGTTCCAGAGAGAATGAAGACGTGGATGGAGCTGGCAATCCACCAGGGAATTGCAGCACATCTTCAACAACAGTTCTGACCAGGGAACACCCGGTAATCACTGACTATGATTCTCAATCTCTAAGGTTGTTGACCAGATTGGAGCAACACTATACCCAGGTACAGTTTCAGGGGGACATGCCCCTCCAGGGGCCACAGGAGGAGGAGGAGGAGGCAGAAGAAGTGGATCACATTGATCAAAGGAGGCAGAAGAAGTGGATCACATTGATCAAATGGAACAGATTGGGTCAGGATCAATACATGACAGTGACCCGGCCCTTTCAGAAGCAGACCCCCTAGAAAGTGGGATGTCTGAGGATGAGTGCCTTATTCCTGATCAACAGGTATTTTCAGGCTTATTCCGCCCACAACTATTCAGATCACTTTTGTTTTAGGCAAAAAACATTGCACGCCTGAATAAATCGGCCCCTCTACCACTCCAACTCCTTCAGAAGTGGGACCAGAAGATCTAATTTACAACCAACTGGTAGTTGAGGCAGATGTGATTCCAGTTTCTCACATGTTTTCAGACCTGGTACAGAAACAGTGGGTGTCTGCAGCGGTGTACCCTGCCACGGGATATGACAGGAAATATTTTAATTTGGCCCCTGATTTCTCAAAATTGTTGAAAAGTAGATGAACCTATAGTGGGATTAGCATCCTCATCCTCCATTCCCAGTGAAGCGCTGGAGGCATTAAAGCCGGAGGAAAAACGGGCCAAGCTTGCCCTACACGGGGCCCATCAGTCTGATGCGTGGGCCATCAGAGCGGCCACGGCCACTTGCTTCTTTACCCGTGCTTCTCTCAGGTGGCTCCATCCCTTACGGGAGCATGTCCCTAATTCCAACATTAGAGCGCACCAAGATATTGCAAAACTTATAGCAGCCGCTGAATTCTCAGCTAACGCAACTTATCATGTGGTCAAGTTTTCAGCCAGGGCCATTACCTCACATGTCACAGCACAACGCTTACTATGGTTAAAACATTGGAAAGTGGACATTAAGCACAAATGCAAACTGGCTTCATCTCCTATTGTGGGAGACAGACTCTTTGACCCTGCCCTCGACCCGCTGCTAATCGAAACCCGGAACAAAAAGAAAATTCTACCTTCTCTTTTTTGGAAGTCAGATTCTAGAAACCCTCAGTACTTTCGGAGAGGATCCTTTCGGCCCTTTTATCAGGGATTCTTCTCACCCAGATACAAGAGACCCCCATCTTTCAGACCAGGGCAGCAGCCAGAGAGGTCCGACTTTGGGGATAGGAACAGAAGGGGTGGCCAATCCAAGAGATCCTTTCGAGGAGCAGGAAATAGGTCTTTCTGGCATCCAAGATAACTCCCCAGACCTGGCTCCCATTGGCGGATGCCTTAAATTATTCACTGACCAATGGGACTCCTCAACGTCTGATTCCTGGGTTAGAGACACGATCAGATTTGGTCTTGCGCTGGAGTTTCAATCCACTCCCCCAGACGTTTTCATGTCATGCCCTGTTTCCAGAGATCTGGTTAAACGTAATCTTATGGAAAAAGCTATCCATCATCTACTGGATATACGAGCCATCCAACCAGTAGCTACCAATCAACGAGGACGAGGTTTCTATTCACATCTTTTTGTTGTTCCCAAAAGTTCGGGGGTGGGGTGGGGTGGAGAGCAATATTGGATCTGAAACGTCTCAACCATTTCTTAGTATATCACAAGTTTAAAATGCACACCCTGCAATCTATCTTAGTTTGCATCAGAAAGGGTGACGTCCTTACGTCCATAGATCTGACGGAGGCGTACCTACATATTGCTATTCAGCCTTCCCACTATAAATTTCTGAAATTCTGTTATAATAACCACCATTTCAAATATGTGGCCCTTCCTTTCAGACTAGCTTCTTCCCCTAGGACCTTCACGAAGGTTCTCGCTGAGCTAGCTCTCATCTCCGTGATACCCCCATACGACTCCAGTGTTATCTTGATGACATCTTGATTTTGTCATCTTCCGTTCATCAAGCAGTCAGAGATACTCAGAACACATTACAATCCCTACAACAACACAGGTTCTCAATAAATTGGAAAAAGTCATTTAACCCCATCGACTCTGTCAACCCATCTGGGGGCAGTCATATATGGTGGAAGGCAAAGTATACCTGTCACCAGATAGACTAAATAGCATTCAGCAATTAGTTAAGAAGATCAGGGGTCTTAAGAGGGTGTCCCTAGCGGAACTATCAAAATTGTTAGGCAAGATGATCTAATGTATATCTATCATCCCTTGGGCCCGGCTCCGCACTAGATCCCTCCAGGGGTTCCTGCTCTGTACCAGCACTCCGTCCGAAGCAACTCAAAATACAAGGACAAGGTACCATCAAAGGTCCTCATATCTCTCTTCTGGTGGACCAGACCAGTCATCAACAGATGCTGCCTCTTCAAAGAGCCACACAGACTTACCATCACCACTGATGCCAGCCTGTTTGGATGGGGAGCGCATGTTCAATCGCTCATAACCCAAGGCCGCTGGTCCGCCATAGAACAGTCGTGCAGCATAAACTGGCTGGAGCTTCAAGCAGTACACCTGGCTCTCTGCAGTTTCCTTCCACAAGTACGCAATCAGCACATACTAATATTGACAACAACGTAACAGCCAAAGCTCACATAAACAAACAGGGGGGCACACAGTCAAAACATCTCATGCGGGAAGCAGAGCGCTTGTGTCATTGGGTGGAGAGCAATCTACTTTCCATCAGAGCAGAGCACATTTCGGGCCTGTTGAATACACAGGCAGACTGGCTAAGCAGGGCCACAATTGATCAATCGTGGAGCCTCCATCCGACCCTGTTTCAAGAGGCGGTCAGGACATTTGGTGGTGGACCTGTTCACTTCTCTCCCCCCCCCCAATGCTCAGGTACCCCTCACAAGGAGCGGAGAACTTCAATTCAGTCCGCTGTCATTAGTCCCTGGGGCTTCTGTATGCATTCCCGCCACTTCCACTGCTTCCCAAGGTCATCCAGAAACTGCTAGATGAGAGGGTGGAATTGTTTCTAGTAGTTCCTTACTGGCCCAGACGGCCGTGGTTTGCAGACCTCCACAGTCTATCCATAGTAATACTTGGGAGAATTCCGCCAGACAGGGTCTTGCTAACCCAGGGACCCCTTCAACATCCGGACCCTCAATGGTTGCACCTGACCATCTGGAGGTTGAGCGGAGTCGTCTGAAGAGCGAAAAGTTTTCCAACAGAGTTATTGCCACCTTCCAGGCCGCCAGACACCCCTCAACAACTCGCATTTACAGTTCTTACCCGGTTGCTGGCTTCTTCATGGCGGCCATTGCTGACCGCCGCTCCACCGCCTTGGGAAAAAGGGGTTTTCCCGGAGAAGGGGGGGGTCTGCGACACCCCCACCTCCCTATCTGACTCCCCTCTCTCTTCAGCTGTCCCTACAGAGCAGCCATATCCCCCTGACCCATCTGGATCGGGGGTACCTCGATGGCTAGTACAGCAGGAATCGCGAGCTGTCGCGAATTCCTGCTGCCCCGAAGCCACGCAAACCGGAAGTCCCAAATTTACGCCTTCCAGCGGTACACTGTTATCCCACGTGGGACCTTAACAAGGTCCTCATCACACTCACCAAGGGCCCTGTTGAACCCTTGAAATTGTCAAGTCTCCAACTTCTGACATATAAAGTAGTTTTCCTTGTAGCGATCACTTCTGCTCGTCATATTTTGGAACTTGCAGCTTTGTCTATCAGACAAGATCTTTGTGTTTTCCATTCTGACTGGGTGGTCCTTCGTTCTGATCCTACGTTTATTCCCAAAATTAACTCGGTTTTTCATAGGGCACAAGAACTGATACTTCTTTTTTTTTGTCCCAGACCATCCCAAGGGTTGGAACTACAATGGCATAGGCTTGATGTGAGGCGAGCATTGAGAATATATATTAACCGCACAGCAACTTTCAAAAAAATGGAAGCCTTATTTGTGTCGTTTCAGCCCAACACCCAGGGATGCAAGGTCTCATCTTCTACAATAGGCCGTTGGCTACGGGCCACGATAGCGAAAACGTATCAGATTCAATCACTGCAGGTGCCCAGAGGCATTCAACAAGGAGCGCCGCAACATCAGCAGCGTGGGCCATACAGGCACCAATAACTGAAATTTGTTGAGCTGCAACCTGGGCCTCTCCATCACCATTCATTAGGCATTATAAAATAGATGTGTTTGCATCTGCTGAGATCTCCTTTGGCAGAAGAGTTCTGCAACGGGTCCACAGGGACCAGGAGGGGTTTCCAGGCCAGACGGAGTCCCTCCCATAGGACAGGCCAAGCTTTGGTATGTCCCACTACTGGATGCTCTGAACAGCTCATGGGAGAAAGGGCGTTGGTACTTACCTGAAACACCCATTCTCTTTGAGCTGTGAAGAGCATCCAGCCCCACCCCTTTTTCTGTCTGGTGGGGTCCTGTTTTGGCCAACGAATTTGTTAGGGCATTGAGGTCGAGGGCGTTTATTTCTCTCGTCTTTGCCAAAACTGGGGAACACTGGGGAGGAGTCCCGTGGGGGAGGAGGAGCGTTCCACAAATTAAGCCCAGCCTAGACATGCAGAGACTGAAGCACCTCCCACTACTGGATGCTCTTCACAGCTCAAAGAGAACGGACGTGTCAGGTAAGTACCAACGCCCTTTTTAGTCCATTTACCAGGCTATAATTCCCATTATATACAATTAAACTTTCTTCAACAGGCATGTAAGAACTGTTCTGCAATAATAATAATAATCATCTAACCAAGTTAATATTCATTAACTTACAAAATTTACTAATGAGCAAAAGTCATTTGCAACTATTACAAACTCTTCCAAGGTCATGTCCCACTTTGTACTACATTCAGACACTTCTGAAAATCCTCACATTCCATTCTGCTTATAAATGTAAAATGTGAATAAATAGGTGGACCTATCTTTTTTTTTTTTTTATCTGCTGTTCCATAAGTAGGGTTACCACTACACCTCCCTTCAGTAGAACATTATTGTTCATACCTCCCCTAAAAATACAGAGTGAACAATGAAAACAATGCAATGAAACTTACATTTCATTGCATTGGTGGATTTAGTCCAACAATGTAACTTAAGAAAGGCTTTTCACACTTCCCCTGGACTCTGTCTGCACCTCCCCAAGAGAGGAACATCTCACAGTTTGGGAAACCCTGCAGTAAGTAGTAGAATGATCTCTTCAAAGTAATAACTTTTAATGGGAGATAAAGATGAACAGATTAATAGAGCGTGGAAGTGTCTGTACAAGCTCTAGCATATGAGAATGGTTACATTGTTGTTCAAATAGCATAAAAAACTGTGTACCTGGAAGCACAGGTAATCCTTTAATTCAGCCCCAAATTTTTTGTCGCTAAGCTTGACAGTTGTTAAGTGAGTTTTGCCCCATTTTATTAGTTTCCTTGCCACAGTTGTTAAGTTACTAACACGGTTGTTAAGAAATCTGTCTTCCCCATTGACTTTGCTTGTTGCAAACGGTGCTCACATGACCCTGGGATGCTGCAACCATTATAAATATAAGTCAGTTGTTAAGCATCTGAATTTTGATCACATGACCATGAAGATACTGCAATGGGGTTTTAAATGTGAAAAAATGGTCATAAATCACTTTTTTCAGTGCCATTGTAACTTCAAAGTTACTAAACAAACTGTTATAAGTTGAGGACTACTGTATGTAATTCAAATAATTTGTGTGATAATGTCATGATGCACAAAGGTTATTGATAATCATATTAGCTCCTGTTCAGGTTAAATATGTATCAAAAATCTACACGAATTTATTTATTATTTTATTCAATCCATTTGTGTGCTGCCCATCTCATCCACAGAAAGACTTTGGACTGCTTCTAAATACTAAAATCAAATATTAAAAATCATGAGCTCCCCTTCTGGATGCATCAATATAAATGTATATAAAACATCTGGAACATTTGAGGAATGCTTTACAGGTATCATCATAGGTCTTCTATTAATAGTCACATCAATTCAGACTTGATTATTTATTCAAAGAGAATATAGCAGTGCAGTTTGTGTGAACAGAAACAATTTTAAACTAAAATGTACCTTGAAAATAAGTTCTGGAGTTTTTGCAGCTACTTCTTCAATATCAACCCCACCTTGTGGGCTACCAACAAGAACAGGCCCATTGCAAGCTCGATCCATTAATATTGCAAAATATGTCTCTCTGGAAATGTTTAGTGCTTCTGCCACCATAACCTAAAAAATATAATTTGACAATGTATTATTAGTATGCCTTGGCTAACAAGATCCAACAGTCTTTTCATTTTATTGGGCTGTATAAGAAATAAAGTCTTCCAAATGAGGAAGAGAATCTAGCATCTGCAATAATAGAATGCCAGAGTTCAACTCACATTCTGGAACCCTTCAGTAATGTGTTATAAAATTAATTATTTCATTAAAATGTGGGTACCTTATTATATTATCATCATGTGAATGGAAAATATACCTTTCCATTTCAACTTATGACAATCTGAGAGAGATGGCATCCTAGGAGCAGTTTCCCAGAGGGAACATTCCAGAAAGGGGCGGGATGAGAGATAAGAGGCATCCCAGTCCAGAGCTGGTTAGTAGACAGGGCAAGAAAGCGAGGATAACCTCTACCTAGAATCTCCCACAGTATATCCTTTAGGGCAGGGATATCAAATTGGCGGCCTGCGGGCCGAATGCATCACATGCAGGCCACACCTACCCCAGCTCCACAAAGGAAAAAACATTGTGTTATATCACATGATGGCAATGTGACGCGGCGAATTTGACACCCGTGCTTTAGTGTGAGAATAGTAAGAATTTAGTCTGGCAAGATTCTGTCTATTGTATATGCAAATAAAGAAGTGAGTAGTGGAGGATTGTTCCACACCGCTCTTGGGCTTAGCTCAGCAGAATCACCCACAATACAGATTATCCCATATGGTGAAGACAGTGATTCAATTTTGGGAGATTAGTAGATATAGAGCCATAATGGTGCAGTGGTTAGAATATAGTACTGCAGGCTACTTCTGCTGACTGCCGGCTGCCAGCAAGTTTGGCACTTTGAATCTCACCAGGCTCAAGGTTGACTCAGCCTTTCATCCTTCCGAGGTTGGTAAAATAAGGGCCCAGATTGTTGGGGGCAATATGCTGACTCTGTAAACCAGAGAGAGGGCTATAAAGCACTGTGAAGCGGTATATAAGTCTAAGTGCTATTGCTATTGAAGCCAGTGCCCCTTAACTGCAGCAACCTCCATTAAGTATGTGAAAAATAGAATCAAAATATTTTCAACTATTCTAAAGCTGTACATTTCATAATGGCAGCAGGTTGTCTCCTTCCCTAGACCAAGAAGGAACTGTCAACTTTGCGGAACAGATTAGACTAAAACATATTCACATCTATAATAAATACAACCCAACCATTTCACACTATATGCTCATAATATTTGCAGCACTGCTGAAATTGTAACATCTACATCAAGTCATTGGAATCTCATTTAGAATGTGAAAGAATTAATCAGAAATAATGCACGTCAATAATTTCAGTAGTATATTAAGCAAACAACTAACATAATTTACATGTTATAAACACTATGCAAAATTACAAATTGTGTTTTATCTTAATTGTTAAGATGGAGCTGCTATACTATCCAGAATAGGATAGCATCTTAAAGGCATGGCAGCTTTAATAACCTCAGGAAGATATTCATAACATGGGATGGTCTTTCTTATTCAGCCTTCTGATAGGAATAGGTATTAAATATCTTGATTGCAAGATTAGGAATTCTACATTATCTCTCTTAGGGATGGATGGGCACAGAGAGAAAAGATAAACACGGAGAAAATAAAATACACATAGAATAGTGACAATAAAGAAACATGACCGCAGGAAGAGAAAGGAAGAAATGGGTGGAAGAAGATAGGTTATGCTCTGCTTGAAGACATGGCAGCAGCAAGAGAAAGAAAGAAAGAAAGAAAGAAAGAAAGAAAGAAAGAAAGAAAGGAAGGAAGGAAGGAAGGAAGGAAGGAAGGAAGGAAGGAAGGAAGGAAGGAAGGAAGGAAGGAAGGAAGAAAGAAAGAAAGAAAGAAAGAAAGAAAGAAAGAAAGAAAGAAAGAAAGAAAGAAAGAAAGAAAGAAAGAAAGAAAGAAAGAAAGAAAGATAGATGCTGGACCACACTTGAATTGAAACAGGACAAAAGTGAGAGCTAGTTTGATGTAATGGTTAAGGCATCTGGGTAGAAACTATGGATTCTAAGTCCTTTCTTAGGTACAAAACAAGATGGGTGACCTTGGGTCAGTGACTCTCTCAGCCCTAGGAAGAAGGCAATGGCACACCACTTCTGAAAAACCTTGCCAAGAAAAATGGACAAACTTGTCTTGCCAGGAAGCAAGACAAACGTGAAAGGCACATGCATAAATAAAAAAAGTCTGAGACTTTTGGTGGTAGAGATAGGTAAATATGGCCTCTTACATTGAATAGCATTTGAATTAAGAGGTGGCGGCAGCAACAGAACGACAGTGCTGATGTTACTATGTTTAAGAGAAAGGGGTCAAGTACAACAACCTTCCCTTCTTCACAAGACTATCCATAATGTATTCAACATTTGGAACTAAAGGTTCCAGATTTCAGCTGGAAATCCAAGCCTAGTTGGAATATGTCTGCCCAAATCCCAAGACACACTGTACCCAAAACCAGATATGGTTTTCATTTCATGCCCACCTCTAACCCATATCATCTGGTAAAACAATACTGACATTTAATATGAAATTCATTTTTCATTTAAAAAGAAGAAAATGTTCCTCTGATCCAGAGAGAAAATATTGAGAGTTAGCTGTTCCTGATGAAGACCTGGAATTTCCAGAAAAGTTTCCTGTGCTTCCATCCAATGCTGATGTAATTTTGCAGAAATGATGAATATCTGTACCTCAGGTATAGGATGAGGGTGAAAGTTCATTCTCTGAGCTTGTTGGTTGATGTATATCTTGTGCTTGCTTATCTCATTTAGACTTCCTTCCTTCCTTCCTTCCTTCCTTCCTTCCTTCCTTCCTTCCTTCCTTCCTTCCTTCCTTCCTTCCTTCCTTCCTTCCTTCCTTCCTTCCTTCCTTTTCTCCCTCCCTCCTTCTCATTTCTTCAAATTTACCCTCAAGGAACTATAATTTGGCATTTTTTTGTGACATGTGTCGGGAACATCTTTTACTTGTGATAGAATTCCATCTGGACATACAACTAAGGATACATGCACATGTTCATTAATACAGAATTTTGTTTTGTCCAGTGGAATTCCCAAGGAAAGCTAGTAATCCAATACACTGACAGATTAACCAACTTTTTATTCTGCTTTATCCATAGTATAGTAAAAATCTGCACTTATTTCACTTTCATATCTCAATGTGGCATCTGGATGGTAAAGAATTCGATCTTTAGTCCACACAGACACAGAAAGGATTCTCCAATACATGCAGACAAATGTACATGCCTTGGAGATGCAACATGATGTTCTTTATTGTATACTGTAAAAGTTAAGACATAAAATCTTCTCTGTATAAAACAGGCAGCAGGCCCTTCCAATATAGACAAACCCATACTCAAGAATATTTACACCTGCATCTTTCTATACGTACAGTATACAAAATTACTCTGGGAAACAATCCATAGACAACAGGTCTATATACATATAGCACACCTACACACATAAATACATAATCACTTAAGTACATGTCCATGCAAGAATAACTCCCCACATACAAATATGTACCAAAGAAGCCTGATTCCAATCATAAAAGTTTACCCATTTAGACAAAACTTTGCAAATTTTATTTTTTTAATAAAATTATAAATACTGCCCCAAACTAGGAGGAATAAGAAAAAATACTTAAATTTTAAATGAAGGGATGGAATTCATTTTCTTATTATTGAAACCTTCTGTAATGCCTTCCATAGATTATTATTCCAAGAAACGATAATTATTTTTGTTTAAAAATCCATCCATCTAAATGACACTTCAATAAAGTTAAATTCTTTTATTGTTTGGAGAACAGGGGCAGGTAAATCAACTGCGATATACTGAAACTGTCTTTGAAGATAACCAAGCTCTCCAAATGTCAGGATGCCGTAGGAGAATTTTATGTAAACCTATAAAATAGCTGTCCATGTAATAAAACCTGAGCCAGGGGTGGGGTGGGGGAATTCTGCTTATTTAAGATAGATTGATCTTGCACTAACATTTTTATGTACTGCTGCAGGGAAAGAAATGTATTTTCAGAAGCTCATTGGTTGATAAGGAGGCCATCTGCACCCAGGACTATAAACCAGGTTGTGTCACTTCTAACCCAACTTTCTCAAGAAGTCTTGTGATATGGAATTTCACGAGAGAGCTCTCTATTGGAAACTCTATTTCTTCTCAAGAGATGTAATAATTATATGGCTTCTGGTTGGAGTAAGAACTGTGTAGCTGTCTAGCTGTATGGGAGCAAGGCATGGGGGTGCAGTATACTATATTGTTTTATATCCTAATAAATGTCAGGAATAAACTTTGCAGTAGTTTGTGTAACATTCGGTACCTCAACTTTAAATCTAACATTTTAAAATAACTGCTTCCAATGACACATACAAATACCAACAGGAATCACATTTGTGCAGTATTTTAGCACATGGTATATTTTTGGTCTTGTAGGCTGAAAGGATTGCTAAGAAGATAAGATGAAACAAGTCAAAGAACATTTCTTTCCTATAGATGAATCCGTGCATTAGCAGTAAGATACTCACTTCGACCGAAAGTGAACTGCCTTCCCTAATCTTTGTAATAAAACAAAATGATTGCCCAGATTTTGTTATTAGGTAAGAACCTGTCCATTCCATTGAAAGAAAAAGAGCAGTCCATTTTTTTAGGGAAGCTCAGATAATACTTTGAAGAATTTGCAAAATTCTGCTGGGAGTCAACGAGCTTGAAACTTCCTTCCATACAAATTGGAAACTCTATTTTGGAAATCAACTCTCTATTTGATCAAAATCCTGGAAACAATTTTGTTGAAGTTTGAAAGAATCATATTTTTTTTAACAAATGAATAAAATCAGAGAAATTAATTCCACTTGGCAATTTCTCTTAATTTTTTACAAACTACAATATAGAATTTGCCTACTTTATGTCAGCACTAATAGATTACAAGCAAGCTTTAACACATGGGAAGGGGTCTAATCTTTTGGCTTGCCTGAGCCACACTCAGTAAAGAGAAATTGGGCCACATATAAATATATATAATATAGTGAATGTTAACATTTTACAATCTTGTGGGGCTGCATGCAGCCTGTAGGTTGGTCATGTCTGATTTAATGTATCAATATCTTGATAGCCTCTGTCTTTTCTCAACTAATAATCATAATGGTCATCACTGATTCCCAAATGATTTGACACTTGTATGCAAATATAATCAGAAACATCCTTTTCAAATTTAACTTGACCATGGATAAGTCATATTTTAAGTATTGTAAGTAACAGAACCACCTTTTGTGTCAGTATATCCAAGGCCATTAAAGTAATGACCAGGATAAGCTAGATGGTTTAGAAAGGATGAATGTTGTTTTTATATCTTTAAAATGTTCTTGCATTTTCCTATATTTAATTATTCCAATGAACCTTTGCAAACCAGCATGGAGACTGCAATCTGAAATAAGTTTTAAATCAATAATTCAGTCTTCACAAACATTAACTAAATTATGGATAAGGCATTATTTAATATCTGTTTTTTAAGCTCTCTCATGGATCTCTGTTATCTTCTATCATCTAAGCCAATTTTTGGTGTTTCATAGAAGACAGCTCTATCAAGGGCTGTAAGTCAATGTTATCTCTCTATAAGAAGAAACAACACTGCAACCAGTTGCGGGGAAATTGAAAAGAGTGTATCTTCATCTCTTGCTTACAAGTACCTAAAAATACTTGCATTGGCCTTTTAAGAAACATACGCTTGACTAAGGTAAATTTTTGCCAGGTGTGTTTATATTTTTACATTCTTGAGCATGCCTAAGTCATCATATCCTATGAACACAACTGCATCTATCAAGCATCTTTTTACACCTATACTTTCAATTCATCTACGAAATACTCTACGAAATTGCTCTTTTCAGGCCAATTTAGGAAGATGGTGTTGCATCTCTGAAAACAAATACACTGTTCTGACCCAAACCCTGTTCCAAGGAAACAACACGAAACAGAGGGAATAGCAAAACCTTTTAATGATTCTTTACGAATTCTGTTCCTTCATGGTTAAAAGGCTGTTTGAAACTAATTGTCTCTGATAAGAATGAGCCTTGCCAAGATTGTGCAAGGCTGCCAAGAATACTAGATAAAGTTACTAAGAAATATTTCAAACACAAAGAGTCTCCAAACACCAACCAAGATACTCGGAACATCCATAAGGTTTGAGTGCAAAAACTTCCTTGCTTCCTGCAGAGAACTCCGGTTTCTCAGATGGCTTTTATCTCTTAAGGGAGGGACCATTACCTTGAAGCCTTACTCCCGAATCACCTGTTCTGCTGCAGCTGCTCATTTCTTCAAGCAGCCCTGCACTTATGCGCCCTGGGTACAGGATCCTCAGGGACCTCTTCATCATTGCTGCCAACCTCCACAATCTCTGAAGGTAGCACTCTACTCCCTGATGGTCCTGGCCCCATCCCTGCATCACATGTAGGCTCCTCATCTGAGTCCTCGCTCTCTGAGATCTCAGCCGTCTGCACCTGCTGCTGGCGAACCACAACACACACGACTACAAATTGGAACACTCAGACAAGTCCTGCATTTTCTGAACATTTTAGTTCTACAAGAACTAAAAAAATTGACAGATTTTTCCTAGACTTCCTGAGTGATATTTTTTAACATGACTGTAGATCAAACTGGTCACCTTATACATATAAGGTGTACATTATGTCTTTTAAGTACTTTAGAGCTTAACAAATATAACTAAAGGTGACTTGTGGAAGATAAGCTCTTTCCATTCTGCTAGACCACAAAAGAAAACCTAAATAGAATGTGTTTTTTATTTGACACATATAAGAAAAAAAAAAAAAAGTAAAACATAAAAAGTGAAGGAACGTAAATAAGTAATGTGTACCGTTTATTCCCATATGAATATTTATTAGATATATAGTGAACAATAACATACTGTAATGGGCTCAATACCTTCATAGTGCACCTGATACAGGTAGAAGGCTTTCTTACCTTCTTAACTCTAACACCACCTTTTGGAGTTTGCTTCGTTGTAAGATTATATCCAATCATCTGTTTAGCAAGCTGTCCTACCTCTTTAGGGCTGCAAAAAAAAAAAAGAAGAATCAATTAATACATTACTATATGAATATTTTAAAAACCGTTCAAAGAAACAATAATTAAAAAGAAGCTTGTTGCATTTACTAGACTCACTCTTTTGTTAAATGTACACCTCCTTTCAAACCGCTGCTGAACACACCTTTGCCTCTTCCTCCAGCTAAGATCTGAGCCTTCAACACAATCTCTGTTGCTTCTGTAAGAGGGGGAAAAGGCATTTAAGCTACAACCTGGATGAACCAATTTTATTATGTGACAGTAAATGGAAAAACTCTCCTGCATATTAATGTTAAAAGAACAGCTCTGTGTTTTCTTCTAAGAACATACACTTATGAACAATGCAATGCAACTTTAGACTGGCAGTCATGGAGACACTGAATAAAATGTAAAATGCTCAGGAGAAATAGAGGAAATTATAAATTGGTAAGCTTAACATCTGTCCCAGGAAAATAGTGGGAAACAGTAATTAAAGAAAAAAATAGAGAAACAAACCTTGCTGATGGAAAAATCAGCATTGAATTCACCAAGGTAAAGCCTGTCTCACCTGTCTTGCAGAGTTTATTGAAAATATTAACAGGCTGATGAATGGAGGTGACACTCTATACATGGATTTTCACAAAGCCTTTGACAAAGAGCTTCATTAAAGCTCTTGAAGAAACTCAGGAGCCAGGAACAGAGGAGCTGGCCCTTTATGTGTTGCTAGCTACTGTAGTTATTATAAGGCAGAAAGAAAAGAGGAGGAAAATAAATGGGTAAATTTCTCAGCAGAGAAAATTAGGGAGTGGAATTTCTCAAAGATCTATACCGAGACCAGTGCTTTTAAATCTGTTCATAAAATATCTTGCCTCAGGGGTAAGAAGTGAACTAGCCCTTCAAAGAAATTAAAATTCTACTGAATACTGGTGCTGTGCATTCTTTACATCTCCCCTTGAATCCAGCAGGAGGAGTGAGCTAGCCAAGTCTGTAGATAATAGAAGTTTAAATACAAGTTCAAACTATTCAGCCTGATGCGAGATCCAAAAGGAATCTGATTTACATAGATGAATGGTTAACCAAATGGCAAGCACAATTAATTTTAGCAATGTAATGCAATTTAAGTAATGCATGTAGAGGAGGAAGAAGGCTAACTTTAAATTCACATATATGGAATTGGAGCCATCTATAAATAACCAGGATACAAGACCTTATTAGATAGCTCGGCAAAGATGCCAGCTCATCTGTAGCAACTCTGTAAAGCACAAAAAGCTACACTAGGAGTCATTAGAAAAGTTATTTGCCAACATTATAACAATGCCCATAAACTAGGTACTACTACATCAAGGAGGGGGGGGGGGGGGAAGTAAGCATCTTCACAAACATTCCACATGTTTTAATAGCTATTTCTTATTGTCCACACTTACTGAATAAGACAAACAGGTCGTGACAGGATTATTCCCTCAAAACCATTACTAATGACTCACCATGACATCCAAGCAGCATTTTAATTCTATTTCTATGCTTTGTGTGTAATGCCAAATTTATGATGAAAAAGGGAAGCCGTTTTGAAAACCGGGGTGGGTGGGGGAATCAATATTGACAGTAAAGAACATGAAAAGTTTATCAGGTTTGCATCTTTATGCCTTCCTCTGACAGCAGTTAGTAATTCTTAAGAATGGACAATCTATGGTCCAATTAGAAAGGAGGTCACTTGTGCCTTGGATTCACATGATCAGTTTTTAAAATGTCAATCTCTCTCCCTTTTTCTTTCTCTCTCTCTCTCTGTGAGAGAGGGAGGAGAGAGAGGAAGGGGGAGAGGGAGGGACAGGAAGAGAGAGGAAGAGAGAGAGAGAGAAAGAGGGAGGGAGGGAGAGAGATCACAGATCTCAGATTTTTTAAATTTTTTCTTATATGTATCCATGTATTCATAACTATGTTTTGTACTTATACCTATTGTTTTGAGAGCAATTGACAAAAATAAATAAATAAATAAATAAAGATCAAGAAATGAAGTAAATGTAAATAAAGTCATACCAAGAATCCTATTAAACATTTAAGGAAGTGTGACAAGATACCTACAGATAAAGAGAGAGAGAGAGAGAGAGAGAGATGTTGAGGGGTAATCATTGCTAGAATTACAGCTGGCTGAGTGATCAGTTTCATGTTTCATTTTCTAGCTGCAATATTAAGAAAAGAATATCTCTGAAATTATTTGCATTTGGAAGACATTTCCTATTCATGCAAATAGCACTATTTTATTCATTTTCTTATCCCGCTTTTATTATTGTCATACATAACCCAAGGGGGTGAACATATTTAATATTCCTTCCTCTTCCTATTTTTCCTACTAAAACAACTCTGTGAACTGATTTGAGGTGTGTGAGAGAGAAAGAGTGACTGGCCAATAGTCCATCAGCAGATTTCATGCCTAAAACAGGACTAGAATTCACAGTCTCCTGGTTTCTAACCTGTTGCCTTAACCAAACATGGTCATTGTTCAGAGTTTGAGAATTAATATGACTAATGAATTTAAAATATATCCTTTTAGTTTGAAGTGACATACCATATAATTTCCACAGCTCTTCTCTGTTATCTGCTTTGTACTCTTGCTGTCTACTATTTTTTCCAGAGAAGAAAAACTGCAGATACAATATTCCAATGTAGTTTCCTCCAAGAAAGAGGGCAGGTAAAAGCCAAAATTAGAAAATCATTAAGCAGAGGAGTGGTCTACAAGAGATATGGAAAATCTGGGCAGACAAATACAGGGCTGGGTTAGATAATTACTCTGCTATAATCTCTATTGTCCATGGAGAGAAGCAAATAACTGCCTAGCCCAGGGGTGTCAAACTCAAGGCCTGCGGACCAGAGAAAAGGAAGAAAAAGTAGAAAAGGAAGGAAGGAGGGAAGGAAGGAGGGAGGGAGGGAGGGAGGGAAGGAAGGAAGATTATAATGAGAGTGAGGGATGGTCTCAGGGAAGTCCTGCCTTAGCACTTGGCCACCAAAGGTGTCCCCAACACAAGTTCTGTGTCATGCCCACCATGGCCAGTCACACACACCCCCAGTCATGCCCCCCAGCCCTCCAAGGTCAAACACAACCCTGATGTGGCCCTCAATGAATCAAGTTTGATACCCTTGGCCCAGTCCATCTCTGTTGTTGCTCCAGAATAAAATTAATCACCAGTTATAAGTTTAATACCATATAGTTGTCATATTAAAAGTTAAAATTCAGTAACAACTTTTGGAAGTTTCTGAAGGGCTGCAACCAAGGCTTTGGGAGTCTGGATATGGTCCCAGGTTGTACATTTGTGCAGCACATGGCTGGAAGCAAAGCGCTTAGGAATCATCAGGAAACAGGATTTAAAGAGAAGGGGGGGGGGTGCTCTGGAGGCATTGGGTTACAGACAACACATTAGAAATACAGACCAAAAGGAAGAAAGCCAAGCAAGAAAAAAAATATTTAATCTATTGTACTGTAAATCTGTATTACAAGAGTACAGTTAAACTAGGAAAAAAGACATTTTTCTTTCCAGATAGTTTACACATGGCATATACTAGAAGATATCTATTTCCAACCATTTACTTTTGATATATATTGCTCTAAACCACAAACCCTTCCGCTTCAACATCTGTCTTGCATTCTAATATACCTCCTTTCTCAGTCCCAGCTTTCTTAATAATTCTTTATCATCCAAAGGGTAGATTACAAGGAAACGTAAGTGAACCCTCCCTCCCAGATCCAGTTTTAGTTCTGTATTGTCCAGCATAGATACTATCAGAATGATTGTTCAAATAAATCATGTTCCAGGTGACAGTATCAATAACTGGAAATCACTGTATCCATTGTGACAGAACATTTCCTTCAATCATTAGCAAAAGAAGTTTAAATACAAGTTCAAGGACTTTAACAATTCTTTTGAAATAAAAAGCAAAAGGTTGATTAGAACTTTGATTTTAGAAAGCTATAAATGGATTAAAAGTCCAGATGGATTTGATTTTGGAATTAATTATTAGTATGCTTCCCATGGTTTGAATTCTTTAAAAGAAATATGAAAGGAAGGAACTTTGAAGGTTGGATATTAGAGGAAATTAGAAGGAATTAAAGACTACAATTAAGGGAAAAGAATACTTACATTTGACTTACTAATACAGAATGGAGCAAAATATATTAGCTTTAGATATATTAAAAATATATTTTTGAACAATAGACCCAGAGATTAAATTAAAGAGTATCTGTCATGATAGACAGTGTTCGGAAGATTATATATAAGAGAAACAAGTTTTACTACCGTAGCAAGATTGAGAATTATCTAAACGTGAATTTTAAAATGATAGACTACAAGAATGATATAGAAAAAAAGATGCCACACTGGATATACAAATGAAATTATCTGATGTTTTAATAATTAAAAAGGTTTTACAAATAACATATCAAAAGAGTGATCTATTTTGGATTTACAAAGAAGACTTGTTAAAGTTTGAAAAACTTTGTGTGAAAGGACAAAGATTTTTTTTTAATCAACTTCTACGACATTATTTGGATGGATTAAAGATGAAGATAAGAATCTGTCATGTGAATTATTGAATTATTTAAAAGAAATATGAAAGATACGATTTTGAAGGGTAGGCATTAGAAGGAACTACAAAGAATTAAAGATTACAGTTAAAGGAGAAGAACTTAAATTTCAAATACTAATGCAGAATGGAACAAAATTAGCTATATTAAAATTTTTCTTCAAAGAGCTAGATTATAGAAAAGAGTATTATAACTTGAGAGGTTAAAATAGAATTGTACTTATAACTGTTGTAAATATCAGAAAACATTTCTCTGCATCCTTTTTCTTCTTTTCTATTTGTCTTTCTGTCTTTCGGAACATTGTTTTTTTTATTACATCCCCCTCCCCCTTTTTTTTTTAGTTTGTCAATTATGATGGCGATCATTATTCTTTGTGCTACAAGCTTTTCAGGCCAAATCAGTTATAATTAGAGTTTATATACTGATTACTTTTATGTTGGCAACATATCAAGCCGAAAAAGGCTGGGAGGTGTAAGAAACAAACTGAACAGATATTTTTAATTTTATCAAATTTGCCAAAAGAGCATTGGGGCAGTAAAATATCTTGCATGCAGCTGTTAGAAAAAATTTCCTGAGTTTGTTTCCCACCTAGGAAGCAGTCACTGAGGCTGAGAAGAAATAGACATGGAAGCCAGCTACCAAAAAGGGATCCTTTAATTCAGGAAGGCAAGAAAAGTAGTGACACAGCTCAAGCTTTCCTAGCTTGCAAGCAGATCGGGTGTGTGAATCTGAGCGTTTGAAACTCCTGCAGCTTAATGGGTTTATTTGTGTGCCTCTAGTTAAAGTGATTGCCCTGGATCCTGTCTTCCTGCCTTAATGGTTAATCCTGTTCCAGGACTTTTGTCTTTCCTATCCTGGAGTTAATCTTGTCAGAGGACAGGAAAATGAGAGTTCTGGTTTTGCCTTGGTGGTTATTTTTAGCCTGTTCTTAATGGCTCTACTTAAGTGTTTCTATTATCAGCTGGGTTAGCAGGGCTGCTCTGAGTTTTTTCTTTCAGCTGGTGATTCTTGGTTTTCCTAAAGGGGGAAGGGCTGGCTTCAGTTTCTTGGCACTGTTTTCTGAGGATTCTGGTGTGGTAAGGATTCTGGTGCTGTCCTTTTGGGGTATACTTCCCACGCAACCATTATGAAAGAAGTAAATAAATCCATAAACAAGTCTGACTATCTAAAAGTTAGATTTCTACTCTTAATCAATAAAGCAGGGAGAACAGGGTCAGTCAGGCTTCCTGCACCTAAGGGAAATGATATGAAGTAATTTAATTCCACAGTTGCTTGCCCAAACTGTGGAAAATGAAGTAAACCAGCCAAATCTTATTTTACAGTAACCAGGCCTGAAGCATTGGTATTTACCAAGTAGATTCAATCTGCACTGATTCTTTTTCCCTTGAAGGTCTCAATTCTAGAAAAGCTAGCTGCAAATAATTTCTAGTGTTTGTATGTGCGTGCATGTGCACACATATCTGACCACATTTTTTAATCTTGTCTGTGGCCTTAATTCTCCTGAGAGCCGGTCGGATCATCCAGAGAGTGGGAGGTGCTTCAGTCTGCGTTGTTGAAGGCTGAGCTTAATTACTGAGGAATGCTCTGCCCTCCATCACGTGGCTCCCTTGCATTCCCCAGTTTAAGCTCAGTCTTTGTGAGAGTAGGCTGTGTACTTCACCACACCTTGGCGGATTCAAGAGCTCTTTTTTCATCAGGTTTGATTATCATTGCCCTGGTTCTCCTTAGCCTCTAAGCGCATTGGGATAGTGATTAAAGAGGGGAGCACGTTTCTTCGCCCCCGGGGGGGCTGCACAGCGGGCGGCTTCTGCGCTCCGGCACCAATCCCCCCCTCAATTCGATCCTCTTCCTGCTGCTTTTCTACGCCGCACTCGTAGCGGCTTTATTTGATCACGCTGTAATAGCGCAGCTGGTGTTCCCCCCCACCGTAAACGCCGATCACCCCAGGAAGGGGCGAAAATCACCTGGCTGCCTCTCTCGGTCCCTAGACGTGCCAGAGAGGCTGATTTTGGCCCTGAGCAGCCCGTGAGTAAGGGAGCGTGGGCGGCCGCCATTTTGGGCGCCGCCACGTGTCGGGCGCTGCTTTTAGAGGCCTCATTGAGCTGCGAAGGGACTAGCTCTAATTATAGGCCTTCCAGCCTGTGAGAGCTATCAGATATTTAGGGTAATTGGCAAACTTGTTGGCTTTCCGCAGCACGCTCAGGGCAGGAAATAGCAGCCTATCCCTCCCGGTTGTTGCCTGGGAGCTCCAGCTGCCCGAGGCCTCACTCCAGCCTCAGGTGTTTTATTTGGCACATTGGCAATATTAACAGCAATTCCTGGGGTCACTCCTTCCTGGGAGCTCCAACCAGACCTTGGATTAAATATTGTAAATAATAATAATACTAATAGTAATATTTATCATTACATAGATATCTAAATATATTTAGATATACAAATATATATATATTTAGATAGATAGATATACGTATTTGCATATATATTTTTACATCTTATCAATATTTGGCTAATTCACATTGCCAACACTGGTTGCTTATATATCTTGATTGTACGCTTAGATATAAAGATATTAATAATTACATTAGTTTATATACATTTACATGGGTTCCTAGTAAACTGGCAAAAGAGCCATCTGTTACCATCTACACGGATCACCCACTTGGGGTCCGTCATTGACTCGGTTCAGGGAAAGGTTTTCCTTTCCTCTGAGAGATTCCGTAGCATCCAGGAGACTGTCAAACATATCAGACGATCAAGAAAGGTAACACTTTTAGAATTGTCTAAATTACTCGGTAAAATGGTCTCATGTATTTCCATTGTTCCCTGGGCCCGTTTACACACTAGATCCCTACAATGGTTCCTGCTCCCGTTCCAAAGGACCGGCAGAAGCAATTCAAAGGCCGCGGTCAAGGTGCCTTCAAGGGTCTTCACGTCTCTCCTCGGGTGGACCAGTCCCGCCATCAACAGGGGACACTGCTTCAAGGAACCCCAATGCCTCATCCTCACCACAGACGCCAGCCTGTCCAGATTGGGCGCTCACATCCACTCACTCTCGACACAGGGCAAATGGTCACAGGTAGAACGCACACGCAATATAAACTGGTTAGAACTTCGTGCCATCCACCTGGCCCTGCGCAACTTCCTCCCCCACGTACGCGGGCGGCATGTCCTGATACTCACGGACAATGTCACCGCCAAGGCTCACATCAACCGACAAGGGGGCACCCAGTCCATAAGTTTGATGAGAGAGGCCGAGCGCCTCTGCCGTTGGGCGGAGCGCAATCTCCTCTCTCTCAAAGCCGAGCACATCTCAGGGGTCTCAAACACCCAAGCAGATTGGCTGAGCAGGACCACGGTGGACCAGTCCGAGTGGCACATTCACCCGTCACTGTTCAGGGAAGAGACCGTGATGTTCGGTCTCCCGTCAGTAGACCTCTTCGCATCCCCGCTCAACACCCAACTCCCCAGGTTTTTCTCGAGGTATCCCTCCCACGGGGCCGAGAATCACAATGCCCTCCGCTGCCCCTGGCCCACAGGGCTTCTATATGCATTCCCTCCGTTGGCCCTGGTCCCCAGGGTCATCCAGAAGCTCATCTCCGAGAAAGCAGAGCTGATTTTAGTGGCACCCTACTGGCCCAGGCGCCCATGGTTTGCGGACCTCCGCTATCTATCGGTGGCCCCCCCTTGGAAAATTCCCCCGCACAGGATATCCCTTTCCCAGGGGCCCCTCCAACACCCGGACCCTCAGTGGCTCCAGTTAGCCATTTGGAGGTTGAGCGGGAACGTCTAAGGAAGGAGCAGTTCTCTGACCAGGTTATTGATACCATTTTAGCCGCAAGGTGGCCCTCAACAACCCAAATATACAATGCCACTTGGAATAGCTTCTGCAAGTGGTGCCATAATTTCCAGATCAACCCTCTTTCACCCTCCATTGCTCAAGTTTTGGAATTCCTTCAAGAAGGTCTGAGGAAGGGACTTTCTCCGAACAACCTGAGGCGTCAGGTAGCAGCCCTTTCAACTGTGATTATTTGCGACAATCTGGGTACCCTCTCCCTCCACCCTCGCATTAGGGCATTCCTTAGGGGAGCAACTAACTTGTGTCCCCCAACTGTACACAGATACCCTACCTGGGACCTCAACAAGGTCCTGATGTCCCTTACTAAACATCCCTTTGAGCCTCTCAGGGAATCCTCACTCCAGTTCCTAACTTTCAAAGTCGTATTCCTGGTGGCCATTACTTCGGCTCGCCGAATATCGGAGATAGTCGCCTTGTCGGTGAGGAAAGACTTTTGCATCTTCCATGCCGACCGGGTGGTTCTACGGCCGGACCCTACCTTCTTGCCTAAGGTCAATTCAGCTTTCCACAGGGCACAGGAACTCACACTTCCGAACTTCTGCCCAAATCCCTCGCGGGAAAGGGAGAAGCTTTGGCACACCCTCCACATTTACATTAAACATACCCAGCCCTTTAGGAAGCCCAAATCCTTATTCCTTTCCTTTCAACCTAAATCCTTAGGACACAAAGTGTCCCCGGCAACCATTGGCCGCTGGATTAGAGCTACTATTTCCAAAGCTTACTTGTCCCAGGCTCTGCCGGTGCCCAGCGGCATAACGGCACACTCCACCAGAAGTGCAGCCACCTCGGCAGCTTGGGTCACCCAGGCTCCAATTGCTAATATTTGTTGGGCAGCCACCTGGGCCTCCCCATCTCCCTTCATTAGGCATTATAAGATCGACATATTTGCCTCGACGGAGGCTTTGTTTGGGAGACGAGTTCTCCAGCAAGTCCTCAAGGAACCGCAGGGACTTCAGAACCAGACGGAGTCCCTCCCGTAGGACAGCCAAGCTTTGGTATGTCCCACTCTCTGGATGATCCGACCAGCTCTCAGGAGAATGGGCGTTGGTCCTTACCTGACACGCCATTTCTCTGAAGTCGGGAAGATCATCCAGCCCCACCCTTTTAAGTTCACCATCTGGTGGGGTCTTGTTTCGGCCAAGGAACCACTTAGCATAGTAAGATGAGAGCACGATCTTCTCTTCACTCTCGTCTTCGCGAAAACTGGGGAATGCAAGGGAGCCATGTGACGGAGGGCGGAGCATTCCTCAGTAATTAAGCTTAGCCTTCAACAATGCAGACTGAAGCACCTCCCACTCTCTGGATGATCCTCCCGGCTCCAGAGAAATGGCGTGTCAGGTAAGGACCAACGCCCATTTTCACATCACATCAAGAAAGAGTAACAACACACTAAAAACATAACCTGAAACTCATTTGAAATGTATACATGATTTACTGATTCTTACTGGGTAATGCATCGCAAACCCAGTTTCTAGCAGGCTCTAGAAATGAAATAAGCCTATAGTCAGAAAACAACATTAAAATGAATCTTTTTGGTAAGCATCTATCAAGTAGCTTCAACAAATCTACAAATCATTCCAAGATGCTAAAACCCTTTCCCTTTGGGAGTATGTGATCTTTCTTTCTTTTCTTCTCTCGTTTAGAAAGAGATAGCACGACAAATAAAGTGTCATGTCAATATTTACAACTACTGGAACGTGCTACAATGCAGTATAACACAGCATACTCAGCACCACTTCATTTTGCAATTAAGGCTTCTCAATCAAATGCCAGTGCTGTCTATTGGACTACAAGAAGGAGTGTGAAATTCATTAGTGTTTGCTTCACAGCTCCAAACTAAAAACAAATTAGAAAGGTAAGTCTGATGCTTGTTTATAGTATTTTAGTTATGCCACAAATTTAGTCATTAAGCTTTGCACTTAAAAAATTTAAAAACTGCATTATTGGCCAGGAAAACTACTCTCTGAAAATCTGTGTTTTTAACAGTGGCATTGCACAAATGTGTAAATGCTATATTTTAAAAAAAAATCCAATGCTAAATGTCTGCTAATACAAAAAGAATGTAGTAAATACAAGTATTTTTAGATACATTAATTGTATGGGAAGGTGAGATTCTAAATATAGTAAACAATGAAGTATGAACAAATGATACAAGAAGAAAGCAGAGTAAGAAACTGTAGATCTTGTACTGTTCCTCCCATTTCAATGCAACTAAGTGAAAGAAGTTTAGAGCACTATATCCAATTTGAAAGACTTGTCTAAAGCTAGCAAATGAATTAAATCTAATGGAATATTTTTTCCAAGAGACATCACCTTTGCATTGGTGTGTCGTGAATACAAAAGGAAGTGCAATACTTTGAAACTGTAAGAGGAGTCTATATTGTGGATTATTGTGAATCAATAAAAATGGGACTCTCTTTGACAACCAGGGATTGCTGTAGTCTACTGCAAATATTTATAAAAGAAATGAGCAACTTGTCTTCAATCCATTGAACAACCCAACACATTGTTTCTATGTTTCATTTCCATAAAAGAAATTACAGACCACAACGCTACAATAACAGGGATAATTTGCTATATAGGTACAGATGCAACAGTCTTACTGTCCTATTCTAAAGGGCAATGATAATGTTACCTATTTAGGTAATGAAATGTTTGCAAGCAAACAACCAAGCTCGGGGAGCATCAAGGACACCTCATATTAACTAATGTGACTTAACAAGAAGGTTCCCTTTCCTTTGTTTAATAACTTAGCATCTCACCCAGGGGTGGGATTCTACCGGTTTGGCCTGATTCGGGTGAACCGGTAGTTCCAAGGATCATCTGTGAGCAAACTGGTTCGCTCTGATGATCAGCTGTTGGGCCTGCCAGCCTGTCCCAGCTCTATTCTGACTTTTATTTCCTGGTTTTCAAGCTCAGCTGCTTCATGCGTCACAGTGGATTGCCACGCATCAGCTGTTTAACACAGAGGGGGATTGCAGGAGAAGGTCAGTAGCAAACCCTCTGTGTGCGCGCAAAGCACACGCTCACTGAACCAGTTATACCAGTTGAATCACACCCCTGATCCCACCTAATAAGGAACTAACCAGTTGAGCATTTTTGTAAAAAAATAAATCAAACAACAACTAAAGCCCAGGTAAACAAGAAGAATTTAGCTGGAATATTTCAAAGCTTTAGCTGTATCTACCTAGCATTGCTATTCTATAAGCATTCTGTCTAAACTAAGCATGTCACATGAATTGTGTTGAAAAATAAGCTGGCTGCCGTGAACATCATTTACCAATGTAGCAATATAACTTACTTATATAAGTATCTACAAGTATTCCACAATTTATCACAATAGGGACTGGAATCTTGGTCATTCAGTGAAATGGTCAAGAGTGCCCATGTGATTCTTTTGTTCAAAGACTGCAAACTTGGCGCTCTCTCTCTCAGTTGTGGTCATTAAGTTGTGGTAATTATGTAGGTCTTTAAATGAATGGAACAAAAGAGGATGAGGAGGAGAAATCAACAGTTGGCAGCAGCTTGCAACTTTCCCTGCCACGATATGGAAAACCTGGCATTTGTGGTTACTCAGTAAGCTATTCCCAAGCAAACCTTGGAATAGCTTAATGGGTGACACTTTTATTGATTTTGTTATGATTTCTTATGGAATCTCATTGTTAAAGCATGCTAAGGGAAACATTCTAGTAGTCTCCAACATGCCTTTTTGTCTTATTTGTTTTGCTGTTTAAAAAAACTGGTTAAAACAATCACATTGCTATTTCAATTTTCACTCTAATAGAAAATTGTATGCATGCATATGTATTCTTTTCTTTTTCATGATGTTTTATTTATTATTATTTTATGAAGTAAAATTATTTTACTGAAATAATTTTAATAGCAAAAAAAAAACCAAAAAGCCACAAATGCCTAGCCTTACTTTTCCATGTTTTCCTATGGTTTCTTGCATCTTTTTCTAGTTTTACTTTTCAAGTTTTACTTTTCTAGTTTTACTTTTCCAAGTGTTTTCCTATTTTCCATTGAAAGTAGGAAAACACAGAATAGCTAAGCTCTTTGATCCAAAGTCCAAGAATCTTCTACCTGGATGTTCTTTTCCATTCCTGATTCTGAAACATCCCATTAATACAGACTCTAATTTTTGGTCCTTTAAAATAACCCAGTAGAAAATTAGCAAATAGGCATCAATTTCTGACACGAAGAAAAAAAGAAAGGGGGAGGGGGGAGAGAATATTCCCACTGATGATTTTCTGATCACCAGGTTGTTGAGTAAAAATGACAAACTTTCTCAAGTAGATCTGTATCCCTGACATAGGTAAGATTGGGATACAAACATTATGAAACATAACAGAGGTTTTTTTCGTCTTCTTTCATTTGACCTAGGAAGAACTGGAACAAGGCCAAGTGCATCCAAAAGCAGACTGTGGTTTTACAGACAGCCCTCCCACAAATAGCAAGCACACAAACTGTGATATGAAACTGAAGTGTGAAATGGAAGTTTGACTATAAAAAGCTGATCAGCCTCCCACCTGCCAGAGAGAGGTAGTAAGTCATTTCATCTTGATATTAAATGTGTACATAACAACTTGGAAGTTTTTTTTTTTAAATTTTCAACTAAACATCCACTCTCCTTTTAACAATTTTTTGCCATCCCACTCCTCATATGGCCATTTCCATATTCTATCCTGTACTCTTTTTTCCCTTCAGAAAAAAAATATCAATTTTCAATTTTATAATGGGGGGGTGGGTGGAGGGAAAGAGAAGGAGAAAGGGGGAGAGGGATGTGGAGGGAGAGAGAGAGGGAGAGAGAGAGAGAATGATAGATACAGTGGAACCTTGGTACTCATTGTTAATTGGTTCCAGGGGGAGAAATTAATACCCAAAATGATAAGTACCAAGCAAAATTTTCACCTAAGGAATAATATGGTGAGTGACAAGGAAGCTGACACTGACAAGTTGTAGCTTGCGCATTGAGTTCCAAATAAACAATGTACAAAATTTTCGCATCAAAATGTATTGAATACCAAATTTGATAAGTTTCAAAACAGTTGAGTACTAAGGTATCACTGTGATAGATAGATAGATAGATAGATAGATAGATAGATAGATAGATAGATAGATAGATAGATAGATAGATAGATAGATAGATAGACTGTGTTTCCCAAAAATAAGACTGGGTCTTATATTAATTTTTGCTCCAAAAGATGCATTGGGGCTTGTTTACTGATTAAGTCTTATTTTCAGGGAAATATGGTACTAAATGCCTCTATCTGGCTGACAAACTTAACTGGGGCTTATTTTGGGGATAGGTGTTAGCCGGTCTTCCGGATGTTCGTATTCCTGGGATACAAACCAACAAACATCAAGGTTTGAAGTCTTTTATTTGTACATGTAATGCACATTCATCCAGCACTAATGGTTTGAATTCCAAGCTAGGTTAGCACTGGAAGCATTCGCCTTCCAGCGCTCTTTATAGCATTGCCCCATCTAATTGCAACTAACTCCTTCGGACCACCCTATGCTAAGTTCCCACTTATCCCACATTTCCTAATATGGCCTAATTATGCAATACTCCTGTATCCCACGTCCCATAGACTAGATCCCTCTGCACCCTACCTAACACCAATCCCCTCTACTTCCACTAGCAACCTTTAACACCCTTTGTGTAAATTCCCCCACACACACACAATTCAGCAGAGTATTCATGAATCGGAGCGTTGCTGCCACATCATTGGGAATCTCCTATTCAACCTCCAACTCCCAGGTAGCATTGCGAAGCAGCGTCATAGGGAATCCCCATCAACTCCCCGTTGAATGAGACCGGCTTCGTTTGCTGGAGGTTAGTGTCTTTACCGCTGCGGCCATAGTTGAATATGCAGCCCGACAGTAGGGCTTATATTACAAGCATCCTGAAAATTATGCTAGAGTTTATTTTCCAGTTGGGTCTTATTTTTAAAATAGGGTGGATGGGTGAGTGTGTAGGTAGATACCGTATATACTCGAGTATAAGTGGACCCGAATATAAGCCGAGGCACCTAATTTAACCACAAAAAACTGGGAAAACTTATTGACTCGAGTATAAGTCGAGGGTGGGAAATGCAGCAGCTACTGGTAAATTTCAAAAATAAAAATAGATACCAATAAAAACTTTCACTAGGACAGTTGAGAATAAGTTTGATGTTCACAATTTCCTCTTTGAAAGAGACCAATAAATAGGGAACAAGATGAAGAAAAAGAAGTGTGTTTTTTCACACTTTTCACACTGCAGTGAACAAAAATGGCATCATAGGAACAGGCTTATTCTCAGCTCAAAGGTTTGTTTCTGATTTCTTCCCTGATTTAAGGGAAATTTGGGAAACGATCTCACTATCATGAAAGGTTTAATTGATTCACTAACCCAAAAGATGATGATGATGACAGTGATAGGCAGGAGTCACTCTCTCCCTTGCAAGAAAAAACCAAGAGCCGTTGTTATGATATCTCTCTCTCTCTCCCCCCCCCCAATAAAGTCAAGCCCTTTCCAGCATGCGCGCGCGATCCGCCCCCGCCCCTTTGCACCTTGCAAATGCAAAACCCCAGGGCTTTTGCATTTGCAAGGTGCAAAGCGGCGGGGGCGGATCGCGCGCGCGTGCTGGAAAGGGCTTGACTTTATTGGGGGGGGGAGAGAGAGAGAGAGATCATAAGAACGGCTCTTGGTTTTTTCTTGCAAGGGAGAGAGTGACTCCTGCCTCCCACTGTCATCAACATCTTCTTCTTTTGGGTTAGTGAATCAATTAATTTGGGAAATGATCTCACTATCAGAAAACAACGCGAGCTGCCACCACCACCTCCTCTTCCCCCTCCTCCTGAGTGGACTGAAAGCAGCTGGAGCTGAGGAAATGAAGCTGAGTGGAGCAACCTCTGCTCGCATTGCTTTCTCAGCCTAGAGCTTAGAAAACGCGAGCTGCCACCACCTCCTCCTCCCCCTCCTCCCGAGTGGACTGAAAGCAGCTGGAGCTGAGGAAATGAACTGAGTGGAGCAACCTCTGCTCGCATTGCTTTCTCAGCCTAGAGCTTAGAAAACGCGAGCTGCCTCCACCTCCTCCTCCCCCTCCTCCCGAGTGGACTGAAAGCAGCTGGAGCTGAGGAAATGAAACTGAGTGGAGCCGAAGCAACCTCGGCTCGCGTTGTTTTCTCAGCCTAGAGAAAGGGGAAGGGGGCTCATCTGGACCAAGGGTGAGTCTCCCCCTCAGTTTCCCCTGAAGGATCTTCTGTCGCTTTTGCCTTCTCCCTACATCTTCCCTCTGTTAAAATCCCCCCCCCCCACACACACTTATTTTCGGTTGGATAGATTTCGTGTCTGAGCATTCTCACATGGCGGTGGGTCTTCCCCCCAAAAAAAACAGTTAAAAAAAGAAAAACCAATATATCCTCAAGCAAGAACTTTTCTGCTTCCGATTACCCCCATGCTTAAAAGTTGCAAAGGAAACACGGAAGCAGGGAAGCGGCTGCCCAGCTTCGGAGCTCCACACCATTTTTTATTCAGAGGGGAATCTGACTCGTGTATAAGCCGAGGGGCTTTTTTTCAGCACAAAAAATGTGCTGAAAAACTCGGCTTATACTCAAGTATATACGGTAGGTAGATGGATGCTGTGAATATCATGTCTATTGGCATATGACCACTTTTCACAATTCTGGTGACTTCCAGATAATTCCCCCAATCTTGATTCAACACAAGTCACCTGGGCTTGTTCAATATTATAGTGATTGGGCTAAATTGTAATCATAAGTTGAGGACTACCTGTATTTAAGAGAAAGTATATTCCAACATTGATATATTATATCAATCTTGATTGCTTAAATGAACAAATCTTTTTCTAAAAAATACTTGAAAATAGTATTAATAGATTGCATCCTTTTTTTACATGCGTGAGAATGTTGTAGCCTACAGCTCAACAGCACTGAGAAATGATTTATAGCAGAATGGAACAGATTCTGAAGGTTGTAATTCCATTACAGCCTCAAATGCTCTTATTGAATTTCACTAAACAATACATCCATCAAAAATATAGTAAATTAGCACTATATATGTTAATGGCTGCAGAGATTTTATACACTATGATGGAAAAGATCTTTGATTCCTTTTTTTGGAAAAATAGCTTGTTAAATTTTGGGAGTATGTTTCAATGTTAAGAATAATTTCGTAGGTTAAAAGCAAATCTGATGCAGAATTTAACTTCCATTGGAAAGCATTATTGGTTTCCATTCGTGTTACATATGGATTTGTGTCACATACAAATTTTGGGCTTTTTATGTATTGAATTGTAAGTTCTCCACTTACAACCATTTGTTTAGAAACTGTTCAAAGTTACAACGGCACTGAAAAAAGTGACTTATGACCAGTTCTCACACTTACAATTGTTGTAGCATCCTAGTGGTCATATGATCAAAAATTCCAGCCACCTTCTGATAAGCAAAACCAATAGGAAAAGCCAAATTTGCTTAAGGACCACACAATTCACTTAATAACAGCAATGATTCACATAGTGACACTTACTAACCATGGCAAAAAGGTCATAAAACAGAGTGTGATTCACTTAATAACTGTCTTGCTTAGCAACAGAAATGTTGGGCTCAGTTGTGGTCATTGAGGACTATACTTGTATATCTTTTAGAATTGATTTAACAACTGATATTGCCAATTACGTGTAGAAATCTCTTTCCTTCTTTCTAAATAAAAAATAAATTATGAATTTACCTTTTAATAATAACAATTTTAATAATAACAATATTTATTAATTCATTTAAAATATTTCTGTAGCTGTCCATCTTCAGTAGTATAACCCTGAGCAGCTTATGCATAATTAAACAATGAGAACAATTTTTAAAAAAATCTGAAAAAACAGCATAAAATTTCCTGGTACCCCAACACAATCACAATCTCCTCCTCCTCCGCCATTTAATGATCCGATAATCCCTTGTAGCATGGAGTCTGAGCAACTGAATGGAGCTGAGTGTTTACTGGCCGGTGCCCTTTCCTGTCGCCAATGCGGAGTTATATTCAGCAGATATATTCTCATCCTGCCCAGAGAGAGAAATATCTACCTCTAGCTAGGATCAAACTCACAGCCTCTTGATTATGAGGTGAGAGTTCCACCTCTAAGCCACTGCACCCGAGCACAATGAATCCCACATGTCTTAGCAAACTGTTAAACAACTGAGGACTACAATTTCATGCTATCCAAAGGCTTGTAAGAAAAGCCAGGTCTTTACAGGTCTTATATCTGTAACTCTGGACCAGTTGTAATTTCCAGAGGGTCTCAATACGTAGAGCGCATCACAGTAGTCCAACCAGGAAATGACCAGGGCATGGGTGAGTGGGAGCAAGCATCCTGGTCCCAGAATGGGTTCAATTGGTGTGAAAGATGAATCTGTCTGAAGACTTCCCTAGCCACATTTGTGGAGCTACAAATCCAGGAGGACCTCCAAAGAGGTCTGACTCTCTGACAAGAGTCAGAGATGGCATCTCATCTGAGCCACGGAGACCAAAACCCAGAGCCATCCCAGCACTGACGATGTGACCTATTTTGGGTAATGAAACACCTGCAGGAAAACAACCAAGTGCTGAGAGCACCAAGGGCCCCTCGCTTCATCCCTGAGCTACAAATATTACCCTTTATTGCCACCATCTCATCTTACTGGGATGAGCTGAAACAGATTCCTCCCTCCCTCCAGCTTCCAAGCATTGCTCAGGACTGGGACATATAGGACAACATTGGGCCTATGTCTATCTTTGTCTAATTTACTGCACAAGATTCATAAGCAAAACATCGGATCAGAATAAATCATCCATGCTTGCAAAAAATGCAAATACAGCTAAGAAACCATTACAGCCATAAAAGCAGGCAAAATAAAAACTCAGAGAAGATCCCCCACCACCAATAGGCACTTTATTTTGGATGCTAAAAATATATTAATGTTGGTTTGTTTTTTTTTGCAGGGAAAGACTCCTCAAATTCACAACATTTGCTGAAGGATAACTTTTTTTATGCTGTGTCTTGTAGGCAGTGCTGAAATCAGGCAATCATTAAGAACAAAACACTTTGCTTTTGCCCCCAGCTGCACACCTGCACTCCATTCAATTTATTCTTCTTTTTCCTTTGTTATGATAATGGCACAATCTAGGAGCCAGAGGAGAGAGATTAAGAACTATATTTTCCTTCTTTTTTCTTTCTCAATCTGTTTCTTTATGCCTTGCAGAACTGAAGGCAAGAAAGCTGACAAATTTGCATAACTTGGTGAATAAACATTCATGTTTTGTTGAAGGAAAGCTCCACTGTAGGCATGATTAGTCTGAAATGGTACAAAGCAGGGCTGTCAAACTTGTGGACCACGGGCCACATGCATCACACACTGGCCACGCCCATGCCTAGTTTAGCAAAGGAGGAAAAAGCAGTGATATGTCACATGATGACGCGAGTTTCACACCCCTGGTATAGGGCTTGCTGCTTGAGCAGGGGTTGGACTAGAAGATCTCCAAGGTCCCTTCCAACTTCTATTCTATTCTATTCTATTCTATTCTATTCTATTCTATTCTATTCTATTCTATTCTTTCTATGCCATGTCATTGCCATGCCCTTAAAATGGGCTAGCTAGTTATATTGATTTTACTAAATTTTGATTTGAGCTGAAAATTCAGTTTAAAATATATAATCTTCCCCTTTTCCTGAGAAAGACAGACAGACATTTGGTTCCATAATTTCAAGAGGAAATTTTTCACTAATGCTACCCTATGTTCGACATTGTATGGTTGCTAAGTTACCTCTTAGGCGGGTTCTTAATGGTATTTCATATTTTTTTGAAATAAACTTAGTTTCTTTTTTTTATATTGGGCAAAGAAACCAATATCTACCTTTCTTCTGCTTTTTCCTGTGTGCTAGAGCAAAGCTTCAGGAAGGAGCTCTTGGGAAAAGCTGTTCAATTTTTATTTTTTTGTTTTAAAAGAATAGTCAAAAGAGATTAATCAGATCAATGTCAGTCTACCGTAATTTTTTTTCTGTACCCTCTCATTTATGATGTGAATGAACATATATGGCACATATTGTTCCTTTTCCCAGTTCTATTAAAAATATCCCGATCAAAAATATATCTAACGCAATCAGTGACCCCGAATAAAATTATATGTGAGGGTTGAGACAAGAGCCAGTGGATTTTGGGTCTAAGATGACACTTATTTCAATGCTCAGTAATGGTTTGGCTTCAAGAAAGTGTTGCACCAGAAGTCCATTATCTCATAGAAAGGCCAGAAAGGGAAAACAACGAGTTAAACCACTGTTGGCAAAGATGGTATTCAGCAGGTTCTGACCAGTTCTAGAGAACTGGTAGCGCAAATTTTGAGTAGTTCAGAGAACCAGTAAATACCACCTCTGATTGGCCCTGCCCCCATCTATTCTCTCCTCCCGAGTCCCAGCTGATCGGCTGGGTCTTCTTTTGTTGCCCTGCACAGGAGAACAGAGCTGGAAAGCAGGTTAGTGGGGTGGGGAGGGAATGGGATTTTGCAGTATCCTTCCCTTGCCATGCTCACCAAGCCACATCATGCCCACCAAGCCACGCCCACAGAACCGGTAATAAAAAAAATTGAATCCCACCACTGATAGTTGGTATAGTGCTTGTTACAAATCATTTATATCTTCTTAGTGTCAATGGAAAAATCAGCTGTTTTGTTCACTTTTTGTCTTGTCTAAAAAAAAATTCTTATCTCTTTGAGCCATGTCTGAGATATCTTCCAAGTCTAGCTGACAAATAGAACCATTTCTGTAGATCAGTAATTTTCTGCCAAGTATTAATCAAGGGAGCCCGACATTATGCATTGGGACCAGGGTAAAAATATAGTTTCTTACAAAGGTATATTGGTGAATAATTAAAGGATATTTATTATTATAGTAGAAATGCACTTCAGACATTTTCACTGTAATTTGTACATATTAAGGTCCTGCTAAATTCACCTAAGCAGTGAAGTTACTTTAACTAAAATTAGAACATAGGTTCATCTAGTCCAATTTAGTCAGATCTGGATCGGGGCAGTTCTTATTTCAGCATCTCTACTAGAGATTCTTTTAACTAGAAGAAGCAAGCAAGCAAGCGTTGGTCTAAAATCACTTCCCATAAGTTCAAAATACATAAATTGACTTACAAAGTAAACCAAGAGAAGAGTGATGATGGGTCCATCTATCAGTCCATCTCACTAGTATGTCGCTCAACTCCCAACACTATTAGGACAATAATCCAGACAGAATATTTCCAGAATGAGAATTTTCTGGATAATATGAGAATGTTCTGGACTCTGGAGAATGCCTCCCAAATGAGAATGTTTTTTATTCTTAGTATGAAGTAACTATCCCAACCCATTAACTCCAAGGTCAACAAGAACTGAAGCAACAGAATTCAAGCTAGAATTGGATACTGCAAGCTAGAGTTTAAATGGGCTAAGTTAAAAGAAAAGAAGACCAAAAGAAAACACTACTCCCTCATACACATTTAATTATATACAAAAATACTGCAGAAGAAAATAAAGGCATGTTTTATTTTTGAATTTATCTTTCTGCTTGGCTTATTGAAGGGTAGGTGAGGAATCTGTCAAGACTTTTATTTGCTTGCATTCACAATATCATTGCCTTTTCCCCCTAATTTAAAAACTACTGCATTAAACAATATAAAAAAGAAATATTGTGGCCCTGAGGCAATTGGTACATATTAACTACTGTAAGGAGATGAAGTCTCATCAGAGGCATGCGCCATCATTTTATAATTTAATATAAACTAGAATGAATAATAAACTAAGCACCAATAATTTAAGCAGTAGATGAGTTAGAATGCTCTTGCAGTTTATTCTGCCATATAAAGCCAGGCTCCAAAACTACATTAAAAGAAAATATTTGAGCTAATATTTATTTAGGTGGGTATATTCTATATATTCATGAAGAAAAATCTATAAATTCTAGCTGTCACAAACAATTTGACGGAACACATCAATCAATAATATTCTGTGGATGAGATTCATTATTTTTGATTTGTAACTTTTAAACTTGTAATAGTCTAGTTCAGTGTCAACTGAAATACTGGTCTGCATTTCAATTTGCAAAACACATACTTTGTTTCTATCTTGCTTATTAGTGGTTTAGCATCCTATGTGCCTTCAGCCAGTGGTTTATTCAACATAGTCTCCATTTTTGTCAGCGGAGGCCTCGCCAAGTGGATCTCCAGTAAGAAAGGCAGCCTGGAAGGATGCACGTGACCCTCCAGGCCTCCTTTCTTGTCAGTAAAGTGCTTGAAGGTTGCATCTTTTCAGACTTTGGCAGCCCTTTTCAAAAAGCCTTTGTCAGTAGAAACAGGGCTTCTGAGGGACGTGCCCACTCCTCTCAAACTTTGCTTGGGCCAACAAAAGGTTTTGCAAAGGGTTGCCAAAACCTATAGGAACATAGTCTCCCTGCAGGCTTTGGCAAGGAAACAACTAAAGGAAGGAAGGCCTGAAGGTCCAAAGCTTTCCCTCTGCTTGCAAAAGTCAAGGCCTCAATTCACAGTCAATAGAGGCCTAAGTGCAAGATCACACAAAATCAGCAGCACAAGATCTCGCACAATTGATGTTGCATGATCTCACGGTATGTTAGGCCTCTGTTCTCTAAGAATGCATCAAAAGCCTGAAACAAAGAAGCAGGCAAAGAAAGTACAATAGAGAGGAGATCTTCGCAAGGTGAGTCTCCATAGGTGAAGTGCCTGTGAAGATCCGATGGTGGGGGGAGGGGAAATAGGTGGGGGGAATGTTGCAGAGCCTCTGTGATCGTTCGTAAGAGCTAACAATTACCTTGGCACTGCAATATTCATAATTTTAGGATTTGTTCATAAATGCTAAGGGGTGCATATTGTGTAGCTTCGAACATTCGCTAACGGAACACTTGTAACCTGGGGATTACCTATAATCAGTCATCCAAAACTAACAGGCATCATAGTTTTCCTGTTACATAGCCATATAATTTACATATCAATTATGTTGTACAAAGGGACAATAAGGCAATATGATTCGTGTGTTGGATGGACTAGGACTGACAAAATCCAGTTTCCTCAGCCATGGAATCTCAGTGGGTGGGTTTGGGACAGAAGCTCTCAGTCAGACTTCAGTATTCTGTGGGATAGAAGTTGGAGTTTTATGTACATTTTTGTGGTCTGAGGAAAGGTGGAGTACAGGTAATCTTCAACTTAGTTCATTTAGTGACCAAAGTTACAAGTGACTTATGATTATTTTTTACACTTATGACCACTGCAGCATCCCTGTGGTCACATGATCAAAATTCAGATGCTTGGCAACTGACTCATATTTCTGACAGTTGCAGTGCCTTGGGGTCATGTGATCAGCTTCTGCGATCTTCTGACAAGCAAAATCAACAGGGGAGCCACATTCACTTAACAACCATGTTACTAACTTAATTGCAGTGATTCACTTAACAACTGTGGCAAGAAAGGTTGTAAAATGTGGCAAAACTCACTTAATAAATGTTTCACTTAGTAACAGAAATTTTGGGCTCAGTTGTGATCATAAAGTTGAGGACTACCTTTATCTACATCTATATCTATATCTAACAAATATAACAAACAAAACAAAATCACCAGATCTAGATTTTGGCTGACAAGAATCTATAATAAACAAATAAACATCTAAAAAAGTAAAGGTCGTTCGACATTAAGTTTATAAATGAAAGGCCTGTAGGAAATTCCAGAATAACATCTCAGAAGGCCATGGTAGTTTTTTTCTTTCTTTTTTGAAAAGAAACAATATGGACATGTCATCTGGAACTCAGTTTGATTTTATTTAGCAAGATAAAAGGCATCAACCCTCCTCACTGCCACAGCTACTGTCACTATAGGAAGGCTGTACTTTATAGCAGAACATTCAGTTGTGATTTCCTCAACCTAACATTTACCAAAAAATCCCATTAATCCACCTAATATATACAGCCATGTAAATTCAGCCATAACACTTATTAACCTGGCAAATGGGCTATTATGTTCTATCAGTGCTTGGACTTGTCAGCAAGGAATTCCTTCTGGAATAACAACAGATATTTTTATCTGCTTTCCCAGAAATTCATGAAGTGCCTTTTTCATTTTTTTATAGTTACCATTTTAATTAATATTTTCACTTGATCAAAACGGTAATAAAGACAATACAAAGATTGACACCTGAAGCAAACCTACCAAATGTCACTTCATTTAAAGTATTATCACAAAAGCTAGATAAACACGCAATGCCTATGTTATATCTTCTAGGTATCTGCTAAAGATTTTGATGTTTTTCATTTTCTGCCTTTAATCTTATTTCCTTATTTTTTTTATTTGTCTTTGTTTTTAAAACATTTTTCTTAACTTATGGGTGTATTACAGTGTATTTTGGATTTTATAAACTTTGAGACACTTTGCCTTAGGAAGCAGCATATAAACAATACAAATAAACAAGTATAACAAATAACTAAACTGTAGAACAAATGAACTCTAAATTTCTGAATTGCCATATGAAGCACCAACACAAGCTACTATTTTATAGTCTGAAAAAGACAATGACAATAAATGTGCTATATGTAATTTTGAGATTACTTAACTTGGAAAACAGAAAAGGAAAGAAGAGAGTTAACAGTTGGTTGAAGATATTCTTTTATTTCTAAAATGTCACATTGAACACACTGGCCTTTCCTGACTGCAAGAAAACTTCTAAACTTAAATCTTCACTGTTATTGTTTGCTGTTTTCTACTGTTACATGTTTCTGGAGATTGATTTCTCCATTCTGACTGCAAAAGGACCACAAATTTCTCCTTCTCGGCAGCACTGACTTTAGTACCACCTGACTAATATAAAGGTGACCCCAAAGGAATCAAGAGAACACAGAGAAAGGGGAAAGGTAACTAAGCTCTTTGTGCCAAGTGTAGTAAATATATAATTTTCCTTCCTTCATCCTATCTCTTTTATTTAGATTACACAAATGTAGCATTATTTTTTGACTAGCCTTACCAGAGAGGGCAAATTTTCTCATAGGCAATCTGATCTTATATCAAGCAACATCCATTTCCCCACAGATATTTCCCAGTGATGCTTTATGCAAACTCATAAAACTAAGAGGTTGCTATCACATGGCTGTTTGCTGACTTCAAGGTATTAAACATCTACACATTTATCTGTTTGCTTGTTTGAATTTTTTGTATACCATACCAGCCCCAATGACTCTGGACACATTTGAGCAATTCCATCCATAAATATTTACCTGAAAAATCCCAAGGCACATGACTGCAGTTAAAAGTTTCAGAGGCATCGTTATTCTTGTGATATTTAAACATAAAAGATTAATATAAAACTGGAAAAATACAGACACCTGTGAACCACATATACACACACATATGTATATATTAAAGAAAAATCCTTAAGGAGATTGAAATCTATTTACACAATATGGCAAAAATGTGATCTTGGTTAGTTTTTCCCCCTGAAAGTTTACATACAAGTAGTCCTCAACTTACAACAATTGAGCTCAAAATTTGTGTTGTTAGTGAATTTTGACCCATTTTACAACATTTCTTGGCACAGTTGTTAAATGAATCATACAAGTTGTTAAATTAATAGCTCACTTGTTAAGTGAAACTGGCTTCCCCATTGACTTTGCTTGTAAGAAGGCTGCAAAAGTTGATCACATGACCGAGGGACATAGCAACCATCATAAATATGAACCAGTTGCCAAGCATCTGAAATTAGATCAAATGACCATGGGGATGCTGCAAAGGTTGTAATTGTGAAAAATAGTCGTAAGTGCCATTGTAACTCTGAATGGTCACTAAATGAACTGTTGTAAGTTGAGGACTACCTGTAAAAGATTTATGGGATAATAGGCAATCAATGTCTACTGGATTCAAACATGCATTAGTTCTAGAATAGAAAGAGAAGACAGACAAACTTCTACTATTTTAGATTAAACTATGGCCTGATTAGCACAAGCAGCTGATTGTCAGTTGGATCTGCCTCCCAACGATCAGCTGTTTCAGGCTTCAGGAATTGCCATTGCCGATTGCTGCCTCTGTGCACCCTGTTTTTGGCCTCTGCATGCCTCATTTTCGCCTCATTCCAGAGGTGGGGATTGGAATGGGTCAAATGTGGGGCATGCGGAGACTGAAAACAGGGCACGTGGAGGCGGCAATAAGCAATGGCAATTCCTGCATCTGAAACAGCTGATCGTTGGGAGGCAGATCCAACTGACAATCAGCTGTTTGTGCTGATCAGTCTATGATGAAGCTGACCAGGCTTTTGGCTGTTTGCTGCAAGGAGGCAAATTGCTGGGAGGCAAAGTCTAAGCGGGTGGGTGGGGCTTCAGCAACATTTGCTGAATAAGACACACAGACATTTCCACTAACTTTGGAGGTGTGTGTGTGTGGGGGGAGTGCATCTTATTCACTGAAAAATACATATTCCAAACCAAGAATTAAGAAAGGTAGTTTATTAAATTAGTTCCATTCTGGAGTTTGGTTGCTCATGCTAAGGAAGGTAAATCTGAAGTACTTCAAAAGTCTTTAATAATTAATTTAAAAAGATATTTCACACTGAGTAATAATCAGGACACAGAAAAAGGAAACTCCAGACAAAAAACCAAATTACTATTTTCTAAATAGTAACTATATCTTGTCCCTAGGTTGGTGAAATGCTTGTAAGGTGCTAAATAAGCATTGTGAAATGTTATTAGGCAGCTTTGGGTTTCAAGAAAAAAAAATACTGTTAAACTAAGTAAAAATGCTAGAAATATTCATTTCATGATTTATGCACAGTAAACCTCAAGCACCACTATGGATACAAAAATATTTCTCTTGACCTTTCCTCTACACCTGTGCCAGATTTCCTATGAGGCTTTATAAATAGTGGCTTGTTATCACAAACAATTACATCACACATTGGAGGAAGGCACTCCATAAGCTGCCAGGTTTATTAAGTTAATAATAGATTTCAAAGTGTGAATCCTAATTAATTTCATTTTCCATACGCACACAAAGCTCCTTGGGAAGCCAAAATTATAGGGTAACCATATGGTGCCTCATAAGTAAGAATTAAAACTAATGTTCTAATCTTCACACACCAAATGAAAAATAAAATAAAATAAAAATAGAGACAAAGAAAATTCAGTGGTCCCAACTTCATCTGGAAGAGATAGAATAGTCCTCCTCCCCTTTTCTACTTATATGGGTGGAAGTTGGTAAAATAAAAATTACCATCAACTTTAATTTTGACCACTTAAACGACAACATAAAAAAACCAAGATGGCCAAAAGACTGACGCATGGTCCAAAATCTATAATACTCCAATGGTAGAAGTTCTCTGTGGGTACAGGAAAAGTATTACAATTACACAGGAAAAAATATTATACAATTACACAGGAAAAGTATTACAATTACACAATTACAACACACAGTGCACAGATGCTATTTCATTGCACCGTTGCAGATTCAGACAAGCAGACTCGCAAATTCATTTAACTATTACATATATTCAGCTGTAGATGAAAGCTGGTGTAATGTATTGATTAAGGTGTTAATCTGGAACTGGGGAGACCCAGATTCTAATCTACTCTTAACCATAAAATGCTACCAGGGATAGCCACTGTCTTTCATCCCAGCCTACTTCATAGGGCTGTTGCTGTAGGGAAAATTTGGAAGAAATGCTAGATAGGGAACATAGCCTTAGTTTATAAATTGAACAAACATTCAACAATTTCAGACTCTCTGTGATAATGCCTGGGTTAACAAAGTACTTACTCTTCAGGGAGTTTTTCTTTTAAGCTCTAGAAATATATTGTGGGTTTTATGTTGGCTTCAAAAGTAATCAGAATCAAATGTAAGTCATTTCTTTACCAGTGAATAGATCTGAAAAGCTGAGAGCATGCTATAAGGATTTTTATAAAATGATTGTGATCCAGAGTTTGCTACATGGTAGAGATCTGGTGTGAATTATCTTTTAGTACTATACGTCTATGTTTCTCGAAATGGATATTGTAGTAATCACTCAATAGAAGAAACACCTTGTTGCTTTAGAGAAGTAGATAATGTGAGGGAAAAAAAACCTCATTACCTAAAAATAGCAACAACACTTAAACTTATATACTGCTTTCCAGTGGTTTCCAGCCCCTCTAAGCATTTTACAGAGTCAGCATATTACCCCCAACAATTTGGGTCCTCATTTTATCCATCTTGGAAGGATAGAATGATGAGTCAACCTTGAGCTTGATGAGATTTGAATTGCCAAATTGCAGGCAGCCAGCAGTCAGCAGAACTAGTCTGCAGTACTGCACTCTAACCACTGCGCCACCTCAATGCGGAACAACTGAATGAAATATATTCTGGTGTCAGTTTCCTCTTCTTATCCTTCTCTATTTCACTATTTGATAGCTTGATCTACTTCCTGTTCTATATTTTAGCACAGAATCACTTCTTTCCAGCTTCTGTCTTCAGAGTAAACTACTATCTTCTGATTCTGCTTAGAGACAGGTCTACCCTAGGAGCCAGGTGAGGTCAGGAGAAGCACTGCTGGTTGATCCTGGCTGTGTCTGTTTTGACTCTACTGAAGGACAGAAAATGGTGTACACAATGGTGTCCACTGCACTTAAAGTAGCCTGCTGGTATTAGGTACAAGGAAGGGGAGAGGGAAGAGGAAGATGAAGGGAAAGGGAGAGAAAGGAACAATTCCCTGCCACTAATTTGGTTGTGTCTGAACATGGAACAGTCTAACATGCTTCAGGCAGCAAAATATCATGTCCAGCTTAGTTATGAACTAACAAATTCTCCTGATGTTCTGCAGAAAGGGAGCATTAGTCTGTGACAAAGAGGATTTATTTTCTTCTTCCTTGACTGTTACAGCCAAAATTAGAGTAAATCAAGAGTAAATTACCAAACAGTTCAAGGTTCCTTCAAAACAAAAAATTAAAAATTGGCAGCTCAATTTCCTGCTATGGAAGATAGGAAACACATCAAATGTAAAACAACTCTAAATAGGATGAACTCAATAAAAAGAAACGAAGGATCCCAGGTCTCAAAACATGGAAAAAAGGGGAAAAATGCAGCTAGTCTTGCCATTTTATGTGATCTTCCATACATTACTGTTAAATGCATCCTGCCCAACAATTGACTGCTCACCATAGACCAGGGGTGTCAAACTCGTGGCGTCATGTTGTCACCACGTGACGTATCATGACATTTTCCCTTGTTGCTAAACTATGGGTGGGTGTGGCCAGCACATGACACATCCAGCCATGGGTTTGATACCCCTGCCATAGAGACAAATAAAGAGCTTTAAGTCATATTTTAAAAACAGTCTCAATTTTTGAAGTCACTGAATTCTCTTCTCCTCAAAGTATCTTTCATTGTATTAATGAACATCAATATCATGACTGAAGTAATATGAATATTATCTTGGAGAGTTCTTGCTGGATTACTTGACAAAGCAAATTTGACATACCACCTCCAGGACTGGGGTTTTAAAGCCAAATTTACTAGGCAAATGAGAAATGAAATGTGATAATCTGTGCAATAATTGCCTTCTACTTCATTACCGCTTTTTAAAACCCTGGACATGTGCAATCAAGATGTTTTCTTAAACCAGAGACATTCTAACAATAAACGGCTATGTGTTCCTTTGAGATATTTTTTCCTACCTTCCAATATTAACTAATAGAGACATACAAGAGTTGGTACGTAGTGCCTAGAAAACCCATAAGCAGCAGGAATTAAATTGAAGTTAGTTTTTTAGTTACAGCAGGGTGAAGTATCAACACACTGCTGAGATTATTTTTGGTCCCAACAATACCTTTCCTTGAGCACTATATGGTTTACACAGAGTGAAAAGCTCTGTGTGAATGAGCTTATGGTCATTCTGTAAAGATCCAATCAGAAACCAAGGAAAACACAATCCTTATTGACTATTACTTTTAAGAAGGACGTTGGTTTTGTATTTATATCTTTGCAAATATATTAAGAAATTGAAAACAAGAAATTCAAAACACATGTAAGACTGAATTAACTGAATAACCCAGACCTCCAAAAACCAATCTCTTGTGTATTAAAGGTTATCACTATTTTTTTTTGTACACAATTACAAAGAAAAAAGTAAATAAGTACATTTACCTCCTGAACATTCAATGAAAAACAATAGGATTATTTTAATGATTTAATGCCACGGTGCTTAGACCACAATTTATTTTCACTAACTGTGCACGATGTGCTTGAGCCTATACAGCTCAAGAAAAAAGATAGCTAGAATAAACATATGTGATATTTCCATTCATAATTGCATCATGAATCAAGACCAGTAACAGGTTTTAGTGACCTATCTAAACTGAGTACTGAGCACATGTTGAGTAAATCTAATATTTATTTTCCTTCCTTACAATCCTTAACTCTACACATAATGTCTTGATGGTAAAAAATAACCATCCAATAAAATTAAGATGCTGACAGATAAAAATTAAATGCTATATATTTATCATCATCTTATGTACATCTAGCATTCAAACCTAATTAAAACAGAAGTAGGTAACTTGTGGCTATCCAGATGTTGCTGAAATTCAGAAGCTCCAGCCAGAATGACAGCTGTTAAGTGTTTAGAAATATCTATCAGATTGCAAGTTTCCTACTCCTGCATTAAAAATTAGATTCTTCTTCACTCCCACCAAAAGAAGGCCTCTTATGACCTGGTTTCAAAGTTACAGCTACTGCAGCACACCAGTCATTTGTTCTTATGAATGACTGCAGGAATGCTGCAGTGTGCACCTCCCACAACCCTCTTCCCCGTTGCACCTCACTGGATCTCCCTGAGCTTGCTCCCTCCTTGGCTTGCTTGCTTAAAGGAGTATAGCATCTGTAAAGATGTCTTTTGCTGGTTGACTCTACCAATTGACATACAAGAGTAAAAAAGAATTAAAACAAACAAAAGGAAGAACTGGGTTTTTTAAGTGGCACATTAATGATGTAATAGGTTTGTTAGAGATGTTCTCCTGGACTACTTTTTTCTTCCTCTCAAGAAAATCCTTTAAATTTTCTTTTGTGTTTCAATTGTTAGCCCTTTCAAGGTCTTTTATTCTATTGTTGCTGGTATTCAACATAGGTTTTAATTACTTTTTTAAAAAAAACCCTGCCTTTTTTCAATTTCAGAATTTTGTTCTGCAGCCTTCCAATTACTGTGCTACACACCAATACTATTAATAAAATAATACATAAACTTCCCCGAAGCATATAGCTGCCATAATGTTAACACATATAGAGGGGGGGAAATCCTTGCTGGAAACTAGCATCAACCATCTGTTGTACCTGTGGATAGAGAATGAAATCAGCTGAAGATATTTGGCTTAAGGTTTTTATAATGGAGACAATGATGCAGGTATTTCAGTGTGTCTAACAGCTGTGCTACAAGAAGGGTCATAGTTAAGACCATTTTTGGTATCTCTATATCACTATTCCCATCAAATTTTGAATGGAGAGAGGTTTCAAGGATGTCCTTTTTGAAAAAAGCTGACTTTAATACCCATGCAAAGCAATAATTTTTAAATCAATCAATCAATAAAAAAGAGCATTCATGAGCAGAAATCAAGTCCCAGAAGCTAAACTTGATAATCAAAAACTTTGATTAAGATTTGTAAGCATACCATTGTATGATTAAACATTGATAACCTAGCTCATGAATAAGCAGCGTTTCAGACCACAGTAAAATAATTCATACTATTTCAATAATTCACTTTCCATCCTAATATGTTTCTATATATAAAAAACCTCAAATCAGATTCTTCCTCATCAATGCTTCACAAATGGAAGCTGTTGCTTTTTAAAAAAAATATTAGGAGTGGAAAAATAATATGAAGTCTTTTTTAAAAGAGAAGAAAATTGCAAATCTTTGTGGGTGACATAAAGCAATGAAATATTACAATGTCACTTCCTTGTCATCACAGACCAAACAGCCATAGTTGGCAGTTTTCTGCTGAAATCTCCAAAGAGGCTATCAAGTCAGTTGCCTGAAATTACTCCAACAAGTTCATACACCAGAAAGCTCCCTGTGTCAGAATGATTGTTCTCCTGCCCCCAGTAGAAATAGAGATGCCACACAGAAGTCCTGTTAAAATCACTGTTGTTTCATGTCTTCTCATCTCACTCATTCATTCTAGGAATTTATATGCCCATAATTCAAGCATTGCAACTCTGGGCAGTTTACAAAAAGAACAATGAGGATAAAAACAAGAATAAAATTATTAGATTCAGCCTGACAGATGTGTTTCCAAAACAACCACATATTCAAGTTGGGGATCACAAAACTATTTCAGGAACCTCACATTACTAAGTTTCTTCAATGAAATAATGGTATTTAATAGTGGAGTTTAGGATTGAGCCCCAACAACCTACAAGTTCACACGTATGCCACAATACCTCACAAATTCTAGTTGGTTTTCCTCCAGTATTTGCCATGCAATACGAAGTGTATTTGCTGCTCAAGAGAGTGGTCCAAAGTTGGAGCTGCAAAATTAATGATGCAGCTCCTTTGATCATGATATCTAATAAGGGGAAGAGGAAGCCTTAAACAAAAGAATCAATGTTTCTCTGCAGTTCCAAAAAGATTAAGCCAATCTGTAAAGCCATTCCACATGATGATTTGGTCTATTATATCACCATCATCATCACTCTATCTTGGAGATTCTGAAATCTAGATGGTATCAACAAAGTATAGTACAAGGAAAGGAATAAGCAAGCATTAATATTTAATACTGCAAAATCTAAGGCAGCCTTTGGCTAAGTCCACCATAACATAAATAAAAAGGATTAGGAACTCTGATGATAATCTTTAATTTATGACCACAGTTGGGACCATAACTTCTATCACTAAGTGATGCAGCCATTAAATGAGTCATGCCCAATTTTTACCTTCAGTCATTAAGCAAATCACCACAGGCATTAAGGAAATCACACAGTTATTAAGCAAATGCAATATCAGACCCAAGCCCAAAGACAATACCGTGAAATCCAAATGGGCCCAGTTCATTATTTGTTTATACATAATAGACAGAATCTTGCCAGATTAAACCTATAACCTTCTAATCTAATAGACACACACTGGGAGATTTTAAGGTATAGCTACTCTAAAATTCTTCTTCCTTCCCCATTTAATTTATGACTGTGCAATCTCTTATTGGAGCGTCTCTCTGAAGTGTACTTACTCCCTGTAAAATCAGGGTGCTCTTGAAGTAATTACATACATACACGCACACACACATTTTTCAGCTGCAGATTTCATTTTATCTAGTCTGCCCCATTGACTTTGCTTGCTGGAAATTGATTGGGAACATCATAAATAGTAATAATTTGACTCTGGGAAGTTGCAACCATTGTAAATACATGTTGGTTGACAAGCACTCAGCTTTTGATTATGTGACCATAGGGACACATGACAGTTGTAAGTGCGAGGACCGTAAATCACTTTTTTCAGTGTTATTGTAACTTCAAATGATCATTAAATAAATAGCCATAAGTCAAGGACGATCTGTAAAAGAAACTCTGGAAATTCACCTTAACTTTATTAACATTCACACACAAACTATATTCAGTACAACATGCGTAGCTTTTATTTTTAAAGTAAGAGGGTCGCAGCACACTTTCTGAAACTTAATGGCATATAATGGGAACACTTTTTCTATGAATGTCAATGGAAGCTTCTTATATGCAAGAGAAAGTCATTTTGCTATGTGAGAATCCTTTCCTAGCACTCCCAAAGTGGTATGTGCCAGTCAAAGGAAGAATTAGAACACAGAATTAAGTCCTCCCATATATCAACATAGCTAAAGGAAACTTAATTTGCCAGGATCTCTCGTCTCTTGTGGAAGACCATAATCCCAAGTGTAAGAAGCAATGGGAAGTAGGGCTGGACTCCAAGGGCTACGATGGTGGGTCCCCAATCTTTCCGGCACCAGGAACCTGTTTGTGGAAGACAATTTTTCCATGGACCGGGGGTGGGGGAGAGGAATGGTTTCACGTGCAACCTAGATCCCATGCATGCACAGATAAAGCTTCGCTCGCTCACCCACTGCTTGTGCAGCCCAGTTCCCAACAGACTGTGGACCGGTACTGGTCTATCGCCCAGAGGTTGGGGACCTTGGACTATGGTGAGAAGGTTTATTTATTCATTTTTATTTACCATATGACAAATACATGGACTTTCAATGGTTCAAACATTAATGTCCAATCCACCCAGCCATTCAAGGACAAGGTGGTCTTTGTTGAAAAAAATCAGACAATGGGCTGGTGTAAGCTCTTGATGGGAATTCAAACACAATGTGATAGATATTTTGTTGAGGAACACCACAATCACACTGAGTGGTAGAGACAAGACCCCACTTAAACAATGAGTCCTGGTAGACACCATGTTGGATACGGATCCTGTTCAGAGTTGACCAATGCTGGCGAGGAAGGTCAAAATCTGGCACCTTTTGTGTAGTCATCTAATTAACTGCCTGTATCTAGACAGTTCTCCCCTATGATCTCCACTATGATCCTCACCCCAAGTACCAAGGAGTAACTTCGGATCAGAGTCTCTCCTATAAGAACCACCTAGAAAACATGACCGCTAAAACCAATACCAGGAACAACTTACTCCAGAAACTAAAAGATCAAGAGGCCTCAGCCTCTACTCTCAGAATATCAGCACTAGGGTTGGTGAGAAGGTAATGATACAAGATTGATAAATTACAACATGCATTCAAGAAAAATCTGCAATTTCTGGCTTTTTTCTATTTAGGAGAGTGAAGGAATCCCCTCCTCACACCTTTTTAACCCCTTAATTCTATTAAGGCTATTTTAGGATTAAAAAGGTCTCAAGTGACTGGCAATAGCCAAGAGATCAATACTTTTATTTTGTATGCTCATGATAGTAAAGCCCCTATTTTAACACTGAACCAGTTTTTCTTCAGTGGGAATTTCCTATATATACATATATATTGTTTTTCCAATATAGACTTGTCCTTATTTTCAATCTTGTTTTTAATGGCATTCACTTGGGTGGTTTTAAAATTTCTTTCGTCTTAGAATTTATAGGATTATTACCTGTTATTTTGGGGATTAATTTTTCAGAGACTAAATTTCCAAGAAGATGTTTATCTGGTAAGATGTCTTTCTGAAAGAACAAAGACAAATTGACATTCTTTGTATACAAATGAATAGGAGTTTGAAGGAAGGATGAAGTGTCTTTTAATAAAACATCACCATTTTTTTTTTACTTTTCATTCAACTGGGAAAATCAATTTTTAGTTCTGGAGTACAGAAGAAAGATCAAAAGGAAGAACTCACAATCTAAATAAAGGGCAAAGTGTGAAGTGCTGTTTGTTCTCCTATCCCCTGGAGAGGTTTATACAGGCGTTTTGTGTAAGTGGAACACATCTTCTGAAGAATAATGTTTGCAGCCTGCAACCTCTTTAAATCAACTATATTTTAGTAATGTTAGATCTAAATATAAAAAATTGTACAATAGAATTAGGGTTGGCTGGAATCTTTTTGGGAGTTAAGAGTTTACAAACTTCTCCAAGGAAAAGGGAATGGAAATATAGTTAGCTTGTTCAAGTAACAGGGTAGGCAATCTTAATATAAAGAACAGTTGAAGAAAGAGTCAAACTATGAGCTATTCAGTATTTGAATAGTGTAGGAAGAAAGGCCCCATTTTCCCAACATTTTTCATAACAACTTTCTGCACAAAAAATCTCTAAGATATCTATGTAGAACATATTGCTGAATGTAGTTCTCTTTTGAATAAAGAAATAATCCAGAATATATAAATCTCTTCATGCAATGATTGTTCAAGTAAATAACTGTTGGAAATATATTATTGTTATTTATTATTTAGCATATGGTGAGAACATGACAGAAGAGAAGTAAACATATATGCACAGTCCATGTAATTATAAATAAAACTTCTCTGGGAGTATGGCAGTGGCCTCATAATTTAATGTGGCAATGGCCTCATAATTGGATATCCAACTTAGCCATCCACGCCTCTGGGGTTGCTTCATGACCACCCCACTCCTAGGGGAAGGTTACTGCAAAATCCTCATTCCCTCCTCACTCCTAGGGGAAAATCCCAAACCTACCCCATCCCACTAACCTGCCTTCCAGCTCTGTTCTCCTGTTCAGGGCAACAAAAGAAGACCCAGCCGATCAGCTGGGACTCGGAAAGCAAAGAATAGATGGGGGCAGGGCCAGTCAGAGGTGGTATTTGCCAGTTCTCTGAACTACTCAAAATTTCTGCTACCAATTCTCCAGAACTGGTCAGAACCTGCTGAATACCACATCTGACTGGTTCCATGGAGAAAGGTTTTTTTGCAGACCAGAGGCGTGGTTTTGTGTGCTACCTGCATTGCACAAATGGGGCTTTGCTTGTTTGCACACAGTCCAGTGGCATGCCACGGATTGGTGCTGATCTATGGACCAGGTAGGACCCCTGCATTAGACCAAAGTAGCTCCTCACAACAATAACACGGTGAAGGGAGTTGGGGTGATAAATTGGAAACGATTGGAAATAAAAACATTCAATTCTCAAGTTGTTTCCTGGGCTGTATGCTGCACTTGACGTCTGAATGGCACATTTCAAAAAGTAATGATGGGGCCAGGACAGACTAGATAACATCAATTCCATTTATATAGAAATGTAAATAAAATAAAAAATCATGAACGTATTATTCTCCAGTCATATAATCTATATGCTATGAAAACTCTTGTGTCTGTTCATAATCTTCAACTGGGCAAAATTGGAAAGTATAGGGAAAAAATTGCTGAACCAAAATAACTTAAATAGGCTAACTTACAAAATCCTAGGACCCATGACTTCTGTGGGAAAGAAATTTGGGGGAATTATGGCCACTCTGGGCTACCACACCTTCCAACTATACTTTCCCAGAAAGTTGCATTGTGCAAGGGAAGATGGAAGAGCCTAATTGGCTGGAGGCAAGACCTGAGAAACGAACAGCCATACAAGTCCTAAAACTAGATAAAGAAAATTCAATTAAACAGTCACGAGCAAACTACTAATTCATTTAATGAAACTCATTTGTTTCACACACAGTTTTTCAAATTTATCAACTGTAAATGTGTGAATTTAAACTCCTAGAATTTTCCTGGCCGCATCTGTGGGAAGTTTACTTTAATCTTAGACTGTCTACTATTGACCTCACCCCTTTCCTAAGAGGCCTGTAGAGGGAGTGCATAAGTGCACCAACGTGCCTACTATCCCTGTGCTATTGTTCCTTTTATTTTTTTAAATTTTTCTTATATGTATTCATATATTCATAACTATGTTTTTACTTATACCTATTATCTTGTAAGCAATTGACAAAAATAAATAAATAAATAAAATAAAGTCCACATCTCTTAAAGTTATCAAGTTTGAAAAATACTGGTTTAGCAGATTATCATTTACATCATATTTATGCAGTAATATTAATAATTTGAGAGGGTTCATCCACTTTTAGCCATCTCTGTAATAGGGATGTATGGAAGGAAATGAGCTATTATAATGCATTCATTAGCTATTGTAGTTCACATTAATATGAGCATTCCTAGTTTTAAAATTTAGATGAAGTAAAGCTAGTATCCTGTGAACCTTGTAGTTGCTTATACTCCTTAAAACTCAAGGCCCACAGGCCAGTAGGGTGCTTCAATCTGGCCCACAGGGCCTTCCTGGAAACAGCAAAGGGCCAGCCTGCAGTGCCTCTGCCAGCAATAACGAAACTCGGGAGGGTCACATGTGGCCCTCCAAAGCTCCATTTTCACTGGCACAAGGTAGCAGGAGGCCATTGCACCCGAAAATGGAGCTCAGGAGCGCGTTTTTCACTGGCAGAGCACTCGGACCACCACAAGCTTCCCCGTGATGTAAAGCTGGCCATGTCCCCCTGGCCATGCCCCCCCCCGGCCAAACACAATCCTAATGTGGCCCTCAATGAAATCAAGTTTGACACCTCTGACTTAAAATATCAGTCAAGGGTTAAGATACTTTTTGTGGAAGTTCTCCTGAAAATAATTCATTTAGAAAAGAAAAAAAGAGGTGAAGGATAATCCGTAGACACAGAAAAGAACTGAAAATTACAACACATTTTCAAAACTGTGGGATTCTAAATAGAAACAGACAAAAAAAATATCAGTAATCCCGGGTGACTATCTTCATGAGAGATAGTGATAAACAAAGGTGAAACAAATTTAAAAATCACCCACAGGAGATAAATCCTATGCTTATCCATCCAATTTATACTTGAAGCTCATAGTAGCTTCTGCAAAATCTAAGCTATTTAAGCAAAAGAGCACCATTTTACCACCCGGGTTGTAATTTGGAAACTAAAAAAAAGCTAATTAACTGATAAAAGATAATAGCTATAAAGAGGTTACCTAGGTATTGCTTTATAATTAGAATTGCCAAAATATTCTACAAGCCTGGTAACATTTCATACTAAGTGCCAAGTGGTTATTTCATTATTATGGAAAGAGTACACTGAGGATTGTGTATCATCTAGGCTCTGAAGCAAATGAAATTTTAACTTGGAAGCAGATCTTTATTACTCTCTGGCAGTAACAGCCTCTTTAGGAATTTCTATAATCAATGTGTTGCTGTTAAATGAAGGAGATATGACCTAAACATAACCTCTATGCCAGCTGTTGTTAACATGCAACCTTTTAGCCTTTTTTGACATAATGTGTTGATGACAAATAGAGAAACAGTGAATAATGTATGAACAATGCACTTTTAACATGCAAGTTCTTACGCTTAGCCACATTCATTCATCCATCAAGTTTCCACCAAGAAATTGTACAACAGCAACAGAAAGAAATAGGCTTGAAAGCTGGGAATGATAGAAACACAGCCAGGGAATACTTATTTTCTCTGATTGATTTTAGATTTCCAGAAGCAAATGAACTGCATTCTCTGACATTGAGGGAACTAACTGCCAGTCTGGGTGAAGCTATCTTTGAAAAATCCTGGAAAAAAGTGAAGTGTCGGGTGATTGGAGAAGAGTCAACGTTGCTCCTATCTTCATAAAGTGAAAACAGATAAGGGAAACTATAAACCAGGCCACTTTGATATTAATATTTGAAAATGGTCTTTTTTTTCACGCATTTATACATGCTATACACAGACACAATCACAAAAATTATCCACCATTTATAGGTCACCATTTTGATCTATGTCAGAACTTTTGGGGAGTATTAAAGTCAAAGCAGATAGACAGACAGGTATACAGACAGGTAGGCAAGTCCCTGCGTTTTTTTTGGAGGCCAATGTTTTCAAAAGTGGTTTGCCCTTGCTTTCTTCCTAGGGATGAGAGGGAGGGACTGGCCCAAGGTCACCCGGTATAAAGTGGACTAGAAGTCAACTCCCATTTTCTAACCTGGTGTGTTAGCCACTAATAGATATAAAGCTACACAAAAATCATCTCAGAATATTCATTAATGGCTCCACATTAAATACAAGATAGGTATTAAACAGAACGTCAACATATTTAGCCCTGGATTCTCTGTTTTTCAACACTTGTACCAATCAAAGTTGCAAATGACACAAAATTAGTGAAACTCTAGGAAATAGGAATAAAACTCAAACCGTTCACAGGTCTGAAAATAACTATGACACGTGCTTCATTTGAGAAACAAAGTCCAAGAGTATTTAGACCAAGACAAATTCCTTGTGTGTCCAATCACACTTGGCCAGTAAAGTATTCTATTCTATTCTATTCTATTCTATTCTATTCTATTCTATTCTATTCTATTCAACGAACTGGGGACTGCATGGATGACAGCTTCAGTATGAGCCAGCAATGTGCCCATTTAATTTAGTATTGTGTGTCTTAACTGGATGCTAACTGGATGCATTTGAGGAATTTTACAACTCAAGACGATGTGTTTAATGTTAAACTGTTGTCATCTGATGGGCCTACAAAAACTTATATGGCTACCCCGATCCTTTTGAACAGCCTCATCCCTGAGATTTGGAAGCCTTTTTTTAGGGCTGTGAAGCCATGGTTCCTTAACATGTACACATGTTGTACTCTGACAACAAAGGTAATAATAATAACCAGACTTTCAATTAGGGTAGATCCTTCCCTTCTTAGTAATGCCAAGCATGGAAGATGCCTTTTTTAAAAAAGCAAGAGCCTACCAAGTGTTGAGTGTATCACATTGTCCTCTGGTGGTCCACTATAATTCCAAGACCCCGTTCTTGATCAGTCACTTTACACAAGAGTGCATTCTTGCTAATGTTAAAAACTGGGCTATTAGTTTTTAATATCCAATTTACTTATGCTATCAACCCATTCAGAAAGATGAATTACATCTAATGTCACTTATTTACTGAAGTTATTTTACTACTTCACCAACCGAGATTACAGATTGTTTTGTTTAAAGCAGCAAAAGAACAGAAAATGGAATATATTCATCTGCTTTCTCCTTGGGATTACATCAGCTAAGAAATGTAGCTAACTAACTTGTTTTTCATGTTGCTTCACTCATTATCCCCATGTCTACAATCTCCAATGTCTCCCTTGACATTCAATTTGCTATGCCATGACAGTACAATTTTGTACTTCAGCATTTGTCTAGGGTGCTTTAAAAGTTTTAAATATGCTGCATTATACAGCTTCTTTCAACTATAGGTCAGATATAATAAAATTTCCATCAAAATCTGAATTTAAAAGATGGATCATAAATCTTTATTCATACCTTGTAAGAGACATATAAAACTTTAAAACTCTGAAAGGACAACACTCGGGAGATAGTTTGTGGATATTTGAGCAAGGAAAAGAAGGTGTTATTCTATAAACTTTCTTGGATGGGGTGGCTGGTTAAATGTGTGTAAGAGTCTCACCTCTTTTTATCTCAGATAGTAAGATTGGCCACTGTTGTCTAAGTTTATACATTAAATGCACTATAATGATAACTATGGAACTTTTATCACAGCCTAACTCCTGTCTTCAAGGCTACTATTAATTACATATTTAATGTTTATGTTACTGCAGTCTTCGATTCTTGGGAATACACAACATAGAATTTAAAATAGCCACATTATAATGCTAAAAGATTTTGTGGTATAATAAACAATGGTAAAAAAAACCCATCAACATTCAGTCTGAAACCAGAGCAACAGGCAAAAAAAAAAAATCATATAATGGTATCAACTCACATTCTGACTATATATGTAACAGCACACGCACACACACACACACACACACACATCTATCTGTCTATCTATCTATCTATCTATCTATCTATCTATCTATCTATCTATCTATCTATCTTTTATCCATCCATCCATCCATCCATCTAAAACCAGGCTTCTTTTAAAAGGTGTCTTCCTTTAGTTAGAGTATATAAAAAGAAGTCTGGTTTTCCAACAGCAATTCTATCAATAGGCATATCGAACTACCAGCAGCCTACCAAGCACTGAGACACAAGGAAAGACCCTGCAGGAACAGCAGAGACCACTTCCCATTGGGGAGCAGGGACCAATGGCACCACCCCATCCCTGGGCAGATAACAGATAATCAGAGTTGGAAGAGACCTTGTAGGTCATCTAGTCCAACCCCTCACCCAAGCGGGAGACCCTATACCATTTCTGACAAATAGCAGTCCAATCTCTTCTTGAAAATCTCAAGTGATGGTGCTCCCACAACTTCTGAGGGCAAGCTGTTCCATTGGTTGATTGTTCTCACTGTCAGAAAGTTTCTCCTTATTTCCAGGTTAAATCTCTCCTTGTTCAGGTTCCATCCATTATTCCTTGTCTGGCCTAGAGATGCTTTAGAAAACAGCTTGACCCCTTCCTCCCTGTGGCAGCCCCTCAAATATTGGAAGACTGCTGTCATGTCTTCCCTGGTCCTTCTCTTTACTAGACTAGCCAAGCCCAGTTCCTGTAACCGTTCTTCATATGTTTTAGTCTCCAGTCCCCTAATCCTCCTGGTTGCTCTTCTCTGTACTTTTTCTAGAGTCTCAACATCTTTTTTACAATGTTGAAAACCTCAAGTTATAATAGATAGGAATAATGAAGAACGTGCTGGACTGACCACAAGGTCACGAGCAAAGCAACAAATTGCAATAACTGGCAGTTTAAGATCACCTCCTAGAGATAAGCATCCAGGCTGGGTTGGACAAGGGAGGAAACAATAACAAGAGATAAGCCTTCTTTGACCAACATGACAGTAGCAAAAACAACAGAGCTAATTACAGTTGGGAGGCAGTTGAAAGGGCCTATCACGAGTGCAAGGGCTAAATTAATTAATGATATATAAAGGCAGAGATCTCAGTAATGGTAGCTTAATACTCTGACAATGTCAGCAGAGACTGACGAAAGCTTAATAAGTACAATAAATGTAATTTTAAGTTCCGGAGATCTCAGGATGTTTGCTTTTTCTTTTACAAGTATACCTGGAACTCGTATTTTTAGAATAGTTCGTAATATGTATGTGTGTGTGTGTGTGTAGACTTTCATATTTTTTTTCTTTAAAAAGAGACAAATTGTGACACCTCAGCAACCACTGCTATATGAATATTCATTTTATGCTGTACTGTGACTATCACACACACACACACACACACACACACACACATTCTTTACTGTACTTTCATCCTATTCTTATAGGAATTTCCTATCTTGGCACTGCCAATAGTCTGTATTTGCTGTAATATCTGAAAGTATATAACATTTTAGGATGTAATGATTATGCAAGAAAGAAGAAGTTTATAGAAGTTTACTTTAATTGGGCATTTCTCCCAGATGGATGAGATTGATAAAAATACTTTAGGAAATAAAATTATGTAGCTAAAGCACAACCTAATGTATGCCAGCTGAAAAATAAATTATGCCAAATTTAAATGGACTTCTGTCCAGAAAATGAGATAAGTACTACGGTCCTTATGATCAAAACCAACTTACAAACTGAAAAACCATATTAGCAATTAAGTACATACAGTGATGAGCTGCAACCCATTTAACGACCAGTTCCCTGAGAGCTAAGGGGTGGATATATAAAGGTCTGGACAAAGGAAAACAAAGAGAAGCAAAATTCAAAAGGTGATTCTAGGGTTCAGGTGATATATGTTCATTTGGGATGTTACTGTCCCTTTAAGAAATAGGTTCACATTTGGAGGTATAGAAAGCAACTACTATATAATTGAATGGGTTCTTTCTCCCCACAGCAGTCTGTCTTGACTTCTATATCTTCTGTACTCTTACACCATTTGGAGAAGGACATCATATTGTTGGGAAGAGACCAAAAGGCACCTAGGTTTTCAACAAATCAATTAATAAGCAAGGGTATCTCTTCCCTGGTGTGAGGATACAGGAACAGTGACAGGCAGGGAAATGGTATTCCTGGACCCCAATAAATGTTGTTGTTTTTATAGGCACCTGGGAGAAACCACATGTTTTGTCCAGCAATAGATCAAGTCACATGAAAATCACCTCCCAAATTAGTATTGGCACAGATTACTATTTGACACTCGTCCGCACGTGACTGACTGCAGTAATAAACAGAAGATTAATAATAAATCTAAAGTGAATACATGGGTTTTTTTTTAGGTCAGCCTTTACAAAGCTAGCATGTGACATGAGAACAAAAAGAAATGAAAAAGAAATGGAAATAACACAAAATATGATTTTTCAACCACGACTGTAATTTTACATCTTGTCTGTGTATTTCAGGGACATTTAAGTGACAGCAAAATTGATGCCAAAACAAACTGTCAGTCCTGGCACATTTCATGCTACTGAGAAAATTTTTGAGTCAAATCCCACAGGCATTGACAGCAAGAAGGCAGTCACAAAGCAACATACTCAAAAAACTAGCTAGAGTATTGCACAATGCCACTATCATAATAATAATTTTAAAAAAACTCAAAACTACAGATTATATTCAGTAGCCAGAGATATGTCTTCCTCTTCCTGTTTCTTTTTAAGATGGATTCTCCTGTCTTAAATTTAAGATTCTCCTGTGGAAATCTTCTTCCATGAAGACTACTCAGATTCAGAAGCCACTATCAAAAGAAACTTAATTTCTCTTACCTCAAGTAAGGAGACATCTAATTAAATGAACTTGTACAGCAACAAGTCATTTTGTAAGCCACTTCCAATAAGTTGACATAGAGAAGCACCTGACCATCACTGGGATTAATCTGCTCAAGGACTAATCTTCGGAGTTAGGTGATCTATTGTTAATTAATTCTAATTCATCATGGCAACTTGCAGAAGAAATTCTGAGCAGGTCTAGAACAGGGATGTCAAATGCGCGAGGATATATTGTAGTCATGTGACGTATTGCAACTTTTTCCCCCTTTGCTAAATTGGGGGTGGAGGTGACCAGCAGGTGATGCATCCACCCGTGGGCCATGAGTTTGACATCCTTAGTCTAGGAAGTCTTTTGCTTAACTAAATTTAAGATTTAATTGTTGTAATCTATACATCTGTACACTTATAACAAAAAGTGGACAATAACTTTTATGAACATTGTTAAGCCTGGGTTCCCCAACCAGGGTTAGGGAGACAAGCTAAACAGAATGTGCAGCGTTAGTCAGATAGGCATACAGATAAATAAGTGAGCTCAGCTTGTATGTTTATTAACATACAGTAAAAATAACAGATACGCTTGTGCTATCAAAAATATAGTTTATTCCATTTATAGCATAGTCAAAATAACAGTCCAATAGTCATGTATCACTAAGTCAGTCCATTCAAGGATATTCAGTTAGCAAAGTCCGTGCAGAATATCTTATGTCAGTTCACTTACAAATCAGTCCTTTGTTTCTCTCCCGTTCGAGTAACGCAGTGTTGAGTCCATGCAGTAATGAGGGATCATCAAAGCCAGAGAGAGCAAGCTGTCGTCTTGCTTCTTTTAAAGTGCTTTCACAACCACTCCCTTAATTACATTCCTATATTTAAAGTTGCAGACACTTTAACTTACAAACTATGATTACATATTTATTATTTTACCTAAACCAGTTAGGGTAAACAATGTTATCCCTAACAAACATAAATAGAAAATTAAGTAACACAATCTAGGGATTGTGAAAAAAAATCCTACTGTACATATCTTTGAGAACTGATAAGGTCCAAAGAAATTGATTCGAAGGTGGTAATGAATGGGATCCATTCACTGTAGTTTGCTGAACAATACACACACACAAACACACACACACACACAAATATTAATGATTAAATCTTTAATGAAAATGCAAACTTCAAGAGTATATTTGGGAATATTACATAAAAACTATGTAAGTGTAAGTTGCATGGATAGACTGAATATTTGAGGAAGCTCTAAATGCTGTAACTTATCCAGAAATTAAAAATAAAAATCACAAGACAACGTTTGAAAATCCGGAACATTTGATTCACATGTTGTTACAGGTCATCCTGGACCATAATTGAGCATGGAATGATGGTCATGAGTCATGGCAGTCATTAAGTGGTTACCACATGACTATGACTGATTTGACAATCTTTTGTAAAGTGGTCATTAAGAAAACATGGTGGGGAGAAGGCGGAGCTTCGTTCCGGCGATACAGCTGCGATCTCGGGGCTCTGAGATCGTAGCCGATATTTTCGCCCCTGGTCGGTCCTAACGGACCTAAACCGTCCCGTAGAGACGGTGATCGTGAAGGGCATTGTTCCAGGATCCCAGAGATATCGCAAAATCTCTGGTTTGATCCGGAAAAAGCCCTTTTGCTGGCGGCGGAGAGGCAGCCTCCATAGCTGCTGAAGTCGGGACAGCTCCGGAAAGAAAGTGATTGGAGTGAAGTGTGTCGGCTGGGTGAGAAAAACTCTTTTGTGCTGTAAATTCGCTAAGGTTGGAAAGTTCATCCGATATAAAGAAGAAAGCTGTGAGATTTTTTTTTGACTGAAATTGTTTTGAGCGGCATTTTTTTTAAAGTGATGTCAAATTGAGGCTTGGTTTTTTTTTTTCTCTTTTCTTTATACTTTTTGGGAAAGATTTTACTGTGACTTTGTAGGTAACCGGATTGAATTTTCTCTTATATATATTTTTATGCTCCCTTTGATTTTATGCTTCCTTTGATTTTTTAACTTTCTTTAGGATAGAGGCTCCCTTTGGCTATTTTTTCTTTTTTTTTCCGTATATATTATTCCTTTTTTCTGGCGGGCGGGGAGAAGGAGCATTAAGAAACTTTGTAACACTGCCAACTAGAGGCTTGAAAGTATCTTTATGTGAATTGGAGAGAATTGCAAAAAGACCTCATCTCAAGGACTTTTTAATGTGATAAGATAGAGGGAGAGCACAGCAAAACATTATTGCAGGTGCTTTCCTGGACTGTTATCAACAATACTTGAGGTTTGGCTTTGAAGCTGCTGGAGAAGAGAGTCATAACAAGAGCCTTGGATAAATAACAAAGTGCAGTGTGTTTTCTTATATATACCCCATTCGCTAGCCTTCTTCTAAATTTTAATTTTAGTAATATTTTTATTTTTGCCTTTTATTTTAAAGGGAAAGCCTCAGAGTTTTTTTTTTTTCTTCTTTATTTTTCTTTTCTTTTTTATTGGGACTTTTTTGCTTTTCATATTTATGCTTTTCATATTGGATTACTTTGTTGTTGAGGTTGTTTTTTTTTTTTTTTTTTTGGATTATTGAGACTTTTTAATTGGATTAAGGTGTGAAGAATCTGAAGGAACTTTTTGTTTTTTTTTGTTTTTTCTCTTTTTGCTTTTGCTTTTTTCCTTTTTCTTTTGCTCTTAATCAATATTATTATGTTTGGATGTGTTTGTTTTCTCCTTTCTATTTTTTCCTTTTTTATGGTGGACTATCTCGTAATTGGATTAGGGTCTAGAAGAACCTGAAGATCTTTCTTCTTCCTTTTTTCTTGTTTCTTCTTTGGTTTCGTGTTTTTTACTATTGGAGTTTTCCATTTTGGATTATAATTGGCTGCTCTACCCGTTGGATTAAAAGTCAAGAAGAATTTGAAGTTTTGGAAACATTGAAATGAGCAGGAAACCAATACCATCTGGCATTTCTGCTTCTACCTCTGCTTCCCCACCAGTTGGAGGACAACGTTTAATTCAGACAATGTTGAAGCAAGATAAGGAACAAGAAAAAATAACTTTACAGATGATTATGCAAGGAATCCAAGATCTCAAGACAAAATCAGATATCATTGAACAAAGAACAGGAAATATTGAACAAAGAACAGAAAATATTGAACAAAGAATAGAAAAGATTGAACAAAGAGCAGAAAATATTGAACAAAGAGCAGAAAATATTGAACAAAGAATAGAGAAGACTGATGAAAAAGTGGAAAATATTAAACAAATGATGGTTAAGTATGAGGAGAGATTCCAAAAAATTGAGGAAGAAGGAAAACAAAGAGAGAAGAAGATTGGAAATATTGACAGCAGACTAACAGCGGTTGAACAAGAAAAAGGTGGGATGTTGAGGTGGGAGATGGAAAGGTCAGAATTTTACCTCAGATTTCAAAATATAGAAGAGGAAAAAGGAGAAAATTTGGCAGCGGTAATGATAGAAATTTTGGCAGATGTTTTGGAAATTACAGAGGAAAAGATGATGGATGGAATAGATGAGATATATCGAGTCTATACAAGATATGCGATGAGAAATAAATTACCCAGGGAAGTCCATATTAGATTTACTAAAAAATCCATTAAAACGCAAATATTACAAGTAGTAAGAGAGAAAACACTGAAATACAAGGGTAAAGAGGTTATGGTTTTAAAACAAATACCCAGAAGAGTGAGAGAGATGAGAAGAGAATATCGATTTCTGACCAAAATACTATTGGAAAATGAAGTGAATTATAGATGGCTGATTCCAGAAGGACTAGTGTTTGGGTGGCAAGAGCAAAGATATAGAATTGATTCAATTGAGAAAGCAGAACTTTTTCATGCAGAATTCTTTGGAGGAAGAAGAGAGGAAGCAGAGAAAGAGGCTTTATCAATTGAGTTTCAAGATGAACAACTGGAGACTGAAAAAGAGAAAGGAGCAGCAGGGGGACAGATGGATAATAAAGAACAGCGTGAAGTGAGATCCACGAGAGCTGTTAGACCTAAATATAAAGCATAATCATGGAGGAAAAAAAACTGATTACAATGAATATAAATGGACTTAATTCAGCTGTTAAAAGAAGGAAAACTTTTCATAAATTAGAGAAATTAAAATTTGATATAATTTGTTTACAAGAAGTTCACATTAAAAAACAACATGAACAATTGTTATTACAGCCAAAATTAGGGAAAATATTTACCTCTTTGACTCAATGTAAGAAAAGAGGTGTGGTTTTATACATTAAAGAGGCTATTCCAGCAAAATTGATTTACACGGATGAAGATGGAAGAGTATTAACGGTAGAAATAATGGACAATAATATAAAAATACTTTTGATTGCAATTTATGCTCCGAATGATAAACAAGAAGAGTTTTATAAAAAGCTACATATGAAAATAATTGGACTGGACTATGTTAATATAATTATGATGGGAGATTTTAATGGAATTGTGGACAATAAACTGGACTATATAGCAACAACAACAAAGCAAAATAGAAAGGCTCTCCCAAGGTCCTTTTTTAAAATGACAGATGAATTAACTTTAAAAGATATTTGGAGAGAAAGAAATGTTAAAGCTAAACAATATACTTTTTATTCAAATAGACATTTATCATGGTCCAGATTAGATATGATTTGGATCTCAACAGAACTAATATCTAATATTAAAGAAACAAATATTGAAACAAGTACCTGGGCAGATCATAGCCCAATGACAATTAAATGGAAGGGACAAAAAAAAAGATCGAGATGGACATTAAATAATACTATTTTAAAGGAGAAAGATTTTACACAATGGATGGAGAAGGAATTGGCTTTTTTCTTCAGAGAAAATAAAAAAGAAGATACTTCAACGCAAAATGTGTGGGACACAATGAAGGCATACGCTAGAGGTTTGATAATAGATTATACAAGAAAAAAGAATATTAGGAAAAGGCAAGCTTCTAAGGCCTTGGAAGATGAGTATAAAATTCTTGAAAAAGAATTACAGAAAATGCCACAGAAAAAGGATATTAAATTGAAGCTGGATGTAATCAAACATAAAATGGAATTAATAGAGAAAGAAGAACTGGCACAGAAAATTAGAAACTCTAAACAGAATTATTTTGAAGATGCAAATAAACCAGGTAGATGGCTAGCATATAAATTGAGAAAAGAGAAGGAATCAAGAAAAATATTGAAGTTAATAGATGAACAAGGCCAAGTTTGTTATGGGAATAAGGAGAAAAAAGAAATTATTCGAGATTTTTATGGGCAATTATATAAACAGGAAAATATTGATGAAGAAAAAGTCAAACAGTATTTACAGGAAGCTAATTTACCAAAGATACCTAAAGAGACTGAAGAAATGCTAGAAAGCAACATAACAATGATGGAACTAAATGAAGCATTTAAGAGACAAAATAATGGGAAAGCTCCGGGTCCAGATGGGCTTCCAGTAGAATTTTATAAAACATTTCAAGAATTATTGAGCATCCCATTGTTAGAAGTTATGAATGAAGTTATGTTAAAAAAGATGATACCTAAAACATGGTCAGAGGCTTATATTACACTCATACCAAAGGAAGAGACTGACCCATTGCAAATTAAGAATTATAGACCTATTTCTTTATTGAATGCAGACTATAAAATCTTTGCTTCAATCTTAGCAGAAAGACTTAAAAAAATATTTAAATAATTTTATTCACTCAGATCAAAATGGATTTCTGCCAAAGAGACAAATTAGAGACAATATGAGAGTAATCCTGGACACCTTGGAATACTATGAGGCTCATCCTGAAAAGCAAATGGCTTTGATATTCCTAGATGCTCAAAAAGCATTTGATAACGTGAACTGGAGATTTATGTTATTATTATTGGAGCAGATGGGTTTCGCTAAAAAATTTATTCAAGCAATAGAAGCTATATATAATAAACAGACAGCAAGGGTAATGATGGAGGGGGAACTTACAGATTTTATTAATATAAGGAAAGGCACAAGACAGGGATGCCCCCTATCTCCTTTGCTATTTGTGTTGACCTTGGAAGTGTTGAATAGAAATATTAGGGATGATAAAAGCATAAAAGGAATGAAAATTAAGAAGGAAGAATTTAAGCTACAAGCTTTTGCTGATGACTTAGCTTTTATTTTGGAAGATCCGCTAGAAACAGCTCCAAAGTTACTGGAAAGGATAGAGGCATATGGAGAGGTGGCTGGTTTGAAAATAAATAAAGACAAAACAAAGATTTTGACAAAGAATATGCTATTGAGACAGAGAGAAGAATTGGCAGATCTTTTGAAAATTCAAGTTACAAATAAGGTTAAGTATCTGGGGATATATTTGACAACAAGATGTAGCACATTAAAGGAGAATAATTATATTAAACTTAAACAACAGATAACTACAGATTTGAAGAAGTGGGAAAACTTGCAATTGTCATTAATAGGGAGAATTTCAACAATTAAGATGAATATCTTACCTAGAATTTTATTTTTGTTTCAAACAATACCAATTAGGCTTGGAAAAGACTATTTTGAAGATTTAAATAAAATTATGTTGAAGTTTATATGGCAAGGTAAAAAAGCGAGAATAAAGCTAAAGCTTTTGCAAGATGCTAGAATTAGAGGAGGTTTTGGTCTGCCTAATTGGGAATTGTATTATCAAGCTGCAAGTTTGATGTGGGTCAAAGAATGGTTAACATTAAGGAAACATAGGTTGTTGACATTAGAAGGGCATGACTTGCTGTTGGGTTGGCATGCTTTTTTATGGTATAAGGGAACTAAAACACAGGGTTATTTTAGAAGACATTATGTACGGGAGTCTTTGTGGTTAAATTGGGAGAAGATAAAAAGACAATGTTATTTGAAAATTCCAGTTTGGTTATCGACCATTGAAGCATTTTCCTATCCTATAATCTACAAGAAGGAACAAACAGTTAGATATGGGGAACTTTTGGATGAAAAGGGTGAACTTAAATCGATCCAAAACTTAGAGGAACAAGGTATAAGGATGAATTGGTTTTCATATGCACAAATACACTCAAGGTATGATGAAGATTCTAAAACGGAGGGATTTTATGACAAACAGACTGATTTAGATAAGATCTTGATGGGTACTGATGAGAAGGTGATTAAAAAACTATATGGTTATTTACTGGGAATGAAGTTAGAGGAAGAACAAGTCAAAGAAACTATGATTGTTTGGGGGAAGAATTTTGGATATGGGATTGATTTAGAGAAATGGCAGAAATTGTGGTCTCAAAATTATAAAATGACAATGTCAACAGCATATAAAGAAAACTTGTATAAGATGTTTTACAGGTGGCACTTTCCTCCGACAAGAATAGCAAGAATGTTTAAGAACAAATCTGAAAAATGCTGGAAATGTCATCAGATACCCGGCTCGTATTACCATATGTGGTGGACTTGTGAGGATGCTAGAAAATATTGGACTATAATTCGCATGTGGTTGGAAAAAATGATAAAGAAACATATAGATTTGAAACCAGAGATCTTCTTACTGGGAATTTTACCTGATATATATTGTAAAGATTTGAAATACCTGATTGTAAATGTATTAACAGCGGCCAGGATTGTATTTGCTAAAAATTGGAAGAATGAGAAAATCCCATTACAGGAAGAAATTATTAAGAAAATATTGGAATGTGCTGAGATGAGCAGATTGACATTTGAAATTAGAGAGCAAGAGGATAAACAATTTTACGAAATTTGGGATCTTTTTTATAAATGGCTAGATGATAAAATACGATAATAGATTATTTAGAATGCTAGATAGTAAGGAATATCTTTATTTTGCTATTATTTTGCTATTTGATATTATATTTATAAAGGATTTTTTAGGATTGATTTGATATGACTAGATGATTTGTTATAGAGTAAACTGGTTTAAAGTATTGTTAGCTCATTAAGCATGAATGATTAAAAATATAGTCAAAAACTTCTTTTTTTAGTGATATTAGGATATATAAGTTTGGATTGACAATATGAGTTGTTATGTAATATAATTGTAATTGAGACTACAGAATGAATGCACAAAAATGATGAACCAACTGACACACTGGATGTATATATAAGAGTTGATGTTTTTATGTTTTGTTTGTCTTGTTTGTTTGTAGAAAATTAATAAAAACTTTTTCAAAAAAGAAAAAGAAAACATGATGGTTAAGTGAACCTGTTTTCCTCAAAGGGTGCTTTTTTTACCTGAAACTGTTAGTAAATGCCAGAAAGCAGCAGCAGCAACAACAACAACAACAAAATACTGAAAATCACAGTCTCATGACCAGGAGATGCTGCAAACATCTGTAAATGTAAATCATGTTGCCAAATGCTAAAACCACAATCATAGGACCATGTTGGAACGCCAGAATTAGATTGTACATAGCTCTGGAGATTCAGTCATTAACTTCAAAAAGTCACTAAGCAACCGGTTATTTAGTGAGGACTACTTGTAGTACATATTAAAGAGAAATCCATACAGTCACGTGCATAATGAATTGCAAGGACATCAAAATGTTGAGAGTCCGTGTGGCATCATGAGTAAAACCCTGGACTGGAAACCAGGAAACTCTGTAATCCTTTGGATGACTTTGAGCCAATCTCCCCCGACCCCACTTTCTCTCAACAAAACCCACCTTACAAAACTATTGCAGTAGGAAAAAGTTAAGAGACAAGAATATTATGTATGCTCATTGGAGGAGTACAAAATAAAAGCAAGATGTAAACCTAATAATAATACAAATGTTGATATGTGATTTTTAATATCAACATAACAATAATTTAAATTGGTACTTGAGCTACAATGTTTAATGCACATCCTAAATTTGACCATTTGTGTGATGTCCTAATACAGAGGTGCCAGATGCCCAAACCACAATATCCCTTTTTTCTTCCTTAATTTAATATGTATTTTCTAATAGAAGTTTCCCCAAGAATTGTATTGACTGTAGTGAGATGCAAGTGCAATCAATAAATACATAAAATTAGACCTATATGTCTGCTGATGAAGGATATATAGCAGAGTCCAGGGCAGCTGTGATTTAATGGTTAAAGTACACAGAACATCATCTGAGTTGGAAGGGGCCTTGGAGGTCATCTAGTCCAGACCCCTGCTCTAGCAAGAGACCCTATACCATTTCAGACACATGGCTGTACAGTCTCTTCTTGAAAGCCTCCATAAGTATTACAATAGAGCTGAGGATATTCAAATTCTAAATTCAGCTCAACTCTGAAACTTCAAGTTAACTCTAGGCTAGCTAGTCTCATTCACCCCGCCTAAAATTGTTGTTTTAGTTATAAGGAAAGGGGAGAGATCACAACAGCAATTCTAAGCAATTCTAATGAAAAGGTGTGTACAACCAATAAAACAGATTTTATGACATGCCACATGTACAACATCATCATGAAGTTACCCCAACCTCCCGAGCTGTTCCTATAGTCAGGGAATGCAACGGAAAGTAGATACATCCACTGCAATACAATTTTTTTTGGTCCAGAGAACATCACAAGTAAAAAGTTCAGTATGGAAAAAATGGGCTGGTTAATTCTGATTCCAGGTAGGAACTGGGAACAATCTCATTTTTTTTTTGTTTCATACTTATTCATAAAAAAGATACTCCTTACAAGTAGTATTGCATTTAAAAAAAGAAGCCTACAATAAAATTTCAATTGCACAGGTTGTTATATTGTACTATTACTGCTGAATATATAAAACATGATTACTTTGTGTTTCATGCAATACGATTTGGATTTCTATCATAAGTGTATATTAGGTACTATATTATCTGAAGAAAAGAAAGATCGAAGTAACTCTATGGTGATGATTTTAAGCCTATCCAGGATGAAAAGAATGAGTTTTATGACATATGCTAACAGTGAAATTCAGCACTTATTTCCAAAAATATTTGGTTTGTGTTTTTGCCTTCTTTTCTACTTCTAGCTGTCAACTTTAGTAATTTGCTCAGAAATCCAACTCAGAGAACAGTAACTCAGCACAACATTAGTGTCAAACATCTGAAATGAGATTTTGATTTGCTAGCCCCCTATCCATTACTCACATTACTATAAATCTATTTGCTTCAAAGACCTTTAGTGGCAAAGAAGGGTTGTAAAATAACTAAAGGTGTGTAGCAGGCTGAAGTCACTTGCTCCCTAAGTGAAACTTTCTAAAAGTTTAGACAGGTTCTTTTAAATCGCTTTCAGTCTGGTCTAGTGGTTATGGTGCCGGGCTAGAAACCAGGAAACTCTGAGTTCTAGTTTTGCCTTAGGCATGAAAGTTAGCTTGTGTCATTTTGGACAGTCAATTTATTTGATTGATCTGACCACAAACAGACTTTACATTTGCAGGAAAACACAAGAAAGAAAGAAAAATATTGAATTCATCAAATTTTCTAGTTTCTTATTTTCATGGCTTCCTGCTTATTTATTTAATTTTTGTATGTTATTTATACCCTGTCTATTCCTACTGTAGCTTTCTGAAGACCTTTGTGAAGTAAATGTGACTAAGAAAGAAAGATTACCCTCAATCATTCACTGATATTGAGAAAATCATGCTTTCTTTTAATTCCACATCTAAAAAAATTAGTTAAGATAAAAATATTGATCTTACAGGTAGCCCTTGACTTACAACAATTGAGCCCAAAATTTCTGTTTCTAATTAACAAATGTCTCGCTTAGCAAAGTGAGTTTTGCCCCATTTTATAACTTTCTTGCCATAGTTGTTAAATGAAAATGCTGCAGCTGTTAAATTAGTAGCACACTGGTTAAGTGAATTTGGCATACCCATTGATTTTGCTTGGCAGGTTACAAAAAGTGATTTTATGACGCTGAGACACTGCAACTGTCATAAATAAGAGTCAGTTGCCAAGCGTTTGAATTTTGATCACATGACCTTGGGGATACTGCAACGGTCGTAAGTGTAAAAAATAGTAGTGTCATTTTTTTCAGTGTTGTTGTAACTTCAAACAGTCATTAAATGAACTGTTGTAAGTCAAAGATTACCTGTATCAGAGAATCTAGACCAGGGGTGTCAAACTCAAGGCCTACAGGCCGGATCCTGCCCACAGGGTGCTTAGATCTGGCCTGCGAGGCCGAGTTGGAAACAGCGAAGGACCGACCCACGGTGCCTCTGTGGTCCTCCAGAGCTCCATTTTTAGGAGGCTGTCAGAGCTGAAAATGAGATTGCGAGGATGCAGCCCTTCCAAGTTCAGTTTTTGCTGGCAGAGGGTTACAGGAAGTTGTTATAGCCGAAAATGGAGCTCATGAGCCTATTTTTGCTGGCAGAGCGCTCAGGCCATCACAGGTACCCCTGACACGAGTGACATTGAGCTGGCCACACCTACCTTGACCATGTTCAACACACTCCCTGAAGTCAAACACAACCCTGATGCAGCTCTCAATGGAATCAAGTTTGACACCCCTAATCTAGACTATCATTAAACTCTTAGCTTAGTTAAAGGAAAAAGGTGTATCGTAAACATTCACTTTGTAATAGTGTAAATATTCAGGAAAGCCAAAGCAGCGGTAAATTATTTTACCTCAAAAAACTTTGATGGTAGGGACTGTATTTATTGCAGGAGGGGGAAAAACCCCTTTTTCATTCTGGTCCAGGTCCAAAAGCAAAGGTGGTGTAAAATGAGCCATATTAGGGAAGAACAGTATGTCAATGATAATTAACAGTTACCAAGATTAATTATTTAGAGGATGTGCTGGAAATGAAAGCACTCTTTTCTACCTATTTAGTTTCTCTTTCTGCCTTTAGCTTAGCTTCAACTGATCAATAAGTAATATGAAAGTCATTATCAAAAAGCTTATCCATGAAACAATCACTCCAAAATGTAGAAGTTTGTTGGATTAGGGTTTCTTTTCAAGAAAGTCTGGGGATATGACTGATAGGTTTCTCCACCTACTGTAATAAAATATATTGTTCAGTCGATGAAGGTATGTGTAATGGACACAGGGGAAAGAGAATAGAGCAGAGCAGAGTAGAATAGAACAGAATATAGTACAGAATAAGAAAGGAAAGGGGGGAAGAGAGTGGAAAATTTAAGATCTGAAAAAACAACCCCCAAAAAGAATAGTTTGAAAAGTAATTACAACATTAGGAAGAAACAGAAGAGAGGATTACAGAAGAGAGAATCAGAATTAGAGAGAAGGGGTCAAAAAGGGAATGGAGAAAAGAGGGGGAAGAGGGAAAGGAAAAGATATTATAAAGGACAGAAACAGGACATAGAGAAACAGGGAAAATGTACAAGGATTAATGGTATAAGTCTATTTAGAAGATACAGAGATAATGGGTGAAAACTTAATTGAAAGGGGGATTCTGCAAGGGTACATAAGATAGTATTGTTATATTAGAAATAGAAATGTACTTTGAAAATATGAAACAAGTGTGATTAAAATGATAGATAAAATACTCATTGTAATGGAATGGAATGCTTAATAAATAAATGAAATAAAGAGAATGAGAGAATGAAACTAGGAAAGGAAGGGAACATTTTAACACATTTATAATAATTTAAGTGAAGAGGAGTATGAAAGAAACATGAAAAAAGTATGGAAATATTATAAGTGTTCCTAGAAGTATGATACCCTATTGAAGAGAAATGTTAAAGATGTCAAAGATTATAACTAACATTAATGATAGAGCTGAATTGGAATAGAATAAGTATTTTATTTATTATTGTTATATATATATTTTCTCTTTAATAACTTAGTGCATATTTTAAGAATGTACCAAGCAGAATTTGACTGGAAGTTATGTGTTATATTGAACGTTATAATTGCAAAGGCATAAATTGAAGGTTAAATAAGAGTTCAATGGATAAAAATTAAAAGATACAAAGGTGTCATACTCCAATTAGTAACTACTGGGAAAAAATTTGTTTAATGAGAAAAGAAAATATGAAATTGAAACAAGACAGAAAAAAGTATAAATATAATGACTAGAAAGGTATTGGAACTTAGAAAAAGATACATATATAATTGAATTTAGAAAGGAATGAGATAATTAAAAGTAAGATTGAGAAAACTAAGGGAAGGGAAAATTATTGAGAAATGTTAAAATAGTAATAAGATATGGAATAGAACACAAAGATAGATATGAAATTATTTTGTGTCTGTATGGAGACGTGGTAACCCGGGACCATGCTATTCTCAAAAAAAGAAATTTTACTTGTATTATGTTTTGTGAAAACCCAAATAAATTTTTTATTAAAAAAAAGAATATGGTACAGAACAGAATATACTTTATTGTCCATTTGTGATCAGATACACAAGCAGTGGTGGGGTTCAAATATTTTACGACCAGTTCTGTAGGCATGGCTTGGTGGGTGTGGCTTGGTGGGCATGGGAGGGAAAGGATACTGTAAAATCTCCATTCCCTCCCCACTAACCTGCTTTCCAGCTCCATTCTCTTGTGCAGGGCAACAAAAAAAGACCCAGACAATCAGCTGGAACTTGGGAGGCAAAGAATAGGGGCAGGTCAAGGCAGAGGTGGTATTTGCCGGTTCTCCGAACCACTCAAAATTTCTGCTACCAGTTCTCCAGAACCTGTCAGAACCTGCTGAATACCATCTTTGCACAGAAGGGATTTCTCTCCAGTCCATAAGCTCATAATGTACATATAAACAGCAATAGGTCATCATTCATAAATCATAGGTACAATTATTAATCATAGATTACCAACAACTGATAAATCTTAAGAAACCAATAGGGGAAGATGGTACGGAAGATGAGAAGATGAGAAAAGATATGGGAATTAAGTGTTCAGCAGAGTGATGGCATGCGGGGAAACTATTTTTATCTTGGCATGCAATGCTCTCTAGCGGCCTCCTGAGGGGAAAAGTTGAAAGAGATATCCAGGCTGTGAGGGGTCTGTAGATATTTTCTCAGTCCTGTTTCTGCTTAGGAGGCTCTATTAATAGATTTTGCCTCTTCCTACAGAAATCATGCTCTGCTTGCATGCATTTTGGCGGGGTACAAAAACAATTATTCTTGAGGGGAAAATAAATATCATGGCAGTGCAGGTCACCTTTATTAAAGTTGGCTGTTTAATGGCTACAACCTGTACTGCAATACAACAGAGAGCAAAATGATACACTCCTCTGTTCTTTTCAGCCTTGTAAAGTAGTGTAGGCAAGAAACACTTCCAGAAGTACTAGCTGTATCTTTATTGTATGGTTACACCAAGGATGTTGAAACTTGGCAAGTTTAAGACTTGTGGACTTCAACTCCCAGAATTCTTGAGCTAACATGACTGGAGGTGGAATTCTGGGAGTTGAAGTCCACAAGTCTTAAAGCTGTCAAGTTTGAAGACCCCTGAGCTACACTATCAGACTCTTGAATCTTAAAGCCCAAGGAACTAGGGAGGATCTCTTCTGAGATCTTTGCCCCTTCCCCATTCCTTCTGTGAACTCAGCTGCCCCTTATACAATCATTGTCTAGTTTATGGCTCTTCCTTCTATTTCCCAAGGTCCTTTTTATACTCCATTATATTCGCCAAGAAAAACATGGAGAGTAATCCCTCCTTTGGCAAAGCAAAACTGAACTATACTCTGCCCACAGTCAGGAATTTAGAATGCTTCTGGTTGAAACATTTAACATGCCTTTGATTATTACTTTAAGGGGATTATAAATCCAACCAAAGCAAGAAAGCTTAGCAATTCTACTGCTGGATTGGCAAGGGCTTTGTCCAGAGTTAAGAGTCCCAAGCTGATAAAAAAAAAATGTTTTCATTATGCAGGGACTACTTTTTTGGAGAAGCATAGAAAGAATGTCTCCTCTTTCACTACAAACTTACAACTCCATCCATTTTCAGCTCAACTCAGCACATAAGTGCATCTATATTTGCAAATGAAGGGTAACATTTGCAGTTGAAGTGGAGTTTTGGGGAAAATATCCCCTAATGCAGGGGTCCCCAATCCCTGGCCCACAGCCCTCCCAGGCCATGGCATACTACTGGGAGGTGGCCTGTTTGGAACCGGGCCACAGACTGACTGGCCAGTGGACATTGTATTTGCATGGGCCAGTTCCCCTTTCCTCTCCCCCCATTAGGATGCCAAGCTGTAAAGGTTGGGAACCATTGCCCTAACACCATAATACCTTCCCTCTTGTGGCCCACCAGCAGCTGACGGAGCTGGCAGCAGAGTTGGACAGTGAGGAGGTTGTGGAGGAACCTGGGCTCGTCCTAGAGGCTGAGGAAGGCTCAGAGGAGGACTCTACTTCAGAGGCAGAGATGGGGCCAGGGCAGGATGGCAGTCATCAGCTGCCTTCGGGCTCGGACAGCAGTGAGGCAGGGGAGCTTCTGGAACCAGTTCCCAGCCTGCACATGTGCAGAGCTGCCAAAAGGAAGGAACAATTAAGAACTCAGGGTTGACATGGTAGTAAGGCCACAGGTGGACGATGAATGGCCCTCTCATCAGGATTAAAAGAGGAGCAAAAGGGGAGGAGGCTTTTGCAAGAAACAACTCACTCGTTCGTTTATTCATTCCAACCTCATGAAGATTTGCCTGTGTAACCCTGCCCTTCCCTGTCAATTAGTATACCTTTGTAAGACTTTTTGCCAAGCCATTGGCTGAATGTGAAGACAGTAAATTCACATTAATTTAATAAAAGGTTTTGACAGGACTCAGAGTTGGCTTAGAGCTTTTGGGGGAAGCCTAAGACAGAACATTCCCAAAGAAAATCAAGCGGTAACTTAACAATAAATCAGCCGTCAACTGAAGTAAATAATATGGCATCAAATTAGGCAAGTAGTTAACCTCTCCCAAATACAGTTCCCAGGGAAACTAAACTGTCCACTCAGCCATAAAATAATTAAAAAGTCAAGACATGCTGATAGGCTGGAAAAATACTAGGAAGCAAAGAAAAGTTTGGGAAACAGGGATAAAGATATAGAGAGGAAATGAGTTCTTTCTTTCAAGTCCCCTATGATCTCATAGTTATACCCTAATTGCCTCATGACCTCATATGGACAGATGATGTGTGATCGCCAATCAAATATCTTGCTGCTGTACCCATAATCTGCAGCCATCTACAAAGAGGGTCTGCCAGCCCACCACCTCTACCTCTTTTTAAAAAATTTGTCTTTGCCTCTGGCGCTGATTATTGTTTTTTAATGAATGTTTTCTTCATTGAAAGTGTGTTAGTTTTTGGTTTTATTTCCTTAAAAAAATAACCTAAAAGTTCTCCTTCAATCACAAAGAAGCTCTATATAAAATTCAAGAAGAGGGTCTAGGAAAAAGAGAATTCGAAATAGGTTTCCATGCCACAAGAAAATATCTGAAAGCAGGCCTAGTCAGAGAAAGGGCTGGGCTCAACAAGATGAAGTGAAAAATGGATCTCTTTCTGTTTGCAGAAAACAGCTACCCAAACTTAGCAATTCTGAAAGCATATTCAACTAACAAATGTTGTTGTGTTTATTCAGATTCAGTGGAACATAAACTGATAATTGACACTGATATTTTTAGATTGCTGTATTCATTCCCATCTGTTTTCTCTCTTTGTCTCATATCTAACAATAAGGTCCATGACAATGTTCACAATTGATTCTGATTGTTCACGGAACACTTTCAAAAGTAGGTCCTCAAATACCCTGGTTTATTATTCCATATTAAAATTAGATACAAAAAGGTACATTTCCTGTTTTTTTTTTCTGAGCTCTGTCATTAAGAACAGCAGCCATAATGGCTAACTTTTAAGATTGTACATCAAGTGGATTTTTTTTTTTCTGTAGCCTCTTGACTTGGAACATAAAATTACTTAATGTTGATTCATCAGCAATACTTTTTGTACATTAACTTCATCAGATAATTGTTCAAATCAAAGAATCCTCTGAGTTCAATCTTTTATTAAACACCCTTTGAAGACAAGTTTCAATAACGTGACTTTACTGTAATTTTCTAGGCATCTATTATGCTTCATCTGATAAAAAAAACTAAATAAATAGTCTCATTAAAGTTGTTTATAAATAATTTTATTTCTTTCCCCTTTTATACTTTTAGTAACTTTTTAATATTTTGATGGAAACCATTAATTAATAAATCTATTAAACATATCAGGATAAATCTGTTCCCAACTTCAGTTACTATCTAAAGTGTCATTATTATTATTTAATTACTATCTAGTAATTATCCAGCAAACAGAAGTTCTCAACAGAACTGTTTTACAGTTGTGTGACTAAACCAACATGAGAAGATAAGGACTGCCTTCCTGATAAGCATACAATAAAAATAGATTTGGAGAAAAAGAAACATTAAAACATGAGAGGAGCATGAACATTCAGGAATAAAGATAAAACCAGAATACACACCCCATCTCTTCAACTGAAAACAGGGTAAACCATATACCTGAAGTAAACCCCAGATCAAGTGTCAATGTGACACTTTTATACTCATCTGAATTTACAAAGGCTCCTAAAGTGTGTATTGTCAGGAGTAAAAGCACTACAGGAAAAAGATGATGACAAGATACAGGACATAAATAATGCAAAGCTTGCCACAGAGTGGTGATTTGGAAAGGTTTTGTGAGTGTAAATATATATTTATCTACTGACTGGCTTTAAGGCATCAAGCTAGGAATAAGGAAACAGTGAATTCTAGTCCTGCCTTAAGCATGAAAGCTTGCTGAGTGACTTTGGTCCATTAACTTTCTCTCAGCCAATTTACTTCACAGGTTTTGTGGGGAAAATAGGAGGAGGGATGAGTATTAGATACATTTGTTTGTTTGTTTAAAATAATTAAAGTTTGAGGGGGAAAAACTCATTTGGGGCTACAGTATGCAAACACTACCATCCTTTCAGTTAATTCCAGGTTTGATTTTGGAATTATATATATAATAGCAATTTGTATGTGCGAACTATATTGAATATATTTAACAAAGTATACACTATATCTGCACCAGTATTGTAAGTAACATCCAGCACTTCATCCTGTGAGTAGGTAACTCCTCTCTTAATACTACAAAGATCCGCTTTAAAATCCTAAATGTTTCTTTTCATCTCTTTCTACAATATTCACGAATATTGTTAACATTCAATTTCTATGAGTTCTTTATTTTAGTTTTCTATGTGTTCTCTACTTTAGAATTTGTCTCTCTTCACTTCTGGAAGCTAGAATCTCTGAGCTACACTGATAAGTTTTTGCAAGTACAATCCAGATGACTTTGTAACATATATAACACAGAATACATCAAATTTCATTCAAAATTCAAGGGCTGATAAAGAGCAGTGGTGGCTGTTATTCACATAACACTGTATTTGCTCATACTACTGCAGTGGGACAAATAATGAGGATACCAACTTTTTAGAAATAAGATATAAAAATATGTTGATTCAATGGATTAAGTAGACAACAATTTAGCAATTTTGAAATACGTACTTCAGAGTAAGTTTTAAATTTTATTCCATCAATTCAACAGAACTCTGCTAAAGAATACTTTAGTAAAATAACCTCCTTTATCTTTTGTTACAGTAAAAAGGAAGACAATTGATCTATTGTGCATTTGATTATGTTAAATAATATGAACAATAATCTCATAGGGGATGTGCATTCATTAATTAAATACATGAAACAGTTCAATTAAATCAATGAATTATTTTTGCTTTCGTATGATTTACTAACTTTGGCTTGAAAGTTAATAGTTATGAGTGGAATATGAGTAGTCTTTAATTTAGGACCATTTGTTTAATGACTGTTCGAAGAAGTAACATTTGACATTTCCTGATTTATTAATGATATTGTCATTGATTATGGTGTTGACTACAAGAGCGAGCAAGTGTATATAAATATACAAACACACACATATATACAATATACATGTTGCTTAAGAGAAAAAAGAAAATATGCATATAAGATGGCCTATAAAAAGTGCAGTGCAGTGCAGAATATGCACTGTTTTCAAAAAGTGCAGGGACTGGTTATAAATCACTTTTAGAAATAAGATATAAAAATATGTTGATTCATTGAGTAAAGTGACCAGCCACTGCATCGGTTACAACAATCCTATGCTCATATGATCAAAATTTGGGTCCTTGATAACCAGCATGTATCTACGTTGGTTGCAGAGTTCCAGGGTCACGTGATCACCATTTGCAACCTTCCCAAGGGCCTTCTGACAAGCAAGTCAGTGGGGGAAAGCCACATTTGCTTAACCGTCGTGGCTAAAAGCGTTCAAAAGATCGGATGCAACTCGTTTAATGACTACTTTGCTTAGTGACGGAAGTTCCTGTCCTATCCCAATTGTGGGTAAGGATTACCTGTAGCGCCTCGGTGGCATAGTAGTTAGAGTGCAGTACTGCAAGCTACTTCTGCTGTAGCCAGCTGTCTGTAATTTGGCAGATCGAATCTCACCAGGCTGAAGGTTGATTCAACCTTCCATCCTTCCGAGGTGGATAAAATAAGGACCCAAATTGTTGGGGGCAATAGGCTGACTCTATAAACCACTTAGAGAGGGCTATAAAGCACTGCAAAGCGGTATATAAGTCTAAGTGCTGTTGCTATCTTGAAAGAAAGGCTTGCATGCACACACACCCTGCTTTAGCTGCAGCCCAACTATCCCATGAAAGCAGAACAGGGGAATGATGAGGTATGATCTAGAAAGGATACAGAGGTCAAAACTGTGCTCACCTATCTCTTATGTGAACTGCTGCATATTCCACACTGGAGTTCTTTAGACCATTATGCGCCATATATTCCCTACTTCTTTTTTCTCTAAAGCAACATGTGTAGTGTGTGTGTGTGTGTGTGTGTGTGTGTACACACTTGCTCTCTCTTGTAATCATAACCATAATCAATGACAATATCATTAATAAACCATGAAATGTCAAGCTGTAGGAACATTACTCAATCCACAGATACACCCTTTTTTTTACTATAATAGGTACATATGATTGGTTTTCTTTGCTGCCCTATTTATAACTCCGTTACTTATTAAGTCATATCATATCTCAAGTTGAAAGCAATCAGTGGGTTCGCTACAAGAGCTTTTCTGAGCTCAGCAGTCATTAAAGGCAACTGATGAGAGAAGAAAAGGGAGAGATTAAACATGTAAGGTTCAGAGCCTCACACAAGAGCATTTTCATTTAATCTGCTGAAGTGGCACATATGATATTATTCTACCTTTTATCACTGTAATTTGAAGAATGACTAGTAAAACAACTTTCAGATACGGAAGAGCAAGTTTGTATATGAGAACCCAGAACACTAATTTAGACTATCTATTTCTCACAATTAAGCACACGTAACGTGTCAAACTACATTACATTAAATGCAAATGGTATAGCTGACTCTTTGATTTTTATTTTAAAATAAGCAGTCTGACTCAGACAATCAGATGAGAGAAGTGATTTAACCTCCTCCATTGTGGTTGCTTTTTTTGATGTTGTTCTCCCCTGGATAATTTGTGAGTGTTTGTGTTTGCCCAGGCATATGTATTAAATAATACACATGAGTGTATTTACATATCTGGATGTTTAAAAATACTGAGTACTGATTGAATACTTATCAGCTCCTAGCTGGATTACTATATTGTACTTCACAATAGTGCTGCCTTTTGAAGAACAATTGGAAGCTGCAGTTGGTGCAGAATGCAGCCACACAGACAGTTTAGAGTGTTTCTTGTTATAATCATAAAACTTTCCTTGTGTGTCCAATCACACTTGACCAATAAAGAATTCTATTCTATTCCTATTCCTATTCTATTGAGTTGCACTGATTCCCAATTTAAGTTTCCAGGTGCAATTCATATGCTGGTCATCACCTATAAAGCCTCTAGGGCAGAGGTGTCAAACTCACGTCACCACAGTGGCATCACGTGACTTATCGGGATTCCCCCCCCCTCGCTAAACTGGGCATGGGTATGGGCTTGACCAGTGTGTGATGCATCCGGCCTGCAGGCCAGGAATTTGACAGCCCTGCTCTAGCTATGGTATTCACTTTTCTTCTATTGTTTCTGCTTGCTCCACCAGATTAGCATACTCCAGCTCCCATCTGTTGAACAATGTCATCTTTTCAGATCTTGGAGTCCAGCCTTCTTGGTGGCAACACCTATCCTGTGAAACAGCATCCCCTGGAGATTCAGGTGGCCCCATTCTTATTAGCTTTTTGGAAAGGCATTGAAGATTTATCTATTTCTTCAGACCTTTGGAACAGGTGAGTAAATAAACTCTTATTTACCCAGCCTTTTCTGAGACTGGGGTTATTGTTTATCCTCAGAAGCAAAGGGTTATATTTGGTGGGTTTGATTCTGCTTTAATCCTTATGAGCCATCTAGAGTCACTTGTGTGAGATAGGTAGTTATAAAAATCACATAATATACATAAATTAAATTATACATTCATCATAATATTTTTGTGATGGATAGTCCCTTATAGTATCTTTTTTTTCAAAATATTTTTTGCATTTTTTTTTTCACTGCATTTTTACCTGCCGAAATTTAAGGGCTTCTGCAAATTTCTCATTCTCCCAGATGTAGTGTTATCTTCCATTTTGGTTACAATTCTACCAGTATTCTCTATCCATGTTTACTTATAGGAAATCACCATGATAAGCCCGACGGAGGGGTCAAATGCATCATAAATCGAGTCCCTTTACACCCCCAAGAGATCTAAGTCCAGCCCACCTTGAATTTCATTGACTTTTATGTTATCGCCAACTCGCTTTGATCGTTAGTAGTTCAAATTCCTGTAGAGAGCTTAAGTTTGCAATAAATTTATGTATTCATTTGAACTGCCTGGACTCCTGATTTCCTAACTTGACATTACTATAAAAATTGTTTCAAAGAAATGAAATTAAATCCTGGAAACCCATTGGAACAGTTACATAATCATACCATTACTGTAACCATTCAGAATATCTGGAAGGTAAGAGTTAAAAATCCAAAGTTGAACACATGTTCATTTTCTTCACACATTTCTACTCTCCCAAATAAAAGGTGCTTCAGCTTTGAAGATTACAGTAACTTTGCATAATTATTTACTGCAGCATAAATTAATTTTCAGGCTGGTTAATAGCCAGTGAGGGCTTAATTCTATGATTAGTCAACTTACGTAATCTTTTAGCAGCCTCAATAGCATCATTTGCAGTGTCAGCCACGAAGAATTTCTGAACTGTGACCCCATGATCAGCCATCAATTTCTTACTCTGGTATTCTTGCAGGTTTAGCCATCGTCTAGGAGTTAACTGAATACCCTAAAGACATGAAATAGAGAAAGAGAAAAAATATTCATTATAAACAATTACGTGTGGTCAACTCTGCTGTGGAGACTTATTGCAACCAGAGATAATTCCAGCTGGGAAAAAAATATTTTTTATTTTACAGGAAGTGCACTATCTTGAATCTGTACACAAAAAACATTCTAAAATATAAAAAGGTATTTAAATGAGACCTGTGCGTATTAATTTTTATTATTATTTTATATTTGCATTCTTCCAACTTAACTCATTTAAATAAAATTCATTGAATATTACCTGGTTTCTTTTTCCACATTTCTGAATCACAAAAATGACAATATTAAGTTCTTCATTAGGTTACAATATTTGCGCTTGCACAAGGAAATACTGTTACTACCAATGAAATCCGGTACCACACTGAATCCTTGATAGGGTAGTCCATTTCTACAATTACGTTACATTAGTAGAGAAATGAAAATGAAATAAAATAATGAAGTAATCACAATTTTCTCATTTGAAGTGTAATGGAATTGTTGTTATTCGTGTCAGCTTATATTCTATAAAATCACCATTAACACTGGATTAGCAAATACTGAAACTCAATAGAGAATGTCACGTTGGGCCATTCAATTTTTTTTTTGTATGTTGGTGAATGACTGCAAAAGCATTGAGTACTGATTTTGTGATGACAAATTTTAGCAAGTACCGTATATACTCGAGTATAAGCCGAGTTTTTCAGCCCATTCTTTGTGCTGAAAAAACCGCCCTCGGCTTATACTCGAGTCAGATTCCCCTCTGAAAAAAAAAATGGTGTGGAGCTCCAGAGCTGGGCAGCCGCTTTCCTGCAGGCAAGCCCCATTTCATGGACTCCGTCCATCCTCGCTCCCATCCACCCACCCACCCAAAGCGACGAAGTCCCCCAATCGCGCAGGCCAGAATTGCCCTCCCCTCAGGGGGCAGCAACGACGCCCGGTGTTTCCCGAGACAAGAAGCTCCACCGTGCAATGAAAGTGCCCTGGCTCTAGGCTCAGAAAACAACGCAAGGCGAGGTCGCTTCGGCTCCGCTGAGCTTCGTTTCCTAGCTGCTTTCAGTCCGCTCGGGAGGAGGGGGAGGAGGTGGTGGCCTAGAGCTCAGAAAACAACGCAAGCTGCCGCCACCACCTCTTCCCCTTCCTCCCGAGTGGACTGAAAGCAGCTAGGAAACGAAGCTGAGCGGAGCCTAGAGCTCAGAAAACAACGCGAGGCGAGGTCGCTTCGGCTGCGCTGAGCTTCGTTTCCTAGCTGCTTTCAGTCTGCTTGGGAGGAGGGGGAGGAGGTGGTGGCCTAGAGCTCAGAAGACAATGCAAGCTGCCGCCACCACCTCCTCCCCCTTCTCCCGAGCGGACTGAAAGCAGCTAGGAAACGAAGCTCAGCGGAGCCTAGAGCTCAGAAAACAACGTGAGGCGAGGTCGCTTCGGCTCCACTGAGCTTCGTTTCCTAGCTGCTTTCAGTCCGCTCGGGAGGAGGGGGAGGAGGTGGTGGCCTAGAGATCAGAAAACAACGCAAGCTGCCGCCACCACCTCCTCCCCTTCCTCCCGAGCGGACTGAAAGCAGCTAGGAAACGAAGCTGAGCGGAGCCTAGAGCTCAGAAAACAACGCGAGGCGAGGTCACTTTGGCTCCGCTGAGCTTCATTTCCTAGCTGCTTTCAGTCCGCTCGGGAGGAGGGGGAGGAGGTGGTGGCCTAGAGCTCAGAAAACAATGCAAGCTGCCGCCACCACCTCCTCCCCCTCCTCCCGAGCGGACTGAAAGCAGCTGGGAAACGAAGCTCAGCGGAGCCTAGAGCTCAGAAAACAACGCGAGGCGAGGTCGCTTCGGCTCCGCTGAGCTTCGTTTCCTAGCTGCTTTCAGTCCACTCGGGAGGAGGGGGAGGAAGTGGTGGCCTAGAGCTCAGAAAACAACGCAAGCTGCCGCCACCGCCTCCTCCCCCTCCTCCTGAGCGGACTGAAAGCAGCTAGGAAACGAAGCTCAGCGGAGCCGAAGCGACCTCGCCTCGCGTTGTTTTCTGAACCCGCGAGCCTAGAGCCAGGGTGCTTTCATTGCACGGCGGAGCTTCATCTCGGGAAATACCAGGCGTCATTGCTGCCCCGAGGGGAGGGCGATTCTGGGCTGCGCAATTGGGGGACTTCGTGGCTTTGGGTAGATAGGAGCGAGGACGTTGACTTTAAGCGCTACCGACCAAGTGTTTCACAAATACCAGTGGGACCTCCGTCCACCACCACCCCTCCCTCTTTTCCCTTCTTCCTTCTGATCAATCAGGTTTTCCTAGTATTTGCTCACAGCTGCGTTTTCTCTTCTGCTGTGCTAGGCATTGAACGCGGGGATTTCTGATTCCCCTTACACGCACGTGGATATGCCGCGGGGCATTTTCTTCCAAATGCCCCACTGGCAGAGAACACTGACTTTCATAATAGTGAGATCATTTCCCAAATTAATTGATTCACTAACCCAAAAGAAGATGTCGATGACAGTGGGAGGCAGGAGTCACTCTCTCCCTTGCAAGAAAAAAGCAAGAGCCGTTCTTATGATCTCTCTCTCTCTCCCCGTAATACAGTCAAGCCCTTTCCAGCATGCGGGATCCGCCCCCGCCGCTTTGCACCTTGCAAATGCAAAAACCCCGGGATTTTGCATTTGCAGGGTGCAAAGCGGCGGCGGCAGATCGCGCGTGCTAGAAAGGGCTTGACTGTATTACGGGGAGAGAGAGAGGGAGAGAGATCATAAGAACGGCTCTTGCTTTTTTCTTGCAAGGGAGAGAGTGACTCCTGCCTCCCACTGTCATCGTCATCTTCTTTTGGGTTAGTGAATCAATTAAACCTTTCATGATAGTGAGATCGTTTCCCAAATTGATTAATCTGTTTTTCTTTGAAATAAATATTCAAAAACAATTAATCTACTGATGCCTCAATTAATGTAATTTTATTAGTATCTATTTTTATTTTTGAAATTTACCAGTAGCTGCTGCATTTCCCACCCTCGGCTTATACTCGAGTCAATAAGTTTTCCCAGTTTTTTGTGGTAAAATTAGGTGCCTCGGCTTATATTCGGGTCGACTTATACTCGAGTATATACGGTAGGTAAATTTGCAAATACAAAATCTGAAAAGAAATATAATTAACTCTAATATCCCGGCATCTGTTCTATCACCATAAACTTCTGACAATCAAGTTAGTGAAGGCAAATGATGATAAGAAGTCAACTTAAAGAACTGCAGCACTACTTAAAAATTTTTAAATTACGTTACGCTTCTGGTCAAAGGCATCCTCCTCAAGAAGGAATGGACTTACTTCTTTTGCAACTAATCTGCTGTTCATCACGATGGCTGGAACACAACCATTTGAAACAAAACATTTAAATCAAAATTATGTATAACATTTTTCTGGATTCTGGCAGTTACCCTCATTTAAATCATGAGCCTCGAGCCAAACATCCAAAACTTCAAAAGAATTTATTGGGAGTTAACATGTCTGGCACTGCCTGGGTGTAGCCGATTCTGAGACACATAATTCATTGTCACCCTTGACCCTGATTTTCCCCCACCCCCTGGGTGGAGGAAATTCATAGAATTCATATTCTCCATCCATAGCCAGGAGTCGTCAATCATGTTCTCCAGTTAGATATTTGTGCGGCAGAAACTTCAGTCACCTAGTTACTATCTTTGAAAAACTATTTATGGAATGCTCTTTCGATTTCCAAGGTGCCACACTGCTCTTTCCCCCGCCCTTTCCGTTGGCAACTCTAAAAAGACCAGAGAAATATTTTGTGAGTAGACAACTTTAATATCTTGATGTTAAACAGAAGAGTCTAAAATTGATAATTGCTAAACTATTTTACATTTCAGAAATATGGTGCCATCCTTTGCCCATATATCATGCTTTTATGTCATATTAAAGCCTTATATATAAAAAAAAACTACCAGCATTTTAATTGTATTGTATCCTGACCATAAGACACATATGGTTTTGTACGCAGTAGTAACCATTCACTCCTACAGAAGTTAACTTAGCCTAATTAATGACTAAAAACAACCCAACCTTTTTGCAATGAACAGACGGTAAAAAAGGTAACTGAAGAATACTTTCAGAAATTTACACCAAACAATTGGTGTCAGGGTTCCAAGTAAAACCCCTAACCAAGTAAGACTCCGAGGCCAACAGTTCCTCAAAGTTCCATTCTATTGGAGATGCCCTATTGGCACATCTGGGAAAACCCAAATCTGGCTTTCCCCATTCGAAGGAAAGTCAAAGTCCCTTCCCCTGCACCCACATGTCCATCACATGGTTTAATCAATCCACCGTCCCAAATGGAGATGTTCCCCAGTCATGCCTCTCTGGGTGGAGGCTGAATGTCCTTGACTCCCAGAGAAAAGAGTATTGCTATGGCTATATATCTCCACTAACTCCATACAACCCCCCCCCCCTCCTGTTTTCCAACAGCACTAATGTGGCAGCACTGAAGATCCAAAGAAAAAGATGGCCTTCAGGGCTGACAGTTGGCTTTTAACCCTCAAATGTTAAAAGTGTAACATACTTTCTGGGCCACTTTAAAGATACACATTTCAGCTTATTAATTTGAGCACTTAATAAATACTTATTATGTCTTGGACCTTCAGGTTTCAGCTTCATGGCTAGGGATGAAAAAAATTTATGTAGGATTCCATTGTAAATCCTATTTGAAACACATCTGGATATTTCATTGTAAGCAGATCCTTATGGATGAATATGAATTAGAACATAATCCAACCATAAATTATCCTTTCTTGAAAAACAAAACTATGATTGGAGCTAATGGGGGATAAGTTGTTAAAAGGAACTGGTTTCTGTTTGCAAAACTTGGTTGAAAGTTTTATATAATGTAGCAGTCAACTGTAAGTAATCAAGCTTTTAGCAGATGCTACAGGACCAGAAGACATACACAACTGTGTATGATTATATTTTTATAATTATATATTAGTATATTTTTCCACTTCCTGTCCTTTTTTCTGATTGTGTGTGTGTGTGTGTGTGTGTGTGTATAGCTTTGCAATTACAGATAGATCTACAGTGACATGGTTATCTCACATTATCTGGTTTCTTATCAAATACTCCTCCCTGATCTTAGCATTGCTAGATAACCTTCTACTTCCCTATATTATTATAATCATTAAAATCATTGGATAGTTCTTCACTCCATGCAAGAACCTCATGAATGCAGCAGCTGAAAGGTAATTTTCAAAGCACCCAAGATCTCCATAGATTTTCTTCTTATCCTTTGAGAGACTTGATCTCTTTACAGACCAGAGAAAAACTGCTCACCAACTCACAAAACTGCTCACAGGCTGTGGACCTTGTAATCCTATTGGCGGTGGTTTGAATGACCCATCACAGTCAACCAACAAAGGGAAGTTGAATGATCAAATATACTATCTCTCATTTGTACCTATCTCTCATTTGTATCACTGAATCCATAAGAACAATATATCCATGATGCCTGACAAACAGTTCAGGATGATGATGGCAAAAGTCTTTCCAATTTATTCCTACCTTTAGGGTGCCTGAACAGTGATGAATGAAATAACCTAGATATGCCTATGGAACACAAGGTGAGGAGCAGTCCCACCTATAAGAGATTGCACAACAGCAATATTTCAGACACATCAACATTACAGAAACATAAAGGTTGCTGAGATTATCACTGCTCACAAAGGTCTTTAAATAATAGTTGTTGATTTTTATAACAGATATTATTATCCAAATATTCTTCAGGGTAATTGCAGCATTTATATTTTCTTTATAGATCTAATTAAGCACCTGAAGGTTACTTAATTGCAGAATGTGCTTTGAAAATTCTAACCAACAGCTTAGTTGCTTCATTCTAAAACTGCCGCATGATAACAGCAGACGAGAAAGGATATTAGATAGCACATGCAAAATTACTTCATTGGCAAACAGAATGCAAGGTAAGTGAAAATACTGGATTAGAAGGCAATATGCAACAGAATGCGAGCTATTTTGCTGTGACATTCAAGAAAGATGCTTTCTTGTGTATGATATAGGATATAGCAGTACATCGTTTCTACAAATATGTATTTCTTTTCCTCACTTTTGCATGCATAGACAAAATAGGAAATTCGTGTTCTGAATTAATCAGATTCATTCCCCAGGTTTTTAATTGGGCTGAGATTATCCCTGCACAAGAGACTGAGCTACCAAACTACATAATGTCAGCTTCTTGTTTTAAAAAGGTAAAAGACTGAAGTGAATGAGAAAGGAACCTATTAGTAGGCATCTCCACTGAGGTAAAGGAGAGGACATCTTCTCATGCACCAGGATAGAATGGCTGTCTGTGGAGTGTCATTCAGGGCAAGCCACCCAAAGAAGTTCAATGGAAATTGGCTCAAGAAGAGTGAAGAGAGTGGCTTTTGTTGGGTCAAGCAGGATACAAGCTTAATAGTTGGCAACTTTTTCAGGGTGAGGGCTCCATTTGGTGTTTGGCTGAGATGCTGGGAACCCTACTTCAAAAAGAGAACTAGACAGACAATTTATTATCTCACCTTTATAAATAACTCAAGAACATACTTATATCCCTTCCTTCTCCTATTTTCCCCACAACAACTCTGTGAGGTGGGTTGGTTGGGAAAAAAAATCACCCAGCTGACTTTCATGAATAAGATGGGACCAGAACTCACCAACTTCTGGTTTCTATCCTGGTGCCTTCACCACTATATCAAACGGGCTCTTCACTAAATCAAACCACTGATCAAATTGGGCTTAAAGAATTACTAGAGTTGATTTAATACAAAGTTTAGTTTGACAATATTGCTGTGTTCAAAGACTAGCAGCAGTCCTCCCTCCGGTCCGCCGCCAACGCGGGAGCGCCAATTGCTCCCATTGGTTGATGCCGTTTGACAGCCGGCTATAAAAGGGAGCTGTCAAACGGCATCAGCTGTTGCCGCCAGCTGGCTGTCAGATAGCCTCGGCAGCCGCGGCGACCCTTTATTCGCTAGAATAAAGTCGTTAGCCTTTAGCCTGGCTCCGTCTCCCTTTGTAACCGCCACTCTACAACACTGGCGACGAGGGCGGGATACAGCTAAGACGACCAGGCAGGAAATCGAGCCGAAGTCACAACAAGAAAGAGCCGAAGCCGCTACGAGCTGATCGAGTCACCGCCACTAACACTCTCCAAAGAGCGCGAAATTTAAAAGCCCTCTCAGCTGAGGAGCCGAACGCCGCTGACAGGCGCAGCCAGAAACGCTTTTCTAAAAGCGAAGACTCTATTTTTCCTCAGCTGAGGAAACCAATGCTGCCACTCTAATGGCCTCTAATCCAACATTCCCGCACTTCCAACTGGGGGCAGAAACATGGGAATCATATATGAATAGGTTTGAATGCTTTTTAAATGCCATTGAGCTAGATGAAGCCATGGATCTAAGGAAAAGCACCTATTTTTTAAGTTTCTGTGGAGCCACAGTTTTTGACACAGCCTCTGCGCTAGTGTCCCCACGTTCTATAAAGGCTATTCCCTGGGATAAGTTAAGAGAAATCTTGTCAAATCACTACTCCCCCAGACCCTCTAGGATAGCCAGGAGATTGGCTTTTAGAAGAAGAACTCAGGCTGAAGGGGAGACTGTGAGTCAGTACATGGCAGCATTGAGATCGGCTGCCATACACTGCGGTTTTAGGGACTACCTTGAGGACATGCTGCTCGATCAAATTGTGGGAGTAGTAAGGGACCTAAAACTGCAAAGGAGGTTACTGGCTAAAAAAGACTTAACCCTAGCCTCAGCTATTGAGGAAGCTCAGGCTGCTGAATTGTCAGAATTATCAGCAGCTGAAATTCAGGGGAACACCCCTAAGCAAGGGAAGGCTATAGTCCACTATGATGAGGTCTCCCAAGAAGTGGAAGAAGAACCTCTGGAGGTAAACCGCCTCACGCGTCCAAGCCCCCCCCCCCAGGGCCACCTAGGAAATACAACAATCAGACAGCCAAACAGCAAACCCCTTGTATAAGCTGTGGGGGCAACCACCATAGATCAACCTGCAGATTCAGAAACGTTATCTGTCTGAACTGCCAGAAGAAAGGGCACATAGCCAGGGTTTGCCAAGCTGAGCAGGCCTCCATACAAAGACCTCAAGTTTCTGCCTCCTACCAAAGGCAAGTGGAACATTGTTACACTTGTTACCACGCAAACAACACCACCTCTAGGCCTAACAAATTAAGCATTTCTCTTTTTATAGAAGGTAAGCCCTGCCGAATGGAAGTAGACACCGGGTTAACCCTCTCCATCATTTCGTGGGCCTTCCTGAAGAAGTTGCTGCCTTCGCTCTCAAAAAAGAAGCTGTCCAACTGCCACCTGACTCTTCGGGATTACCAGGGGAAGACCATTCCAGTCCTGAGTAAGGGAAAATTCCTCATTCAATTCCAAAACTTTAGGGGTCACTTGCCACTGGTGGATGGAGATGGTGCCCTTCCTAGCTTGCTAGGATTAGATTGGTTTCCTGCCCTCGGCCTCAATGTTACGGGAATTCACTCTGTGGAAAATTCTGATGTAGATGCCCTTTTTAAAGACTACTCTGATGTTTTCAGTAGTGAACTCGGCTGCTATTCAGGCACCCCCATATCTTTTGATGTGGGTCCACAAGCCACCCCAATTCGTTTGAAACCTCGGAGGGTACCTTTCGCCATTAGGCCTAAGTTAGATGCTGAATTAGATAAACTTATCAAACAGGGGGTGCTTGAACAGGTAGACTTCGCCAAGTGGAAACCCCCATAGTCACCCCTTTTAAAAAAAGATGGCAGCGTGAGAATTTGCGCTGACTATAAGACATCCCTCAACCGTTTCCTACAAATTAGCGCATACCCAGTACCTGTAATCCAACACCTGCTCCACTCTTTTGAGCCAGGCATAATTTTTGCAAAGTTAGACATGTCCCAGGCATACCAGCAATTTCCCGTTGACCAACACACTGCTGACCTACAAACTATAGTTACTCACAGGGGCGCATTTAGATGTAGACATTTGCAATTTGGAGTTAGCATAGCCCCTGGCATTTTCCAATCACTCATGGAAAGAATCCTCCAGGGCCTACCTGGGGTGGTTCCATACTTCGATGACATTTTAGTTTCTGCCACCAACAAAACACAACTTTTACTCAGAGTGAGATCTGTCCTTGACAGGTTTAGGCAAAACGGGCTTAAATTGAAAAAAGACAAATGCACCATTGCCACCAAACAGGTAGACTTCCTGGGTTATCGAATTGATGCATCTGGAATTCACCCCATAGAGAGTAAAGTTAGGGCTATTCACGAGGCACCCACTCCCTCTAATAAGACTGAATTGCAGGCCTTTTTGGGACTCCTTAATTTTTATGCTTCCTTTTTGCCTCACAAAGCCTCTGTAGCTGAACCCCTACATAGGTTCCTAGATAAGAAAGCCCCATGGCAATGGGGACCAAGGGAAGCCCACGCCTTCCAAGCAGTGAAGTCTCTCTTAACTTCAAACTCTGTGTTGGTTCAAACCTGCCCCTAGTGTTAGCCTTTTGGTATAGGAGCTGTACTGAGCCATAGGCTCTCAAATGGATCAGAGGCACCCATTGCCTATTTTTCAAGAACTTTCTCCGCTGCAGAGAGGAACTATAGTCAGATCGATAAGGAGGCCTTAGTAGCTGTGGCCGCTGTAAAAAAATTCCATGAGTTCCTTTATGGCCATAGTTTTGAACTCGTAACAGATCACAAACCTCTATTAGGACTGCTAGCTGGGGATAAGCAAACCCCACAGGTGTTATCCCCGAGAATGACCAGATAGACTCTATTTCTGGCCGCCTACTCTTACACACTGGTACATCGCCCGGGGAAGAACCTGTGCCATGCTGATGCCCTCAGCAGATGCTCCCTGCCATCACCAGTCGAGGACCCAGCTCCCATCCACGCAATCTTCGACTGCAATGAACTTAATCTACCTGTCTCAGCTGGGGATATTGCTGCACACTCCAAGAGGGACCGTGTTATTTCCCAAGTCCTGGACTGGGTAGGGAGGGGGTGGCCTGACATTCAGTTCGCCCCTGAATTCATGCCATTTAAGAACTGCAGGCAGGAGCTTTCTTCACTACAGGGCTGCCTGTTATGGGGGACAAGGGTGGTCATACCACCCACCTTGCAAGAACCAGTTTTAAGGGCACTGCACGAGGGTCACCCTGGCATCGTAAGGATGAAGGCCTTGGCCCGCAGCTACGTCTGGTGGCCAGGATTAGATGCCCGGATTGCCAGCTGGGTTAACACGTGCCAGCCCTGCCAGGCAACAAGAGTAACCCCACCAGCAGCTGCCCCAACCAAGTGGGAAGATTCAGGGGCCCCTTGGGCCAGGCTGCATGGAGACCTGGCTGGTCCCATACAAGGGAGGACATTCCTGGTGGTTATAGATTCATTCTCCAAATGGACTGAAGTAACCTTGTTACTCTCCACCACAACGCTGGCTGTCACAAGGGCCTTGACCAGACTGTTTGCTACTCATGGACTTCCTGACACATTAGTTTCAGATAATGGCCCCCAATTCAGTTCTAACGAGTTTGCCATCTTCACAGCTAATCTGGGCATCAGACATGCTCTCACAGCCCCCTTTCACCCAGCAAGTAATGGAATGGCAGAAAGGGCTGTCAGGTCTGCCAAGGAAGTTCTGGCCAAGCTGGGCCAGGTAGACTGGCACGCTAAACTGTCAACTTACCTACTCACACAACATGCCACCCCGTGCCCTTCCACCAACAAGTCCCCTGCTGAACTGTTAATGGGCAGGTGCCTCAGGACCACCCTGAACAGGTTGCACCCCCACTACGCTCCCAGCATGCCACTAGCCTCTGACAGCCATGCCAGGGAATTCGCCCTGCAAGACCAGGTGTATGCCAGGAACTATGCGGGGCACCCCTTATGGCTGCCAGGGCAGATAGTCTTTGTTGCAGGACCCAGATCATATAGAGTCCTTCTGGAAGATGGCTGGATTTGGAGAAGGCACGTAGACCAGCTGAGGAGGCGTTGGAACAAGACTGCCACCGAAATCCCGGTCTACCCGCCGCCGGATGAGCCAGTCTACTCACCGCCAGCCAACCCACTGAAAGGCCCGGTCTACCTGCCGCCCGACAATGCAACCAGCCGACCGCCGCGGGAAGACTCACCCGAGCAGTCGCCAGAAAGCAGTCCAGGGATGGCCAGCGACCCTTTGCAGGTTCCAGTCACCGCCCGGGAGGAACAAGACGCACCAGCCGCCGACAAGCCTCAGGAACTTCGGAGATTGGGCCGCGAGCGAAAGCGGCCATCATGGCTACAGGACTACGCATGCTCGTGGCCAGGGGGAAGGAGTGCTGTGTTCAAAGACTAGCAGCAGTCCTCCCTCCGGTCCGCTGCCAATGCGGGAGCGCTGATCGCTCCCATTGGTTGATGCCGTTTGACAGCCGGCTATAAAAGGGAGCTGTCAAACGGCATCAGCTATCGCCACCAGCTGGCTGTCAGATAGCCTCGGCAGCCGCAGCAACCCTTTATTCTCTAAGAATAAAGTTGTTAGCCTTTAGCCTGGCTCCGTCTCCCTTTGTAACCGCCACTCTACAACAAATATACTTTAAATATATTGAAAAAAATGCAGTTAATATTCACTGTTTAATATTTTCTCCTTAGTGCGGATATTTTAGAGATCAGACAACTACTGCACAAGCATTTTAAGGACGGTATACAGGTTCTGGATCCTCAAATTCTATAGTTTTATCCTCAATAAAGCTTTAGCAAGACAGACCTCCATACGCCTTTGACAATTCCTCCTACACTTTTGTTCCAGCTTTGTCACATTAATTTCCCATTAATTAGATGTAAATCAAGGAAGTTTAGTTTTAATAACAGTTTATGACCCTATAAATTAAATAATGCTGTCATGAGCTAAGTCATCATTAATGATGATAAAACCACTATCCCTATTTTAAGTATATTTGAAAAATTCCCTTGGATTTAAATTAAGCATGAAAGGCTAAACTCTACAGGCAAAGCTTGGAGAATGGCAACAGAAAGGAGAAAAAAGGCAGCAGGGGCCTAACTCTCATCCCCACACTTTAACAAACCACAAATGTTATGTCTAAATGAGTCTCACATCCCTCCCAACTGCAGCAATTAAAAAAAAATATCACAGAACATGGCTGTTCTCAAAAGCAAGCTGGGAATATTAAAAATATTAGCAAACTGATCTATACCTGGGCTCAGATAACATACTGCTTTTGAAGAGGCAAAGGGAAGGAAACTTTAAAAAAAAAAATCCCCTAAGATAATGCAGTTTTATTAATCTCAATTAATTTCTACTTCATAGCTAGAGAAAAAAAATCCCAGTTCTTCTCTCCTAGTTCATTATACTCCATACCTAAAATCCATTGTCAGCTCACTAGCCCAAAACTGCCTTGGTAAGACCTCACTTGGAATACTACATCCAGTTTTGGTCACCATATTATAAAAAAAATGTTGAGACTCTGGAAAGAGTACAGAGAAGATCAACAAAGATGATTAGGGGACTGGAGGCTAAAACATATGAGGAACAATTGCAGGAACTGGGTATGTGTAGTCTAATGAAAAGAAGGACTAGGGGAGACATGACAGCAGTCTTCCAATATCTCAGGGGCTGCCACAAAGAAGAGGGAGTCAAACTATTCTCCAAAGCACCTGAGGGAAGGACAAGAAGCAAAGAATGGAAGTTAATCAAGGAGAGAGAAAAACCTAGAAATAAAGAGTAATTTCCTGACAGAGAGAACAATTAATCAGTGGAACACCTTGCCTTCAGAAGTTGTGGGTGCTCCAATATTGGAAGTTTTTCAGAAGAGATTGGACACTCATTTGTTTGCAATGCTGTCGGGCAGGGGTGTCACACTCGATTTCATTAAGGGCCACATCAGGGTTGTGTTTGACTTGGGGGGGGGGGCAGGATGGATGTTGCCAGGGTGGGCTTGGCCAGCTTGATTCACTCGTGTTGAAAGTGGTGGTTTGAATGCTCTGCCAGTGAAAATGGGCTCCCGAGCTTGGTTTTCAGCTGCAACGGCCTCCTACAACCCTCTGCTAGTGAAAAGGGAGCTCGGGAAGGTGATCATTTTTGCTGGCAGAGGCACCACAGGCTGGTCCTTTGCTGTTTTCAGGGTGACCCCACAGGCTGGATCTAGCCCTTGAGTTTGACACCCCTGGTATAGCGTTTCCTGTCTGAGCAGGGTATTGGGCTAGAAGAATTCCAAGGTCCCTTCCAACTCTATTATTCTGCAGTCTGTATTCTCTAAAACTATTGTCCCATTTTTTTCTCTTACAACCAATAAGGGGCAAACGCTGGGGAGGTGTCCCGTGGAGGAGGAGGAGCGTCCCGGAGTTTTAAGCCCAGCCTTTCCAGAAGAGACTGAAGCATCTCCCACTTCTGGATGCTCTGAACAGCTCATGGGAAAAAAGAAAGATTCCTCCTTTTCTTTTTTCTTTCCTACATCTCCCTAAATCTGCTTATTAGTAGTATGACTTGAGTATGCTCTGAGGGGGCTGCTATTATCACTGCTTACAGAGAATAAGGAACAAATCTCTCAGGAGAAATGTTATGCAAAGCCTATCTCCTCCTAAAACTCAGAATTTTTTTGCATTTGGTAAAAGATGAGCTTAATAATGTCCATTTTCAATCATCATTATTCTAGTCAAGGAGATATTAAGGTCTTTTCTATATTACCTAAAGTAGATGATGAATTCACACATCATGGAAAGCAGAAGGAAATAAAATAATTCATTTAAATTAATATAAACTTACTATCTTTTCACCTAACCTCCTGAGGCAACTTATAATACATTTTCCAAATAATTCAGCAATTTGCATCCTATGCCTTGTTAAAATTCACTGAGAAATCAAGGAAACAGCTACTTATTTAATATATTATTTATCACTGTTCTTGAGACTGACAAATGTTAAGAAACCATCAAAGTCTAATATGCTGCCAATTGAAAGGGAGAAACAAACCTGTTTTTCTTATATTGCTATTTCCCTTTGTAAACTACAAAACTTCTAAGCATCAAGCTTTTGCTTTCCAGGCTGAATTTCAAAGAAGACAGGCTCTCAATCAGGATTTTTCACAATACACAAACTCTTTGTGATGAATGAACTACCAGTGAAGATAAATGAATGCACCCTACCACTGCTTACAATAGTCATTGATTAACTGTATCCTTTGGAAATCAGTTGAAATTGACTGTGTATTAAAAGCTCAACAGAGTTGATGTATATGTGTTTAAAAGTTACATTATGAGCACCGGAGAAAGGAAGTCTTGCTGAAGAAAACAACATTCTCTGTCACAAAAAGAATCTATCCTACTGAGTTACACCAGGGTTTTTAGATTCGATCAAACTAATACAAAGTTAAAGGTAAAATACTTAGGACAGGACAAAATGACTTTTAAGAATTCAACACAAAACCATAGCAATAAGCTTAGGTAAGAAATTATGGTCTGCAGCTAATTATATTGCTTTTTCAGTTCTTTGTTTGTTTATGCGGTCTCAAAATGATTCTGTATGATATATACATCCAACATTTGAACCAACGTTAATCAATCAGGTTTAAACAAAATTTTGTTGCAGTTTATTTGGGCTTGACCTATTCTGCTATGGGAATCTATCCATTATGGCTTGTATACCATGTTGCACAAGAATCCAGAAAATTATGGATGATTCAGGACAGCACAGAAACAAAATTGTAAATAAGTACAATGAGTGAACCCAGCTACCCTGGAGCTTAATTTACTAGGTTTAAAAATGGTCTTTGGGGAATTTGAAACTATGAATTACAGGGATCATAAAAATATTCTTACTTCTTCCACATCTTTCAATGAGAGTTCAATCAATCATCATTGGTTAGGAGGTAAAAACATTGGGATCTTCTGACTTCAGGGCTGTCAAACTCCCAGGCCGTGGGCCATATGTGTCATGCGCTGGCCACGCCCACACCTGGTTTAGCAAAGGGAGAAAAAGTCCCGATACATCACATGATGCCACCATGACGACATGAGTTTGATACCCCTGTTCTAGAAGCAACGTGCAAAGTCTACAAACACAGATGTAAAAATATTGTGCCCATAAATGGAGTAGTGCTTTGGAAAAATAACAAAGAAATATCAGTCTCCTCTCTCTATAGCATTTGTTTGCTTTTTGCTTCAAATAGTCATGAGGGAATTCTTAAGGACCTGAAATCCCATAGCATATTTTTTTGAAATTAATGATCAGGAACTTTGTTTTTATTCTGAACTCTTCTGACTCTTTTTCTCTGGGGCTTACGGGGATTGTAGCCCACATCATGTTAATTTTTATTCCAATTAACCATATAAACACAACGCACACATTCTGATCATTCTTTACAAAGGCAAACAAAATCTGCAGCTATTAACAAATATCTCCTTCCTTTACAGGTTGGGGAAAATATTATCATGATGAGTTACCATACTCAACACAGGGCTATATAGCATAACAATAGAAGGAGAAGCCTACAGGTTTTTTTGAGCTTAAATTTTTGAAAGGTTTCAGGGTTTCTTTCTATTATTTTCTATTGTTTCACACACACATTTATACACATATACACACATATATATACAGAGAGGGGAGGGAAGAGAATGCCAACATAGCCAAAACTGTTCATATTTAAAAAGAACATTAACTGACAATGGATTCAATAGGAAAGAATAATGGAATAGAGTATGGCAAAATGAATATGACAATAGAATGAGAATATGAGTAGATTTCTGTACATAAATCAGAAATTGGCATAACAGGACAGTTTTTGGCAGATGTGTTCTCCTTTCTTTAAATCTTGCTTCCCCCCATTAAGGCTTCTCCTCCCCCCTTTTCTCTCTTGCTTATTCTTCTCCTTGCCCTTTCTACCCCTTTGCTTTTTCCCTTCGCTTTTCTTGCTCCTTTTCTTTTGTTTTCTAACCTTGCCTCCATCTCTTCGCTCATTTTTCTCTCTTTTGGTTGTTTTTATAATTCTTAAAAACCCCTTTTTCTTATCCTTTTTCTCCTCCTCTCCGGAAGGAACCCATTGTTCATCAAAGATGGCTTCTTTTTCCTCTTCTTCCTTGTCCCAGTCCTTCTGCTGCGTCAACTTTTCTAAGGAACATAACGCCATTTCTAAGAATTGGAACAAAGCGCCCAAAGTATCTTCTTTTTTATATTTTTGATATTCAATCTCTAGTTCATCCACAGAGAATGCCATTATGAAAAGGGAAACTTTTTCCAAAACAACCACAAGTATTTTTAATCCAAGACAATCAAAAGCAATTAAAAAAAGGAAAAAAAGAAAAAAGTTCCAAAAGTTAATACTTTTCTTCCTTCTTCTCTTTCTCTTTCCAAATTAATTTTTGATCAAAGAGGTCCAATTACCATATATCTTCTTTTGGGATCCACCAAGACGTTCTAGACAGTCTCCTCCTTTTTCAGTTTCTGCTCCAATTTTTCTTTCTCCCTTCCCACTTGCAATAACAATTTTAAATAATCAAAAATCCATACCTCCAGCAGAGATTTTCCAATTTCTTAAATTTTTCAATGTCCAAAAATCCCTTTGTCTCTTAGCTTAGCTTTCAAAGCAATCCACTTTCAGTGTCTAATACATCCAAATATTTCTGCTTTTTCCGTGGGATGAGAGAGTAAAAAAATAAATAAAAAAAAAGTTCCCTTTAACAGCTTCTCCGCCGCTTTCGATCTTCTTAGGGATACAATGTATCCTCCAGCAACAAGCAGCTCAATTCCAGGCAATTTAAAAGTTGTTACTTGACCCGGCTCAGACAGAACTTTCACTTTTCACACTTCCTCCAGCACAGTTCTTACCCGGTTGCTGGCTTCTTCGTGGCGGCCATTGCTGACCGCCGCTCCACCGCCTTGGGAAAAAGGGGTTTTCCCGGAGAAGGGGGGGGTCTGCGATGCCCCCACCTCCCTAACCGGCTCCCCTCTATCTTCAGCTGTCCCTACAGGGCAGCCATAACCCCCTGACCCATCTGGATCGGGGGGTACCTCGGCAGCTAGCCAGCAGGAATCGCGAGCTGTCGCGAATTCCTGCTGCTCCGAAGCCACGCAAACCGGAAGTCCCGCAGATGTGTTCTCCTTTCAAGAATATTTTAAAAACAAATTCTTTCTCAGAAATCTGAATGAGAAAGGGAAGGGAAAACCCCACAGGATATTTTTTTAATCCCTGAGGACACTAATTCTAGTATTGTTTAGAAAAATTTTCTGTATTGTACCTTATGCCAAAAATTAAATGGGCGTTGGTCCTTACCTGACACGCCATTTCTCTGGAGCCAGGAGGATCATCCAGAGAGTGGGAGGTGCTTCAGTCTGCGTCGTTGAAGGCTGAGCTTAATTACTGAGGAATGCTCCGCCCTCCATCACGTGGCTCCTTGCATTCTCCAATTTATGCGAAGTCGAGAGTGAAGAGAAGATCGTGCTCTCATCTTACTATGCTAAAAGGTTCATTGGCCGAAACAAGACCCCACCAGACGGTGAAATAAAAGGGTGGGGCTGGATGATCCTCCCGGCTCCAGAGAAATGGCGTGTCAGGTAAGGACCAACGCCCATTCTCCTGAGAGCCGGTCGGATCATCCAGAGAGTGGGACATACCAAAGCTTGGCTGTCCTACGGGAGGGACTCCATCTGGTTCTGAAGTCCCTGCGGTTCCTTGAGGACTCGCTGGAGAACTCATCTACTAAACGAAGCCTCCGCCAAGGCAAATATGTCGATCTTATAATGCCTAATGAAGGGAGATGGGGAGGCCCAGGTGGCCGCCTGACAAATATCAGCAATTGGAGCCTGGGTGGCCCAAGCTGCCGAGGTGGCTGCACTTCTGGTGGAGTGTGCCGTTATTCCGCTGGACACTGGCAGAGCCTGGAACAAGTGAGCTTTGGAAATAGTAGCTCTAATCCAGCGGCCGATGGTTGCCGGGGACACTTTGTGTCCTAAGGATTTAGGTTGAAAGGAAAGGAATAAGGATTCGGACTTCCTAAAGGGCTGGGTACACTTAATGTAAATGCGGAGGGTCCGTCTTACATCTAGGGTGTGCCAAAGCTTCTCCCTTTCCCGCGAGGGATTGGGGTAGAGGTTCAGAAGTATAAGTTCCTGTGCCCTATGGAAGGCTGATTTGACCTTGGCAAGAAGTAGGGTCCGGTCGGAGAACCACCTGATCGGCATGGAAGATGCAAAGGTCCCTCCTCACCGACAAGGCTGCTATCTCTGATATTCAGCGAGCCTAAGTAATGGCCATCAGGAACACGACTTTGAATGTTAGGATTCCCTTAGAGGCTCGAAGGGTTGTTTAGTAAGGGACACCAGGATCTTATTGAGGTCCCAGGTAGGGTATCTATGTACAGTTGGGGGACACAAGTTAGAGTCTCCTCTGAGAAATGTCCTAATGCTAGGGTGGAGGGAAGGGGAACCCAGGTTGTTGCAAACAATGACAGTTGAGAGGGCTGCGACCTGACGCCTTGGGGAAAAACCTTTCCTCAGACCCTCTTGAAGGAATTCCAAAACTTGAGGGATGGAGGGTGAGAACGGGTTGACTTGGAGACTATGGCACCACTCGCAGAACCCCTGCCAAGTGACATTGTATGTTCTGGTTGTTGAGGGCCGCCTGGCAGCTAAAGTGGTATCAATAACCTGGTTAGAGAATGCTCCTTCCTTAAACGTTCCCGCTCAACCTCCAAATGGCTAACTGGAGCCACTGAGGGTCCGGGTGTTGGGGGGGTCCCTGGGAAAGGGATATCCTGTGCGGGGGAATTTTCCAAGGGGGGACCACCAATAGGTTGCGGAGGTCCGCAAACCATGGGCTCCTGGGCCAGTAGGGTGCCACAAGAATCAGCTCTGCTTTCTCGGAGATGAGCTTCTGGATGACTCTGGGGACCAGAGCCAACGGAGGGAATGCATATAGAAGCCCTGTGAGCCAGGGGCAATGGAGGGCATTGTGATTCTCGGCCCCGTGGGAGGGGTACCTCGAGAAAAACCTGGGGAATTGGGTGTTGAGCGGGGATGCGAAGAGGTCTACTGACGGGAGACCGAACATCATGGTCGCTTCCCTGAACGGCGATGGGTGGATGCGCCACTTGGACTGGTCCACCGTGGTCCTACTCAGCCAATCTGCTTGGGTGTTTGAGACCCCTGAAATGTGCTCAGCTTTGAGGGAGAGAAGATTGCGCTCCGCCCAACAGCAGAGGCGCTCGGCCTCTCTCATCAAACTTATGGACTGGGTGCCCCCTTGACGGTTGACGTGAGCCTTGGCGGTGATGTTGTCTGAGAGTATCAGGACATGCCGCCCGGCGTACGTGGGGGAGGAAGTTGCACAGGGCCAGGTGGATGGCGCAAAGTTCCAACCAGTTTATATTGCGTGTCCGTTCTACCTGTGACCATTAGCCCTGTGTCAAGAGCGAGTGGAGTGAGCGCCCCATCCGGACAGGCTGGCGTCTGTGGTGAGGGTGAGGCATTGGGGTTTCTTGAAGTAGTGTCCCATGTTGATGGCGGGACTGGTCCACCAGAGGAGAGACGTTAGGACCCTTGAAGGCACCTTGACCGCGGCCTTTGAATTGCTTCTGCTGGTCCTTTGAAATGGGATCAGGAACCACTGTAGGGATATAGTGTGTAAACGGGCCCAGGGAACAATGGAGATACATGAGACCATTTTACCAAGTAATTTAGACGATTCTAAAGGTGTTATCTTCCTTGATCGCCTGATATGTTTCACCGTTTCCTGAATGCTATGGAATCTCTTGGAGGAAAGGAAAACCTTTCCCTGAACCGAGTCAATGACGGACCCCAAGTGGGTGATCCGTGTCGATGGTAACAGATGGCTCTACTGCCAGTTTACTAGGAACCCATGGTCTTGGAGGGCAGAGAGAGTAGCTCTGATATCCTTTTCTGCTTGGGTTCTGGAGTGAGACATCCAGGTAACAGTGGAGACGAACCGGGCGGTCCCTGAGGTGGGCTGCTAGGACCTTAGTGAAGGTTCCAAAGGGAAGGGCCACATATTGGAAATTGCAATGGTTGTAGCAGAACCTGAGGAATTTGGAATGAGAGGGCCGGATTGGAATGTGAAGATACGCCTCTGAAAGGTCTATAGAGGATAGCCAGTCTCCCTGCCTGATGCAAAGTAGAATGGATTGTAGGGCGTGCATCGTAAATCTGTGGTAGGTCAGGTAACGGTTAAGGCATTTCAGGTCTAGAGTAGCCCTCCATCCCCTGAGGATTTGGGGACCACGAAGAGGTGGGAGTAAAACCCCCGCCTCCCCTGGGATGGTGGTACAGGTTGTATGGCCTATATGGTGAGGAGATGGTGGATAGCTGAATCCATTGGGATCCTTGGAGGGGGGGATGCCATAAAAAAAATTAGGGGGGGCGTGCTGGAATTCAAGCGTGAGGCCCAGTCTGATGGTGTCTCGGGCCCAGGCATTGGAGGTAGAGGAATCCCATCGGTCGGCGAAATGTCTGAGGCGTCCACCAATGGGAAGGGAGGGATGGGATCTATCTGGGTCATCTAAGTACAACCCTTTGCTTGAGAAGAGGAGTTTATTCCAAATATTTGCCTTTGTCTGGGATCGAACTCACGACCTCCTGACTGTGAGGGAAGTGCTCCACCTCTAGGCCACCTGCCAAAGAGCTGCGTCGGAAAGGCTTCCCTCCTGAACCCCTGAAGGGGCGCCTGTAGCTGCCGCCCCTCCTGTTCCTCTCGCCCGATCGGCTCGATCCTGGGGCTGGAATGACCGGAAGGAGGGGGGTCTCGGACGCCTGGGCGGGAAAGAATACTGGAAGAAAGGACGGGGGAACCTCTCCGAAAGGCTGAGGTGCTCTTGACTCTGACCTCCGAAAGAGGGGAGGAAGGAATTTTTTCTTGCTTCGGGTTTCAGATAGCAATGGCTCCAGGGCGGTGCCAAATGGTTTGTCCCCCTTAATGGGGATGGTGGCCAAGTTAACCTTGTTTTTCACGTCCGCCTGCCAGTGTTTAAGCCAGGGCAGGCAGCATGCTGTAACGTGAGAGGTTATTGCACAGGCGGAGAAATTAACCGTGTGGTAGGTGGCGTCGGCCGAGAATTCTGCCGCGGCCGTCAATTTTGCGATGTCCTGATGTGCCCTTGCGTTAGAGGGGAGAACATGTTGTTTCAGTTGGCGGAGCCACCGAATTAAAGACCTGGTGAAGAATGAAGCGGCCGTGGCCAATCTAATGGCCCAGGTGTCCACTTGATGGGCCCTACGTAAGGCTAGTTCGGACCTCTTGTCCTGGGTGTCAGAGCCTCCAGGGGATCACTGGGGGAGGACGAGGGTGCTAAGCCCAATATGGGCTCATCTGCCTCGGGAGTGTTAAGCAGGTTGTAGAAGCTCGACTCAAGCTTAAAGAACCTCTTGTCCTGGTTGGATGGGACCGGAGAGGCCCTTGTAGAGTCCAAATGGTTGAAACTAGGTCGTGAAATATGGGTGGGGCCGGAATAACCTCTGCCTCCACCACGGGCTGCCTGAAAATGGCGTCCTCTTGTCCCTCCGCCAGGGAAAAGAGAACCAAGGAGGACTGAACAGACAGGCCAGAAATGTTCTTGGCCTAAAATCAGAGCGATTTAAACATGTGTGGCTTGAACAGACCCACAACGGTGGGTTGATCGGGAGTGAGACCCTCGTCCTCGGACATGTCTCCTTCCATCGGGTCTATCTCCGATAGGGCTTCCCCTTGGTGTGTAGAACCCCATTCAAATTCCTCCTCCTCCCCGAACCGATCCAGGTCCTCTATGGCCTCCTCCAGTTCCCCTTCTGGGAGAGGACTGTCCCCCTGCAAAGGTACCTGACCATGAGTAGGGTCCAATCTAGACGAGGACCTGGCTGATGGCGAGTCTGGACATCTGTTGAAGGCCGTCTGCTATCCCCTGCCGGATAGCCCGTTCCATCCATGCCTGCATGTACGCAGGGATCTCAACTGTGGCGGCCTCCTCCTGGCACAGACCAGCGGCCGTGGGCATAAATGTAGCTTCGAGCAGCCGTCTGGTGGCTGGTCCGGGGACCTGGTGTCCCTGGGATGAGCTGTGCCTGGAGAGGGAAGAGCAATTGGAGGAGGGGGGGTGTCTGGAGGTAGAAGGAACAGAGGATGGTAGGGCTGGAAGCATGGGTTGTGCCTCTCTAGATCGCCTCAAATTCTTTCTCCAGTGCCCTATGATGTCTTAGGGCATCCCTCTGAGAAGCCTTGGAAGTATTCTTAGAGGCTTCCTTAGCCTGTTTGCGCAGGTGGTAGGATTTAGATCTCGCCTCCAAATAGGGGCCTTTTGTGGAAATGTCATCTGCCATTATATAAGAAAGGACTGAAATACCAATTTAAGGCAGTTGGCTCGCCAAGGGTTCGACCTATAACGAAGGCTGGATGTCCTTTCAGCTGGCCCGCACCCCCTTTTGGAATTTAGACGTATACAGCCTATAAAATTAATATTGTTATAATTATTAATATATATAAAACAATTAGTATTGAAACTGTGTCATAGTCCTTTAGCGAGAAAGTTCATATATCTATATATGCATATATATATATATATATATATATATATATATATATATATATATATATATATATATATGTTTTCTTAAGTTTTCTTAAGAAAACTTACATGTCTGTACTTACATGTCTGGCATTCAGCTTTGTTCGGGTATTTTCCCATGTCATAATAGTGGTGCTTTTAAAGTTGTAGCAACGTTTCAGCAAAATCTTATCTGCCATCATCAGGCTTCTGTATGGTGTTTGTCTATGAGTCAAACTTTTACAGTGGTTTCAGATTTAAATTTGGGGCAACCTATTGCTGTGTCAGAATGGTTTTTTCTTCCTCCTGATTGGATGAGAGTCTTGGTCTGTGTTCATTGGTCTTGGAGTTTGCTGGTCTTGGAGTATTGGTCTTGGAGTTTGCTTCAACCAATCAGGAGGAAGAAAAAACCATTCTGACACAGCAATAGGCTGCCCCAAATTTAAATCTGAAACCACTGTAAAAGTTTGACTCATAGACAAACACCATACAGAAGCCTGATGATGGCAGATGAGATTCTGCTGAAACGTTGCTACAACTTTAAAAGCAGCACTATTATGACATGGGAAAATACCCGAACAAAGCTGAATGCCAGACACACACACACACACACACACACACACACACATATATATATATGTATAATATTTCTTTATATTATTATTATTTTTATTTCATAATATTCAATTCGGGGTCTGGCTCGATGCTCCTAGGAGGAGTGGCCCCAGAGGTTGCTGTAAGTTATCACCAATCTGCCAAATGAACGCCTGAGGCTGGAATGAGGCCTCTGGCAGCTGGAACTCCCAGGCAAAAACCGGGAGGGATAGGCTGCAAGCATCTGCCCTGAGCGTGCTGCGGAAGCCAACTAGTGTATGCCAATTGTGATTAAAATCTAGTAGCTCTCACAGGCTGGAAGGCCTATGACTAGAGCTAGTCCCTTCGCAGCCCAATGAGGCCTTTAAATATAGCGCCCGACACATGGCGGCACCCAAAATGGCGGCCGGACACGATCTCTTATCCACGGGCCGCTCAGAGCAATTAAAAAGCCTCTCCGGCATTTGCCCTTTCCTGGGGCGATCGGCATTCACGGTGGGGGGGGGGGAACACCAGCTGCGCTTATCAACGTGATCAAATGGAGCCGCTGAGATTGCGGCGCGGAGAAGCGGCAGGGAAAGGAGCCGAATTGGGGGGGGAGGATTGGCGCCGGAGCACAAAAGCCGCCCGCTCGTTATCCCCCTTGGGGGCAAAAGAACGCGCTCCCCTGCTACAGCTACCTGAAGTGCGCAGAGGCTAAGGAAGAGCCAAGAATAAAAGGCAAACCTGAAAAGGTAAAGGACTTTGCAGCAATTAGCTTGAATCGGCCAAGTAGTGGAAATACACAGCCTACTCTCACGAAGGCTGAGCATAAACTGGGGAACGCAAGGAGCCACGTGATGGAGGGCGGAGCATTCCTCAGTAATTAAGCTCAGCCTTCAATGACGCAGACTGAAGCACCTCCCACTCTCTGGATGATCCGACTGGCTCTCAGGAGAAACACCAGTACTTTCACCACCATCACAAATAAACATATAAAATAGAAAACTGTGGAAGACAAACAAAACTTTTTTTGCAAAGCATTAGTTCAAACAGTATTCTGGCAACATTACTATGTAAGACGAGATCTGAGGTAGACATACTGAATGTCAATTATTATCGTCTCAAATTGTCCTCATAATGCCTTGGCGTCTCATTAATGCTTATATATCCAGTTTAATTTAACCAAAAACCTCTCTCTTTAGTATCCTCTAAGAGTCAGTAACATAACAGCAAGCTTTGCTCTTCTATGTTTTTCAGAAAATTCTAATCCTAAATTCTAACATGGTAGTTTCTGCATTCACCGTGGCAAAGATATGCTCTCAGTTATGGACTTCACAATTTCCTTTCAACCATCTGTGCCTCCTGTCTCGAAATGACAACTAAGAAAAAAAAAATCAACTATACCATAAACTTCTTAGTTCTTTTTTTTCTTAAAAACAAAATGGCGGCGCGCACGGACGCAGCGGCTTATGGCTCTCCTGTTCGGTGCTCTTTTTTGTTGTTTGTATACGTCTTTTCTGTTTATCTGTGGACTATTGGCTCTACGATCCAATTATACTCACGACTGGACATCATAGGCATAGGAAACCGACACCAGACGTCTGTTTCGAGTGCTTTTCATCGTTTACATAACATCCCTGACGAGATAGCGAGACCAGCGGGCTCTCCGTGGATTGTTGTCGGGACTAGGAGGCGGCGCAGACGGAGGAGGGAGAGGAAGCAGAGGCGAGGCTGTAGGTCTGGTGTTATGCTAAGGCTGAGGAAACATCCATACAAGCCACCTCTTCCGAGTCTGTATCTTGCCAACGCCAGATCCCTGGTACATAAAACGGACTATCTGAACTTACAACTCGCTGGTAATCGCTATGTTCGAGACTGCTGCGTTATGGTAATTACCGAAACTTGGTTACATCCCGGGATTCCTGACGCTAGCATGCAGCTTGCAGGTCGTACTTTTTTACGCTGGGATAGAACGAGGGACTCTGGTAAGAGTAGAGGGGGGGGGCTCTGTATTTATGTACATGAGAACTGGTGTAATAACGGGACAATTATAGACAATCACTGTTCCCCTGATCTCGAGTATATGTCTGTAAGATGTCGGCCTTTTTTTCTACCGAGAGAGCTAACTGTCGTGATTGTTACGGCGGTGTATATTCCACCCGGTGCAAACACGGATAAGGCACTCTCTCTCCTGCTGAACACCATAAATGAACAGCAACGGGTTCATCCCGATGGTGTTCACGTCATTGCAGGAGATTTCAATCAGGCCAATCTGAAAACTGTACTCCCGAAATTCTACCAGCATGTTAAGTGTGCTACGAGGGGAGGAAATACTCTGGATCACGTTTATACCAACATCAAACATGCATACAGAGCCATACCCCTCCCCCATCTTGGGCTTTCAGATCATCTCTCCCTCCTGTTACCCCCAGCCTATACCCCCCTCAGATGTAGGGGCAGGCCTATCATAAAGACTATTACGACCTGGCCGGAGGATGCACTCAGCAGACTACAAGACTGCTTTGAGCAGACAGATTGGAATACGTTTCAACATCAGGAGCTGGAAATGTACACGAGTACGGTGCTGGACTATATCAAGTTCTGTATCGGAAATGTGACTGTAGATAAAAACATCCGGGTTTTCCCAAACCAGAAACCCTGGATGACCACTCAAGTCCGCAGACTCCTCAAAGCCCGGGACGTAGCCTTCAGGTCAGGTGACAGAGTCCTGTATACAGCCGCTCGAGCCGACTTGAGGAAGGGGATCATAAAAGCCAAGATAGACCACAGGAGGAGCATAGAGCTCCATCTGTCCAGCCATAACACACGGGAGGTGTGGAAGGGCATACATGACATTACTAATTACAGAGGCTGTCATGCGACAACAGAACATCCGAGTGCAGCGCTAGCAGAGGAGCTGAATAACTTCTTTGCTCGTTTTGAAGTCCCTCAACATCATAAAGCTGTACCAGCCCTATTCCCACCTTCAACTATACCCAGCTCCACTATTCCACCCAGTACACTTTCTGTGACGGAGGATGACGTCAGACGGGTGCTCCGTGCGGTGAATCCCAGGAAGGCAGCCGGTCCAGACGGAGTTCCTGGCAAGGTGCTCAAGGCATGTGCTCCCCAGCTTGCTTCCATCTTCAAAGACATCTTTAACCTCTCCTTGGCCCAGGCAGTTATACCATCTTGTCTGAAATCTGCTATAATTATCCCTGTGCCGAAGAAATCCCCCATCTCCAGCCTCAATGACTATCGTCCAGTGGCGCTTACTCCTGTAGTTATGAAGTGCTTTGAGAGGCTGGTGCTCCGGCACATCATCAATCATCTCCCCCTGGATTTCGACCCTCACCAGTTTGCCTACCGTACAAACCGGTCTACAGAGGACGCTATAGCCATAGCTCTGCACGCTGCGCTGAGCCACCTGGAGCAGCAGCAGAGCTATGTCCGGATGCTCTTTGTGGACTACAGCTCTGCCTTTAACACAATTATCCCAGGAATACTGGTTAAAAAACTGGACATATTAGGTCTGCCTTCCCCTACATGTGCCTGGATAAAAGACTTCCTAAGCGATCGGCCCCAGACTGTGAGGCTTGGCCCCCACCTCTCTTCCACTTGTACACTCAGCACTGGCTCTCCACAGGGCTGCGTGCTGAGCCCACTCCTGTACTGCCTCTACACCCACGACTGTAGTCCACAGCACGACAGCAACCTCATTGTGAAGTTTGCTGATGACACCACAGTGGTTGGACTCATTTCAAAGGGAGACGAGGCAGCTTACAGGAAGGAGGTCCTGATGTTAACAGCTTGGTGTTCGGACAACAACTTAGTTCTGAACACCAAGAAAACTAAGGAACTCATTGTGGATTTTAGGAGGCATAACACCGATTTGGCTCCCCTTTACATCGATGGAGAGCAGGTGGAGAGGATCCACACCTTCCGGTTTCTGGGTGTCATCATTGCTGATAAAATCTCTTGGACGGAAAATACCACGGCGGTCATTAAGAAGGCCCAGCAGAGACTCCATTTCCTGCGGGTGCTCAGGAAGCACAACCTGGACTCTAACCTGCTGATTACCTTCTACCGTGCGTCCATTGAAAGTCTGTTGACATACTGCATCACAGTGTGGTATGGCAACTGCACCATGGCAGACAGGAAGAGATTACAGAGGGTAGTCAAAGCAGCTCAGAAGATCATCGGCTGCCCTCTTCCCTCCCTGTCGGACATTTATTCCTCCCGCTGTCTTAGTAGAGCTGTGAATATCATAAAAGACAGTTCTCATCCTGGTTATGGACTGTTTGACCTGTTGCCCTCAGGGAGGCGTTACAGGAGCATCTGGTCAAGGACAAACCGCCTTAAAAACAGTTTTTTCCCTAAAGCCATAACTACCTTGAACTTACACATGCACTGATTTTAAATACTGCCAGATACACTGTAAATAATTGTGAACAAATCTTGTGCAATATGATCACTATTGTTGTTGTGTTGGTGGGCATGTGCAATAATTCCTACTGGGACAGGCACAGTAGGGTATTTTTATTCTTTTATTCTTTTATTCTTTTTACTCTTTTTATCATAATTTTTTAGAGATTTATGTATATTTCTGGTGTGTATGTTGCACTGAAGGACGAGTCGCTTAATTTCACTGTGTATGCGTATGATGCAAATTGTACACGTGGATAGTGACAATAAAGGTATTCTGTATTCTGTATTCTGTATTCAAAACAAAACCCAAAGGTTACTTCCCTCTTACCCAAGCTGCGAAGTTATAAATGAATTTTAAGAACAGAGAGGAGGATTTTTCATGGAGCTACACTTGACGGAGAGCTTATTTTGAGTATTTTCTTTCCAACTGCAATCCCAATACAGACAGACAGACAGTCAGTCCGTCAATCAGGCAGACACACACACGCACACACACTAGTGGTGGGATTCTACCAGTTTCCCTACCGATTCAGTGATCGCGTACTTTGCACATGAGTGCGCGCAGCTTTCCAAATACCAGCTGAGGCTCTGCCGCGCCAATCAGCTAAGGGGATAAAGAACAGAAAAACACAGGGGCAGGTGGGAGGGCCAATCCTGCACTTTTCTCTTCTTCTCCTCTCAGCTGATCGTTGGAGCTTTTTTTAACTACCTGTTCGGCCTAACTGGGCCAAACCGATAGTGTTTCACCACAGACACACACACACACACACACACACACACACATACACATGTCCTACTAGTCTTAAGGAAGCACAGGTAGTCCTCGATTTATACGTTCTTTAGTGATTATTTGAAATTAGAATGGCAGTGAAAAAATTGACTTATGACTGTTTTCACACCTAGAGCCATCGTCTGTAGCATCCCCATGGACATATGATCAAAATTCAGAGACTTGGCAACTTGACTCATATTTATGACAGTTGTCATGTCCCAGGATCATTTGATCTCCTTTTGAGACCTTCTGACATACAAATTCAATATGGAAGCCAGATTCACTTCACAATCATAGCAAGATAAGTTGTAAAATGGGACAAAACTTACTTAACAACTGTCTCACTTAGCAACAGAAACGTTGGGCTCAATTGTTGTCGTAACGTTGGGCTCAATTGTTGTCGTAAGCTGACGACTAATGGTAACAATCTAATCACGATATGTGCATGTATGTGATGGGTTTCTGTGGGAAGGCCCTTTTCATCAGTGTCCTTTGGAGTCAGGCAGTGTCTAAATTAAACTGAAAATAAAATAAACTGTTGCCAGGAAGAGGTAATATCCCCACTTCTCCATAAGGCCTGATCCCAATGAATAATCAAAAACTCCTACAGTAATACAAGAATAAGTGGATATAATTTTTAAAAGCATACTTGGCTTCATACCTAATATGATCCCCAACCATTTCACACTGATCAACTTTCCTTTTAAAAGTGCATGCTTTAGGTGGTGTTTTTTTTAAAAAAAAAAATCCCACTTTCGCTATTTGTATATATATATACCTCAAGGCAGCAAACTTACCTAATCCTTCTTCCTTCTATTTTTTGTTGAGGTGAGCTGGGCTCCCCCAGCTGGCTTTCATGCCTAAAGCAGGCCCAGAACTCACACTTTCTTGGTTTCAGCCTTAACCACTAGACCAAACTGGCTCTTTTTTTCCTTCATATTTATCGTTAGCATTCTGGCCACAGGGCATCCTAACGCAACTGCACTGACATACATTAGGAAAGAAGTATCTGCAAGAACATGAACTGTAAAAACGTATCAATTACTTAATTAAAAACCACAAACTACTACCACTGATCACATTACTTCAGCACTGCTGAAGCTTTTAAAAGAAGCCTTACACTACATCAGGTTTCCAAGTAACATACCCACAGCAAACAAAACTCCGAAGCAGGTAGATTCCTCAGAGAATAATTTTATTGGATATGTCACACTGGCACAGGCTGGTGAAAACCGACTCTGACTATTCCCACGGTTTTCACCTAATTTAAAAGTTTTTCACTTTCTCAAAAGAATCAGTCACATGGTCCAATCAGCATACCATCCAGTTTCTAGGTGACACCGGTCCCCTCCTTCCAAGCGCTTGCAAGAATGTCCTTGGTTTCCAAGAGAAAGTATTCTGTTTTGACTACAACACCCCAACTATCTCTATTCCCCCCCTCCCTGTCCCACTTCTTCAATGTGTCAGCGCTGAAGTCTCAAAATGGGCTCAGTCAGGCCAGTTTCACACATACAGTATGTGAGATCATCCCTCTTGCAATGGAACATATCAACTCTGCCTGAAAACTGATTAAGGAGACTGCTTTAATTTGATATTGAAATAAAGCAGGATACATCTTGCATCTATTACCTGCCAGCTATATTGCTCATTCTGGTACTATCAACAAATTAGACAATATTAAGCCAGAGGTAAGCAATATATATATATATATATATTGGCCCAACCTTGACAGACCAATAACATGATAAGGATAACAAGCCTAAGGATTATTGAATGTTGTAGAGAGACTGCCTCTTCTGAAAAAGGAAAGAGTGAATACTTGTTTTGTTTCAATTATGTATGCAGAAGCCAATTATCAAGGCAACTCTGAGTGATGAATAAAAGCACCAGCCCAATGCAATAACACAGAGAGGAGAGACAAACAAATAAACAAACACACATTCATGGCACTTGACGCGCTATAGCAGGGCTATCATGCATCACATGCTGGCCACCCTCACTCACAGTTTAGCTAAAGGGAAAAAGGTCGCAACATGTCACGTGATGACATCCCACAAATTTGACACCCCTGCTCTATGGCATTCAAGTCGCAAAGGCTTTGGAGAAGAATCAAGTTTTTATGAGCTTCCAGATAGCCATCCTATTGCAAAAGAGGGAAGTCCCCTCCCCAAAATAGCCTGATATGTGTTATACATAACACAACCTTGATTTCTAATTAATGTCCATTGCATTCTGATCAAGGAACCATCTTTTAATCTTATCCCCCCATGTATTATTTCAGAAGTTGCTCAGGAAATTTACTTCTCATTGACAAGTTAACATGCCAAAATAAAATATACAAAGGTCATTTGTGTACATGCAAAACATGTACCAATGAAGAGTTATTAATTTGAAAGTACTGACATATCCATATGATGGAACAGTTTCTTATGAAAAATGTTAATGACTTTCCTTACCTTTGGAAGGATGATTCAAAGATGGTTCAATGGTTCAATTTAGCAGCTCACTTTTGAACCTAGAAAACTATCCATCATTTTTTTTGATACTAGTAAGAGTTACTGGGAATTGGGTGGCATATAAATTTACTACTGTACATTCTTATTAGGACCAATATGCTAATAGAAGAGGCAGTTTCTGATTCTGCATCCATGGCAGATGAAGAAGTTAGCTTTTAGGGAAATGAAGCATAAGATTGGTATCAGAAGAGGCAAGGATGGGAAAGAAAGAGAACCAAATGTCCAAGAAATACATCTAGAAATGGAATGGGTTGTGTTGATCAAAACTAATAAAATAGTCCAGATAGCATTATTATGTATTTGTCTTATTAATTTGTTATGTATCTTGCTATATTGTTCATCAAAGGGGCAGAAAGAAGAACAAGTATGGATAGTCCTTGACTTACAACAGTTCATTTAGTGACCATTCAAAGTTATAAGGGCACTGAAAGAATTGACCATTTTTCACTCTTCATGGCATCCCCGTGGTCACATGATCAAATTTAGACTCTTGACAACGGACTGATTATTATGGTGGTTGCAGCATCCCGGGGTTCACATGATCACCTTTCACAGCCTCCTAACAAGCAAAATCAAAGGGGAAGCCAAATTCACTTAACAACCATGTTACTAACTTAACAACTACAGTGATTCACTTAACAACAGTGACAGTAAAGTTGTAAAATGGGGCTAAACTCACTTAACTCTCACTTAGCAACAAAAATGTTGGCCTCAATTGTGGTCATAAGTTGAGAACTAGCTTTCTTATTCTTACAAGAATAAGCAATATGTTCGTTCTTTCCAACTATTTTATATATTCCTGTTCATACTTCAAACTTTGTCGCTTGTATCCTTACGATTTATATTGATTGTTTCCTAGTATGATTTGATTGCTTATTTGTACCCTATGACTATCATTAAGTATTGTTCCTTAAGATTCTCGACTCTTGACGAATGTATCTTTTCATTTATGTACACTGAGAGCATTTGCACCAAGACAAATTCCTTGTGTGTCCAATCACACTTGGCCAATAAAAGAATTCTACTCTATTCTATTCTATTCTAAAAATGAAAGCTGTTTTCAGTTTTGGAAATGGTACATGCAAATCAACAAACTTGTTTTTGTGGATATGCAATTGATTATCTCTAACTGGCCAAGTCTTTTTTCAGTTGTCTACCTGCCCAGCACATATAAAACCTTTGTCAGCTCGATGGGCTGAAGTATACTGCTGGGAATGCTTTGAAAACTATTTCAAGATAATGAGCAAATTGTATCAGGCATATATAGTTTTTCAAACACTTTCCATTTGAGTTTGGAAGGCAAAGTGTTTCAATCTTTAAATACAATGTGTAACATTTAAATATTGACAGGGTGTTTATGAATTCTGCAAAATAAATATAAACAGGGGTGAAATGCAGCTTCTTGTAGCGAGATTTGGGAAGACTGGAATTAGACAAAAATCTGGAAGCTAAAAACAGAATCAAAAAAAATATTCTACTTTTTGTTTTATGTTTCAGTTGAAATACCAATATGTCATAAGTAAATGTATCAGAATAACCAAGGAAAGAAATGCAGAGGTAAGAACAATAACATCTTGTGATATCTGCAAAAAAAACTCACTGATACAAGTTATTTCATCTAGATCCTGTTACAGTTCCTTGTCCCAATTCAAAAACATACCTGGGCTCTGTTCTTTTTAGATTAATTACATACTTGATTTTATCCAATCTCTTATCACTTAAATGTTCCCTGAATCTTATTCATGGCAAAATCAAAGAAGGCAGGGAACACAAACTTCAGCATGCTTGTTTGGCTCATGATATTTTCTCCAGCCCCATTACATAAAGGTAGACCTGCTTCATCAGAATCTCTACTTTCTTATAGATTCAGAGGTTAACAGAGTTGGAAGGGATCTTGTAGGTCAACTAGTCCAACCCCCATGCCCAAACAGGAGAGCCTACACCATTTCTGACAAATGGCAGTCCAATATCTTCTTGAAAGCCTCCAATGATGAAGCTCCCACAACTTTTTTTTTTTAAACAAATTTTATTAGTTTTACAAAAACAGTACACAAACAAACAAGGCATAACAGCTTATAAATTCTTTTCTAAAAAAAAAAATAGTAATAATTAAAGAAGAAAACCAATAGAACATAATGATTCCAAATTATAATATCAATATTTACTTTATCTATTTAACTTCATATCTTATCCCAACTTCTCCTTTTCATCCAAATTATTTCTTGCTAATTAAAATTTTATTGCCTTTTATCAACATACAAAACACAGAACATAACAAAACCTAAAACATCTTTTCTGAAGGCTGCTTGATCCCGAGTTAAATCTCTTCACACAGACGAAATTCACACATCATATTCACTTTATATATCCTTCCCTATCTTATTACCATTTTCAATAACATTCTTTGTCTGTTCTATTTCCAACTATCCATTCATCTTTTTTCTTTTACTATACTTCTCCTATACACTAATTGGAGTGACGCCTTTAACTCATTGCCTTAACTTAAAAATACTTCGTATAACACTTAATTTATCTTGGGATTCTGTTTAGTACATTCTAAAATTACACAATAAATTTTATAAGAAAGATTCTACTCTAAATACACATATAAAAACACAATCTTATGTACCTTCCAGAGTCCCCCCCTTTTTTTTATCCTTCACCCATTGTCTCTAAATAAGCTTTTTTTCTTTAGATCTTGCTTCCCACCATTGAGGCTTCTCCTCCCCCACTTTCTCTCTTGCTTATTCTTCTCCTTGCCCTTTTTACCCCCTTGTCTCTCCTCCTCCCTTTTCTTACTCCCTTTCCTTTGCTTTCTAACCTTGCATCCACCTTTCCTCTCATTTTTCTCTTTTTTGGTTGTTTTTTCAAACCTTAAAATCCCCTTTTTCTTATCCTCTTTCTCCTCCTCCCTGGAAAAAACCCATTGTTCATCAAAGATGGCTTCTTGTTCCTCTTCTTCTTTGTCCCAGTCATTCTGCTGCATAGTCAACTTTTCATAAGTACATAACGCCATTTCTAAAAATTGAAATAAAGTGCCCAAAGTATCTTTTCCATCTTGTTCTTCCTTTTTATATTTTTGATATTCAGCCTTTAGTTCATCCACAAGCGATGCCATCATGAAAAGAGAAACTTTTCCCAAAACAACCAACCAAGTATTTTTAATCAAAAATAATTCAAAAAAAGTTCCAAAAGTTAATACTTTTCTTCCTTCTTCTGTTTCTCTTTCTGGGGTTAATGTTTAATCAAAGAGGTCCAATTACCATATATCTTTCTTTGGGATTCTAGGCAATCTCCTCCTTTTTCCACTTCTGCTCCAATTTTTTTCCTCTCCCTTCCCACTTGCAACATCAATTTTTAAATGATCAAAAATTCATACCTCTAATAAGGGTTTTCCAATTCCTTAAATTTTTCAGTCCAATGTCCAAGAAGTCTTTTATCCCTTGACTTCAACTTTCAAAATAGTTCACCTTCAGTGCCCAAATAAATTTCAAATCTTCATCTGCTGTTTCTATGGGGTGGGAGAGTGAAGAAAAAAAAAGTTCCCTTTAAGAGCTTCTCCGCTGCTTTCCACTCTTCTTAGGGATCCAATGTATCCTCCAGCAATTCAGTCAATTCAGTTCCAGCGAGTTTAAAAGATTTTGATTGACCCGGCTCAGCCAGCACTTTCACTTTTCTTGCTTCCTCCAGCACGATCTTACCCGGCTGCAGGCTTCTTCATGGCAGCCATTACTGACCGCCGCTCCACCACCCTGGGAAAAAGGGGTTTTTCCGGACGAGGAGGGGGTCTGCGACACCCCCAACCCCCTGTCCGGCTCCCCTCTCTCTTCGGCTGTCCCTACAGGGCAGCCATATCCCCCTGACCCATTTGGATCGGGGGTACCTCGGTGGCAAGCACAGTAGGAATCGCGAACAGTTGCGAATTCCTGCTGCCACCAAAGCCACGCAGAACTGGAAACCACCACAACTTCTGAAAGATAGATGAAGATTTTTCAGTGCTGAGTCCATACTTCAATGTTGAGTCCATACTTTCTCTGTTACACAGAGAAATTCTGAAATTTTGTGCACCAGAAGCCTTTCCTCAATATGAGGCTGTCAACAACTGAAATCACAGCAACCTAGCATCATAGCCCTTGTTCTTTCTCAATGAAAGATAGTTCTTCTTAAGAGCTATTGAAGAGAGAAATTGTGAATTGGATGTGATCACAATACTGTAGAAACCTCAGATTTGGCTGCAAAACACTTCTGAAATCAGATAAAATCCACCAAACAATACTAAAATCTGATTTCTGTGAACTGGGAAGAAGAAAAGGATGCAAAAGGAGACAGGCCCAGGAACTGTGTAGAAGAGCAAACCATGTATTAATTATTCATGCAATGGTAAGCCTCAGCGTGATATCACATCTGAATTAGCATCATGTGTTTATTTATTCCCGGCTATGCTTGTTGATTACCTTTTATATTCCAAATCCATGACAGCTCAAACATTCATTATAACTAATCAATACGGGTCACTATATTCATATGATTAGAAGGAGGAAGATTGTTCCCAAGCCAAGGCACTTTTTGAATTGTGCATACAGTTAATAATAAATGTTAAAATCAAAGTGAAATTCCTTCCTTCCTTCCTTCAGAAATTTATATGCTGTCCATCTTCTGTCCAAAGAATCTGGATGGCTTACAATATAAAAACATTAAAAGCATTAAAAGCATACATTACATAAATAACACAGTAGATAAAATCATGAATGGCAAAGAAGGGAGCCGGATACCAGGTGGGTGAGTGAAGTTTGAAATTTCCCCATTGGGTGACCAAGCCACTTGTCAGAAGGCTCTTATGAAAGGTCAGGAGGGAGAGAGCCAATATCACCTCAGGGGAAAGTATGTTTCAGAATGAATGAATGAATGAATTCATTCATTCATTCAGGCTCACTGACCACCTCAAACCCAAGGGACTCATAAAACTAGCTGCCTTTGTACATGTCACATATTCTACTTATTAACTATCATCTTTGCTACATTCTGAACTGTGATGTAGGCTATTTTACTTCTATTCTGCAATATCTCATTATGTTTGATATTTTTCAAATATTTTTTTGTCAAACATTTATTCAACTTTCATCAATTGTGTTTATTTGTTTGCAGTATTTATAGGCTGCCTATAACAGCCTCCCCAGGGTGGCTAACAAATAAGTTATAACACCAAATCAGATTAAGTAACAATGAAAATAGCACTGTGATCAAAGCATAAAACAGTACTACTCACAGTCCCAGGGAGAGATTAACAGCGCAAAGATCCAGAGAGAAAGATGTATGCCACAAGCTATAGATAGGGAATATTTGTACTCAGAGAAGCATACCATTCAGCTTTAGGAATGAGAAAAGACCATTTTTATGACTATATTCTCTTTAAAAAGCTTCAAGCTCAGCACCTCGTGACTGAATATATGGCCATTTTCTTAAATTCTTCTCACCAAAAACGCAGAAGTCTTTTGCAACTACCTTGGGACACGTCTCTCAATGTTACGGTATAACTCATAGCTTTGGAATTTCCTAGCGGTCCCTGAACTAGATCGTCCAGGCCCCACACTGCTTAGTTTCTGCAAGATCAGCCAGGTAAACTGTAAAGTGGTTCATGTGTGGTGTTATCTCCTGCTTAGATGGTAACAATCCTGCTGAAGTCACTGCTCTCCAAAAAGCAGTACATAAAATAATAGCCATCAGAATTATGAATCCTCACCTGCATTCAGAGCTACATTTAATGTTTAATGATTGTTATTGTAGCAGCTCTATTCATACAGTATCAGGGTGGATAAAAATCTATGATTAAAAAAAAATTTAAAAGTGGATTTCTTTAAATTAAATTGATTTTTTATTTTAATTGGATTTTTTTATTTTTATCAAATTTATTTTAATAAATAAGTTTTCTATTTAAGATACGTCAATACTTTAGTTTATTCAGCATGAAATGGAGCTTAGTTATGTAGCATAAGGCTGTATATTCTGCAGTATTTATATTTTTGGTAAACTCATTCAATGAATCCAAGCTCCGCAAGCTAAATAGGAAACCTTCATATGCAAATAATAACATTAAAGATTCTAACTACCAGCAAGAATGAGTCCTTACATTTAAAGAGTGCCTGTCATTTCAGATTCATCATGGCAGCGCCTGTAAGAGGGCATCCACTCACCTGGTGCCTGCCATGTCCCTCACCTTGTTGTGTCACTGTCACATCACCAGCCATCCCATTAAAGTGACTGGGACTGACAACAGTGGGTCAGAGGAGGAGCCACTGTGGCACAGAGATGACAGTTGCTCTTTAAAAATTATGATTGAAATCAAATTGATTTAAATCAAGCCTTTTTACCGGTGATTTAAATCAGGGGTCGCCAACCTTTTGGACCTCAGGAACCACCAAACTCATAATTTTAGATCCCAGGAACCACTAACCAGTTCTGTGGGCGTGGCCTAATTTGTGGGTGTGGCTTGGTGTTCATCTGACTGGCAGGGCACGGCTTGTATGTAAATATTATAAATATTTATATAAATATTGAATTTTTTATATATAAAAAAGCAACTTTTACCCAAAAGCAGGCAAAACAGGCAGATTGAGTTGCTCACAGAATCACAGATTCATTCAGAGATCTATCTATCTGCCATTGGCTAGCTCAGTCTGTCACATAAAATTTGCTTGCAAGCAAACTCATAAAATTAACTCACAACACACCATGAATGTAAATATTGATTTTTTTAATAAAAAAGAGCAACTTTTACCCAAAATCAGGCAAAGCAGGCAGATTGAGTTGCTCAGAGAATCATTCAGTGATCTATTTATCTGCCATCAGCTAGCTCAGTCTCTCAAATTTGCTTGCCATGAGTCTGCACTGAATTTGCTTGCAAGCAAATCTTCAGTCCGAAGAGAGGTTCGGCTGTGCTGAGCCAAAGATCTAAAGACTAGCTAGAAAGCAAGAAATCCAACCATTTCCGCCTTCCTAGCTAATCTAAATCTCTGGCACAGCAGAACAGATGATGGTTGCAAAAAGGAAAAAATAGCAATTTAGCAGGCAAGTTTACCAGGTAAGGAATGAGTGGACGGGGAAGGTTCCCATGGCCCATGTGGGCAGTGCAGCCTTGTGTATCTGTGCAGCCTGGATTAATTGCTTTGTGGAGGTGCTCTGGGGGTGAGATTTCTCTGCAGCTGACCAAAATTTTCTCACGGCCCACTGGCTGGCGACCGCTGATTTAAATCATGATCAAATCCTCCCTATCCACCCTTCAACCACCTATTTTTTGGGGGGGGTGAGGGGATATACTAGGACTGGAAACCCAACCTCTCTGAAAAGCACCAGCCAGAGAAAGGCTGATATATATATTACATGCTCTTCTGCCCCTCATTTTATTAGATTTGCTTGTGTGCGATGACCTGTAATACAAAACGCTCTTTGCAATTCCAACTCTGGGTGAAAGAAAACACACCAGGTTGTCTGTAATAATAAAATAAAGGTGTGCTTTCCCTCACTAAAATAAGTAAAGCTTTTCTATTGCAAACTCTGAATCATTCAATAAATGTAAGTGACAATGCTGCGTATATAGACAAAGGAGATCAAGGAAGATAATTTGAGTTGATACAGCTTTTATAGGAACCAAATTCGCTATATATATTAAGTGACAGAGTAAGCCAATGTTTGAGGCTAGCACACCTTAAAAACACTTCTTTTCCTCTCTCTCTTCTTAATGAAGTATGTTAATAGAGTCTTCTTAGAAGAACAATCTACAAATCAAAGAGAACAGAGAAGTTAACTATGTGCATCAGAGCTGACATAATAATTTCTAAAGAGGTTGAGGATGACTGGTTAATGGAAGATGATAAAGCTGATAGGCCATGTCTGAGAATAAAATGGAGAGAAATTAAATAAGCAAGGCATCTTATGCCAACCTCTGCCACGATGTTTTCTTTGAAAACAACACTATAGGGAGTCATTTTAATTCCATTAACATTGGCTTCTTTGCTTCTGGGTTTAAAAACCACCATTCTGTACTATTCATGAGATAACAAGATAGTCTTTGCTCCAGAAATATCATTCTCTTGCAACCCGCAAGCACGTCTGAATAGGAAAAACAATTAAGATTTTATTTTTTTTGCACAGTGGGCTAATGAAGCTCTCTCATGGAATTTAATCTTCATTGTTTCATGGCACAAAGAGTGTGTGTTAACCTCTAAGAAATCATCAAAACAATTGTGCCCCTTTTAACATTTTCTGGTGTTAGCATAGTGCATGCCAATAAATAGAAAAACAAATCTGATTAATTATACAGGGAACTTTTTTTTTCTTTTCTCTCCTCTCTCTTTGACAAATGCATAGAGATGATATTTTCATAAAGCACTCACCACAGATTTCTAAAGCTGAAGTTAACCATTGTTCACTTTTGTGCAAAGTTGAGATCAGTTTTCTATGATAGAATAGAATTTGTTATTAGCCAAGTGTGATTGACACACAAGGAATTTGTCTTTGGTGCATATGCTCTCAGTGCACAAAAAGAAAAAATAAAAGACATTCATCAAGAATCATAAGATACAACACTTAGTGATAGTCATAGGCTACTAATAAGCAATCAAATCATACTAGGAAATAAATAAAACAATATAAATTGTAAAGATACAAGATGCTGATCATATATATATAAGTTGGCAACTAAATGTAATTCACAATATTCTTTTCTGCTAGTTTCTAAGCAATTCCATCTTTTTATATCACACAAAAATCATTGAATGAAATGTACAGGTAGGTCCTCAATTTATAACCATTCACTTATTTAATGATAGTCCAGAGTGACAGCAATGCTCAAAAATGATTTATGATCCCTAATCAAAGTTACTACCATACAACCCCCCACGGTTACATGATTGCAATTCAGATGCTTGGCAACCAATGCTTACAGTCAGTAATAGGATTCAAAAAATTTTACTACCAGTTCTGTGGGCATGGCATGGCATGGCTTGGTGGGCATGGCAGGGGAAGGATATTGTAAATCTCCATTCCCACCCCACTCCAGGGGGAAGGCTACTGCAAAACCCCCATTCCCTCCCCACCCCTCTAACCTGCTTTCCAGCTCTGTTCTCCTGTACAGGGCAACAAAAGAATACCAGCCGATCAGTTGGGACTTGGGAGGCAAAGAATAGATGGAGGCGGGGCCAGTCAGAGGTGGTATTTGCCGGTCTCCGAACTACTCAAAATTTCCTCTACCTGTTCTCCAGAACTGGTCAGAACCTACTGAATACCACCTCTGCTTATAGCATCCTATGGTCAGATGATTGTGACTTGTGACATTTCCAGCTGGCTTCTGACACACAAAGTCATTGGAAGAAGTTGGATTTGCTCAACGTGATACACTTTATGACTATGGTAAAAATAGTTGTAAAACTGGGTTCAATTATGTGATGATTCACTTTGACAACCACCTCACTTAGCAACCAAAATTTAAATCCCAATGGTGGTCATAAGTAGAGGACTAAGTATGTGAGGGGCCAGGTATTGGATCGTACCATTAAACTAATATCTACTGAAGCATGCATTACTGTAAAAGACAGTCTAGTTCAAACATAAATAAATGTTCATGAAACTTTATGAAAACAGGAACACTATTGCTCAAGGCTGAAGCAAATAAAACAAAAAACTGTCTAGATATCTTCCCATCTTAAGATTTACTCCTATTTTAAAGGGCCTGAAAACAGTATGCAGTTTTCAATTAATAATACCTGTTCAGTAATCTGTCGTGCCTCACTTCAATCTCCTTAAAAATCTGACTAACTTGAGTTACTCTGAAAGTGAAAAAGATGAGGTAATTGGTTTTTTATATGTGCATATGAGGGAGAATGACTAGAAGCGATATCTTTATTATTCTTTCAATTAAATTTTTATCATGTATTCACAGGCAATTTCTCCACGAGGGATAAAACATTTTCTCATTTAAATTTCAATGGTTTGTTCATCCTCTACACAAGCAAAACCAGGCATTTCTGTTATGGAAAAATGAAATAAAATTTATTACTTTTAAATATAAATTTTCAGATATGAATATCATACATTTATTCACATACCAATTAAATATATCAATTTCGGGTTGGAGAGTTCAAATGATTTTTTTTTCTGATTAAAGGTTGTTGTCTTTTTGCCACCCCACCTCTCCAAAAAACAAATATCTTAAAAACTTTTTAAGTTTATTTAGTAAATCACAGCATCAGATGTATTAAAAACACAAGGGAAAAAGTCTTACAGGTTTTGAATGGCCACAGCAGTATTTATAAAACAACCTCATTTTTCCAGACTTCTCCAAAATTTGGAAAAAGCCGTTATTGCTCACTCACTACAGGTAGTTTTTGACTTAAGACAATAATTGGAACTGGAATTTCAGTCATACGTCTTGATGGTCCAGGCATCCATGAAATCAGATCTGCTTTTTACATGGTTGTTAAGCAAATCATGTGGTCATAAGTTCAAATCACACAGTTGGTAAACAAATCATGAGGTTGTAAGTCAGAATCTATTCTCTTGGAAATGGTTCATTTTTGCCAAGAAACTAGCAAAAACTGCCAGAAATTTCCATGAAAAATAATAATCACAAATCATGGTCATGTGACTGCAGGGTGCTGAAAACAGAGGTGGTATTCACCAGGCTTTGACCAGTTCTGGAGAACCGGTAGTGGAAATTTTGAGCAGTTTGGAGAACCGACAAATACCACCTCTGACTGGCCCTGCCCCCATCTATTCTCTACCTCCTGAGTCCTAGCTGATCAATTGGGTTTTCTTTTGTTGCCCTGCACAGGAGAAGGGAGCTGAAAAGCAGGTTAGTGGGGTGTGGGGGGAATTGAGATTTTGCAGTAACCTTCCCCTGCCACACCCACCAACCCATGCCATGCCCACCAAGCCATGGCTACAGAACCAGTAATAAATGTTTTTGAATCCCACCACTGGCTGAAACCAACTATAAAAAGGGTATGAGCCATGTGGTCATGTCATGGGGAGAAAGGGTAGCAACATTTTACAACTGCTTTAAAGAGTTATGCAAAACAGCCTTGTAGAGGTCATCATAACTCCAAGCAATTGTTAAATGACTGCTCATAAGTTGAGGATCTCGTATATAATTTTTAAAGATGCAACATCTTGTTTTCAGGCTCTATCTGAAGCTTGAAAACAAGATATATAACTTTAATTAACATTAGAGCAGTGCTGTGCTCCCAAGCATTGCAGTGATTTGGGCATGTAACAATCAATGAGATTTGTAAGGCTACCTAATCATCATATAATTCAAGGCAGAAAAAAAAATAAAGTCTCTAAATAGCTATAAAAGAACAAAAGAACACACATGCCCAGAAAGTATATTGGTAGAGAAATAGTTTGGGACTGTATATGATGACTTTATTCTAATGTGATTTTGCACCACTTTAACTGTTGTGTTATCACCAAAATGGGCGTTGGTCCTTACCTGACACGCCGTTTCTCTTCGAGCTGCGAGGAGCATCCAGAGAGTGGGTGGTGCTTCCGTCTCTGCTATTGTAGGCTGAGCTAAATTCCTGAGGAACGCTCCTCCTTCCATCACGTGACTCCATCCCAGCGTTCCCCAGTTTATGCGAAGGCAAGAGAAAATATTAAATCGTGCTCTCATCTTACTATACTAGGTTCCTTGGCCGCAAACAAGACCCCATCAGACGGTGAAGGAAAAGGGAGGGGCTGGATGCTCCTCGCAGCTCGAAGAGAAACCTCGTGTCAGGTAAGGACCAACGCCCATTCTCCTTAGAGCTGCTCGGAGCATCCAGAGTGTGGGACATACCAAAGCTGGGCCTGTCCTACGGGAGGGGCGCCGTCTGGTCTGGGTCCCCTCAGGTTCCCTGAGAACCCTCTGATGAACCCTTCAACTGCAAGAAACCTCAGCTGAAGCTTACCTGTCGATCTTGTAATGGCTGAAGGATGACATAGAGACCCATGCAGCTGTCCGGCAGATGTCGAGTATTGGGTTCTGGGAAAAACGGACAGCTGAATTGCTGCACTCCTAGTGGAGTGAGCCATGAAGCCCCTGAGTACCTGGGGGCCTGATCCTGGTACGCCTTGGCGAAGGCCTCCCTGGATGTATCATAGTCTCTCCCTTTCGTGGGCTGGACCGAAGCCAAAAAAAAAGGGGGAGGGTAAGGTTCAGGGTCCTGTGGGAAAGCCACTAATCTTGGGCAAGAGGAAGGGACAAGCCTTAGGACCACCGTGTAAGGATGGAATACGCAAAAGTCTTTTCTAACTGAGAGCGCAACGCTCTCTGATATCCTAGACGCTGAAGAGATCGCTGAAATGATCCTACCAAAGGAAATTACTTTGAATTATAGGAACTGAAGAGAGACCTCTCTGAGGGGAGCAGAGAGTGGGTTGTGTGAGGGAAGTAAGAACCCTATTGAGGTCCCAGGATGGGTACCGGTGGAGGGCCGGAGGACGTAAGTTTGTGGTCCCTTTCAGGAAGGCACGAATACTGGGTTGGTGAGAGAGGGAACTAGCCTCTTTAAGCCGATGCCTGTGGATAAGGCTGTTACCTGACATCTTGGTGTATTGGGGGATAGCCCCTTGCTGAAATCCTCCTGGAGAAAGTGAAAACCTGGAGCACTGGAAGAGACCATTGTGAAAACCAGAAGTTTGACACACCCTTTCTCGAAGTCACCCAGATGGCTTTCATGGACGAGGTGGGATTGACTCACAGCCTCTGCTTTCTAGCTCAAGGGATTAACCAGTAAACCAAACTGGCTCCCTTACTGATTGAAGATAGCCTGGCTGCTAAGAAGGTATAAAAGACCTTGCTGGAGAGGATTTCCCTCTTCAAGAGTTCCCGCTCAACCTCCACACAGCTAGTTGAAGCCATTGGGGGATCGGGTGGAGGAGGGGACCTGGAACCAGAGAGATTCTGTCTGCTGGGATCCTCCAGGGAGGGGCTACGGTTAAACTGCGAAGAACGTGAACCAAGGGACTGGGCCAATAAGGAGCTAAGAGGAACAGATCCGCTTTCTCGTGAAGTAACTCTTGAAGGACTAAGGCACCAGCGCCAGAGGGGGGAAGGCATGGAGGAGACCCGGCGGCCACGGACACCGAAGGGCGTAATGGATCTCCGCCAGTTGGGATGGGAATCTTGAAACTAACTTTGGAAGTTGGGTATGGAAGAGGGAGGCCAACGGGTCTACTACTGGCAGACGGATATGCGTGTCGCCTCCCTGAATAGAGCTGGAGGAGAAGCCTCTCCGACTGATCTATGGTGGCCCTGTACGACCAATCTGCTCAGGTGTTGGAGAAGCCCGAGATGAGGACCGCCCTGAGAGACAGGAGGATAGACTCTGCCCACTGACAGAGGCGCTCGGCCTCCCTCATTAGGCGGGATGACTGAGTACCCCCCTGTTTGTTGATGTGAGATGGCCATGATTTTGCCAGTGAGGAAGAGGACGTGACGGCCACGTACCTGGGGGAGGCAACAGCGGAGAGCCAAGGGACTGCGCTAAGCTCCAGCCAGATTGAGTTGCACAGCTTCTCTGTTGCTGACCCTCCGCCCTGAGCTGAAAGGGACTGAAGGAGGGCACCCCATCCGGACAGACTGGCGTCTGTGGAACGGAGAGTCTGGGAGGCTCCTTGAGGGGGCAGCCCTTATTGATAGACACTCTGCTCCACCAGAAAGGGGAGAAGAGCACCCTTGGTTAAACCTTGACCTTCGGGCCCAGGGATTAATGGAAATACAGGATCTCCTTAACCTAGTAAACCAGGAGGTCTAAAGGGAAAACCTTTCAAGGCCTCTGTCAGGTCTGACCGATTGTGGAAGCTAAGGAATCTCTCCGGAGAGAGAACACCCTCCCCTTCACAGGGTCTATTAGCATCCCCTGGAGGGTTATCCTGGAGGAGGGGGATAATCGGTTTTTTTTTTTTAAAAAAAAATTGATGAGGACCCAGTGTTCCTGGATAATGGTAGAGAGCTTTGAGGGTCCTTCACTGCGTGTACCCTGCAAGGGGAAAGTATGGGGGAGACATCCAAGTAACAGAGTGGAGCCCCGAGAGGGATCTGAGGAGGGCAGGTAGAGGAGCCAAGACCTTGGGAAGGGTTCTGGGGGCAAAGGCCAGCCCGAAAGAGGGGGCGTCACGAATGAAAGTGGAGGTTATATAGCAGAGGCACAGGAATTTGGAATGAGGGGGCCAGATCGGAATGTGTAAGAATGCCTGCGAAAGGCACTGGAAGACAACCAGTCTCTATGCCCCATCTCTAGGGGGGGATGGATTGCAACATGCTCATTTTGAATTTGCGATATACGAGATGGCGGTTAAGCCGCTATAAACCAGAATCGCTCTCCGACCCCCAGAGAGTTTGGGAACCACGAATAAGTGGGAGTAGAATCCCTGTCCTCTGGGCGATAGAGGAACGGGCTAGCAGTGGCTGGCCCCAAGTCACTCAGTAGGCATTCATGGCTCAGGTGGGACTTGAACTTATGGTCTCCTGATTTCTAGCCTGGTACCTTAACCACTAGAACAAACTGGCCCTACTCTGTTGAGCAGGGGCTGAATTGCTGAGTCCCGAGGCTGCGCTTGGAGAGGTTCTTGGAGAGGAGACATGCCCTGCAAAACTCGGGGGGGGCAGTTTAGAACTCGAGGGCAGACCAAGCCTGAAGGAGTCCATAGCCCAGGCATCGGAAGAGGAGGAGTCCCACTAGGGCGAAGGCTTCTAGGTGCCCGCCGATGGGAATTAAGTCTATTGGTTTATCTGGAGCGCCAGAGGAGCTTGATGCCTGAGCCAAGAAGAGGCCTCTTGAAGTTACCACCTCTTCTGAGTCTATCAGAGCAGAAGGACCTGTCCTGAGGCTGTCCCGAGCCAAAGGGAGGGGACCCTTTGGTACCTGGGAGAGAGAGAGGATTGGAAGAGGGGATGAAAGGTGTTAGGGATAACATTGTTTACCCTAACTGGTTTAGGTAAAATAATAAATATGTAATCATAGTTTATAAGTTAAAGTGTCTGCAACTTTAAATATGGGAATGTAATTAGGGGAGTGGTTGTGAAAGCACTTTAAAAGAAGCAAGACGACAGCTTGCTCTCTCTCTGGCTTTGATGATCCCTAATTACTGCAAGGACTCAACACTGCTTTACTCGAACGGGAGAGATAAACAAAGGACTGATTTGTAAGTGAACTGACATAGGATATTCTACACGGACTTTGTTAACTGAATATCATTGAATGGACTGACTAAATGATACATGACTTATGGACTGTTATTTTGACTATGCTATTAATGGAATAAACTATATTTTTGATAGCACAAGCGTATCTGTTATTTTTACTGTATGTTAATAAACATACAAACTTATATCACTCATTTATCTGTGTGCCTATCTGACTAACGCTGCACATTCTGTTTAGCTTGTCTCCTTAACCCTGGTTGGGGAACACAGGCTTAACAAAAGGGAGCTCTCCGAAGGGGCTGCATGGATCTGGACTCTGACTGCGGATGAGGGATGATCTGAACAGTTTATTTCCCGCGAGGGGAGCGGAGGCTAATTTCACTTTATTCTAGAGATCTGTCTGCTAATGTTTTGGCCTGAGCAGACTGGGTACAGAGACATGGGAGGGAATAGCACGGGAGGAGGCTGGTACATGTTGTTTGAGCTGGCTGGTCAGTGAATAGATGACCTGATGAAGAAGGAAGCGGCCGTGGCCGAACTGATTGCCGATGCTACAGACTGATGAGCTCAGCATAGGCCAGCTCCGATCATTTCTCCTCTGGCCTCAGGGCTTCTAGGGAGTCGCTGAGGGTGGAAGAAGAGGCCCGGCTCCAATAGGTTCATCCACCGCCGGGGTGCTCAATGGGTATAAGATAATAATATTAAGCACCTAAGATTTTCTATTCTTTTCGTAGAATAACAGAATTGGGAGAACCCTGGATCATCTAGGCCAACCCTCTGCACAAACAGGAGAGTCTATTCCAAAAACTAGCCTTTACCTATGATCAAACTCACGGCCTCCTGGTTGTGAGGCAGTCACTCCACCTCTAGACCAACTGAACTGCTCCAGGATCTGCCGGAGCGATAGGAGAGGGGTTAGCTGGGTTCTGACTTGTTAGAACAAAGGGAAGCTAGGTTTAGAGCAGGAGGGATTTGATTAGATGGGGCCTGCAAAACTCTATAAAGGAGGGCTGGTAGGGGGTGAGACCCATGTCCTCTGACACCTCTGCCTCTGATGGTTCTATGTCAGAAGGGGGGGTTCGTTATAGTGTAAGGACCCCAAGAAAATACTGCTACTGCCCCTCCTCCTGGTATTAATCTAAGTCCCCTATCGCCTCCTCCTCGTCCCCCCTTGTGGAGGAGAAAATCTCCCTCTGAAGGGTACCTGATCCTGGGTCGGCTCAGAACTGAAAGGGAATGATCTTACAGATTGGGTGACCAGCGGTTGTAGACCAGGCCTGGTTGCCTGTTGGAGACCTTCCACGATTCTACTGCGGATAGTCAACTCCCTCCAGGATCTCAGTTGCTCCAGAACCTCCTGAATGAGAGGTTCCCCTTGGTGTAGGCCGGTAGCTGAGGGTGTGAAGGTGGCCTCTGGTGTTTGTCTGGTCTGTGGTCCAGGAGCCTGGTGGCCTTGAGAAGGCGAGCTGTGCCTGGATAGGAAATAGAAGGAGGAAGAATGGGAGGCACCATGCCTGCCTGCCAATTTCTTTTTCCAGGGCCTTGAGGCGCTTTAATGCGTCCCTCTGGAAGGATTTGGAATCCTTAGCCTGCCTGCCTGCGCAGATGATGAATTTTTGATTTGGCCTTCAGAGAAGGGCCAGTGGAGAGATTGCCTTCTGCCATTTTTATATATATAATTGAGGAAGATAAATATCAATAGGAGGTGGTTGGTGCGCCTAGGGGTCGACCTACAACAAGGCCGGGAGCCCTGAGAGAATATTTTATGCCCTAGGTTAATTTGCTCCTGCTCCCTGTTATACCCCCCCTTCAATTATTTTATTTATTTTTAATAGTTTTATTGTATATAAATATATATGAATAATTCTTTCTCTCTTAGTTTCTTCTGGTCTGTTGATCTTGCCTCTCTTATTCCTTTTTTTTTTTTTTTTTGTATTTGAAAACAGAGGTCAAAACGACCTAGACATGCCAGAGGCCTTAAGGCAAAGGAGCCCCTAGGCCTAGATCCAACTGCCTTCCCAGACAAAAACTGGGCGGGAGTGGTGGGAGGTAGACCGCACCAGCTACAGCTTGCTGCGGGTTAAGCCAACAATACGGGGGCAGGAAAACAAGCCTCTAACGCCACAGAAGGATTTCCTAAGTAAATATGTCCGAGCAGGCCTATGGGTCCTGCTGCTTTAAAACCGCACGCTGCAGATCGGAGATAAGATTCAAAATGGCGCCCGGCCACGAGGTGGCGCTTAAAATGGCGACCGCCTGCTGCGTGGCCTTACAGGGCCCTTAAGCAGCGTCAAGGGAAACAGTCCCGAACAATTCAAGGTCCCCAAAAGGAACCCAGGAAGGAAGGAGGCAAAAGAGGCTTCGCACTAAGGAAAAATGCGGCGTGTGGTGGTGGGGGGGATGGAGCGAAATGGAGCATCTAAGAAGCGGCAAAAAAACGTCAGAAGGCAATGAGGAAGGGTGAGGGGGGTAGCTTGTAATGTAAGCTATCCTTCCCCTTGAAATCCCCTGGGCCCAAGAGGGCTTCCCAGGGGAATGCAAATTACAAATTGCGAAACCACTGCACAGGGCTAAGGGAAGAAAATGAACAGATACAACCTGAGAATGAAGTCAAAGTAAGGCTTGCTGAAAACGGCCAAGAGCACTTGAAAACACTGCCTACTCTGCGAGCGGCTGAGCATAAACTGGGGAACGATGGGATGGAGTCACGTGATGGAAGGAGGAGCGTTCCTCAGGAATTTAGCTCAGCCTACAATAGCAGAGACGGAAGCACCACCCACACTCTGGATGCTCCGAGCAGCTCTAAGGAGAATCTCTTGCTTCAAAAAAAAATGGTGTTCCAAAACAGAAATCCCACAACTCTAAGATAAAATATCCACCCCACTCTTCTACAGTACAAGCGTCCAAAATGTTCCATCTTCTTATCTTTTCCCCCTAAAAGCTTTTGTCTTGGAAAAAAGCACAAAGTTAGAAACATAATCTCTGCTTTGGTTAGAAAAAAAAAGGGCATACTTTTCTTTTTGTGTACTTAAGCATAACCCTAACTTCTTTTGCCTCCTTGACAACTTACCATTAACGTGTGACACAATAAAGAGTTAAATGCATTGGTGTCCAAAAACAGAGTCACAAATGACTACTAGAAAAGTTTCCACTGTATCTTGACCAACAGACATTTGTTTTTCTTTTATTTAATCATTACAATATCCATTAATAGCAGAGGTGGTATTCAGCAGGTTCTGACAGGTTCTGGAGAACCAGTAGCGGAAATTTTGAGTAGTTCGGAGAACTGGCAAATATCACCTCTGACTGGCCCCACCTTCATCTATTCTCTGCCTCCTGTCCCAGCTGATCAGCTGGGTCTTCTTTTGTTGCCCTGCACAGGAGAACCGAGCTGGAAAGCAGGTTTGTGGAGTGGGGAGGGAATGGGATTTTGCAGTAACCTTCCCCCAGGAGTGGGGAGGGAATGGGAGATTTTACAGGATCCGTCCCCTGTCACACCCACCAAGCCATGCCCACCAAGCCACACCACACCCACCAAGCCACACCCACAGAACCGATAGTAAAAAAAAAATTGAATCCCACCACTGACTAATAGGTTGTGTAAAATATTCCATAAAATTAGCACTCCTCAACCAACTTTATCCTTCAAATGTGCAAGATTACAATTCAGCCAATGTAGCCAAACTTAAAGATCAACATTGACAGCATCTGACTAGGGAAGATTGCATTACAGGCTGCTGTGTTGATCTCCTGCATGAATACAGCGTAGGAGTAATTTTGACTGTTCTAGACATTCTCTCTAGAAATTAGAGAATTCACTGGAGAACACAGAAGATAAAATAGGTTGAAACTAATCAGGCAGCTTTCATGAGATTAGGTTAAAGTAAAGAGAGATGCAATGATCTCAGAGTAAATATTAATCTTTGTTGGAAAAAATAATCAGGGGAAAAGTAAGCAGGTTAATACAAAGCAGTTAACCAAAAAGCTGCTACCACAACAAAAAGTATGTTCACTAAAAACTTTTTTACAAAAAAACACTGAGAAATACAACTCAAAAAATCCTGATTACCAAATATGGATAGCCCTACTCAGGAGTGGGCTGCTGGCGGTTCACAAGCGTTCAGGAGGGCCCCTAGCTAAGATTCAATGCAGTTCGGAGAACCCTCAAATCCCACTCCTGGCTGGCCCCGCCCACCCGCCCCTCCCAGGAGTCCCCATGTGGCCCATTTTGGATGCAGGTAAGTGCAGGGTGCACATGGAGGCTCAGGGAGGGTGAAAAATGGGCCTCCCGGAAGTTTGGGAAAGCCAGAAATGGGCCCATTTCCAGCTTCCAGAGAGCCTCTGGAGCCTGGGGAGGCCGCTTTCACCCTCCCGAAGGCTTGAGGAAAGTCTCCAGAGCCCAGGGAGGGAAAAAAAATGCCCCCACCACCACCATGACACAGGAGGCTGACTAGACCACACTCACCATAGCAACTGGGCAGACGACCCTTTGCTAAAATTTTTGTAGCCCACCCCTGGCCCTACTATAAACTATTACCATTAAATAATAAAGGTCAAAACATAACTAAAATCAGTACTGGACTTCTAGTTCCCCTAGTTAACAATGGTCATTTGGGACCAGCAAATTTATGCTAAGTTAGTTATTTAGTGTATGGCATAGAGCAGTGGTCTTTCCGGCTCAGTGGACTGGCAGTGGTGGCAACAGCAGGGGGGAGAGGAGGTGGTTTTACATATGCATGTGTGCCGTTTTCATAAGTGCAACTTTGTGCGTGCACACACATACACACTCACCCACCATTTCTAGAGCCTGGTTCCAAACAGGCCTGGCACAGGACCACAGGGGGGGGGGGGGTTTGGAAAACACTGGCATAGAGTACATGGATAACAGTAATAAAATTATAATATAATACTCTGGTATTCGGAAATATGTAGTCCAATTTTGTAATGTCTGAGGAATTTAAAATATTATATATAAACTATAGGTTACATTTTAAAACACATTGATTCATAAAAAAGTGTTCTATATATTAATATCGAAGCCACTTGTTCAATTAAGCGCAACATTTATTGGTTGGAAAAGATCTGCTTTTCCTCCTGTATAAGCTCTTGAATGGCAGCTAGTCCCTATGTAATCCAGTGTTTGACAAGAAGCACCACAGTTATATTGCTAAATGATGTGAATATAAAGTAGAATATCACATGACCACGCTGATTTAAAACAGCACTTCCAGCAATTCCAGCTGCTTTGCTGTCCTTAGCTGAATTCTGCATGATCTCTGTTTCTAGTTATGTGATTGACATTGCAACCTCCTGCTGGTTTTTCCATTCACTTTCCTTATCATGCCTAGAGAATGAAGGTTGCAAATAGTGATCATATGACCACTGAGCCCGATGACAGTCAGAAATCCAGGCTGGTTGCTAGATCAAGTTCATGTGACTGTGGAGACCACAAAGGCCCCTGTTATAAGCCCCCCTTATTTAGTGCCATCTTTGTCGTGTCCGCAAAAGAAGCCAGGAGTCGGTGACTAAGTTTCAAGCTCTTTATTAAACAGTTGTGAACCGAACCGGCGAAAAGGAAAAAGCCCGCGGCTTTTATCCTTTTCGCTGCGGCGGCCGCGGCCAATGGCAGCGATTCAAGTCTCCCGCTCTTGGAGCGAGCCAATCGCGGGAGACCTCAATCAGACCAATCAGCGCGGCTCGCCTGGCCAATCAGAAATCCCCGCGCTTTAGCCAATCAAAGCGCGGGGATTTCAAGTATTCAAATTAAGGACAGAACACCCCTCCCCTCTTGGTATAGTCCATCACGTTGCGTAGTCACGTAGGTAGGCGGGGCTCCGTCTAGTCCTACTTGACCTGCGCAACTCAGTTGCAAGCTGGATTTCGGCCGGAGCGGTCATGTTTTTGGCTGCTCCCTCTTCTGTGCGAACCGGCTGGATGATCGGGCCGGTTCTTTCTCCGTGGCTCCCACCTGGGCCTTCCGGGTTGGTTGAGCTACGGGTTTCGCCGCTCCCGCTTGGCTTCTCCGAGTCGGTAGAGCTGGCTGGGTGGTTCTTCTCCGGTGGGGGATCGCGATGGCTGCGTTCCGGTAAGTACTGCTGGTTTATTTTTTCTTGCGTTTGTTTATTCGGGTATTCCCTCCCCCCTTGGTTCGTGTTTTGGGGGTTGAGGTCCGTTGCAGTTCGTGACCTGAGTTGGTCTATGTGTCGTTTCCAGGCTCGCCCATCGGTGGTTTGGAGCCGGTACGACCGTGGACCTGTGATTTGAGTGATGACGGCTGGGATCCATAGGGGGTCCCCCATCAGATTTTTTGCGTACACTAAGTCACCGGGGGCAAAGGTCCGGTATTTTGTACTGGAGTCTGGGGGTCGCTCCGGGTTATATGTTGGGTGTAACCTGTCGAGCGGGGACCTCAGCTTCCTACCCATCAGCAACTCGGCTGGGCTTTTGTTGGTAGTGGTGTTCGGGGTGATGTGTTGTATAAAGAGAAGTTTATTGATTTTGTCGTTGATCTCCCCGTGGTCCATTTTCCGGATGGTTTTTTTGGTAAATTGGACCATCCGTTCCGCCCTACCGTTCGCCGCCGGATGCGCCAGTGCTGTTAATGCGTGGCGGATGCCCCTCTCCGCCAGGAACCTCTTGAAGTCGAGGGAAGTAAACTGGGGCCCGTTGTCTGAGACGACGACGTCTGGGAGGCCGTGTGTGGAAAAGAGTTTGCCAAGTTCTTTAATAACGGCCTCCGTGGAAGTGGATTTCATGTCGCTTACCTCCAACCAGTTGGAGTAAGCGTCAACTGTGATCAGAAAGGTATGTCCATTCGTGGGACCGGCAAAGTCTAAATGGATTCTGGACCAGGGTCCCCTTGGTGTTTCCCAGTCCAGGATGGGTGCTGCGGGTGGGCTGGGTCTGGTCTCCTGGCATCGTTGGCATTTGGCTACCCATGCCTCTATCTGCTTGTCCATCCCTGGCCACCAAGCGTAACTCCTGGCCAGGGCTTTAGTTCTGACGATGCCAGGATGCCCTTCGTGCAGCATCTCTAAGACCCTCCCTTGCAACCTGTCCGGGATGACCACCCTGTCACCCCACAAAATACATCCCTTGAGTAGTGAAAGTTCAGTCTGGCGGTTTCTGAATATCTTAACGGATTCGTCACTGTCCCTTTCAGGCCAATCTTTTCCCACCCAATGTAAAATTCGCGCCAGACGCCTGTCCTTGATAGTTTCCCTGGCAATGTCTGACGCTGTAATGGGTAGGTTGGGCAAATTTTCGATGTTAAGGGTGTTCGTTGTTGGTGCTGGGTCAGGATCAGAGTCTGGTAAAGGCGAGCGGCTTAAAGCGTCCGCGTGCGAAATTTTCTTACCTGGCTTGTGTAACAGTTCGTAGCTGTAGGCTGCCAGGAACTCGGACCACCTTGTCATCCGGGGTGATAAAATGTTCGGGGTGGCTCGGTTTCCTGCAAGGATGCCCAGCAACGGCTTGTGATCTGTCACAATGGTAAACGGGCGGCCATAAAGGTATTCGTGGAATCGCTTAACGGCGGCAACTATAGCCAAAGCTTCTTTGTCCAGCTGGCTATAGTTCCGCTCTGGTTTAGTTAGAGTCCTGGAAAAGAAAGCGATGGGTGCTTCTCTTTTGTCGGGGAGAGTATGGCTGAGGACAGCGCCGACGCCGAAAGGTGATGCGTCGCAAGTGACAACCAAGGGCAAGGTTTCGCTGAATTGAATCAGGACGGCATCGGAGGTGAGGAGGTCTTTGGTTTTTTGGAAGGCGGCTTGCTCTCGTCTCCCCCAAGTCCACGTTGCCGCCTTATCCAGGAGCCTATGCCTAGGCCGCCGTAGCCTTTTGGGGTAGGAAAACATTATAAAAATTCAGCAAGCCTAAGAAAGCCTGTAGTTCCGTTTTAGACCTTGGGGTGGGGGCTTCTTTGATGGCTTTTACTTTTTTAATTGTAGGGTGAATGCCATGCCGGTCTAGAAGGTAGCCCAAGAATTCCACTCGCTCTGTGCATAGTTGGCATTTTTCTCGTTTTACTTTGAGTCCCGTTACTTTAAATTTTGTTAAGACCTCCCTGAGTCGGTTTTCTAATTCAGCTTCGTTTGGCGCCGCCACTAATACGTCATCAAAATAGGGCGCCACCCCCTTGATGCCCTGCAGTAAACGTTCCATCAGGCTCTGAAAGATGCCTGGTGCCACGCTGACTCCGAATTGGAGCCGGTTACATTTGAATGCCCCCCGATGGGTAACGATGGTCTGGGCTTCCGCTGTTTTTTCGTCGACCGGCAACTGCTGATATGTCTGGGCGAGATCGAGCTTGGCAAAGACCTTGCCCCCTCCCAGTGAGTGCAGTAGGTGTTGCACGATTGGGACGGGGTAGGCGCTTTGTTGCAATGCGCCATTTAGGGTGGCCTTATAGTCCCCACAAATTCTCACGGACCCGTCTGGCTTGACTGGGGTCACTATAGGGGTCTCCCATCGGGCATGGTCTATCGGCTGCAACACCCCCTGTTTGACGAGCTTGTCGATCTGCTCGTCAATTTTTGGTTTTAGGGCAAATGGTACCCTCCTAGGTTTTAGTCGCTTGGGGGGAACCCTAGGGTCTAGGTCAAATGAGATAAGGGGCCCCTGGTACTTGCCCAGGCTTCCGTCGAAGACCTCCCGGAACTCCTGGGCTAGCCACTGTTCCCAACCGTCGTCGACGACGTGGTTGACTCCTGTTAGCGCGATGTCAAGCGGGGCAAACCATTGTAGGCCCAGCAGGCTTGGGCGGTCGCGATCGACGATTGTGAGTGGGAGTTGTTCGGTGCGGCCTTTGTAAGTTACATTAAAGTTCTTGGTGCCCACTACCGGGACGCGGTTTCCTTGGTAGTCTTTTATAATGACTTTTTGGGCATTAATGTTCCTCTTATGGAGGGTGGGCACTAGCCGTTTTATCTCGTGCCATGCAATCATGGAGAGGTAGGACCCGGAGTCCACCTCCATCTTGCATGGTTGGCCTTCAATATGGACTTCTACGTGTACCTTTCTGGCGCCGTCGGAGATGGCGTGGCCGATGGTTACCGTCTGGTGGGTATCTTCCTTTCGCCGACTGTCGCCGCCTCTAGAAGATCGTTGGATTCGGTCCCACCGACCGTCCGATTGGGGATCTCTGGTCCTGGGCGGGGGGCTTTCCTTCTTTCGGTCGTGATGTTCCCATCTGGGCGGGCTGCGGGTCTTCTTTTGGCGGCAAACTCGAGCGATGTGTCCCCGTCTTTCACAATGCCTACAGATAGAGTCAAAAAATCGGCATTCTGATCTGGGGTGGTCGCCGCCGCACCCGGCACAGTTGGTCCTCGACCTACGACCTCTTCGGTTCCGCTGGTCGCCGCGACCCGTTTGCACGCGATGTATGTCCTCCTCGTCTTCCGACGTGCTGGACGTAGACTGGAAATCTCCGTAGTGTGCAGTTGATTCGCTTTTAGGGTCGGCCGACCTTGCCGGGTTGTTGTTTCCGCCCTTCGCGTCTGATTTTCGCATGCTGTCAGCGGAAGTGCGGGTTGCTTCTGCGGCTGCGGCTGCGGTGAGGGCGTCTGCTAGGCTGATGTCGCCCTTGGCCATAAGCTGGCTCTGGAGTGTAGGGTCCCATAGGCCGAGTACGAATCGGTCTCTTAGGAGGCTGTTCAGACCTTCAAACTCGCAGAGCCCTCCTAGGCGCCGCAACTCGGCGACGAAATCGCTCAGTTTTTCACCTGGTTTCTGATCTCGGCGGTAAAATTCGTTGCGCCGGATCAGGATGGGGACCTCGGGGGCATAATGGCGCCGCAGGATAGGTTCGAGGACGTCCCAGTCCATGGCGGTTGCGTCTGCCGGCTTGGCCAATGCCTTGGCCATCTGGAAGACCTCGGTTCCGCAATGTGTGAGGAAGACGGCGCGTTTTAGCGGGCCCGGGGCGTCCTTCATTCCGGTGCACTCGAGGTACATGCGGAAACGGTCTGAAAACGATTCCCAGTCCTCGGTGGCGGGGTTGAAGGGAGTGGGCGGTGCGATTTTCGCCATCTCTGCGCTGAAACTGGTTCTTGTTGGACACGGGGTTCGGTTCAGGGTCGGGATCCCACCCTCGTCGCCAGTGTCGTGTCCGCAAAAGAAGCCAGGAGTCGGTGACTAAGTTTCAAGCTCTTTATTAAACAGTTGTGAACCGAACCGGCGAAAAGGAAAAAGCCCGCGGCTTTTATCCTTTTCGCTGCGGCGGCCGCGGCCAATGGCAGCGATTCAAGTCTCCCGCTCTTGGAGCGAGCCAATCGCGGGAGACCTCAATCGGACCAATCAGCGCGGCTCGCCTGGCCAATCAGAAATCCCCGCGCTTTAGCCAATCAAAGCGCGGGGATTTCAAGTATTCAAATTAAGGACAGAACAATCTTAATTTTGAATACTGAACTACTGAACAAGTAGTTGTTCAACAAGTAACCAGAATTGGGACCAAAATTTCTGTCACTAAGCAATGCACTAAGCAATGAAGTCGTGAAGCATGATGTCCCGTGACCATACCTGTGCAAAGAGAGATGCAGCATATTAAGAGCACAACAGGGCTGGGATGGCTGCCGCAGGGTAGAACAGAGTGCATGAGAGGGCACAAAGAGCCGGATGCAGCACAGCAGAATGCAGCAGGGCTGTTACAGGGTGGGGGAACATATGCAAAAGGGTGGTACAATGGGACACATGCACAGGTTGGGATGGCTACTTCAGGCTACTTGTGCAAGGTTGTATGATGGCATGGCCTCATTGTTCAAGTGTGACCTAGCTTGGGGTGGCTGCTACAAGTTGAGGGAGAGTGCACAGTCCAAGCGGAGCAGGTAAGATTGGTTGCTGACAGTTGCAAGAGACTTAATCTATCAACCTTTCTCTGTTAGCTTCACCACTGACTTAGCTTCTGGGAAGCTGGCAGGGAAGATCACAAACCATTGTTAGTGCAAGCTGTTTGCCAACATCCAAATCGTAATCATATGATCATGGGGTGCTAGGACAGCCAAAACTTCAACGAAATAGCGTTCATTCAGTGTCATTTTAACTTTGTTTGCTGAACAAGTGGTTATTAAGTGAGGACTACCTATACCTGATTTGTTTCATCTGCAAAATGAGCTGGAAAACCATTTTTCTATTCCCAAGACAGAACAGTCAATTATGCTATCATCATCTACATAGCAAATTAAATTCATCCTATATTTTTTTTTAAATGTGGCTTTGTTATTTTTCTATTATGCATTATCCATTTGCAAATGGCAAAATGAGGAATAACCCTAAGAATTGAACTGAGGCCTCAGCAAACTAATGAATGTCTTAATACTGCACCCAATCTAAATAATTCTTAAAATAGCCACAGTTTTGTAATCTTTCTGTCTGGGGTCAGCTTGAATATGGTAATATCACCCACCATAATATCATTATCATCTATGGAATTTTCTCAGTCAAAATTGCTGCCATTTTTCTTTGTCAATGTTTATTTATTTTAACTGTTGAGCACCAAACACTGATCTTAAAGACTAACCACAAAATGTCTAGCCTAAATCACTCACAATGGCATACCCAAAAATACCATAGGGATAATCTTAGCTAACGTGACTTGATAAATCAAGGGGAAGATATAAGACAGCACAGTTACTTTGGAAATGCTTAAAGAATTAACTTTCTATTGAACAAATAGATTGTACAGAAATTGCTTTCATGCTATGTAGCTGGAGGGATTGTCAATCCTTGCCTTAAAAAGATATTAAATATAGAGTCCCAAAATTGTGACAGATTAAGGTCTTTCGTGGAAAATGATTTTGAGCTTCCTTCAATCTATCCATCATATTCTCTATGATAATAAATATGGGGTATTTGAAAAGTCACTATGGAGTCCACAACACCAAAATCTAATTAATTAAATAAAAATAAAACAGCTTTTCAAAGCATAAGCTAAGTATCAAGATACATAAAGCTCACACTCTGTAAAAGCAGTAATTAGCAAAAAGCTAAAATGCTAAATAAAATTCATGGAATTTAAACTATTAACTAATCCCTAAAAACGTTGGATTATCGGCTTAACACTGAAAAGGGTTATATAAAGCTTTAATTTTTAAAAATTGCAACTGAAACTTTCGCAAAACACTCAAAACATTTACAAACATGAAACTGGCATAAAACATGTTTTTTCAACAATGAATTGAAAGAATACCTGCTCACCAATGCTGAAAATTAATTTTAATGCACTTCCAAGTGTTTATTTTACTTCCATTCAGTGAGTTTTAATTTGTTCAGCCTTCAGCACTAACTCATCCAACATATAGCCTCTCAAAAACATTCAGAGAATTTGACCAACTGTATTGTTGCTTACCAGAAGTTATGAAATTTAAGGAAGTTTTGTGACCAATCAATAAATATATAAAACCAGATTTATACTTTCTTGTTCTTTGGTTTTCAAGGAACAGGGAGCCATTTTCTATAAAACTAGAAAAAGAGATAAAGGCTAGACCTAGCCCAGGGGTGTCAAACTCAATTTCACTGAGGGCTAAATCAGGACTGTGGTTGACCTCAGGGGCCCAGGAGGGCATGGTCAACTGAGTGGACATGGCCAGCTGGGTGAGCGTGACCAGCTAGGTGAGTGGGGCCAGCTAGGTGAGCATGGCCAGCTGGGTGAGCATGACTAGCCTGATGCCACTCCCCAAAATGCTGGCATGTTTCCTCTTTGTATTGGATAGACCAGGCCAAAGCCATGCTGGCCTGATGTTTCCTCTTCACATTGCGTAGACCAAGCCGAAGCGATGCGGATAACCTGGGCTGAAGCAATGCGGGCTGGCTCCTTACGTTTTCCAGGACATCCCAATGGGCCAATCTGACCACATCATGAGCCAGATCTAGCCTGCGGGCTTTGAGTTTGACACCCCTGACCTAACCGAAATGTTCATAAAATCATTGTTCTCTTGAGAATGTCACATATTTAAATGTTCCACAGTTAAAACTCTTCCTCCACCTTTTTTCTTTCAGTTTTGAATATACAAATGAAGATGTAAATGCAATTTAATTTTTCTGAATATTTCACTTGATAGGAGAACTTTACTGTCAGATGTGCCAGATTTCATTAATGTGGCCTCACAATAAAGTACAATAAGTTTATCTGGTCATATTTCCTATCTAGTCTATCTAGTAAGTCTGATATATATCTTGCAAATCTTAAAATCAAATTCACCTGCCATCACCTTTACAATCCAAGAATTTAGAGAGGGTCCCTTCTAAGCCTCTCGTTCCACCCACTGCAAGCTATGCTGACTCTTATCTGACCATTGTCTAGGCAGCATCACTTCATCCCACCTCCCAAGGTCTTTTCCACATACCATTACAATAGTAAAGATGTCAACATCCAAGAGATGTCTACAACCAAGATACCATAGAAGGTATTTCCTATTTACAGAAACTTCTAACAGATGAAGTTAAATCAGCACTTTTACCATTACAAAGTCAGAAAACTACAGGGCTGAAGAAGGATCAACAGAGCAAACAACAGAAAAGGAATCAGTAAAGCTTCAAACCAAACTATAGCAACAAATCTGCAAAATTGGAAGATTGGAAGAGGTCAGTCTACCTAACACTTTGAAATGGGCGTTGGTTCTTACCTGATACGCCTCTTCTCGTGGAACTGCGTAGAGCATCCAGAGAGTGGGAGGTGCTTCAGTCTTCACTCCTCACAGGCTGAGCTGAAATTGAGGAACGCCCTCCTCCTCCACGTGGCTCCTCCATGCGTTCCTCCCAGTTTTATCGAAGACGAGAGGACAAAAAACCCCCATCTATTCTTAAGTATTAAACAACATGAACTACAACATTAGAAATCATTGGCCGAAACAGGTTTTCCCCCCTTTACAGACGTACCAACAGGGTGGGGCTGGATGCTCTACGCAGTTCCACGAGAAGAGGCGTATCAGGTAAGAACCAACGCCCATTCTCCGTAGAACTGCTGCGAGCATCCAGAGAGTGGGACATACCAAAGCCAGTGTGTCCTACGGGTGGGAGTCCGTCTGGATTGGAACTTCCCCAGGATCTCTAACCACTTGCTGCAAAACTCATCTGCCAAAAGATGCTTCAGCTGAGGCGTAAACATCAATCTTATAATGTCTTATAAAGGGAGATGGGGAAGTCCAGGTGGCCACCCAGCAAATATCAAGAATAGACGCCTGAGTAGCCCAGGCTGCTGAGGTAGCTGCACTTCTGGTGGAGTGAGCGGTAACCCCACTAGGAACTGGAATACCTTGAATTAAATAGGTTTTGGATATGGTAGCCCTAATCCATCTGCCTACCGTGGACGGAGAAACCTTACAGCCTAGTGTCTTTGGCTGAAAGGACAAAAAGAGAGACTCTGTCTTCCTGATGGACTGTGTGCGAGAAATGTAAATACGCAAAGCCCTTCGAACATCAAGGGTGTGCCACTGCCTCTCTTGCTCGTGCAGAGGCTTCGGGCAAAAATTAGGCAGGACCAACTCCTGCGCCCTGTGGAACGGTGAATTAATCTTCGGCATAAATGCTGGGTCTGGTCTCAGAACCACCCGATCTGAATGAAAAATGCACAGATCTTTTCTTACGGATAGAGCTGCAATTTCAGATATCCTTCTAGCCGAAGTAATAGCCACCAGAAAAACTGCTTTAAATGTAAGAAATTGAAGTGACGCCTCCCTGAGAGGCTCAAAAGGAGATCTAGTCAAGGCCAGGAGAACTTTATTAAGGTCCCATGTCGGGTACCTATGCACTACTGATGGGCGCAAATTAGAAGCCCCTTTAAGAAAAGCCTTAATTCGAGGATGGTGGGAAAGGGGACCGAAGGGACCGCCAGTAACCACCGTTGAGAGTGCCGCTACCTGCCTCCTTAAGGTGTTAGGCAATAAACCTCCATCTAAACCATCTTGTAAAAAGGCCAGGATCTGTGCAACTGAAGGAGAGCGTGGGTCGATGAATGATTTGTGGCACCAGTTACAGAAACTTTTACAGGTTGCATCATAAATGCGAGTGGTAGAAGGTCTTCTAGCCGCCAAAATGGTGTTAATGACCTGTGCTGATAAGCCTTCCTCAATCATCCTTTCCCGCTCAACCTCCAAACGGCCAACTGTAGCCACTGTGGCTCTGGATGGAGCAGCGGGCCTTGCGACAGCGAAATCTGATCCAACGGAATCCCCCATGGTGGAGATACTGACAGATTGCGGAGGTCCGCAAACCATGGCCTCCTGGGCCAATAAGGTGCCACCATGAGGATCTCTGCTTTCTCGGCTATCAATTTTCGAATCACCCTGGGGATTAATGGAAGCGGAGGGAAGGCGTACAGTAGCCCGGGAGGCCACGGGCAACGCAAGGCATCGTGATTCTCTGCTCCGCTGGAGGGATAACGGGAGAAGAACCTCGGTGTTTGCGCGTTGAGCGGAGACGCAAAAAGGTCTACTAGGGGCTGACCGAACCTGACTGCTGCTTCTCTGAACAGATGTGGGTGTAGGCGCCACTCTGCCTGATCCAGTGTTGCCCTGCTGAGCCAGTCTGCTTGGACGTTGGAGGCCCCGGAAATGTGCTCCGCTCTGATGGATAAGAGGTGCGCTTCTGCCCATCGACACAGTCGTTCGGCCTCTCTCATGAGAAGGGAGGAATGGGTGCCCCCTTGCCGATTGATGTGGGCCTTGGTTGTAGTATTGTCCATTAGGACCAGGACATGGCGCCCCCTTACCCGATGAAGAAATGTTCGCAGAGCCAGGTACACTGCACGAAGCTCCAACCAGTTGATACTCCGACTTCGCTCCGAACGGTTCCAAACTCCCTGTGCTGAGAGAGACTGGAGAAGGGCCCCCCATCCGGAAAGACTTGCGTCTGTCGTGAGAACAACCTTTTGAGGTTCCTGAAACAGCTGTCCTCTGTTGACAGATGGTCGCGTCCACCACAGAGGGAGGCGAGAACTTTCGGCGGGACCTTCACTATAAACCTTGACGTGCTCCTTCCTGAACGCTGATATGGCAGGAGGAACCATTGCAAAGATCTGGAATGCAAGCGAGCCCATGGAATAATGGAAATACAGGAAACTAGCTTCCCTAGCAGTTTGGATAAATTGAGCAACGATGCTTTCCCGGTCCACCGGATATCTCTGATAGTGGTGCGGATACTAATAAGTCTCTCCTGAGAGAGAAAGACCCTTCCTTCAACAGAGTCAATCACAGCCCCTAGATGAGATATACTAGTGGAAGGAGTAAGCTGACTCTTTTCCCAGTTCACTAAGAACCCATGGGACTGAAGTACCGAGAGGGTAGCGCTAGTATCGCTCTCGGCTTGATGTCGGGAAGGGGATACAACCAGGATATCATCAAGGTAACAGTGGATCCGGATGGGAATTTGTCTGAGGTGAGCTGCAATAGCCGCCAACACCTTAGTGAAAGATCTCGGGGCTGAGGCTAGACCAAAGGGGAGGGCTACATCCTGGAAATGCTGATTATTATAACAAAATCTGAGATATTTAGAATACGAGGGATGAATGGGAATATGGAGATAAGCCTCGGAAAGGTCAATTGACGTAAGCCAGTCTCCTTCTCTAATGCCATGTAAAATCGACTGCAGAGTCTGCATTTTGAATTTATGGCGTACAATGAAACGATTTAACCTCTTAAGATCTAAAATGGGTCTCCATCCCCCGGAATGTTTAGGCACCAAGAATAAAAGTGAATAGAAACCCCTTCCCTCTTGGGAGAGGGGTACAGGTTGAATAGCCCTAATATCAGAGAGATGTTTGATGGCAGAAGTCATAAGAGCCCATTTAGTAGGATTCCTAGAAATGGGTGAAACCCTGAAATGTTCGGGGGGAGGAGAAAGAAACTGCAGGGTCAAGCCAAAGCGCACTGAATCTATAACCCAAGTATCAGAGGTGGATTCCTCCCACTTGTCTGCAAAATGCCTGAGGCGGCCGCCTATAGAAAGAAAACCTGCAACGCTACCTGGGCCGGCGGGCCGTTCTACTCCCGGAACCCCTGAAGGACCTTCTGTAGCTGCCCCCTCTCTTGCCTCTGTCTCCCGAGGCGCCCCGGTCCTGGTAGGACGGCGAAAATGAGGGAGAGCCCTGAAATCTAGGAGAGAATGATGACTGGAAGGAGGGACGAAAGGAGCCCCTCCGAAAGGACTGGGAACTCCTGGCTTCCTGCCTACGAAAAAGTGAAGGCAGAAACTTTTTCTTATTTCGGGTCTCCAGGAGTAATGGCTCCAGAGTGGGCCCGAATAATTTCCCTTTTACTATGGGGGCTGAAGCCAACTTAGACTTATTTTTAATATCAGCCTGCCAGTGTCGAAGCCAAAGCAATCGTCTGGCAGAAACATGGGAAGAAATAGCTCGGGATGAGAATTTAACCAAATGAAAGGTAGCATCGGCTGGAAATTCCGCCGCTGCCGTGATCTTTGCAATATCTTGATGGGCTCTGGTATCAGCTGGGGAAATGTGTTGCTTCAGCTGTCTGAGCCACCTGATGGAGGATCGGATGAAAAAGGAAGCGGCCGTAGCCGACCGGATAGCCCAGGCATCAGCGGTGTGAGCCCGCCAGAGCGCCATCTCCGCTCACTTATCCTCCGGCTTCAGTGCCTCTATTGCATCGGTAGGATTGGAAGAAGAAGCAAGCCTTATAATTGGATCATCTACTTCCGGGGTATCTAACATAGCTGAGAAATCCGAATCCAGGGTAAACAACCTCTTGTCCTGACTAGAAGGGGCCGGAGAAGGACCCACCGAGGCCAACTGCTTTGCTACCAGATCTGAGAAGATTGGGGGGGGCGGAATAATGTCTGCTGCCACTGTCGGCTGTCTAAACATAAGGTCATCAGGACCTTCTGGACTCGATGGAGGGGGTTCAGAAGGAGGCTGAGAGGCAAGACCTGAAATGTTCTTTGCCTTAAATAGCAAGGACTTAAATAAATGGGGTTTAAAAAGACCCACAACAGCCGGTTGTTCAGGAGAAAGACCCTCATCTTCCGACATTTCTCCCTCCATTAGGTCCCCCTCCAGAAAGGGTTCCGAATACTGTAAGGAACCTCTGTCAGAACCTTCGTACTCTCCGAACGGTTCAAGGCCCACTCCCTCTTCTTCTTGGGTATCCTCCCCCTCTGGGAATGGAACATCCATGTGAGGAGGTACCTGACCATGCTGTGACGCTGGTGCAGAAGGAGATCTCCCGGATAAAGACTCAGCCTCGGGAGTCCTCCCTCGGGAATCCGGTCTAGCGAGCTGCTGCATTCCTTCAGCTATACCTTGACGGATGGCAGACTGCATCCATTCTCTGATGTTCTCAGGTACAATAATTGGAACAGGATCCTCAGAGCGTAGACCTGCAGCGGTTGGCGTAAATGTCGCCTCTGGTACACGGGAAGGCTGGCGGCCTCGGGTGGAAGTACTGCCCCTAGAGGAAGATGGTTGGCTCGGCAGGGGGGGGTAGAAGGGAAGGCAGATGTTATAGAGTGAGACTCTTTAGCTCGCTTGCTAAACTCCCTTTCTAGGGCCTTATGACGTCGTAAGGCATCTCTTTGAGAAGCACTGGAAGAATCCTTGTCCCTTCTGCGAAGGTAGTGCGTCTTAGACTTGGCCTTCAGAGAAGAGCCAGTAGGATTAGCCTCTGCCATGGTATTGAAAGAAAAATGGCGGTTGGCACGCCTAGGAGTTCGGCCTACAAACGTAAACCGGTTTTCCTAAAATTGGGTCACGTCCCCCTTTTTGAAATAATTTTAATTTTTTTTTTTAAAAAAAAAAAACCTTATGCAATAAAAAAAAAACAGAAAACAATTCTAGCAATTTAACTAAAATTCTGAATATATACACTAGCTATTAAATACCAAAAAAAGGGGTTAGGTTCAAGTAAGGAAAACCAAATAGCCCCAAAAGGTACTGCAAATAATAATAGTAATAATAATAATTCCAATTAGACCAAATGAACGCTGAGGCCAAGCAAGTGTGAAAAGGCAAGATAAGAAAAAAGAGATAGGCCTCTATAGGCAGCCCCCCAACAACATGGAGAGTACGTGCCTGCGCTTCTGAACTAGCTGCGAGTCAAGGAATAAAGCCAACAATATTAACACTAAGAGAGACAGCAGGGCACAGGACCACAGTGCTCTCACAGTAAAAATAAAGGCTCCACGTGGCCTGACGGTCCCGCTAAGGGCCTACAAAAGACCTCACAGCTCATTCTCAAAGTAAAGGGAAAAAAGGCCTTACTTGTTTAGGAAAACAAAATGGCGCCGGCCACGAGGCGTGCCCAAAATGGCCACCCGGCTCAGAACGCACAGCTCAGAAGCGCACCAGCCCACCGCAACTTCAAAAAAAAAAGAAGGAAAGAGCTGGGAGAGGAAGCGCTGCTTCCTCTGAGGCGTTCTAGGGGGGAAGACGCAATTTGCGCTTTTAAAATACAGCGCAGAGCCAAGCGGCTGAGCCCAGCACGCTTGGAACGGCAGAGGATAGATTAGAAGGGGGGGGGACAAAGGCTCCAACCCCTAACTTCCCTCCTGGGAGCGAAATCGCTCCACCAACTAAATTTGGGATCGCACTAGCCTTGCAGGGAGAGGAAAGAAAAATGAATCAAACCTGATCCAACTTTCATCGATCACCTGAAACGGCCAAGGAATCAGAAAAAGCTGCCTGCTTCTCGAAGGCTGAGCTAAAACTGGGAGGAACGCATGGAGGAGCCACGTGGAGGAGGAGGGCGTTCCTCAATTTCAGCTCAGCCTGTGAGAAGTGAAGACTGAAGCACCTCCCACTCTCTGGATGCTCGCAGCAGTTCTACGGAGAACAGGGGAGACTTAACAATCACACAATATCCTTAATTTCACATGCTAGCAAAGTAATACTCTATGTTCTATGTTCAGATTGCTTTAGAAAAGCAACATGAGATATTATTTCTGATGAACAATAGACAATTGACAAAGGCAAAGAATATCAAAAAGAGATCAGAATGTACTTCAGTGAAAAGCCTTTGATGATATCAACCATGCAAAGCTATGGAATATCCTTTGGAAAACCCAAATCAGCATGGAAAATCCCAGATCAGCTCATGGCCTTCATGCAAAACCTGTATATAGATAAGCAAACTAAGCAGACAGTTGTAAAAAGGAGTGGGCTGCAAATGTCGGCAAAGGTGTGAGGCAAGGTTAAATACAGTACTCTCTTTATATTTATTCAACCTGTATTTTCAATATATATTGAGAGAGTTTAGATTAGCAGATGAACATTGTTTTAAAATTCGAGTTAAATTAAGTTTAAACTCTGGGCTTGTCAACTGGAAGTTGGCAGTTTGAGACTCAAATACTGAGTTTTGGGGATAAGCTCCCGTTACTTGTTCCAGCTCATGCCAACCTAGCAGTTCAAAATCAAGTCGTGCAAATGCAAGTGGATAAATAGGTACCACTTCAATGGAAAGATAAACAGCATTCTATGTCATGCTGGTCAGATGCTCTCCTCAGCCAGGAAACGGAGATGAACACTGCCCCTTACAGTTAAACACAACTGGACAGTGGAAACCTTTGTTCTTTTTTTAGCCTATATACACAGTGGGTAATATAGCTGAGGGCACTAATTTGCAAGGATTTTCTAAAGCATGTAGTTTTGCTGAAGAATACATGGACTCATATTGTGATAGCTAATAGTACAACTTATTTTGCATTTATAACTAACTTTAGTCAATGCATGCTAATTTTCATTATCTAAAACTTCAAAGCTCTATAAACAACCTTTTTACTGACCTAAAAGTAAGAGCTTTGAAGTTTCTGATGAAAAGGTTCATACTGCAATATGTAACCTCATAATCAACTGCGTAAAATACTGCCTGCATTTGCAAATGATATTTCTTTCTACTAAAGGGATTTATTTTTATTTTAAGTAACTTCATTTTTAATGTTTTGGCTCATATCATTGAAGTCACACTCAGAAGTCTTTTATGTATTCCTTGAATGGTTATGTTTTTATTTTCATAATCGGGAATGCCTTATATTACTTTTTTTTTATGTGAACCAACAAGCATCATTTTGAATGCAGCAGCATAGAAATATGTTTAATAAATAAATATAAATATTCACTATGTGCAAGAATAATGTGAGGTGTTATATCACATCTAATCATGTTTAAATATTTGATTTCACCTTGGAACTGAATTGTAAAGTGCAGACTTCAAAGGTGTACCTTGAGTCTTTTTCTTCCCACTTGTTTCTTTCTCCATTCTACAGCTTTGCACTTATCTGAGGAAAAACCTGGATAACTGCCTTCTCTTTTGTAACATTTTGTTGATCCAAATATTCAAACTTTGGATTTTGGATCTTCAAAATATGTTTTTTAGTTCACATTTTATGGGTTAATGCGATGGTCAGATATATTAACAGGTAAAACTATTTCAAAACTCTTAGCAGAATTAAATTGTCTTTTCTGCTTTATAGGAATTCTATCACCCCATTGGTTTTACAAACATTGTAATGAAATGCAGGTAATCCTCATCTTATATTAATTCATTCCTCAACCATTGAAAGGTATGGTGACACTGAAAAAAATGGGCTATCGCCAGTCCTCAAAGTACAGACATTGCAGCACTCCCGTAGTCATGTGGTCACAATATGTCACATGGTCATATACTCCATTATTTCAATCTTACAGCCATGATTATGAAATCACCCTTTGAGACCTTCTCTGACCGGCTTTCCACAAGCAAATTCAATACTGTAGTTGGTAGGGAAGGTTGCAAGTGGTTCCACTCAGTTGACCCCACTTTTTCTCCCCTATAGCACCCACTTGCCCAAATGTAACCTCTATGAGCTCTCCCAAGCCCTCTCCTTACCCTTCCACAACTCATATGCTACTTATACCATCTCTCCCAGGCTCTCTCTCTGCACTCACTCAAGTGCAGCCTGTGCTGGCCCTCTTTGCCTCATTCAATTCATGTATGACCAATGTAGGTTCTCTTCCCACCACAGCATCTCTCCCTCCCATATTATTTATTTACAACTTCTACTTCTTCCTGCTTAATGGCATATGTATCTTGGGATTACAATGGTAACCAGGAGGTTCCATGATTGCCATCACTAAGTAATACAGTCACATGATGTGCTTCATGGCTGCATTGCTTAGTTGCAGCAATCTAATTACCGATGTAACGCTGAGGACTTTCTGCATGAATTTCCATCTCCCTCCGCACATTTATTCTTCCATTTAAGGGGGGGGGGGACATATTTTTTTTTAAAAAAGAAAGTACACATTATAGTATTTTATTACTTCTGATTTTAATAATTCTGAAATCTAAAGTTCTAATAATCTTCCTGCCATCTAGTTATATTATTAATACAGTAGCTTTAATATGAAGCAGTTGTACCATTCAGAGAAATTGGACCAATTATTATGCAAAATAATTTCTATGAAAGCAAAAATAGTTACCAGCATGAAGACATTCACCGCAGTGGTAGGATTCAAATTTTTTTTACTACCAGTTCTGTGGGCGTGGCTTGGTGGGCATGGCAGGGGAAGGATACTGTAAAATCTCCAGTCAGAGGTGGTACTTGCCAGTTCTCTGAACTACTCAAAATTTCCACTACCAGTTTTCCAGAACTGGTCAATACCACCTCTGATTCACTGGTACCCCAATTCAGCTAAACCTCTTTGGCTGGGAGAGAAAAATAATATTGAGAAAAGCAGGAAAAAGAAAGCTAAAAGCCATTGAGAGACAGAAAGTAGGTGATTCTTCCCATCTGAAGAAGGCTCCCTTCCAGGCAATAACCCAAATGTGTCACACCATATTCAAAAGTAATGTAGAGAATACGGAAGATGACAAAGATTGGATGTCTAACTGAAATACAAAGGGAAAACATGGCTTAAGTCTGAAACAAGACGTTGCAAATGATTGAGCCAAACACCACACATATTTTGTGGAATGGGGGAAGGAGAGAAGCAAAACAGTCAGACTTGCAAGATTTGTTGCTAGAGGTAATATTAATAATAGTAGATTTAGCCTTCTTGTGGAGTTGATTTCTTAGTTTGTGTTCTGTCCCTAATTTACATACTCGAAATCCCCGCGCTTGGATTGGCTAAAGCGCGGGGATTTCTAATTGGCCAGGCGAGCCGCGCCGATTGGCCCGTTGAAAGTCTCCCGTGATTGGCTCACTCCAAGAGCGGGAGACTTGAAACGCTGCCATTGGCCGCGGCCGCCGCGGCGAAAAGGATAAAAGCCGCGGGCTTTTTCCTTTTCGCCGGTTCAGTTCTCAACTTTAAAATAAAGAGCTTTAAACTAAGTCACCGACTCCTGGCGTCTTTTGCGGACACGACAGTTTGCTCTACATACAGGGGCTGATATCAACTTTGCAACTCTCACTGTGTTTTACTCTCCACCATACCACCTCTTATATACTTGTGAATTAGAAAGATGCCTGTCAGAGTGCGTGCATGGAGTTTCTTCTTGAGTTGACATCAGCCATATTTTTTCCTCTTTGTCACTTTGATAATGGATTTGGCTTATCTTTGTTAAGACCACTTCCTTATACTCTGTAAGTAAGGTACATGAATTAGAAATGTAAGACTGTTAAGGACTTAATAAAATGGAGTGGAGTGGAGTGGAGTGGAGTGGAGTAGAATAGAATAGAATAGAATAGAATAGAATAGAATAGAATAGAATAGAATAGAATAGAATAGAATAGAATAGAATAGAATAGAATACTGTGTTTCTCACAAAATAAGGCCGGGCCTTTTTTTTTTTTGACCCCCGAAAAAATGGCTAGGCCGTCTTTTTGGGGGTGACTTAATTTCCTCCACCACCTAGAGAGGCCCATACGCACATATCTCGCTGCAAGGCTGCTTCTATTGGCCGATGAAAGCTCCCCGAAGGCAGAGTCCCCAGCCGCTTCAGGGGGTGGCGTGGCTGCCAGTGTCCCCTCGCCTTTAGGCAGTCTCTTTCGGGCGATGGAATCTCCCCAAGTGCAGTCATCAGCCACTTCAATCGGCCGGTAGAAGCGGCCTCGAGGTGAACGCACACACACACTCCCCTCGCCACGAGGCTGTTTCTATCAGGGTTCCAAGGGTCTTGGGACACCCCCCCCAAGGGATTTGGCATGCAGTTGGTAAATTACAAAAGGGTTGTTTATCATTAAGATCTGTTTTGTGATCAAAGGCAACATGAAATGAGGGCAGGGAGGGAAGAAGTAGCAGCTTGTGCTTAACCGAGTTTCTGAACCTGAAGGTCCCTGCTCTTCTGCCACCTCTCTTTTATTGGTGCAATTTACATGGGGGGGGGGTGTCCCAAGACCCTTTGAGTTTATTCATTCATTTACATTTCCCCAAGGGGCTTTTGGGGGGGGAGTTTCTTCCCTGCAACGCAGCCATCATCTCTCCTGGGCCCAGCAAGACACTGTCCTCCCCACTGGAGGGAGTTGGGGGTTCAGGGAAGTGTCCTGTTAATCATTAAAGCAATCTGAAAAACCACCCTTTGGGCCCACCAGGATGATCTTCACCCAGCTCAGGCAAAAAACCCAGGAGCCCCTCCACTCTGCCCCCTCCCTACCCCCCAGTGCCTGCTCTGCTCAAGCCAGAGATGGGGGGGAAGGAAACAAGCCTTCCCCTGGGAGGGGGCTTGTCTAGGATGGAAACTAAGCAGGGTTGGAGCTGAGATGGAGTCCCCAGGCGAGGATTTCCAAGGCTGCAGAGAGAAGTTTAAAAGAGTGGGACAGGAGAAGACAAAAACTTCTTTAGTGACTCTCCTGCGATCCAAATGGTTGCAGTGGGAAATCAAGGCAGGGGGGAATAGGGCTATCTGAGGGGACGAAGAAGAGTGGCTGGCTCAGGAAGCAGAAATGCAGCGGGAATCTTGGGGTTGTCTGATATTTATTCTAACAACAGCACATGTACATTGCATTGAGTTTGTAGTTGCAGTTGGGAACCTGATGCATAGGCACGCCACGGCCCGAAGTGGCTGGGGATTCTGCCTTCAAGCTGATAGAAATGGCCTCGCAGCAAGGGGAGTGTGTGTGTGCGCTCACCCCAAGGCCGCTTCTACCGGCTGATCGAAGTGGCTGATGACTGCACTTGGGGAGCTTCCATCACCTGAAAGAGACTGCCTAAAGGCGAGGGAACACAGGCAGCTACGCCACACCCTGAAGCGGCTGGGGACTCTGCCTTCGGGGAGCTTCTATCGGCTATCAGGGTATTCTAGCCTAGGCTACTTGCAGGGCACTCCTAAAGGCAAGTTTTCTCACCGCCACCCCGCCTTTCCCCCCCATTTCTCTTCACCTCATGTAGTTCTAACGAATGATGTGAGAAATGGGGGGGAAAACGCATGGTTTAAATAGGCCTAAATTTTGAGGGTGGGGCTTAATTTCACCTCATGCCTAGAAATCATCTTGGGCCTTCCTATTGGTGGAGGCCATATTGTTGGAGAAACACAGTAGAGTAGAATACTTTATTGGCCAAGTGTGATTGGACACACAAGGAATTTGTCTTGGTGTAAATACTCTCAGTATACATAAAAGAAAAGATACAATCGTCAGGAGTCGAGAATCATAAGGTACGACATTTAATGATAGTCATAGGGTACAATAAGCAATCAATCATACTAGGAAACAGTCAATATAAATTGTAAGTATACAAGCGACAAAGTTACAGTCATACAGTCACAAGTGGGAGGGGGTGGGTGATAAGGAGTGATGACAAGATTTAACAGTAATAGTAGTGCAGACTTTGAAATAGTTGAACAGGGTTGAGGGAATTATTTGTTTAGCAGAGTGATGGCTTTCAGGGAAAAAACTGTTCTTGTATCTAGTTGTTCTGGTGTGCAATGCTCTATAGCGTCATTTTGAGGGAAGGAGTTAAAACAGTTTATGTCCGGGATGTGAGGGGTCTGTAAATATTTTCACAGCCCTCTTTTTGACTTGTGCAGTATACAGGTCCTCGACTGAAGGCAGGTTGGTAGTAATTGTTTTTGAGGAAGAAAGAATGACAATAATAAACAGAATCACAACTGTCTTCTTCTGGTTGAGTCCATTGGAAGAAATAACCACTTGGTTCAATTCTATGTTCAGCTACTGTTCCTTCATCTCCCATCTTCCTTCTTGTTCTCTGATTCCAAAGCCAGCACTACCACTAGGAGATGGCTTTTAGAGGTAGGCACTAAATAATCTTGCCAAGAAAAAACAACTTTATTTATTGTTTCAATTTATACATTACTATCTACTTACTGGTAGAATGAAGCTAACAATCTCAAATAAAATATAACTAACATAAAGCCACGTTGAAGACAATCTTAACTCATTTTCACAAAGCAGAAACATAGCTAAACTCAGCTCCCAAAGAAAAGCATTTATCTTGGAAAGCAACATTGGGGGTGTGGAGAATGAAGGACCTTTTTCCCCATGTTCACCAGTATACGGGCATCTTAAAATCCAGACAAATTTACAGAGCATTTCCTGCCAAACGTAATATTTAGAGATGGGTGATTTCTGTCAGGCACTAAACCTTAGCCAGTTTTGTTGATTAGTTGGGAGTCATACACATTTAAATAAATAAACAAGCAACCCAAGACTTTAAATTATGTCTGGGAAAGCAAATGATAACTAGGGCAGCTTTTTCAAAATAATGCTGTATTAGCTGGCATCATTTGCACCAGCTAAAGCTCTAGAATACAAGGTCAAACCTGTATAGAACACACTGCAATCTTAACTGTAATGTAAATAAGATTTCAAGAATGGTACCGCTGATACACTATATATAATTATGTGAATGATGTAACTCATGACATAGATTGTTTATTAAGAAATGTGGAGAAAAAAAATCAATAGCTTATATTAGCTTTTAGTAGCCTGACTCTACTTAAGTGTACTTGGAATGTTCTTATATGTAAGTGAAAAGATACAGTTACACATGCCTTCAGATGCTCATATTAGCATTACATGTTACAATATATTAAGGTCACCCATATTTCTATCCGAGTTCCCACTACTTTTCTTATGTACTTGAAATCACCTTCCATGCTATAGATGTATTTCTTGGAAATCATATTGGAGAGGCAAAAAAACTGAGATTAAGCACAGATATAAGCCACAATGAGAAGCAACCTCATCCGTTCTTCATGATCAAAGACACTAACTGGAAAGAGGATTTCTGCCTTTCACAACAATTTAGATCAAATACCCAAGCAAACAGAAGTCCATTACAGAAGAAAGCAATCTGATTTCTCACCTCCTGGAAATGTACACAAATATGTATTTGGTTATCTGAACTTATTTAGATGGATCATAAAGTTTACCGTGTAGTAACAGAAAACAGCTAAATGGTAGAAAGGGTTTTTGAAGAGGAACTTCAAAAAACATAAACTGCAGTAGCATAATGAGTTCCTGTCTATTTCAATATAGAATAACCTTCTAAGTCCTATAGAAATAAATCTCATTTATTGGGCATCTAATGATCGATCAAGGAATCAATCAGTGGAAAACTAGTTGTACAAATTTCCAAGGGCGGGCAGACATTTATCAGTCTCTCCCCACACATACACACACAAACTTTTTTTTTTTCAAATTAGGAAGTCTACAATCTAGATAAAAATGTACTATTCCCAGAGCATCTTAAATTAATGCCATCCTAGCTGAGCAAAGTTTAGGATGAATGGAAAATTAAGGATCCGTTATACAAAAGTGATTGAAGAGGTGAAACTAAACGAGAAAGCATCAGAATGCTTTAAAGTATTTCTGTCTTGCCGAAATAGGCAGGAAAACTTGTGGAAAACCAATTACCAACAGTGTAATGAGGGCTTCATAAAGAAAAACAGAGTTGAAAGATATTTGAAAGGTCTTCTAGCCCTGTCCCCTGCTTAAGAAGGAGACCCTATACCATTCTGGACAAATGGCTATCCAGACTCTTCTTCAAATATTCCAGTGATGGAAGAACCCACAACACCTGGAGACAGCTTTTCCACTGATGTTCTCACTGTCAGGAAATTTCTCCTTAATTCTAGGTTGGATTACTATATGTTAATTGGACTATTTATTTATTTGGTCAGTAGTCGCAGATTCCTGAAGAAAAATAGAAAAAGAAAACTAAGGGAAATTGGGCGTTGGTTCTTACCTAACACGCCGTTTCTCTTGAGCTGGGAGGATTGTCCAGAGGATGGGTGGAGCTTCAGTCTCTGCTTGTTGTAGGCTGAGCTTAATTTCTGAGGAACGCCCCCCCTTCCATCACGTGGCTTGCTATCTCGTTCCCCAGTTTATGCGAAGGAGAGAGGAAAAAAACAGGCATTCATGCTGTCCTTTTGCTAGACTTAAGGTGCATTGGCCGAAACGAGACCCCTCCAGACGGTGAAAGGAAAAGGGAGGGGCTGGACAATCCTCCCAGCTCAAGAGAAATGGCGTGTCAGGTAAGAACCAACGCCCATTCTCCTTAGAGCTGCTCGGATTGTCCAGAGGATGGGACATACCAAAGCTGGGGCTTGTCCTATGGGAGGGACACCGTCTGGTCTGTCGAGTCCTCAGGATCCCCGAGTACCCTCTGGAGGACCCTTCTACTGAAAGATGCCTCCGCAGCGGCATACCTATCGATTCTGTAATGCCTAATAAAAGGCGACAGAGAGGTCCACGTTGCTGCCCGGCAAATGTCGAATATAGGGGCCTGTGTAGCCCAGGCAGCTGATGTCGCCGCACTCCTGGTAGAGTGAGCCGTGATATCCCTGGGCACTGTGAGTGCCTGGGCCTGGTATGCCCTAGAAATGGCTGTCCTTATCCAGCGGCCTATTGTAGTTGAGGGAACCCTGAGCCCCTGTGACTTTGGTTGAAAGGAAATGAACAGGGCCTCGGATTTGCGGAAGGTCTGAGTACGTTTAATATATATCCGCAAAGCCCGCCTAACGTCTAAGGTGTGCCATAGCTGCTCCTTTTCATGGGTTGGCCTGGGGCAAAAATTGGGGAGGATAAGCTCCTGAGCCCTGTGGAAAACTGAATTAATTTTAGGTAGAAAGGACGGGTCAAGTCAGAGGACCACCCAGTCAGAATGGAAGACGCACAGGTCCTTCCTGACTGACAGAGCAGCGATCTCTGAAATCCTTCGGGCCGAAGTAATCGCCACCAAGAACATTACTTTGTAGGATAGGAACTGGAGAGAGACTTCTCTAAGGGGTTCAAAGGGTGGCTTAGTGAGGGAGGTCAAAACTTTGTTGAGATCCCATGTTGGGTACCGGTGAAGGGATGGAAGTCGTAAGTTTGAGGCCTGTTGTAACTATCAGTGCAATTCTGTACCATCCTAGCATTGTATTTAGCTTTCTTGTGTAAACATCAGACTCCTGTCTGCATTGCATCTTTTTGTAAACATTAAGACTCCTATCTCTTCAGTGATCTTTGCCAGGCATGCAAAAGAGAAGAGGAGTTTAAACAGCTGTCAATACAGAATGATGTTTTAATTGACCTGAATTCCTATAAATTACGCTTTCTGATACCCTGTTGTCTTTACTAACCTGAGCTATTATAAATCTTATGTATTTCCTGCTGACCTAAGCTATTATAATTCATGAATGTCTTGTTTACCCTGGGCTTTGAAGAATTTCACCCCCCTGTGAAAAAGCATAATAAAAGAGCCAGTGCCGAGGCATTTGGCGCGCTCATCCCGAGGAAACCTCGTCTCGTGTCGTTTCTCTCTCCCTTGCTCCCTTTCATGAGGCGCCCATCTAATGCGGGATGGCAGATACCGCATTTTGGTGACCCCGACGTGATTCCCTAAGGGGGATACGCAGCGGCGCGCCCATACTTATCAGCTCGGTTGGAGCTGTGCATCGCCAGGCACCTGAGCGAATTGCACCTCATCGGATCTGAAAGATGGTCTCGACTTTAGTAAGTATGGGTGGAGGCTTTTCTCAACAGCAGAAGGAATTGAGAGAGCTAGTCGCTTCTTCTAAATACTCTGCTAATTTAAAGGGCTTTCCCATAAAAAGGAAATCTATTGCTACATTATTGGCTTATGTGTGGCAACATTGTCCCAATTATTCAGAGGAAGGGTCCTTAAAAATTTTCCAATTGGCAAAAAATTGGTGAACATCCCCATTGTCCTCCTCGTGCACTTATTGGCTTTTTGGTCACTTGGAGGAAAATTATGGAGGCTTTAAAAGTCCATCAAAAAATAGAAGCAGGGAGTGTGTTTGAATCTCCCCTGCCAAGTTATGATAACTTTTTAATTTTCTCTAACTCAGGCAGAAGCTGCTACATTCCATTCCCATTGGAGTAAAATCCTAGAGGATTAAAAGCTTGTGAAATCTGGCAAATGGATGTAACTTAGTATCCACCTTTTGCCCCATGGAAATATTTGCACGTTTCAATAGATACATATTCAGGATTTATTTTGGCTACTCCTCAAAGGGAAGAAGCTGTAAAACAATTATTCAATTCGTACCTTTGCCTCGCTGGGACGTCCAAAATAAATCAAAAAAGACAATGGATCTGCCTACACAAGTTCTGCTTTTCAGGACTTCTGTAACAGATGGGATGTAATCCACAAGTTTGGAATTCCCTGCAACAGCCTGGGGACAGGCTATTAGGCTATTGTGTAATGAGCTCACTTATCTCTGAAACGTGCTCTTAATTGGTATTCATTGCGGGAAAAAACCCCGAACCTCCCAGCATTGCAAAACTCTCTTAACATTTGTCTTTTTACTCTAAACTTTCTTAAATCTAAATTCCTCCTACTTCTACTGCTGTTCGTCATTCCCCCCCCCCTTTCCCCCTCCTAACAGACTGTCATTATTCTGCTTGGCAGAGTCCTGTTGAGCTTGGGGGAGAGGAAACGCTGCGATCTTACTGCCAGAAAAAACCACTCTCTGAATCCCTGGTCAGGCAGTAAGACCCTATCATGGGAATTTATCTGCTACATCTGTATCTTAAAAATCTTTCCTGATATTCTTGCCTATATCTTCTTTGCAATTTCTACCTTACTTCAACAAAACCTATGCTTCCTGTCAAAAGACTATTCGTGTTAAAATCATTTCATTAACAGAAGGCTATTATACTTGTTCCACGTGGGTATGTCATGAAAATGCTATCCATAAGTTGAAGAAGGCGGAGCTTCGTGCCGGCGTTACAGCTGCGATCTCGGGGCTCTGAGATCGCAGCTGATATTTTCGCCCCTGGTCGGTCCTAACGGACCTAAATCGTCCCGGAGAGACGGTGATTGTGAAGGGCACTGTTCCAGGATCCCAGAGACATCGCAAAGTCTCTGGTTAGATTCGGAAGAAGCCCTTTTGCTGGCGGCGGAGAGGCAGCCTCCATAGCTGCTGAAGTCGGGACAGCTCCGAAAAGAAAGTGACTGGATTGAAGTGTGTCGGTTGGGTGAGAAAAACTCTTTTGTGTTGAAAATTCGCTGAGGTTGGAAAGTTCATTCTGAAGAGAGGAGGAAGCTGTGAGATTTTTTTTTTGATTGAAATTGTTTGAGCGGCGTTTTTAAAGTGCTGTCAAATTGAGGCTTGGGGTGGTTTTTTTTTTCTTTTTTTTCTATATTCCTTGGGAAAGATTTTATTGTGACTTAGGTAACCGGACTGAATTTTCTTTTATATATACTTTTAGGCTCCCTTTGACTTTTTTATTTTTTTTAGGATAGAGGCTTCCTTTGGCTATTTTTTTTCTTTTTTTTTTTTTGTATATATTAATTCTTTTTTCCGGTTGGGGTTGAGAAAGAGCATTAAGAAACTTTGTAACACTGCCAACTAGAGGCTTGAAAGTATTCTATTTGAATAGGAGAGAATTGCAAAAAGACCTCATCTCAAGGACTTTTTAACGTGATAAGATAGAGGGAGAGCACAGCAAAATATTATTGCAGGTGCTTTCCTGGACTGTTATCAACACTTGAGGTTTGGCTTTGAAGCTGCTGGAGAAGAGAGTCATAACAAGAGCCTTGGATAAATAACAAAGTGCAGTGTGTTTTCTTATATGTACCCCATTCGCTAGCTTTTTTTTTTTTAAATCTTAATTTTTAGTAATATTTTTATTTTTGCCTTTTACTTTAAAGGGAAAGCCTCAGAGTCTTTTCTCTTTTCTTCTTTATTTTTTTTTTTCCTTTTTATTGGGACTTTTTCGCTTTTCATATTTATCTTTTTGGATTATTCTGTTGTCGTGGTTGATTTTTTTTTTATTTTTCTTCTTCCTTTTTTGGATTATTTTTTGGATTATTGAGATTTTTTAATTGGATTAAGGTGTGAAGATCCTGAAGGAACTTTTTGTTTTTTGTTTTTCTTTTTTCTCTTTTTGCTTTTTGCTTTTTCTTTTGCTCTTAATCAATATTATTATCTTTTGGATTTGTTTGTTTTTTCCTTTCTATTTTTTCCTTTTTTATGGTGGACTATTTCGTAATTGGATTAGGGTCTAGAAGAACCTGAAGATCTTTCTTCTTCCTTTTTTTCTGTTTCTTCTTTGGTTTCGTGTTTTTTACTATTGGAGTTCTCCATTTTGGATTATAATTGGCTGCTCTACCAGTTGGGTTAAAAGTTAAGAAGAATTTGAAGTTTTGGAAACATTGAAATGAGCAAGAAACCAATACCATCTGGCATTGCTGCTTCTACCTCTGCTTCCCCACCAGCTGGAGGACAACGTTTAATTCAGACAATGTTGAAGCAAGATAAGGAACAAGAAAAAATAACTTTACAGTTACAGATGATTATGCAAGGAATTCAAGAACTTAAGACAAAATCAGATATTATTGAACAAAGAACAGGAAATATTGAACAAAGAACAGAAAATATTGAACAAAGAATAGAAAATATTGAACAAAGAACAGAAAATATTGAACAAAGAATAGAGAAGACTGATGAAAAAGTGGAAAATATTAAACAAATGATGGTTAAGTATGAGGAGAGATTCCAAAAAATTGAGGAAGAAGGAAAACAAAGAGAGAAGAAGATTGGAAATATTGATAGCAGATTAACAGCGGTCGAACAAGAAAAAGGTGGGATGTTGAGGTGGGAGATGGAAAGGTCAGAATTTTACCTTAGATTTCAAAATATAGAGGAGGAAAAAGGAGAAAATTTGGCAGCGGTAATGATAGAAATTTTGGCAGATGCTTTGGAAATTACAGAGGAAAAGATGATGGATGGAATAGATGAGATATATCGAGTCTATACAAGATATGCGATGAGAAATAAATTACCCAGGGAAGTCCATATTAGATTTACCAAAAAATCCATTAAAACGCAAATATTACAAGTAGCAAGAGAGAAAACACTGAAATACAAGGGTAAAGAGGTTGTGGTTTTAAAACAAATACCTAGAAGAGTGAGAGAGATGAGAAGAGAATATCGATTTCTGACCAAAATACTATTGGAAAACGAAGTGAATTATAGATGGCTGATTCCAGAAGGATTAATGTTTACGTGGCAAGAGCAGAGACATAGAATTGACTCAATTGAGAAAGCAGAACTTTTTCATGCAGAATTTTTTGGAGGAAGAAGAGAGGAAGCAGAGAAAGAGGTTTCATTAATTGAGTTTCAAGATGAACAACTGGAGACTGAAAAAGAGAAAGGAGCAATAGGGGGACAGATTGATAGTAAAGAACAGCGTGAAGTGAGATCCACGAGAGCTGTTAGACCTAAATATAAAGCATAATCATGGAGGAAAAAAAACTGATTACAATGAATATAAACGGACTTAATTCAGCTGTTAAAAGAAGGAAAACTTTTCATAAATTAGAGAAATTAAAATTTGATATAATTTGTTTACAAGAAGTTCACATTAAAAAACAACATGGACAATTGTTATTACAGCCAAAATTAGGGAAAACATTTACCTCTTTGACCCAATGTAAGAAAAGAGGTGTGGTTTTATACATTAAAGAGGCTATTCCAGCAAAATTGATTTACTCGGATGAAGATGGAAGAGTATTAATGGTAGAAATAATGGATAATAATATAAAAATACTCTTGATTGCAATTTATGCTCCGAATGATAAACAAGAAGAGTTTTATAAAAAACTGCACATGAAAATAATTGGACTGGACTATGTTAATATAATTATGATGGGAGATTTTAATGGAATTGTGGACAATAAACTGGACTATATAGCAACAACAACAAAGCAAAATAGAAAGGTTCTCCCAAGGTCCTTTTTTAAAATGACAGATGAATTAACTTTAAAAGATATTTGGAGAGAAAGAAACGTTAAAGCTAAACAATATACTTTTTATTCAAATAGACATTTATCATGGTCCAGATTAGATATGATTTGGATCTCAACAGAACTAATATCTAATATTAAAGAAACAAGCATTGAAACAAGTACCTGGGCAGATCATAGCCCAATGACAATTAAATGGAAGGGACAAAAAAAAAGATCGAGATGGACATTAAATAATACTATTTTAAAGGAGAAAGATTTTACACAATGGATGGAGAAGGAATTGGCTTTTTTCTTTAGAGAAAATAAAAAAGAAGATACTTCAACACAAAATGTGTGGGACACTATGAAGGCATACGCTAGAGGTTTGATAATAGATTATACAAGAAAAAAGAATATTAGGAAAAGACAAGCTTCTAAGGCCTTGGAAAATGAGTATAAAACTCTTGAAAAAGAATTACAGAAAATGCCACAGAAAAAGGATATTAAATTGAAGCTGGATGTAATCAAACATAAAATGGAATTAATAGAGAAAGAAGAATTGGCACAGAAAATTAGAAACTCTAAACAGAATTATTTTGAAGATGCAAATAAACCAGGTAGATGGCTAGCATATAAATTGAGAAAAGAGAAGGAATCAAGAAAAATATTGAAGTTAATAGATGAACAAGGCCAAGTTTGTTATGGGAACAAGGAGAAAAAAGAAATTATCCGAGATTTTTATGGGCAATTATATAAACAAGAGAATATTGATGAAGGAAAAGTCAAACAGTATTTACAGGAAGCTAATTTACCAAAGATACCTAAAGAGACTGAAGAAATGCTAGAAAGCAATATAACAATGATGGAACTAAATGAAGCATTTAAGAGACAAAATAATGGGAAAGCTCCGGGCCCAGATGGGCTTCCAGTAGAATTTTATAAAACATTTCAAGAATTATTGAGCATCCCATTGTTAGAAGTTATGAATGAAGTTATGTTAAAAAAGATGATACCTAAAACATGGTCAGAGGCTTATATTATACTTATACCAAAGGAAGAGACTGACCCATTGCAAATTAAGAATTATAGACCTATTTCTTTATTGAATGCAGACTATAAAATTTTTGCTTCAATTTTAGCAGAAAGACTTAAAAAATATTTAAATAATTTTATTCACTCAGATCAAAATGGATTTCTGCCAAAGAGACAAATTAGAGACAATATGAGAGTAATCTTGGACACTTTGGAATATTATGAGGCTCATCCTGAAAAGCAAATGGCTTTGATATTCCTAGATGCTCAAAAAGCATTTGACAACGTCAACTGGAGATTTATGTTATTATTATTGGAGCAGATGGGTTTTGCTAAAAAATTTATTCAAGCAATAGAAGCTATATACAATAAACAGACAGCAAGGGTAATGATGGAGGGGGAACTTACAGATTTTATTAATATAAGGAAAGGCACAAGACAAGGATGCCCCCTATCTCCTTTGCTATTTGTGTTGAACTTGGAAGTCTTGAATAGAAATATTAGGGATGATAAAAGCATAAAAGGAATGAAAATTAAGAAGGAAGAATTTAAGCTACAAGCTTTTGCTGATGATTTAGCTTTTATTTTGGAAGATCCGATTGAAACAGCTCCAAAGTTACTGGAAAGGATAGAGTCATATGGAGAGGTGGCTGGTTTGAAAATAAACAAAGATAAAACAAAGATTTTGACAAAGAATATGTTATTGAGACAGAGAGAAGAATTGGCAGATCTTTTGAAAATTCAAGTTACAAATAAGGTTAAGTATTTGGGGATATATTTGACAACAAGATGTAGCACATTAAAGGAGAATAATTATATTAAACTTAAACAACAGATAACTACAGATTTGAAGAAGTGGGAAAACTTGCAATTGTCATTAATAGGGAGAATTTCAACAATTAAGATGAATATCTTACCTAGAATTTTATTTTTGTTTCAAACAATACCAATTAGGCTTGGAAAAGACTATTTTGAAGATTTAAATAAAATTATGTTGAAGTTTATATGGCAAGGTAAAAAAGCGAGAATAAAGTTAAAGCTTTTGCAAGATGCTAGAATTAGAGGAGGTTTTGGTCTGCCTAATTGGGAATTGTATTATCAAGCTGCAAGTTTGATGTGGGTCAAAGAATGGATAACATTAAGGAAACATAGGTTGTTGACATTAGAAGGGCATGACTTGCTGTTGGGTTGGCATGCTTTTTTATGGTATAAGGGAACTAAAACACAGGGTTATTTTAGAAGACATTATGTACGGGAGTCTTTGTGGTTAAATTGGGAGAAGATAAAAAGACAATGTTATTTGAAAATTCCAGTTTGGTTATCGACCATTGAAGCATTTTCCTATCCTATAATTTACAAGAAGGAACAAACAGTTAGATATGGGGAACTTTTGGATGAAAAGGGTGAACTTAAATCGATCCAAAACTTAGAAGAACAAGGTATAAGGATGAATTGGTTTTCATATGCACAAATACACTCAAGGTATGATGAAGATTCTAAAACGGAGGGATTTTATGATAAACAGACTGATTTAGATAAGATCTTGATGGGTACTGATGAGAAGGTGATTAAAAAATTATATGGTTATTTACTGGGAATGAAATTAGAGGAAGAACAAGTCAAAGAAACTATGATTGTTTGGGGGAAGAATTTTGGATATGGGATTGATTTGGAGAAATGGCAGAAATTGTGGTCTCAAAATTATAAAATGACAATGTCAACAGCATATAAAGAAAACTTGTATAAGATGTTTTACAAGTGGCACTTTCCTCCGACAAGAATAGCAAGAATGTTTAAGAACAAATCTGAAAAATGTTGGAAATGTCATCAGATACCCGGCTCGTATTACCATATGTGGTGGACTTGTGAGGATGCTAGAAAATATTGGACTATAATTCGCATGTGGTTGGAAAAAATGACAAAGAAACATATAGATTTGAAACCAGAGATCTTCTTATTGGGAATTTTACCTGATATATATAGTGAAGATTTGAAATACCTGATTGTAAATGTATTAACAGCGGCCAGGATTGTATTTGCTAAAAATTGGAAGAATGAGAAAATACCATTACAGGAAGAAATTATTAAGAAAATATTGGAATGTGCTGAGATGAGCAGATTGACATTTGAAATTAGAGAGCAAGAGGATAAACAATTTTACGAAATTTGGGATCTTTTTTATAAATGGCTAGATGATAAAATACGATAATAGAATATTTAGAATGCTAGATAGTAAGGATTATCTTTATTTTGTCATTATTTTGCTGTTTGATATTATATTTATAAAGGATTTTTTAGGATTGATTTGATATGATTAGATGATTTGTTATAGAGTAAACTGGTTTAAAGTATTGTTAGCTCATTAAGCATAAATGATTAAAAATATAGTCAAAAATTTCTTTTTTTAGTGATATTAGGATATATAATTTTGGATTGACAATATGAGTTGTTATGTAACATAATTGTAATTGAGACTACAGAATGAATGCACAAAAATGATGAACCAACTGACACACTGGATGTACATACAAGATTTGATGTTTTTATGTTTTGTTTGTCTTGTTTGTTTGTAGAAAATTAATAAAAACTTTTTCAAAAAAAAAGAAAATGCTATCCATAAGTTTTCACTCTGCAATTTCTGTTTTATTTTAAAGAACACTTTACCCCTTGCTCTTTTGTTTCTTCTTTACTCTTCCTATGGAAAGGAACCTTAAAATCTTTTCCTCTTTTTAATCTAAACATAGGGGGATCTAAATGTCCTTATATTGTATCAAGGGTTTCCCCACCCCATTTAACGTTCTTAATGAATGATCAAGTTAATCTTCATTGTCATTATTGTAATTATTATCCTTTTTCTATTAATTGTATTCCTTCCTCATCTGGTAAATGTTCTACAACTAATTTGTCCATAAGCCTCTCTCCTGCTTGTCATGTTTTTATATACCCGAGCTCTGATCCTGTCAATAAGCAACGCTTCCAAAGAACTGCCCATGACGATCTGCAGAAGCCTCATAGAAGAGATAATATTGCCTGGACTATAACTGACTCTCAAAAAGTTCGTTTAAGTTCTATAACCAATTTCTCTTGCATAGAAAACTTCTACCCACCACTTCAATTCCATTTGGCAGACGCACCCACACAACCAGGGGATATCCTGCAATCCACAAAACTGCAGGAGGAACTTTAACATCACGCCTGAAAGGAATGTATTTTATCCCTGGCAATAATTTTGTTTGAGTTTGTTACACTGGTTTCATGGCATGTATCCACGGGGATGAAATTGTTAAATCCAAATCATTTTTGCATTCAAGTATGGCTTGTGAGTATAACTCTGATGATTTTATATCCCTATAGGTATCCATGGAACACCCCCTCGCTTGCAAAATCGTAGAGGCTTAGCTCTGTTATTTTTAAAACAAGGGGGATTGTGTGCTGCGCTTAAAGAAGAATGTTGTTTTTATGCTGATAGCAGGGGGGGGGATTTAAAGGAGAATGTTGTCTTTATGCTGATAGCAGGGGGGGGGATTTAAAGGAGAATGTTGTCTTTATGCTGATAGCAGGGGGGGTGGTTTAAAGGAGAATGTTGTTTCTATGCTGATAGCAGTGAGGTCGTGCTGGATTCTATGAATGAATTAGAAAAACGCTTAATTGGTATCAAGGTTCGTTTTCTATTTCACCATGGCTTACAACCCTTTTAACTGCGTTGGCAGGACCATTAATAATCATTATATTGATATGTATTATAGGACCTTGTTGTTTTAATAGAACATTGCAATTTTTTAAAAATCAATTATCTTCCATGACTACTGATGCTGATGTGTTATTGCAAGCTCATGTTATGTCTTTAACATCAGATGAAGAAATATCATTGCTGAGTTACTGCTCCTTGGACAACCCTGATGCTGACGGGTCGCACGCCTGCCTAGATGACGGGGACGGAGAACATTTCAGAAAAGTAGTTCCTGTTTTCTTGGACAAGGAAGAAGACTCGTCATAAAAAAATAAAAACAGAGGAGATGTTGTAACTATCAGTGCAATTCTGTACCATCCTAGCATTGTATTTAGCTTTCTTGTGTAAACATCAGACTCCTGTCTGCATTGTATCTTTTTGTAAACATTAAGACTCCTATCTCTTCAGTGATCTTTGCCAGGCATGCAAAAGAGAAGAGGAGTTTAAACAGCTGTCAATACAGAATGATGTTTTAATTGACCTGAATTCCTATAAATTACGCTTTCTGATACCCTGTTGTCTTTACTAACCTGAGCTATTATAAATCTTATGTATTTCCTGCTGACCTAAGCTATTATAATTCATGAATGTCTTGTTTACCCTGGGCTTTGAAGAATTTCACCCCCCTGTGAAAAAGCATAATAAAAGAGCCAGTGCCGAGGCATTTGGTGCGCTCATCCCGAGGAAACCTCGTCTCGTGTCGTTTCTCTCTCCCTTGCTCCCTTTCATGAGGCGCCCATCTAATGCGGGATGGCAGATACCGCAGAGGCCCCTCTCAGAAATGCCCGGATGCAGGGATGGTGGGAGAGGGAATTAACCCCCTCACAGGAAATTACGGTGGATAGGGCTACTACCTGGCGCCTTAGTGTGTTGGGGGACAGACCTTTACCAAGACCCTCCTGGAGAAAGTCGAGGACTTGGGCTACCGATGGGTTTGTTGGGTCAATTTGGAGATTGGCACACCATTTGTGGAAACTGTTCCAAGTGGCGTCGTAAATCCTTCTGGTGGAGGGGCACCTAGCTGCTAAGATGGTATTGATAACCTCAGTGGAGAAATTATCCCTTTTTAGACATTCCCGCTCAACCTCCATACGGCTAGCTGTAGCCATTGGGGGTCTGGGTGAAGAAGGGGGCCTTGAGACAGAGAAATCCTGTCTGCTGGGATCCTCCAGGGCGGGGCTACTGATAGGCTGCGGAGGTCCACAAACCAGGAGCGACGGGGCCAATAAGGAGCTATCAGAAGCAATTCCGCCCTCTCATGAATGACCTTCTGCAGTACTCTTGGCACCAGTGCCAGAGGGGGGAAGGCGTAAAGAAGGCCCGAGGGCCACGGGCATCGGAGGGCGTTGTGGTTCTCCGCTCCGAGGGACGGAAATCTGGAGATGAACCGTGGAAGTTGGGTATTGCGGAGGGAGGCAAACAGGTCTACCACAGGCAGGCCAAAAATTGCTGTCGCCTGCCTGAACAGGTCTGGGTGGAGGCGCCATTCCGCCTGGTCTATGGTGGCCCTGCTCAACCAATCTGCCCGGGTGTTGTCGATGCCTGAAATGTGGTCTGCTCTGAATGAGAGGAGGTGAGACTCTGCCCACCGACAAAGGCGCTCGGTCTCCCTCATTAGACTTGAGGACTGAGTGCCCCCCTGCCTGTTGACATGTGCCTTTGCTGTTATGTTGTCGGTGAGAATGAGAACGTGGCGGCCCTGAATATGACGGAGGAAGCTGCGGAGGACCAGATGGAGGGCGTGAAGCTCTAACCAGTTTATGTTGCACAGCCTCTCTGTCAGTGACCATCTGCCCTGAGCTGTAAGGGAGAGAAGGTGAGTGCCCCATCCGGACAGACTGGCATCTGTGGTGACGGTGAGTCTTGGTGGCTCCTTGAGGAGGCAGCCCTTGTTGATCGACGCCTTGCTCCACCAGAGGAGGGAGGTGAGAACCCTTGGCGAGACCTTGACCTTGCACCTTGAGTTGCTTGACCCGGCCCTTTGGTACGGAAGCTGGAACCACTGGAGGGATCTAGAGTGGAAAGGGGCCCAGGGAATAACGGGAATACAAGAGATCATTTTACCTAGCAACTTGGATAATTCAAGGAGAGAGACCTTCCTGTGTCGTCTGATGAGCCTAACTGATTGTTGGATGCTGAGTATCCTTTCTGGGGAGATGAACACTCTCCCCTTGACTGTATCAATTATGGTCCCTAGGTGGGGTAGCCTAGTGGAAGGGGCCAGTTGGCTTTTCTTCCAATTTATGAGGAACCCGTGTTCCGGAGGGAGGTGAGGGTAGTATGGATATCCCTGATGGCCTGTTCCCTGGAAGGGGAGAAGATGAGAATATCATCCAGGTAACAGTGGAGTCGCACCGGGATGGATCTGAGGTGGGCAGCCAGCGCGGCCAGTACCTTGGTGAAGGTCCTGGGGGCCGAGGCTAACCCGAATGGGAGGGCCACGTACTGAAAGTGTAGGTTATTATAGCTGAAACGGAGAAACTTGGAGTGGGAGGGTCGTATTGGGATGTGTAAATATGCCTCGGAGAGGTTGGTGGATGACAACCAGTCTCCCTGCCAAACTCCCAAAAGGATGGATTGCAGCGTGTTCATTTTGAATCTGTGGTACACCAGGTGACGGTTTAACCATTTTAGGTCCAAAATAGCCCTCCACCCCCCCGAGTGTTTGGGCACCACGAATAAGAGTGAATAGAAGCCCTGTCCCCTTTGGGATGGAGGAACTGGCTGGATAGCCTGAATGTCCAGTAGGTGCTGAATTGCCTCCTCCATGAGGTTACGTTTGGTGAGGTTCTTGGAGCGGGGACATGTAATGTAAAAATCAGAGGGGAGGAGAGAAACTCGAGGGCCAGGCCAAACCGGACTGTATCCCTGACCCAAGAGTCTGAAGTGGATGAGTCCCATCGACAGGTGAAGGCTTTGAGGGATAGTGTCAGGAGGCTTATCTGGAGCGCCGGAAGGGCCTGCAGCCGGAGCCACGAAAGGGCCTTCTGAAGTTTCCACCTCTCCTGTGCCTGTCGAAGGGGTCGGACCTGTCCTGGGACTGTCCCGAACCAAAGGAGGGGGGCCTTTGGTGCCTGGGGGGGAAGGGGGGTTGGGGATAGGGACAAAAGGGAGCCCTCCGAAAGGGCTGCAGAGATCTGGATTCTGACTTGCGGGAAAGGGAAGGGAGGAATTTCTTCTTATTCCTTCCCTTGACTAGGAGAGGATCCAGGGAAATACCGAACAGCTTATTTCCAGCTAGGGGAGCAGAAGCTAGCTTCACCTTGTTCTTGAGATCCGCCTGCCAGTGTCTTAGCCAGAGCAGGCGGCGGGCCAAGACGTGGGAGGAAATGGCGCGAGAGGAGAATTTAACTGAATGAAAGGTGGCGTCAGCTGAGAACTCAGCTGCGGCCATTATCTTGGCGATATGTTGATGGGCATGGATATTGGAGGTCGGGACATTAAGCTGGCTTAAGCTGGCGAAGCCAGCAAATGGAAGATCTGATGAAAAAGGAAGCGGCCGTAGCCGCCCTGATGGCCCATGCGTCCGACTGGTGAGCTCGCCTTAATGCGAGCTCTGTCCGCTTGTCCTCTGGTCTGAAGGCCTCTAAAGGGTCACTGAGGGCGGAGGAAGAGGTCAGGCCTACGACAGGCTCATCAACCTCCGGAGTGCTCAGCAGGGTCGAGAGCTCCAGGTCGAAGTTGAAGAACCTTTTATCATTGGCCGAGGGGGCCGGGGGGGCAACTGAAGAGGTCAGTTGCTTGGACACCAGATCCAGGAATATGGGGGGGAGGGATGACCTCGGCCTCCACTACTGGTTGTCTAAACATGGAGTCCTCCGGCCCTTCCGGAACCATGGGAATGGGATTAGAGGAGCTCTGGGCTGTTAGGCCCGAGATGTTCCTGGCCTTGTAGAGGAGGGATTTGAATAGCTGGGGCTTAAAGAGCCCTACAAAGGCGGGTTGGTCCGGAGTGAGACCCTCGTCCTCGGACATTTCCACCTCTGATGGGTCTGAGTCCGGAAGACGTTCGTCATATGGTAAGGACCCCACGTCATATTGTTCCTCCTCCTCCCTGTCTAAATCTAGGTCCCCTTCCACTTCCTCCTCGTCCTCCCTGACTGAAGTGCAAACCTCCCCTTGGGGGGGCATGAGAGGGAATGATCTTACAGATTCGGTGGCCTGCGGAGGCAACCCCGGTCTGGTCAACTGCTGCATCCCTTCTGCAATTCCCTGTCGAATAGCCATCTCCATCCAGGCTCTGAGCTGCTCCGGAACCGCCTGAATGAGAGGTTCCTCTTGGCGCAGGCCGGCAGCCGTGGGTGTGAAAGTAGCCTCTGGAGTTCGCCTGGCTGGTGTGCCCGGGGCTTGATGCCCTTGAGAGGGCGAGCTGTGCCTGGATAGGGAGGAAAAGGCTGCAGGAGGGAGGGGAAGAGCGGAGGTGGAAGGAGTGGCTGGTGCTGGAGGCACTAAGCCTGTCTGTCTAGTACGTTTGTCTATCTCTCTTTCTAGCGCCTTGTGACGTCTTAAGGCGTCCCTTTGAGAGGCTTTGGTGGGCTCCTTAGCCTGACTGCGCAGGTGGTGGGTCTTTGCCTTGGCCTTCAAGGAAGGACCCTTTGAAGGATTGCTTTCTGCCATTCCAGGTAGTTAAGAAAAACAGGGATTCAATCTGAGGCGGTTGGCGCGCCTAGGGGTCAACCTACAATGAAGGCCGGGAGCCCTGGGAGTTCTTTTACACACACACACACACACACACACACACCGTCCCCCGTTTATTATTGACTTGAATTAATAAATCTTCTTTGCTCCGTATGATTATTCCCCCCTTCTCTGTCTCTGTTTTCTTTCTCTTCTTTTTTTTTTTTGGTAAGTCAAGGCCTAATCGAGCCTTTGAAGTCCTCTGCTGTAACAACCTTTCAAGGTGTGTGTATATGTGTGTGTGTGTGTGTGTGTGTGTGTGTATGTATATGTATATATATGTATATATATATATATATATATATATATATATATATATATTTATATATTATTATTATTATTATTATTATTATTATTATTATTATTATTATTATTATTATTATTATTATTATTATTATTATTATTATCCTATATTGGAGAATTACAGGGCCTTAAGGGCAAAGCCGGGCCTAAACCAGACTGCCGACCCAGGCAAAACCGGGCGGGAGTGGTGGAAATAACTGCAGCCGCTACAGCTGGTTGCGGGGAGAGACAACAAGGGGAGGTGGAAAAGAAAAAACCTCCAACTGCAAAAGCACAATTTTAAAACCTCAGCAGGCCTGCCGGTCCTGCTGCTTTAAATGGGCACGCTGCAGAGATCGGCAAGATAGGAAAACCAAAATGGCGCCCGGCCACGAGGCGACTTTCAAAATGGCGGTTGCCACTACCGAAGCTTGTGGGACCCTTGTGCAGCGGCCATGAGGGTCCCCAGGGACAATCCAAGGGTCCCAGGGGAAAGACTACGAAGGAAATAGTCAAAACACTTTAAGCGCTATAAGAAACGGAGTTCGGGGGGGAACGGAACAAAAATGGAGCCTTTTTTTTTATTAAACAGATCTAAAGCGGCAGAAAGGCAATGGGAAAGGGAGGGGGAGGCAGCTTAAATTTTGCTGGCCTGCCCCCTGGCAACCCCTGGGGGGGGGAGCCCTCCCAGGAAACTATGCCAAATCAAGGGACCAGCTGCGCAGGGCTAAGGAGAGAAGAAGAAATAAAGGGTTGTATACGACCTGAATAGAGGTACTAAAAAACGAATGAGAGGAATCCTGAAACGGCCAAGAGCACACACACACACAGCCTACTCTGCTCGAGGGCTGAGCATAAACTGGGGAACGAGATGGCAAGCCACGTGATGGAAGGGGGGCGTTCCTCAGAAATTAAGCTCAGCCTACAACAAGCAGAGACTGAAGCTCCACCCATCCTCTGGACAATCCGAGCAGCTCTAAGGAGAAGGTGTGTGCATTTGAGATGATAATGAAATGGCTTGATTGAGGCACTTCCATTAAAAGAGTGCTTTGCTGTAGGTTTCTCTTGAATTTGATAGCACATACCCCAATCACAACAGCTGTAATTTGGCAAGATGTTCAAAAGACAAAAGCAGGCTTCCTTCACATGTCAAATACCAGCTGTCATCTTATAAGTGTCCATTTAAAAGAATGACTAACCATGTAAAACTGCAATACAATATTTAAAGGAATTGATTTTTAGAGCAGAAATGGTTATTTAAAATTAGGCCAAGATTTGCATATATTGCAAAGGTGTCGGCTTTCCCCAAACTAATATCTTCTGGTTGTGAATTGCTAGCATGCTAAAGTTTGTTGCATTGTGTTTTTGTTATGTGGTCGGTCATCTGCCATGACTCACTGCTGCGAAATGGACGGCCAAACTAATTGAATCAATAGCAGTTATATACTGCTTCGTAGTGCTTTGCAGCCCCTCTCTAAGATGTTTATAGAGTCAGCATATTTGCCCCCAACAATCTGGATCCTTATTTTACCAACCTTTGAAGGCTGGAAAGCTGAGTCATCCTTGCGCTGGTCAGAATTGAACTTCTGTAGTGAGCCAGAGGTGGTATTCAGCCAGTTCTGACAGGTTCTGGAGAACCGGTAGCAGAAATTTTGAGTAGTCGGTAAATACCACCTCTGGTTGGCCTGCCCCCATCTATTCGCTGTCTCCCGAGTCTCAGCTGATCGGAATCCCAGCTGATCGGCTGGGTCTTCTTTTGTTACCCTGCCCAGGAGAACAGAGCTGGAAAGCAGGTTTGTAGGGTGGGGAAGGAATGGGAATTTTACAGTATCCTTCCCCTGCCATGCCCACCGAGCCACGCCCACCAAGCCATGCCACGCCCATATCCACCAAACCACACTACGCCCACCAAGCCATGCCCACAGAACCGGTAGTAAAAAAAATTGAATACTACCACTGTAGTAAGCAGTGAACACTGCCTTCTAACCACTGCAATATCACAGCTCTCTAAATGAACATATGTGTGTCTCAGAGTTCCACTCAAGCACCTTAGCTGGAGAAATCTAAAGAAGCCTGGCTCAGTTTCGCTTCTGATTATGACCTTGTACAGGTAATCCTTGATTTATGACCACAACTGAACTTATTGAGTTTTTGCTTATCAGAAAGTCACAAAAGTGATCACACAACCCTGGGACACTGCAACTGTCATGAATACAAGGCAGTTGCAAAGCATCTGAATTTTAATCACATGACCATGGGGAGGCTGCAATGGTTGTAAGTGTCAAAAGAGGTCATAAATCACTTTTTTCAGTGCTGCTGTCACTTTGAACAATCACTCTAAATGAACTGTTGCAAGTCAAGAACTAGCTGTAATCTCACCTGCCCCTCTTCACACTTTTGAAACCAGAAGAGAGTGGATTCTAGAAGAATATTCTGTATGAAACCAGATTTCTTTCCTCCAAGCACTTGCTGAGCCACTTTTACAGAACAGAAAATAGTGAAAAATCCTCCCACAGGTACCAAAATAATGCACATTAACTGCAGTTGAGACACTCCATCAAACTGCTCCCCATGAGCATAAAGTAATCCTAGTCTGATGGGGGGAGAGACAAAGTTGTTCCTTTTGCATAGAGAGCACTAACACAAAGTCCTGAGGGTGACAAAAATTGTAATCTCTCTCTCTCTCTCTCTCTCTCTCTCTCTTTAACCGTCCCTGGTTATTACTATTATCAGCTTGCTTATCATTCCTGAATTACTCAGTATGCACAACATCCAAATGGGTGCTTTTAGTTAAGCTACTGAAAATGATATTCAGAGTGGCAACCATTCATTTTCTGCAAAATATACTCTTTCACTTACAGTTCAGTCATGAAACCAAATTCAATTTAGGACAAAGCAGGATATCATTTCAGGTCCATTGGATCCTGAAGGTCATTATTCTTTCTATTACAGTCTCTTTTAAGATAAAGCCTAGTCTTTAGTAACTAAAATGGCCTGGATACATACATACATACATACATACATACATACATACATACATACACATTGCATTCTGTAAATTTACCTATCCATTCCATACAACAAAAAGGGAGGGGGAAGAATATCAAGACCTCTCCCACAATGGCTATAATTATGCAGCCTCCTCTAGCTGAAAGAAAGAATACCATATTTTTCAAAGACACTCCGAAGTATAAGATGCACCTTGCTTTTGGAAAGGAAAACAAGAAAAAAAAATCTGCCTCTATCTCCTCCTTCAGCTCACTTCCCCACCTCCAAAATAAATAGAACAATCTGAGAACCTGAAACCAACAAGATTAAGAAAACATTTTAAGTGGATGCTTAGTTTCATTTTCTCAATACATACTATTCAAAACAATACCAATTGTTAAAATTGAAATACAATTTCAATTAATAAGAATTATAACTAAAATAATTAATTATATAATCCACAGCCTTCATGAGTTCCCCAACTCATCTTTTGAAGACCCAGAACACCAAAGGTATATGGTCAAGAATATTTGGGGATGGATAAGATATGAAGTTAAATAGATAATGTAAATATTGATATTACAATTTGGAGTTATTTTATATGTTCTATTGGCTTTCTTCTTTAATTATTATTATTATTATTTTAGAAAAGATTTTTCAAGTTGTTATGCCTGGATTGTGTATTGTTTTTTGTAAAATTAATAAAATTTGTTTAAAAAAAAAAAAGAATATTTGGGTATGCGGTTCCCCCTAAAGTTGAGGGAGCAAAATGGAGCACACCTATATAGACCCTCTGGTTGGATAGATAGTAATAGGATCTAAATACAATAGAATTCTAGTATCTCTGAAAAGAACTATATCCATTGGAAAGCTATGGAATGCAAGGAATAAAAGAGCTAGTTCAGAGCTAGTTTGGTCTAGTGGTTAAGGCACCAGGCTAGAAAGTAGGAGACCATGATTTCAAGACCCACCTTAGCCATGAAAGCCAGCCAATCTTAGGCCAGCCAGTCTCTTTCAGCCCAGACCACCTCACAGGATTATTATTATTATTATTATGGGGAAAATAGGAAGAAAGAATATGTTCACTGGCTTATTTGTAAAAATAATAAAGGTGAATTATAAACAAACAAACAGAAACAGATTTGATTCTTTCCCCCCATGTTAAATTAACTCCATGGGAAAATCCAATATTAAAAATTGGGAGAAAATTGAATGAAAGCAGGGATATTGACTTTCGACCAACTGATAATGAGGATGAATTTTTAACATGTGCTGACCTGAAATATAAATGTCATCTATCAGATACAAATCAGTGGTGATATTTATTTACAGCTATAATATGTATTAACTGATTATTTGGACCAGGAGTGTTTTCAGCTTCTGAGTCACCAAGATAATAGAACAACTGGTGAAATCTTTTGGAACTATAAAAAAAACCCTGCTATTAATTTTTGTAGATATTCGTTATCAATAAAACAATTTGATATGCAGAAAGTAAGAACTGGATGGACTAAAGAATTAGAAGTTCCAATATTGCCTATATAATGGGACACTGTCTTAACTTCTATAGCAAGAATGTCAATAAAACTTAAACTTACAACTTATGCAACAAAAATTGATAATTAGAATTTACTGGTCTCCATATGCTTGGATAGAAAAGGATTGTCTCCGACAGGCATTTTGTTTGAAATGTTAGGATAAAGTATTGGACTATATAAATGCAAGTTTACATGCAAGTGAGAAAAAATTCTCAGAGGATATTATCTTGAGTTATAATGACTGTTTACTATAAGGGCACATTTTAAGTTTTTTTCCTTGTTCTTTTTCACTCATTTTTAAGTGCATGTTGTTGTTTTTAATTACATAGGTATTTCTGTGTTTTGTTGCTTTTCTTTGTCTTTTGCTATTACCCTAGAAGCAATAAAATCATTTTAAAAATGATCCAATTTTACCTTTCAATGTTGTTGTTTTTCAGGAATGCAAATGTTTTTGAATATATTCTCAGCAAAGCTTAAACAGTTTTTGTTTTATAAATATGGTTTAATGGGTTTTGAAAACAGTTACAGTACTGGATGGAAAGTCAAGTGTTATCATTTGCTTCACTGTAACTATTTCTCCCCTTTGTTGAATCACATATAGATGTGAAATTATGAAGTTTCAACCATTGGCCTAAAAAGGGACTGGATTATTTCATATGTACAATGAATCGACTTACTTTCACTAGTCTCCTTGCATGCCCTTTAAATCATTAGGCATTTATTTTCACCTGCAAAGCAGCCTTTGAATTTAGTGTAGAAAAGACAAAAATTGAATGCAGTTAAGTAAGAAATGGAACACCCAGTCTTCATTCATACTGATTTATGGCAAAATAGTCAGATTGTAAATACAGGAAATCAGCATAATATATCCCATGAACTTACTTTGCAGGCAAAATCCACATTTTCTATTATTTAAGATCAAATGAGGTAATGCTCTGGATTTAGAACAAAAACTCGAATTACTACTGAGCCTAATACTTAATTCTGGTGCAAATTCAATCCATAAAACATGGTAACGTTTTGCTCTCAATAAAAAAACAAAAGAAAATAAGATGGACAGTCAATGAAAATGTAACCTTCAGTATCCAGTGTAACCTTGAAACACAGTATTATCATTTGTATACTGTATATGTCTAGTTTATATCATCTTCAATCTCCAACTTCTTGTTTCTCACAAACAGTAAAACCTGAAAGTCTTGTTAGCTCTTCATTTAATTCCAATAAGGAAGAATTATTAATTAATCTCCTTTGATAACATGCATTACTTGCAGTGTTTGTCTCCAAATCTCTGGGATGTTTTGTATTACGTATACATGCTCCAATATCTTATAAATAACTTTAAAATACATTGTCAGAATATGCCTCTAAGAAACATACTGTATCTTCCAGTGAAGTTTTCTACGTTCCTATCTTTCTCAGTCAATGTAGAGAAGCTAGGAAGAATAGTTACAGTGCTTAGCATCAAAGCATTTCATAAGCGATTATGTTCTCCCCAAATATAAATACAATCTGTCATGGCAGAGTCCTGTACTGATATGGCACATTTGTTCCAGACATCAAGACATAGCAATCCCACTACTTAGGTATCTAAAGAAGAAATGGTTATATACTGAATCAACACAGTGTGTGTGTGTGTGTGTGTGTGCGCGTGTATATATATATATATATATATATATATATATATATATATATATATATATATTCATATTCTGCTTTGTATACACACACATACATATACACGTACACATATAGCGGTGCAGTGGTTAGAATACAGTATTCATTGCCAGGAGTTCGATCCTGACTGGTTAAAGGTTGACTCAGCCTTCCATCCTTCCAAGGTCGGTAAAATGAGGACCCAGATTTTGGGGGGCAATAGGCTGACTCTGTAAATCACTTAGAGAGGGCTGTAAAGCACTGTGAAGCGGTATATAAGTCTAAGTGATATTGCTATTGCTACATACATATACCGTACAAATACTTTCTTTCCTTTTTATTTTCCCAATAACCTTGCCTGATAGCCTGCATGTCTTAAGTGCTGTAGATATTTGGACACAAGTCCTTTGGTAAAATTTAATAATACTTTTTTTTTTAGTTTCAGATCCCCCTCCCTGAAGAATCAGAACAGTTCCAGATATTAGAACTGTACTAATATTAATCGTAACACATTTTTGCAGGTCATTTGACAATTATAGAAAACTATGAACCTCCAGATGGTGTTTATCGCCCAGTAAAACATAAAGCCTTATAAGAGTTAAGGTCAACACTCCTGAACACAATGTTGCAAGATAAAAATAAAAAGATAAAGAATAATGCGATTCTGATAACCAGAAGCTTTCCAAAAGAAACTGTAATCATAGAAGAAACACGGCAAAAAGTACAGCAAAGTCCTTTGAATATTATAACTTTAAATCAGATTAAGGAATTTGGGTAAGAAATGGGTAAATTTTATAGTGGGCTTACAAAAATATTGCATCAATACATTTTTTAAAATTTTATTAAAAACTGATTTAGGATGGTATTCATAAATGTCAATGAGTAGGTAACCTTTTTGGCTAAAATCCTGCATAGCTGCAAGCAAATTCCATTGAAAAAGTATGCAAGGGGGGGAGGAGGTTAAAACTGCAGTTCTATTCTAGAGTCAGTTACGAAAAGCTGCTGATAAACATAAATAAATGTCCCTTCTAGGAACAAAACTGAGGAATATTTAAATCATTTAAATATTGTTCATTTTATAAAGTGTAACCTAATCTTTGGCTTCTGCTAATGGCCCTCTGTTATTCTTCCTTTCAATCTCGTATTACCTTCCACACAAGAGGGAAATGCAAGACCTATTTTAAAAATAACAATCCAGAGCTTAATAGACAGTCCCTTCATAAACTGAGCATCTGCCTGCTTCACTTCGGTGATGGGCAGTCAACATTGTTAAGCACAGTACAGGGGAAAAGGCAGATGCAAAGCACTGTTGATGAGGGATTTTTTTTTTGCTCATAAAACTGTCTCAATTCTCCATGGGCTCTGAACAGGTGTCTCTGCTTAGGCAAAGGCGATCAACTGCTTAGCCCCACGTCAGCTGGTTTTATCAAAGATAGACAAATTTGGGATGCCTGCACTACCACTTACTAAGAATTTCTGGGTTCCATGTCCCATTGCAGGAAAGTCATTATTAGAAACACCTGCAGAAATATCTCCCTTGTTTCTTTGTCTACAACTCAACAATGAGGAACATCTCCAACATGCTTGTTTTAGAGTACGATCAACATAAAGCCCTCCTGACAAAGGACTAAAGATGCAGTCAGCTTGATTTAACACCAATTCCCTTATATGGATCAGAAAGCACTATTTTTTTTTCCAAAACAGTGACAATGTCTGCTAATACCAGAGTCAGTTGATAGTGAGACAGGCAGCATATAAATTTAATAAATATAAATCTCTATGAACCTAAATAAGTGGAGCTGTTGCTTGGTTCATTTCAGAATGACATGATATATCAATTCACAAGCAGTATAAATGATTGTAAAGAGCAGTAGTGGAATTTAAATAATTTAACAACCAGTTTGTCCAAGGTCAGGTTGGCTGTCATGGGAGGTGTGGCACATCCCCATCCTCCAGCTCTGCCACACACGCGGGAAGAGCCTCTCACAATGGCCAACCTGACCCTGGGTGAACCACTGTTACATTATCCCCCCTCCTGTTATTAAAATGGATCCTGGGTGCTGTGCTGCACTGCAATATGGAAAATGATGCAGTGGGCAGAAAGAAAGGAGCAGATAGAAGAAAGAGGGAAAGCAGCCTGCTCCTTCCCTCATGCCGGCTGCTTCGTTGCCTGTTTCTCCATTGCAGCACAGCGCCCAGGATTCACTTTGATGTGGGGGGGGGGTACTTTAACAACCGGTTCAGATGAACCGGTATAAACCGGCTGAATCCCACCATAGGTAAAGAGTAATCAGACTATTTTCTCCACGTTGCAATATCAATAAAATGTATTAATGTAAATCCAAAAAATAATGAAGCATATTCTCCAAAACAATAAGATTTTTTTAAAAAAATCAAATAGGCATGTGGGGAAAATGAAGCTCAGAAAATCAAATTTTTTATTTATGTTTGTGTCGTTTTAACTATTACATAAGCAAATAATCCCCATTTTTGGAAAAGAAACTGCTCATTTTGAAGATCTATTTTTGTCAAATGAGGAATATCTAGATAATCTTAGCATATCAGTCGGTTTGGATCTTCTTTGCAATCAGTCCAATTTTAGTCACTGTTACAAATACTTAAAAGTATCAGAATGGAAAAACATTTTAAGTTTTGAGTTTGATTTGGGCTTTTTTTTTTTTGCAAAGCATGCTATTATGAGAAATCCATGGGAAGTTTAACATCAAAGAAACCATTTGTCATGGGACTGGATTATATGAGTATGAATCTTCTGTGTATAACAACTAGAATTCCTTAGCAAACATGAAAATTCATTACCTAGGAAAACAAAATAATCATTCTGCTTTGTGCACTGCATATGTTCCTGGGAAATCTTCCAATATGTCTCCTACAAAGCCCAATAAGGCAAAGTAAGGAAGATTTTCCCCTTGCAAAATTTTGGGAGCTTCCATCTTTAAAAGAAGAACCATTTCCAACTCATAGCTGTAATACTGAAAATTAATGAGGAAGATGCCAAAAAAATGACTTTCTTTCACAAAATCAGTAGCTAGAAGATACACTGAGGGTAATTCGAACTGAAGGCAGGACAAGAAGCAATGGATGGAAACTAATCAAGGAGAGAGCCAACCTAGAACTAAGGATACATTTCCTGACAGTTAGAGTCAGTGGAACGACTTGCCTCTAGAAGTTGTGGGTATGCCATCTCTTTTGTCTGAAATAGTATAGGGTTTTTCTGTCTGAGCAGGGGGTTGGACTAGAAGACCTCCAAGGTCCCTTTCAACTCCATTATCCTGATAAAGTTTATCATTACTTTCTGATTTCTTATGTTACCAAAGAAGATTTTTAGAAAAGGATTCCATAAAAAAAGATCTGCTGGCTCAAAGGAACGTTTATTCCAGTATTTTGCTTCCCCCACTGATCAAAAAGATACTTTATAGGAAACCCTAATGAAGACACAAAGGATCACTGCCTCAAGTTACTGTATTCAGCAACTATCATTCTGTTATATATACCCTATTATCCATTCACATTGTGCAAACATATGAATGTAGAGCAGGGCTATATATCTTTTAATCACTTTTATATAATGGTGAAATTATATTTTCTCCCTCCAACCCCTACTTTCATATGTTAAATGCAAAAGTCTACAGGAACAGTCAAAATACATCCAAAATTCTACTGGATTTTCAAAGCTTCAAACCGCAAGAAGGGTAAGAAATGAAGCTGCTGAAACAAATATAGAGGAACTAGAGAAAATTCAGATGAGAGCAACTAAAATGGATCAAGGGGCTGGAGCAGTTTCTCTAGGAGAAAAGATTGCGATATTGAGGGCTTTTTAGACCAAAAAGGAGGCAAATGAAAGGGCACCTGAATATGCATGGTGTAGAAAAACAGATAATGAAAATGTGTCTAGCCTTTCTGAAAATATTAGAACCAGAGATCACGCAATAAAACTGAATCTTGGAAGAATCAGGACAGACAATAGGATTTTTTAAACAAAATATTCAATTAAACTTTGGATTTCGCTACCATGAGCTGGCTACCATCTTGTCTGGGTTCAGAAAAAGAAAGGAGGGGAGGGGAGGGAAGAGGAGGGAGAGGGGGAAGGGAGGAGGGGGAAGGGGGAAGGGAGGGGGAAGGAAAGGAAAGGAAAGGAAAGGAAAGGAAAGGAAAGGAAAGGAAAGGAAAGGAAAGGAAAGGAAAGGAAAGGAAAGGAAAGGAAAGGAAAGGAAAGGAAAGGAAAGGAAAAGTTGGACCAATTCATGGAATACATGGGGATATGGATTACTAGCCTTGGTTGTTCACTGCCTGAGAAATCAGCTACTGGGAAACCAGTGGGCTTTCTTAGGCAATTAGTTGGCCACTATGAAAACAGACTAATAGATTAGATGGAATGAATAGTGGTTTGAGCCAACAGGGCATAACTTACGCTGTGATAGCTATATTTCTCCACTCCTACACCCAACACTAGAAATCAAGAAATAGACTATGATTATAGACTCTTTCAGTCTTAATAAAGATAGCTACTAATAAAAGAGCAAGTTAAAATTTGAGGGATTTTCTAATGCAGACTGATTAAGTCTCAGCTCATAACACACTAGATATAACTGCAATTGCAAAGAAAAAAGTGAGAGTAATTGATGTGGCAATACCAAGATATAATAGATTAGAAGCAAAGAATTAGAGAAGATCACAAAATATCAAAACTGAAAATCAATGATTATGGCATAAACTGGCCGCGGTGGTATCAGTCATTACAGGTGGGTGCCATACCATAATATGTACTTTAGACCAGTGGCTGCCAACCAGTGGGCTGGGGACCACTGGTGGACCGTGAGAAAAATTTTGGTGGTCCACAGAGAAATGTCCCCCCCCCAAGGCACCCCCCAAAGCAATTAATCCAGGCTGCACGGGAACATAAGGCTGTGCCGCCCACATGGCCCGCCCACCCACTGGCCCCACTCTTTGGCCGAGTGCAAACCTTACCTTGAGTAGAGCCATGTGAGCTGGACCTGGAAGATAAGACCAATGGTGGGGAGGGAAATCCACCCCGGGGTGGCTTGCTGATGTTGGTGGGAAAGTTGGTCCCATTTTCCAGAGCTGCAGTAGCGACAGGATTGGCCCTTTGGTCATCCCAGAACAGCTGCACCTCCACCCAGGTGCACCAGCCTGCCATGGACTGGAGGAGAAGCTGGTCCGGGATGACCAAAGGGCCAGTCCTATGACTACTGCAGCTCTGAAATATGGGACCAACTTTTCCACCAATGTCAGCAAGCCACCATCAGTCAAAATTCATATTAGTGGTCCGCGGGATTTAAAATTATGAGTTTGGTAGTCCCTGAGATCCAAAAGGTTGGCAACCCCTGCTTTAGACAGTATTTAGAAATTCTGCACATTGACAAAATTTCCATCGGTCAATTGCAAATGGCTACACTGTTTGGAACCCCAATGATATATATTACAGGATGACATTATATTACATTCCCTAAGTTCTTGGGAAGAACTCAATATGTATGAAAGCCAACACCAGCCAAAGAACTGGCAGCAGTGACCTCACATTGTTGTAAATAGATAACAATAATATAGATGTGTTAAATTTACAGGCTGCTGCTGTACTAGTACTGTGCTGTAACAGTAAATAAATCACTAGTTTTATACATGGAAGGAAATCACACAAATTCATTTTATATTTTAAAGGCGTCATGGCACCACGAAATTTGAAAAGACATGAATTTATATAATGGCAGCAAGGTTTATAAGATCAACCACCTAGACAGTTTAATATTATGTGAAACAGTTGTGAAGAATTTTGCTTTTAAGGGATCTTTTCACCTGGATGTAATAAACACTGCATTAATTGAAATATTTTATCAATACATTTTAATATTCCATACACCCTTTTTAAAACAGTTTTAGAACATTTGTGAGAAAGAAGAAATGCATTTTAAAGCTTTTTCTTTCTTCATCCTTCCCCTACCCAGAAACTTTTGAAAAATAATTACAACTTTAACAAAATAGCAATAGCACTTAGACTTATATACTGATTTATAGTGCTTTATAGACTTCTCTAAGCGGTTTACAGAGTCAACTAACTAGATTAATTAATTTGGAGGTTACATCCTATCATTTTCTTTATTCCAATGCTTCAGTGTAACTCTGGTATTTGAAGTAAAGTATACTTGTAACGTACATTTTGCAAACTTCAATCCTAGCATTGGCTTGCTTTTGGCATTCAGAAAGCATTCTGAATAGGGGCATTAATTTTAGCATGACAATTGCTTTTTTTGTACATGCATATTTATACTTTAATCCTCAAAAATCACTCATGTATACAATGTCTGAGTTATAAGTTTGCCCCAAATTACAGTGTTCTATTTATTCAATTATTCAGGATGCATAGGACTTCATTTTTTAAAGATCAAAATAAAATATTTTATTTCCGATTAGCAAACAGCAGTAGTTAACTCCATTCCAGAAATTAAATACTGTGCCAAATATACCTATGTGATCATCTGTAAACAAATACAGGTAAGTCATTTAATAAGAAAGATTTTTTTAAGATCTGCATTGTTCTCAGTTTTACATACACAGAAGCTCTATTGACTTCAGAGACTCTGGTGGGCAAGTTTATGCTAACAGCCTAAATAAAGTTAGTGTGTTACTTAAACATATAGAATTCCTACCAATGTTCTCATTCCAAGAGATTAATTTTCAGCCAAGACTGTCATACACTGATTTGCAAATAAGCTTGATTAAACCCAATAGGGTGTAATTCCACATAAACACTGGTCAGACTAAAACTATGTTTAGCCCTGCCATGTTAATAATAAATGTAGCATTTCTGGGTTTCCGGTTCCGCGTGGCTTCGGTGGCAGCAGGAATTCGCGACCGTTCGCGATTCCTGCTGCGTTTGCCGCCGAGGTACCCCCAATCCAAATGGGTCAGGGGGATATGGCTGCCCTGTAGGGACAGCCAAAGAGAGAGGGGAGCCGGACAGGGGGTTGGGGATGTCGCAGACCCCCTCCTCATCTGGAAAAACCCCTTTTTCCCAAGGTGGTGGAGCGGCGGTAATTGGACCTCTTTGATTAAACAGTAACCCCAGAAAGAGAAATAGAAGAAGGAAGAAAAGTATTAATTTTTGGAAATTTTTTTGAATTATTTTTGATTAAAAATACTTGGTTGGTTGTTTTGGGGAAAGTTTCTCTTTTCAGGATGGCATTGCTTGTGGATGAACTAAAGACTGAATATCAAAAATATAAAAAGGAAGAACAAGATGGAAAAGATACTTTGGGCACTTTATTTCAATTTTTAGAAATGGCGTTATGTACTTATGAAAAGTTGATTACGCAGCAGAATGACTGGGACAAAGAAGAAGAAGAACAAGAAGCCATCTTTGATGAACAATGGGTTTTTTCCGGGGAGGAGGAGAAAGAGGATAAGAAAAAGGGGATTTTAAGGTTTGAAAAAACAACCAAAAACGAGAAAAATGAGAGAAAAGGTGGGTGCAAGTTTAGAAAGCAAAGGAAAGGGAGTAAGAAAAGGGAGGAGGAGAGACAAAGGGGTAAAAAGGGCAAGGGGAAGAATAAGCAAGAGAGAAAGGGGGGGAGGAGAAGCCTCAATGGTGGGAAGCAAGATCTAAAGAAAAAAAGTTTATTGAGAGACAATGGGTGAATCTAATTAAGGATAAAAGGGGGATTCTGGAAGGTACATAAGATTGTGTTTTTATATGTGTATTTAGAGTATAAAATTTATTGTGTAATTTTAGAATGTACTAAACAGAATCCCAAGATAAATTAAGTGTTATATGAAGTACTTTTAAGTTAGGGTAATGAGTTAAAGGCATCACTCCAATTAGTGTATAGGAGAAGTGTAGTAAAAGAAAAAAGATGAATGGATAGTTGGAAATAAAACAGACAAAGAATGTTATTGAAAATGGTAATAAGATATGGAAGGATATATAAAGGTTTTGTTATGTTTTTTGGAGTTTTGTATGTTGATAAAAGGCAATAAAATTTTAATTAACAAGAAATAATTTGGATGAAAAGGAGAAGTTGGAATAAGATATGAAGTTAAACAGATAAAGTAAATATTGAAATTATAATTGGGAATCATTATGTTCTATTGGTTTTCTTCTTTAATTATTACTTTTTTTTTTTTTAGAAAAGAATTTATAAGCTGTTATGTCTTGATTGTTTGTGTACTGTTTTTGTAAAATTAATAAAATTGGTTTATAAAAAAAAAGAAAATGATAATAAGATATGGAAGGATATATAAAGTGAATATGATGTTTGAATTTGTGTCTGTGAGAAGAGTTTCAACCCGGGATCAGGCAGCCTTCAGAAAAGATGTTTTAGTTTTGTTTTTGTTTTTTCTATGCTCTGTGTTTTGTATGTTTATGAAAGGCAATAAAATTTTAATAAGCAAGAAATATAATTTGGATAAAAGGAGAAGTCTGGATAAGATATGAAGCTAAATAGAGAATGTAAATATTGATATTACAATTTGGAATTATTTTGTATGTTCTATTGGCTCTCCTTTAATTTTTTTTTTTTTTTAGAAAAGATTTTTCAAGTTGTTATGCCTGGATTGTGTATTGTTTTTGTAAAATTAATAAAATTTGTTATAATAAAAAAAATAAATGTAGCATTTCTGCTCAGATCAGTATTTTGCAGGCATAATAGTAGCCTTATGCACAGACTGCAAGTCTAACTAGCTTGCTGGAACAATAAAACTTTTAAAAGATCTTCGAACCTTTTACAAGATAAAATTCAGCATGAATAAATTACAGACGGTTGCTCCTCGATATACAATCAAAATTGGGTCTAGAACAGAACAGAATAACAGAGTTGGAAGGGACCTTGGAGGTCTTCTAGTCCACATACACACACACACACCCAGTCAAGCAGGAAACTTATACCATTTCAAACAAATCATTGTTCAATCTTTTCTTTAAAATCTCCAGCATTGGAGCACCCACAATTTCTAGAGGCAACTCATTCCACCAATTAATTGTTCTGTCAGGAAAATTCCCTTTATTTCCAGATTGGTTCTCTCTTTAATTAGTTTCCATCCATTGTTTCTTATCCTAGCTTCAGGTGCTTTGAAGAATAGATTGACCCCCTCTTCCTTGTGGCAGCTCTCAACTATTCGAACATTGCTATCAGAACTTCCATTGCTAAGTGAGATGGTTGTTAAATGAATCCTTCACAACTTTATGAACTTTATTGCCATGATCTTTAACTGAAGCACATGGTCATTAAGTGAAACCGGTTTCTCCCATTGACTTTGCTTGTCAGAAACCCAGGAGTGGGATTCTACGGGTTCTCACCAGTTCTATAGAACCCCTTGTTAACTTTCTAAGCAGTTCAGAGAACCTGTAGTAAGAAGAAATCTCCTTTGGTTTTTTTCCCACCCTTATTACATTCTTAGCAGTATGCCTAGACTTACTGTCTCCTAAGGAGGTTTCTTTCTTTCTTTCCTGAAACTTTCTCAAAGGGGAAGGGTTGTTTTAAGCTTTTTACACTGCTGTTGGGAGGAAATATTCCCCTGGAAATACTTCCAGCCGGCATGCAATGATCAGCACTTTGAAGAAATAATTGAATAACAAAGCAGAGCTGTGGAAATAAGCTTTTTAGTGACAAGGAACCAACATGAGTGACATTCAGCAAGAATTCTTGGCTAGCTAGAAAGATTGACATTCAAACGTGAGTTTACATACCTTTCTGAGTATGGTCTAAAACTGGTTTTTGATGAAGTTTAATTCTGTCCTTGGTGATGTTTAATCCTGCGTTTATTGATGGGATAATTTCCCCAATCCAACTTTGTTTGGAAGGAAAAAGATTAATCTCTGTTCCTGAAAAGAAACTGGGTTGAGAAATCTGGCTAGTTCTTGTGTCTATTTATTCTGGTAATTGGTTTAACAAGCAACAACTCCTGTTGTGATTTAATTATTTATATTGTGTTTGAATTTTTTCCTGCCTCATGGTTTCTTTTTCTATCTGGGGAGGGGATCTTCCTTCACTGCTTTAGTGGTATTTGGCACTGTCCTTTTGGGGTGTACTTCCAAGAGGCAGGATGCAAGCTTGGTACTGATTTTTTTACTGCCTTTCTGGGGGGTATGTGACCTTTCCTTAAATCTGGATGATTTCCTTGGGATATCTTGTGAGGTGAGGGAGACCAGCTGGTGTCTTTAAGTGGTGCAAATGGATCTAAGGATTGCTTCTCTGGGTGTGCTCTTTCTGGAGAGCTTAAATGACCTCTCTGTTAAAGGGTTTCACTTTATGAGCAAGAGTTGGCTGCTGATGGTTATCATTGCACTTTAACTATTTTAATTCCTCAAGGTGCTTTGGCACCCTGCCTGATTTGTAACTCCGGCTCGCGGGTATTTTTAATCTAATGATTGATATTTAGGGTAGCTTTTTGCAAGCAAAGGAGCTTTTTGTATTGTTGTATAGGTAATCCTTGACTTACAACAGTTCATTTAGTGACCATTTAAAGTGAGAATGGCACTGAAAAAGGTGACATGACCATTTTTCACATTTACGACTGTTAATGACAGCATCCCCACTGTCATGAGAGGCCAGGCGAGAAAAGGTGCCCTTCGATGTGAGTGATGTCGAGTTGGCCATGCCTATCCAGTCACATGACCACCAAGCCATGCCCACCAACTAAGCCACACACACAGAACCGGTTGTTAAAAAATTTGAATCCCACCCCTGCAGAAACCTCCTGGAAAGGTCATGAATGACAATCATCCTGAAATACTACAACCATCCCAAAGCCATGTCATTCACTAAGGGCATAAATTTTTACCATGTGATCACAAGGATGCTACAACAGTCATAAATGCAAGTATCGTTCTTAAGTCATTTTTTATCATGCTGTTGTAACTTCAAATGGTCGGTAAATGAAGCGTTGTAAGACAAGGACTACCCACATTTGTGTTATAATCCTTTTTACACTTGGAAGAAAGCACAAGTAAGTTATTGTGTATACAGTACTTAACTAATAAGAGCTGTGTAGATCACAGAAATAAAGTATTCAAACTTTCTTCCCTGTACTCCAAGCACTGAGATTGGCAAGCTCTGTTAGGGATATACACCCTAGCAGAATGTGCACGGCAGTCAGGCAGGCAGGCAAAATATGTGAGATAAATGTTTTTGTAGCTTACACTCAGTAAAACAGATACAATGTGCTAGTTAAATAGTTTATTCCAGTAAGAGTTTTAGCATAGTCAAACAGTCCATGTATCATTCACTAGTTCAGTCCCTCCGGGGATTATTCAGTTGCAAAGTCCAGTGTCGAAAAAGAGGTCAGTAAACTTACAAATATCAGTCCAGTAATATATCTTCTCCCAGTAGAGATATAAAGAAGTTCAAACCTCCTTTCTTCCTTCAGCAGCAGCAGCAGCAGCAGGGAACCATCAATCCATCATTGTCAGCAAGCAATTCAGTAAGCCAGCAATCAATCAAGTTCTCTTGCTCCCTCTTATGGTGGTTTCACAACTGCACCCAAAATTACATGCTTTGCAATTTAAAGTGACACACACTTACATTCATTATCATAGTTTATATAATTTTACCCAAACTATGTTAGATAACCTTGTTATTCCTAACAAGCTCCATATAAATTAAAACATGAATAGAAGAAAGGTGCTTCTCCAAAGTTAAGACACCATATCATATGAGTTCTCCCCTTTCATTATAGTATGAAAAATAAATTGATTTTCCGTTTTTCCATCTCACAACTTCTCTACTAGTGTGGCAGCCCTGACTGACATATAAACACTGCCATAACCTGCCTGGCCAACAAGGTAACTTGGCAAGCATTTCTAGTTTATGTATGTGTGTGTGTGTGTGTTTGTTTGTTTGTCTCCCACATGTAGTTCTATTTGTCTATTTTTCCCCCCAGTCCTTTCACACTTTTTAAGATTGCTACCTTGCCCAGTGTGGGGTTGAATCACTCCTGTTTTTTTCTTACTCAAACCTCATTACCATCTCACAAATGCACACAGGGCTGGATTGACTGGGATTCATTTCACCTGGCTTGTTAAGATCTTGTATAACCTGTAATAAAGCTAGGCTTTACAATAACTCCAAAATTATCATACTGATTCCTATCATAATATTTAATTAATGTATTGGTATATGGGGATGATATTTCGTCCACTAAAACACTTAATATCCCATTTTAATTGAAAACCAGTTTCTTCAGCTTAAAAAAAAAACATTGAAATGGAAGGAAGAATTGACCAGAGAGTAAACTTGCACATAAAATACTAATCACAAATAATAGCCACCATAAAAGTATTACATATTAGTCTTATGTTCATTTTAAAATGATATTAACATTGTAGTTAATTTAACATGAATGTTAATTTTGTTCTAATTAACTGGTAGAAAAAAAAACAAATAAGGGCATTGCTCAAACCCCTTTTTATAATTAGAAATCTGCAATACATTTGTTTTAAAACTGTTTATGGAAGATTTCAGAAAATATTATTCGAAACTAATTAAATGACATATAGTTAAAAAGCCATTAGGTATATACTGTAGCTATTAATTTGTGGGTTAAATAATTCAAACATTCACTGGTTCATTAAGGACAACGCAGCTATAATTTGTAAAGTGAAACAAAACTGACTGGGACAAAGTTGGACAATTACACCAGCTGAGATGTTTACTCAACAATAGGTTTTTAAAAAGGGGTAGTAGTTTCACGGAAACTCAGCATCCTTTTATATTGTATGCATACATGGGATTTATATCAAATCAGTCTCATGTTTATCAATGAGAATTGTGGAATATCAAGTCTCCAGACCAGAAAACGTTTCATATATAAAACACAATAGCAGTTGGATATCTAACCAGAGCAGGCCAAATCTGGTGGATTCGTTTCCTCCTTCACTTCAGCACAGGCTATGCCCCAACCTGCTCACCATGCTACAACAGATCTTGTAGATGTGGTTGCCGCACCTGGATTCACGTGTGCTGAATATTCGAATGATCTACTCCACAGCTTGCTTTCTTTCTTTCACTCTCTGCATCTGCCATTGCTGCTCCCAAACAACCATCTACTGCAGAGCTGTCAAACTTGCAGCCCACAGGGCAGATGTATCATGCGCTGACACACCCAATTTAGTGAAGGGGGGGAAAGTCGCAATAAATCTTATGACAATGCAATTGACACCCCGATCTACTGTATCCTAATATTCCCAGCACTTCCCTTCCCAACAGACACTGCTGCCCTACCTGAAGAACCGACCACCCATCTGTTCCACTACTTCCTCAGTGTCTTCCTTTCTTCCACTAAACTACTGCTGCTGCTACTCCCACACTATATACAGCTTTGCATTTTGTCTTCTTCCACTTCTGGGATGCATGTGCTTCAGTTCTGTGTCCAGGTGAACACAAAGCGCGGTTATAAGTGATGTTGACTGTATGCACAGAACAGTCCAGGCACAGAAAATTTTGCACACGAGAACTACGGCAATATATTTTGTGAAAATCTTTAATTAAAAAAACAAAGCCACAGTACTAGTAATCGCTGCCCATTAACATTGGCTTTTCAAACATCAATTGCATTCACCCCACCAACATTACAAACATTATTTTTTCTAACGAGCCTTTTATTCTCTCATTGGGTGCAAAATTCCGGGGGGGAGGGGGGGGAGGAAGCAGCAAGGATATGGTTACAATTCCTGAAGAAAATAAAGGGGCCACAGTACAAAATGTATTAAGGACCTCTCCTCTGCAATTCAACTCCCCCTTTTTATTTCTGAACAGAATTGGAATTTTCTAAAACCAATGTGTACAGGTAATCCTCTTTTAATGATTGCTCATTTAGCAACTTTCAAAATTACTACAATGCTAAACGAGGCTTATTTATGACTGGTCTCTGTGTACATAGGATTGGGATCCGGATACTTGGCAACTGGCTCACACTTACAAATGTTGCAGCATCTCGCAGTCACATAAATACCATTTGTAATCTTCCCTGCCAGCTTCCTACAAGCGAAATCAAGAGGGAAGCTAGCAAGGAAGGTCACAAGTCATTTCATAGGTTGTTTGCCAAATACCAACCCAGCCGCAGCTCCCCTTGGCCCTGCCACACTCATTGCTAGTCACCCAGAGAAATCCCCCTGCCTGGCAGTAACCATTTACCGCCATGCTTGCAAACCATCAGGGAGTCACTTAATGACCTGCCATCCAAGCTTAACAACAGCAACAGGGACTGCCAGGATTGTCATCAAATAAGCAATGCAGTCATATGACATCGTGCTGCAGAACCGTATCACTTAGTGATGGAAATTCTGGTCCCAATTACCATGTAAACTGAGGATTACCTGTAGTCCTGGAGTCATGTGCTCATCATTTACAACCTTCCCACCCAGCTTCTGGCAAACAAAGTCAATGGGAAAAGCTAGATTCCCTTAAAGACTGCATAATTCACTTAACAACTGCAATGTTTCACTTAATGACCATGGCAAAAAGGTCATAAATTGGTCATGGCTCACTTCACCACCACCTTGCTTAACAACAGAAATTCTGGTCTCCATTGTGGTCATAAGTCAAAGACTACCTGTATATAATTTATGTTGAAGTACACCCTGAAATAGAATTACCAGTAAATCAAGACCCTAGATTTTTTTTTTTATAAAAAGCAGATTTAAAACAGTGCAGTTGTTAAGACACTCCTGTTTAATCTTTATTTTTCATTCTACAGCTAAAGCATAATGCTTCCCAATTTAAAAAGTGCTAATCATTTCACTGATTGAATAATACTCTACTGAAGCATTATTTCTTTAAGTCTGCAGCTGAAAAAAACAGGTTGGTGTTTTTCAAGCATTTTTGTTTTGTTTTTGTTTTAATTAAAAATTCATGGCCTTCTTTCTGGCATTTTAAATCAAGATTATGTTCAACACATTTACATACTGTATTTTTGTTTTTGTCACAACTGGTATTCAAAACCTCAAAAACGTCAACTTACACTTTGACAATTGCTGTGTACCTTGTAGTTTACAGAGAAAACACTATATATAAAGCATGTTGTATCAGAAGGCTTGGAGAGGAAAAAGCTTTTGCCAGTGAAATTGAAACTGTAGACAGAAGAGGTTAATAGTATAAACCATGTAGGCTGTTAGCAATAAAACTGAAGAAGGTAGCAAGTCGATAGTGGGGCTAAGGCTGGTGACTTTTCATCAAAGATTAAAACATCAAAGCATACCAACTGTGAGCAGCACAAGAAAATAAGGGGAAAATTTCTATAGCCACTGGTGCTTTCAATTTTCAGGATCTACAACTCGTCCAGGGATGTCAAACTCAATTTCATTGAGGGCCTCATCAGGGTTGTGTTTAACCTGAGGTGGGGGGAACATGGGGGCATGGAAGGGGTGGGCGTGGCCAGCTTGATGTCACTGCAATGGCCTGCTGCAGCCCTCTCCCAGCGAAAATGAAGCCCGTTTTGACCAAAACCAGAGCCAGATAGCCTCCCTGGACTCCATTTTTGCTGGCAGGCACCTCAGGCCGGCCCTTCACTGTTTTCAGGGCCGGATCCAGCCCGTAGGCCTTGAGTTTGATACCCCAGAACTAACTGGCTTATAACAGAGGTGGGCCACCTCACATCCCATAGCCTGGTTGCAGCTCTCAATGGCAAATGAATACCCTTCTCTAAATGTATGCTATGAATGCTACTGGGAGACTAGCAATCTAGAAAACTGGGAGGAAGCAGATGATGCTATTTCTCTCCTATTCTGATCTCATGGAGAAAAACATGCCCTGGACCACAGGGGTGTTGGCATAGTTCATTTATTTAAGTTTTATATACCTTTATTATTTTTATTAACTCAAGGCAGCAAACCTAACTCATCTTCCTCCTCCTATTTTCCCCATAACAACAACCTTGTGAGGTGGGTTGGGCTGAATCAGAGTGACTGGCCCAAGTTCACTTAGCAACCAAGGTCTCCTAGCAAGATACTAAACCGGCAAGAATTTTGCCAACACCTCAGAAGACAAACTCGGGATCCAAAAATATCTTAACAAACTTAAACAATGGGCCCTATCCAACAAAATGAATTTTAATGTGGAGAAAAGCGAAGTTTTACACTTAGGTGGGAAACATCAATGTTACAGGCACAGATTAAGCGAGACTTTGCTCAAAAACAGTAACTGTGAGAGGAACTTTGGAGTCCTAGTGAATGATCCCTTGAATATGAGCCAGCAAAAAGCTAATATAATCCTGGGTTGCATAAACAGAGGACATAGAATCAAGATCATGTGAAATATTAGTGCCACTTTATAAAACCCTAGGAAGACCACACCTGGAATACTCCAACCAATTTTGGTCACCATATTACAAAAAAGATGTTGAGACTTTGGAAAAAGTTCAGAGAAGAGTAACTAAGATGATCAAAGGCCCAGAGACAAAAAGACATGAAGAATGGCTGCAAGATTTGGGTTTGTCTAGTCTAAAGTAAAGAAGAATTAGGGGAGACATGATAGCAGTATTCCAGTATTTGTGGGGTTGCCACAAAGAAGAGGGGGTCAAATTATTCTCCAAAGCACCAGAGAGCAGGACAAGGAACAATGGTTGGAAACTAATAAAAGAGAGAAGCAACCTGGCATTAAGGAGAAACTTACTAAAAGTGAGGACAATGAACCAGTGGAACAACTTGCCTTTGGAAATCATAGGTACTCCATCACTGAAGGTTTTTAAGAAGAGAGTAGAATCTAGACAGTCATTTATCTGAAATGGTATACGTTTTCCTGCTTGAACAGGCAGGTGGATTAGAAGACTTCCAAGCTCTATTCTATTCTATCTGTTTTCAAGTCTAAGGCAGGTCTAGAACTCACCCAATTTCTATCTTCATGCATTAATCACTCCACCAAACTGGCTAGTTGGCATATTTGGAGGAGGGGTGCACATGCAATGTTGAGTAGGACTCCAAATTGGGAGAGGGTGATGGACAGAACATGGAGAGGATAGGAAGCGAAGGATCTAAGGAGAAAGGCATTTGGCAGGCAGATGCCTTAGAAATAAAAGCTGGAGCAGAGAGCAGGTTGATCTGTACAGGCTCCCTAGATATTTCTTGCATGCTCGTCTTCTAAATCCATGATGCCAGGAACAAGAGTCCTGAAAGGAAGTTGCTGTCTTGCAATAGTATAAAATGTACTAACCTCTCATTCAGAGTTATTATCTTACTTCTTCTTCCCTAAGTATCAGAAGACTACTGCTCTAATCAAGAAGCTTAATCTACATTTATCTACTGATTTGCTATAGTTGCCCCAACCACCTCTGGCTTTGTACAGCATTGCCTTCCAAAGCTCAGGTTTTGGGAATGTGAATTATGCCCCTTCATGTGTCATTCCCTACAACAATCCAGCTCTGCGTGCACAAGTCATTCTAGGAAGAATCCTGGAAAAGGCAGATGTCATTCAATGTAATCCCAAACAACTTTAAAAAGACTGCATGTACTCTAGAGCAAAATCTAAAAGTTGTCATCAAATTTTAATGTTATGTATATAATGGAAAATTATTAAACTGATTTACAATTAATTAAAATATTAAATATTGGAAAATAATGGTGGCACTAACCTGGAGATATGGGTGTCCCCCACCTTGTTGCATTTCCGAAAGGTCCTAAAAACCTGATTTTGCCAGTGGGCCTAGTGACCACGAATGAGATGGAGCTAATCAAATGGCTGATTTGATTGTGTTGTTGCTACCACAATGGATGGGATGGAGTTTATGAGGTTTCATTATGAATTAGATTTTTAAATATAGTAAGCCACCCAGAGCCACCTATGTGTGAGTTGGGTGATTATATAAATTTGTTTGATAAATTTTATTTAAAGCCAACAGATAATTACACTTACTTTGCTTGACTCCACCCACTACTTCTTTCCCAGAGTGGCCTTCCACCCAGTAAAAATTGATTTACAAGGTAACAATAAAGATTACTGAGCCGATATACTTTGAACATCTAAAAAAAGCCAACCTAATACAATGTTTGTGATATATCTCTAAAAGCCCAGAAGTAACCTTCATTGTTTTCAAGCAATGGCTAGATTTTAATGTTCAATATTAAGATAGGCTTTTAATAACAAAAATTATTAGAAATTTAAAATGCACCCAACTCTCAAAACTGGGCAGTTCACAACAATCAAATAAATTACAATAAATCAAGGAAAACATAATGACAAGTATGATGAAACAAGGGGTCACCTCATTTGCAAAAGGCCTATGTAAAAGTCCAGGTGGTCACAGCTCTTAATGAGTAACAATACATCCTGAGAATTTCCAGAGGAACTGAAGGTTTGTTCTGTGTTCCAAAGCAAGCAGATTTGTGATGTCTCTATTGTGCTATTCTATGCTAACACAGCAAAGCAATTGATGTCAAGAGTAACAGTAGGCAAGGCTCCTGAGAGATCTGAATCACTTCCTCCAATGTATTATGCACCATTGCTGGTTCTCTTTCCCCTCTTATGTTCACAAGATGGTTCTCTTTCCCCTCTTATGTTCATTCTGGTCAAACCAGGCACCCAAGAGCAATTCAAACAAGCAGCATCTGTAGACTTTCACACATAACTTTGATCTTCATTTGCAACGGGGTCCACTCCTTGCTTTGCCTCCATTACCTGGGCCTGGAAACATCACCTCCTTTATTCACTTAGATACTTCCCTTCAGCCAACATAACCAGAGGACTGAACTAATAAATATTAAACAGTCCTAACCAAGCAATTGTCTATGGAAACTGTTAATACTGATTACAACAGGGCTGTCAAACATCTGGCCAGTGGGCAGATGCATCATGCACTGGCCACACCAATGCCCAGTTTAGTGGAGAAAAAAGTCCAGATACATCATGTGACAATGTGAATTTGACACTCCTGGAGTACAAGGTAGTCCTCATTTATCAATCATTTGTTCAATGACCAAAGTTATGACAGCACTGAAAAGGGCAACTTATAACCAATCCTCAAAGTTGTAGCTGTCACAGCATTCCCAGAATCATGTGATTGTGATTCAGTGTTTGGCAACTTGTGTGCATTTACAAGAGGTGCAGTATCCTGCAGTCATGTATGATAATTACAGTTTGCCACCTTCATGGCCAGCTTCCCACAATTAAAGTCAATAGGTAGCCTGGCAAGTTGTAGCTATGTAACATCATCATTAATGACCCACAGTATTAACGCAATCAGAACTGCCAAACTGATGTGAATCAGGTGCAGTCACATGGCTTTTCACTTTATGCCCATGCTATTTATCAATAGAGTTGTTGGTCCCAATTATGGTAAGTGAAGACTACCTGTATTCTTATAACCGGCTCTGTTGGGCGGCTACCACTTAAGTTAAGAAACAAGCAAGCAGACAGGAGGCAATTGCTCTTTGACCCACCAGCTTGTTCAGGGGAAAATCAAAACAGCTGAGGCTTAAGATTTTCAAGAACCAGTTTTACTTTGAAGCAAAACGTGCACCCATTTTCAGTTACCTCCACCAAGGAGAGAGGCCATGCTTCCTTGAAAAGCAGCAACATGTTTTGGGGGAAACCAAGAGTATGTATAACATATGCTATGAAATAGGAGGAGAGCCAATTTGATATAGCCCTTAAAGCATCAGGCTAAAAACCTGAAGGGCCAGGACTCTAGTCCCAGTTTCTTCATGAAGCCAACTGGATGACCTTTGGTCAGTCACTCTATCTCAGCCCTAGGAAGCAAACAATAACAAACCACTTCTAAAATTTTGTCAGGAAAGCTGCAGGGACTAGCCCATGCAACTTGCCAGGAGCCAATACTAACAGGGAGGAAAAGGAAGGGAGAGATCATGAAAGTGTTGAGGTCCACACTTGAGTAAATAAGAGTTAGGATTTCCTGAAATCCAGGCTTCATTGTAATTCGTGGAGTTGCTACCTGGCCAAAAAAAAAAAAACCTCGAGAACTTTCCAAAGTGACTTTTGCATTGCCTTTCTTCACCCTTTTAATTTTATTGGGAAAGCACTAGTGCGTTGATTAGGAGAAGGCTAAATCTTTAGCCCCGGCCAAAAAAAAAAAAAACCCCACCATTTGATTCTACGTATATCTGGAAGAAGTGAAGAGGGTTGAGACAGATCCACGTGTTGAGTTCTGGAGAATGAACTTGTGAGAAAGCAAATAAATAACAAACATCGTCGACCCTAACCCCGAGCAGTCTGCGAAATTGATGGGCGCTGGAGGCAGCCCAGGACGGATCGGGCTGCCATCCCAGGAGGACGCAGACGCCTGGCTACAAGAGGCCGAAGCCTCGCCGCGAGGGGCAGGCGCACTCACCGGGTTGCGCCTCCTGAGCAGGTTGGCTTTGAGCAAAGGCAAATCTCGGATTACGACCCTAGCTTGGCTCGCCATGGGAGACGCCATCTTCAGCCACGCGGGTAAACCAGGGAGGAGCTTCCGCCCGGGCAGGGGCGGTTCCAGGGTTGGATCAGGCCGGAGGCGGTCGGGTTGTAGGAGTAGCACCGCCCGCAGGAACGGCGATCCTCCCCTCCGGAGGCCGAGATAAGAGGCTAGTTGCAACGGAAAAGAAAATGGTCAAAGCCACTTAACTCCGACGCGGAAACGTATTGAAGGGAATGCGAAGTTGACGGGCGCTGGAGGCTCTACTCTTAACGCACAGCACACACGTTGAAGCCCACTTTCTCTTGCGCTCTCGCTCGCTTTGGGATCCCTAGTCTCTTTAGGATCCCTAATCTCATCTAAACTCTTTTTAAGTTCTACAAGAGGCCCATTGGACGCATTGGAGGAAAGAATCGGGCAGAAAGGGAAGGTGGTCCATAAGAGACCGCACGGGCCGAGATCGGCAGCGTACGCGTGCTTCACATTTTCTCTTGGAAAACCGTGGGTCCGTTTGTGACATTGCGAAGTCAGAGGTGGTGGGTGGAGTCTAATGGCAATTCGCCACAACCAACTTGCCACGGTCATCTCGCCGCAGGACAACTCGCTGCGGGGAAAGAGTTACACTAATATCAAAGAATCATTAAAGCAAAGGATGCAAAAGGAGGGACAGAGTAAAATGGGAATGGCAAGAATTAAAAGATTTTTTTATTTATTTTAAATAATTACATAGAATTGTTACACAGTGGCGAGTTAGGATTCTTAATGCCCGACAAGGATTCAAACGATACCTTTCTGCCACCTCCCGCTCTGGTTCTTTTTCCTGATTTGGGGGGGGGGGGAATTAAGCTAAGAAGAAAGCACATTTGGAAAGGGGGTGAATTCAGGAAAGAGCATTTAATTATTCTAGTTACCAAATGTATGGTCCCATCCTATGTTGTGTATTTGTAATTGTGTAGTACTCTAGCAAAGGTCTTCAAACCTGGCAACTTTAAGACTTGTGGACTTCAACACCCAGCTGGCTGGAGAATTCTGGGAGTTGAACTTCACAAGTCTTAAAGTTGTCAAGTTTGGGGACCCCCTGCTCTATAGGCTGGAGTTAATTCCAGACATGAATTTGACTACAGAATGGCATTTAAGCATTTGTTATCAGATGTCTTTATCAAGTACTCACCTTTTAAATCCCCTATTGGTTACAGAAAGTTTGGAAAGATGCTCTGGTTGTATTATGAGTGTATCGTGTCATATTTACTCACATTTCATCATATAGTAGCCCACAACCCAAAACAAATGGGAACCTTATTTCAGGCCTTGTTATTGGGGGGTGGGGGGAGGGTTTCATAAAGTTTGGAATCAATTGGAAAATGTATCCTTGTCTTCCCCATCTCAAAACTGGCCATGAAGGATTGCCATGAAAGCTCACTCTATCTTTTATTTTCAACCTAAGTTGCCCTGCAAGTTATACTGAAAGAAAGGCTGAAGTAGAAGGAGGATGACGCCTAAAGATTAAATAGAGAAGCATCCTAACCCCCTTTTGTCACTTTTTGAGGGGAGAGTCTTTTTAATTATGCTGCAGACTGATAACTCATGAGTTATGGAGTTTTAGTCAATCAGAATAGAGCTGGAAGGGACCTTGGGAGGTCTTATAGTCCAACCCCTGCCCAAGCAGGAGACCCTATACTATTTCAAACAGGTAGCTGTCCAATGTTTTCTTAAATATCTCCAGTGAAAAATCTCCCCACAACTTCTGAAATCAAGCTGTTCCACTGGTTAATTGTTTTCACTATGGGAATTTTCTCAATGGGTTCTGTATGATTTTGGTTGTCCTGCCCAGTCAGGACAGCTGAGATGCAATAGTTACTAGCTTCAAGAAGAATTAGAGGACTAAAAACTTAAACATATGAAGAAATGTTTCAGGTATTGGCCTAGTTTAATGAAAAGAAGGACTAGGGGTGACATGATAGCAGTGTTCCATTATCTAAGGAGCTGCCACAATGAAGAGATTTCCAAAGTCATGAAGGCAGAACAAGAAAGAAGAGAAGCAAGGAGAAATTTCCTGACAGAACAATTAATCAGTGGAATGACTTGCCTCCAGAAGTTGTGGATATTCTAACATTGGTGGCTTTTAACACTGGACAACCATTGTCTGAAATTGTTTAGGGTGTCCTTTTTGAGAAGGGATTGGACTAAAAGACCTCCAAGGTCCCTTCCAACTCTGTTATTCAGTTGATACCATCATTTTTTCTCATTCAACAAGTGTTAAAAGATACACGTATTTTTTTCAGTCAGTCTATGAAGATTATAAAGTAGTTTTTCCCCATCCTTCATTTTGAGTGGTGTAAGATCACAAACATCTGACCAAAAAACAGACAAAAAAATCCACTAACTGACAGGTAGAAACGGGTTCAAGGGAGATCTAACAAAAATGGAAAGAATATGCTGAAATAGTGTACAGTAGATATGTCAACATACAATATACCTTTTAAGACCTTTCAAACTAACAAGAACCTTCAGTAGTAAATTATGTAGTTAAATCAACCATTTGGTCATTACAAAATCAGTCAAAAACTGATAGAAGACTCATTGTAACCAAGCTATGTTATCAAATCTGGAGAATGACACAGTGGCCAACAGATTAAAAGAGATCAATCTAATTCCACTTTTTTATAAAAAAAGGAGACTTAATAGGAGATACAAATTGTCCTACAATTTGCCTCATATGCTAGCAAAATAATGCTTAGGACCACACAATGCCATAGAAAGAAATGTGAGGTGTTCAAGCTGCCTTTAGAAAAGGTTGAAGAACACATGACCTTATTGCTGATGCATTCCGGGTGACTGAGGAAGCCAAAATAGTTAGTGTTTCAATGATTATATAAGGGCTTTTGATCTCAGATGTGCTCAGAAAAATTAGAATTCCAGAACATTTCATTGTCCTCGTAAGAAACCTATACACAAGCCAGGCACTGCAGTGGTGAGATTCAAATTTTTTTACTACCGGTTTTGTGGGCGTGGCTTGGTGGGCGTGGTGTGGCATGGCTTGGTGGGTGTGGCTTGATGGGTGTGGCAGGCAGTGGTGGGATTCAAATTTATTTACTACCGGTTCTGTGGGCATGGCTTGGTGGGAATGGCAGGGGAAGGATACTGTAAAACCTCCAGTCAGAGGTGGTATTTGCCGGTTCTCTGAACAACTCCAAATTTCTGCTACCAGTTCTCCAGAAGTGGTCAGAACCTGCTGAATGCCACTTCTAAGGCACTGTATGGAGAGAACATAGTGAAACAGCTTGACTTCATAGCAAAGGACTGAGAGAGCCCATATACTCTCCCCTTGTTTATTCAACGAAATATATATTAAGGGAAGGTAGACTGGAGTGAGATTAGCATGGTTTTAAAATTGGAGGCAAAACATCAATTGCCTGTGCTATGTTGACAGTACTAACTTGATAGCCAAATATGCAAATTGTACAGATAATCCTCGACTTACTACCATTTGTTGTTTAGTGACTGAAGTCATAAAGGGAAATGTGCCTTATGACCTTTTTCACAGTGACTTAACGACTATTGCACTGTTCCCATGATCATAATTCAGACACTTGGCAACGATCATGTATTTATGATGGTTGCAGTGTTCCAGAGTCCTTTTTGCAATCTTTTGATAAACAAACCCAATGAGAAAGCCAGATTCACGAAACAACTATGTTACTAACTTCACAACTGCAGTCATTGACCTAAGTGCCCTTTTATGGCTTGGTCGCTAGAGACCTGTAGGGCCACCTACTCCAATTAGTACCAGACTAGCCAGTTTGATCAACCAGGGAGAAACTGCTACAAATCCCACATTTTCAGGCTGAGGCAAGAAGGCGTTTCTTTTCTTGTAGCAATGGCAGTTCTGTGGAAAAGTCTAGCCCCCTCTTTGATGATATTTTGACAACTCTGGAAAAATGAGTCGCTTGGCAGATCTTTCTCCTGATTTAATGGTGCCATCTGCAGTTTTTATTTTTATGGCCTTTATTGTTGGTTTGTGTTGGTATTTTGCTAACCGTGATGTTTTTGTCTAATTTTAGATTTCACAGTGGATAATAGTTTTACTATATTCACTCAGATTGCAACAGGATAGAAAGGAAGAAGAGAGAGAGAGAGGCTGCTTAAAATTGTTAGATTGCAAAACAATAGTCCACATTTTCCTTTAAGGGCTGAGAGGCTGTTCTCACACTTCCTCAGTTCTTTTTATTCTGCAAAGGGCATGTTAATGCTGAAATAGCCTGCTCATTTTCATATCATTCACAGAGATCCCTTTCCCAAATCCCATTTGTTCAAGATGAATGCAGTGTTCAGCACTTGGGAGGTGTGCCCAGCAGTTCAAGAAATGTTGTTTATCATTAACCTTTTATTTAAACAGAAAACCTATTTGACAAATACAAATTCATTATAACCAGCAGGGCAGCATGGAGCTTTCAACAGAAATAAATAAATAATTTCACTGAATGCCATCTGAGTTCCTGCTGATACATGTCAGGAATAAAACAGCTACTACAACAGTGGAACAGAGACCAATTGTTTGTCATTGGGGTTCTTTTTTATGGTTAACCTAATGGTTATTCTAATTTAAAATGAAGTAGACTGGGAGCGAAGTCAACTTCACTTGATTCACAGCATTATTAATCTCAGTGGATTAGGTCCTTCAAAGCAACAAAAATGGGCCACCCTTTCTACACAAATAAAGACTGATTTGTCTGGGGAACATCTTTGACCAATTAAGCTCTAGAACAAGGGTGTCAGACTGGCGGCCTGCAGGCTGGATGTGTCACACACAAGCCACGCCCACCCCAATTCCATGAACGGGAAGAATACTTTGTAGTACGTCACATGTGATATGTGACATGATGTGACGGGATGAGTTTGACACCCCTGTGCCAGAATGACTTAATTTGTAATTCAGAAGGTTGCAAATTTTAGCCAGTAAAGTTGCATCTTCGCCATAGAATGTACTTTACGTGAATTGCACAAGTCATATAATGGTTCAATTTAGAACACATTTACAAATGTGGCTGCTTTAATGAGCAGCAGAGAACCATTACTTTCACACATACACATTCTGAAGAGTTTTTTCTAAGTGAAATCCCAAGCTTTGCATAGCCAACACAATACACAGATGTGCTTGCATTATTGAGTTGCTTGAATGCATCAGTATAGTTGATTGGCCATTGATTATATCATGAGAAATGAAGCTTCAGTTCAGTGGTGATATTCAGCAGGTTCTGACCAGTCCTGGAGAACAGGTAGCAGAAATTTTGTGTAGTTCAGAGAACCGGCAAATACCACCTCTGACTGGAGATTTTACAATATCCTTCCCCTGCCACACCCACCAAGCCACGCCCAAAGAACCGGTAGTAAAAAAATTTGAATCCTACCACTGCTTCAGTTGATTATAGATTAGTTAGTGAGAGGGCTTGAAGGAAAGTATCTAATGTCACCTAATTTAATTCCTTGATTGTATTTTTTATGACTAAGATGGCATGCAAGCTAACAAACTCTTTTGAAATTTATTTTGCTTAATGTTATACTACATTATTACTGCTTATTCATTTCATAGATCTGTATCTGGCTTGTGGGTGCTCCATCACTGGAGGTTTTTAAGTGGAATTGGATAACCATTTGTGTCACATCATTAAGTGTTGTACCTTATGATTCTTGACGAATGTATCTTTTCTTTTTATGTACACTGAGAGCATATGCACCAAAGACAAATTCCTTGTGTGTCCAATTATACTTGACCAATAAAGAATTCTATATACCTTTTCAAGCGGAAATTGAACAACCGTTTGTCTGAAATGGTATAGGGTTTCTTGCCTGGGCAAGGAGTTGGACTAGAAGACTTCTGTACAGTATTAGCATACTCAGAAACCCTCGCACCCGATTGGTCCGGACCAGCGGAGACCTGATTGGTCAACAGGTCGGCCGTGATTGGAGCACTAGGAATCTACCGCGATTGGCTGTGCCAGTCGCGGGAGATTCAAAGTGCTGCCATTGGCTGCCGAGCCGCGAGCCAGCCCTATATGAAGGGCTGCAGCGGCTCGCATTCTCAGACCTTTACCTATACCTAATAAATAGCTGAACTTACATAAATGGTCTCGCGTCTCTGTCGAACTGATCTGCCTCAGATCTAACACTGGCGACGAGGGTGGGATCATGAGACAAAGAGACCATCCAGCACATGGCGAGGCGGCATGCAGCAACCAGCAACATGACCAGAATCAACTCGCCACCCGCTCCCTTCAACCCTGCTACTGAGGACTGGGAATCCTATACCAATAGGTTCCAAATGTTCCTCGAGAGTAGCAACCTCAAGGACGCCAATGGCCACAAGAAACGGGCCGTGTTCCTCATGCACTGCGGGCCCACAGTCTTCAAAATGGCCAAAGCCTTGGCCAAACTGATGGACATCAAGACGATAGAGTGGGACGACCTCGAGCCCCTGCTGCGGAGCCACTACGCCCCTGTTGTGCCCATCCTCATCTGGCAGCACGACTTCTACAGGCGGGATCAACGCGAGGGCGAAGGGCTGGCCAACTTCATAGCGGCACTATGGGACCTGGGGGGTCTGTGCGAGTTCACCGACCTGGACGAGGCCCTGCGAGACCGCGTCATCCTGGAACTCCGAGACCCCGTCCTCCAGAGCTGCATCATGGCAAAGGGAGACATCTCCCTCACCAATGCCCTCACCGAAGCTGTGGAAGCGGAAGCGGCCAAGAAATCAGTGGCTTGGATACAACAATCGAGCATCATGCCGCGAGCAGCAACCGGAGAGGCAACGTCGACCCCCGAGAGGAGGCCAGCGACAGACCCAACAACCACACACCATGGCAACATCGACTCCTCAGAAACCGAGGAGGAGGAGATCCACCGCCTCCAATCAGCACAGGAGCGGTGGGAACCACGAAGCCGTAAGGCAAGGTTCCAGTGTGCCGGCTGCGGTGATCACCCCCGAGCAGACTGTCATTTTCTCGAAGCCATTTGCAGGCATTGCGAGAAACGGGGGCACATCGCCGGAATAAGAAGCATTACAACCCGTGGCGACGAGATGCCAGCCCCCGACGGAGAACAGCACCCCCACCAGGACCTGAGATTGCCAGACGGAGAACCGCTGGAGCCGGGAAGGTCGGAACAGGCGATTCCAGGAGACGAGACAGAGAGAGGAAATGCACCAGACTGTCGTCATCGGCCATTCCTCCACCAGCGACACCAGAAAGGTACACGTGACGGTTGGGATAGAAGACCAGCAATGCGACATGGAGGTGGACTCAGGGTCTTTCCTCTCAATGGTCTCCTGGCGCACACTCAAGCGCCTGTTCCCCACCATCCGCCATCAAGAACTGGAAGACCAAACACTAACCCTCAAATAATCCCTGTAGTGGGTAGAGGCCATTTTAAAGTCACCTTCAAGGGCCACACAGAAGTGCTACCCCTGACAATCGTTGATCGAGATCGGCCGAGCCTGTTGGGACTGCAGTCGTTCGCACCCCTGGGCATCGAAGTAACAGGCATACACCACATCGGAGAGGCAGACTGGGAAGCGGCGCTCGTGAGGGACTTCCGGGAAGTCTTCGACGACCATTTAGGCAAGTATCAGGGGTCCCCTATTTCATTTAAAATAGACCCAAGCATCGCACCAATCCGCCTTAAGCCCAGGCGAGTGCCATTTGCACTCAAGCCCAAGATCGATGAGCAACTCGATAAGCTCATCGCACAAGGGGTGCTGGAACCAATCGACCATGCCTGGTGGGAGACCCCAATTGTCACCCCCATCAAGCCAGATGGGTCAGTGAGAATTTGTGGTGACTACAAGGCCACCCTAAACCATGCGCTCCAACAAAGCGCATACCCCGTCCCAGTAGTCCAGCATCTTCTGCACTCACTGGGGGGAGGCCGGATCTTCGCAAAGCTCAACCTGGCACAAGCCTACCAGCAACTGCCGGCCGACACCATGACAGCAGAAGCCCAAACCATCGTAACGCACAGAGGGGCTTTCCATTGCAGCCGGCTCCAGTTTGGAGTCAGCGTGACACCCGGGGTCTTCCAAAGCCTTATGGAAAGACTCCTCCAAGGAATAGAAGGGGTGGTGCCCTACTTTGATGATGTCTTGGTGGCCGCAAAAAATGAGAAACAACTAGAAGCCAGGTTGAGGGAGGTACTGCAGAAGTTCAGAGACTTGGGACTTAAAGTCAAGAAAGGGAAGTGCCAGCTATGGGCCGAAAGGGTCGAATTTCTGGGGTACCTCCTAGACAAACAAGGGATTCACCCCACAGAAAAGAAACTGAGAGCCATAAGGGAAGCACCGTAACCAAAAAACAAAACGGAATTACAGGCTTTCTTGGGACTGTTAAATTTTTACAATGTCTTCCTACCTCAAAAGGCGACCGTGGCGGAACCGCTACATAGGCTGCTAGATAAAACAGCCACCTGGACCTGGGGAGCACGGGAGGAGAGCGCTTTCAACAACACAAAGAACCTGCTAACATCCGACGCGGTACTAATCCAGTACAGCGAGACTCTGCCATTGACGGTAACTTGCGACGCGTCACCATTTGGAATCGGCGCCATCCTCAGCCACCAGCTACCAGATGGGAGGGAAGCACCCATTGCTTTCTCATCAAGGACACTTTCAAAGCCAGAGCGCAACTACAGCCAGCTTGACAAAGAGGCCCTAGCAGTTCTCGCCGGCATCAAGAAATTTCACGAATACCTTTACGGTAGGACTTTTACAATCATCACAGATCACAAGCCGCTGCTAGGAACACTGGCAGGGAACAGGGCCACACTGAACATTCTATCACCAAGAATGACGAGGTGGTCCGAATTCCTAGCAGCCTACAATTACCAGCTGATACACCGACCCGGCAAGGAAATCGCCCATGCAGACACCCTAAGCCGGTCACCCTTACTAGACTGGGAAGATGACCCAGCACCCACAACAGAGGTACTCCAAATAGAGACAATATCCAACCCACTCATGACCGTGCCAGACATTGCTAGAGAAACAAATAAAGACAAACGGCTGGTGCGAGTCTTGAGCTGGGTGGGAAAAGGGTGGCTGGAAGAGGACATAGACGAACTATTCAGACCCTTCCGGAACAGACAAACTGAACTCTTTACCGAAAAGGGCTGCAAACTTTGGGGGGACAGATTGGTAATTCCGGAAAAATTACAGGAAAAGGTATTGGGAATGTTGCATGAGGGGCACCCGGGGATGGTTAAGATGAAAAGCCTGGCATGAAGCTACACATGGTGGCCAGGAATGGATAAACAGATCGATACCTGGGTTGCCAAATGTAAACAATGCCAAGAGTCCAGATCCAATCTGCCCAACGCCCCAACCCAAGAATGGGAAAAACCAAGAGGTCCGTGGTCCAGAATTCATATAGATTTCGCAGGGCCAACCAAGGAACATATGTACCTTATCACAGTAGATGCTTACTCCAACTGGCTGGAGGTAAGCACTATGAAGTCAACCACGACAGAGGCGGTGATAAGGAAACTGAGCAAACTTTTTGCTACGCACGGCCTGCCAGATGTAATAGTGTCAGACAATGGGCCCCAGTTCACCGCACTAGCGTTTGAACAATTTCTGGCAGGCCAAGGGATACGCCATGCATTAACCGCACTGGCAAACCCGGCGGCGAACGGGAGGGGGGAATGCATGGTCCAATACACCAAGAAAGCTATCCAGAAAATAGAAACAGCCAATATGCAGGACAAAATCAATAAAATGCTCCTCATTCAACACATTACACCTAGCGCAACCACAAACAAAAGCCTGGCAGAACTAATGATGGGCTGGAAACTACGCTCTACACTAGACAGAATGCACCCAACATATAACCCAGACAAACCCCCAGGTTCCTCCAGCAAATACAGAACTTTCAATATAGGGGACCCAGTATATGCCAAAAACCTCACAGGAGAACCACTCTGGGTGCCATCAACAATCACCCAGATAACCAGGCCCCTATCATACCGATTGGAAACTAGTGACGGGAAAAACTGGAAACGGCACATAAACCAACTTAGGTCAAGAATAGCCGCCACAACCAGCCAAACACCCAAACAAGAAACTAGAAGGGGGGGGGAATCGGTAAGCGATAGAGAAGGAACCGAAGGAAACCAACTAACGCAAGCAGAACACCCCCCACCTAGAATAGATGAACCACTAAACCGATGCTACTCACCTGTAGACGCAGGAGCAATGGAGCACAAAACCCCAGGGTCTTCACCTGGAAAGAGCAGCCAAACCAGCTCACCCGGCCAGGAAAAACCTGGCGGGAGCAGAAGCGGCAGCTCAACCAGCCCAGGAGAACCGAGAGGGAGCTACCAAGAAAGGCCCAGCTCAACGTTCCAGGCGGTTCCATCTCAAGGAACCGGAGCGACAGAGGAGGCATCTGAACCGGTCAACGACCACACCAGAACTGAACCGCGCAGGTCAAAGAGGCAGGGAAAAAGCCCCGCCTACCTACGCAACTACATCACTACGCACCGCAGGACGAAACCAAGAGGGGAGTGGTGTACAGTATTAGCACACTCAGAAACCCTCGCACCCAATTGGTCTGGACCAGCGGAGACCTGATTGGTCAACAGGTCGGCCGTGATTGGAGCACTAGGAATCTACCGCGATTGGCTGTGCCAGTCGCGGGAGATTCAAAGTGCTGCCATTGGCTGCCAAGCCGCGAGCCAGCCCTATATGAAGGGCTGCCGCGGCTCGCATTCTCAGACCTTTACCTATACCTAATAAAGAGCTGAACTCACGTAAATGGTCTCGCGTCTCTGTCGAACCAATCCACCTCAGATCTAACAACTTCCAAGGTCCCTTCCAACTCTGTTTTTCTGTTTTCTTTCAGAAACTACTCTTTTCTCCCTTTTCTTTCCCCCTTCCACAACAATAACTCTGTACGATAGATTGTGCTGATCCAAAATCGCCCAGCGAATTCTGTATGTGAAGCTGAATTTGAACCTAGCTTACCAACATCTTAAGTATTGTATGGCACTTGGTCTCTCTTGAGTTCCTTTTCATATTTCACTTTACTCCTTACTTCTATACTTCTAATTTTTGTACTTCTTACTTCTCCTTACTTCTGTCTACTCCCCAATTTCCAAACAGCTACAAGGACATGTAAACCTGCAAAAACATAAATGGAATTTCCTAGAACAGGGGTGTCAAACTTGATTTAGTTGAGAGCTGCATCAGGGTTGTGTTGGGGGCAGGCAGGGGGCATGGCCAGAGTAGGTGGGGCCAGCTCAACATCATCTGTGTTGGGGGCACCTGTAGTGGCCAAGTGCTAAGGCAGGACTTCCCTCAGACCTTCTCTCACTCTCATTATAATCTCTTTCCTTCCTTTTCTTCTTTTTCCTTCCCTCTTCTTTTTTCTTCTTCCTTCCTCTCTTTCCTTATTTTTTCTTTTTTGCTCTCTTATGACTCTCCCTAGCTCTGTTTTCACTGACAGAGGCACCATGGGCCAATACTTTGCTGTTTCCAGGGTGGCCACCTGGGCCAGATCTAAGCATTTGACACCCCTGGCCTAAAAAGTTCCTTCTTCCTTCCACATCATCAATGATGTTCAAAAAATGTAAATGGGTTTCTCTCACAAATTTCAGACTACTTCATCCATTATGAACTGTGAGGTGTTGTATATGGGATCCATTTTGTGCCCCTCAGTGAAGATTTTTTACCAAATTTTGAGCAACTTCTTGATGAAATCTTAGCTTTACTGAAGACATCTCATTATCATCTCATTCTTTGAATATCAGCTTGTGTAAACTTCCATGTTTAATGTTTGGATGAGGAAAGAAACAAGCACAATAATTATGATGGAAGTGAATAGGCTGAAAACTGTACAAATGGCACATCAATTTACAAAAGAGATGTATTATCTTTCGCAAAAGAATTGCTATATACTTGTTAGGAATAACAAGGTTACCTAACATAGTTTGGGTAAAATAATATGTATAAACTATGATAGTGAATTTAAGTGTGTGTCACTTTAAACTGCAAAGGATGTAATTTTGGGTGTGGTTGTAAAACCGCCATAAGAGGGAGCAAGAGAACTTGATTGCTTGCTGGCGTACTGGATTGCTTGCTGACTATGATGGATTGATGGTTTGTTAACTGTGTGTTCCCTGCTGCTGAAGGAAGAAAGGAGGTTTGATTTCTTCATATCTCTACTGCGAGAAGATATATTACTGGACTGATATTTGTAAGTTAACTGACCTCTTTTTTGACACTGGACTTTGCACCTGAATAATTCCCGGACGGACTGAACTAGTGAATGATATATGGACTGTTTTGACTATGCTAAAACTCTTACTGGAATAAACTATTTAACTAGCACAGTGTATCTGTTTTACTGAGTATAAGATACAAAAACATTTATCTCACATATAACTGCCTGACTGCCATGCAGATTCTGCTAGGGTGTATCCCTAACAATACTGTAATATAGCAGAGAAAAACAGCTCTAGCCTATTGAGAGAGATTTGCTGTAAGTCTTTCTGACACTTAGATTCCAGACAGGTAAAGTAGTCTATGCTGCGGGGAAGAGAAAATTTTATTGAATTTGTCAGATTTAGCAGAGGACCACAGAGATAAAAAAAGATGTTACAATCTGAAATGTGCAAAATCTAGTGGAGGAAAATGACATCCCAGAATACAAACATAAGATTTGACTATCTATGGCGGGGGTTGCCAAATTTTTGGACCTCAGGGATCACCAAACTCATAATTTTAAATCCCGTGGACCACTAATATGAATTTTGACTGATGGTGGCTTGCTGACATTAGTGGGAATATTCCAGAGCTGCAGTAGTCTCAGGACTGGCCCTTTGGTCATCCCAGAGCAGCTGCTCCCCCACCCAGATGCACCGGCCTCCCATGGACTGGAGGAGCTGCTCCAGGATGACCAAAGGGCCAGTCTTGTGACTACTGCAGCTCTGGAATATGGGACTGACTTTCCCACCAACATCAGCAAGCCACCCCAGGGTGGATTTCCCTCCCCCACTGTTGGTCTTACTTTCCAGTTCCAGCTCGCATAGCTCTACTCAAGATAAGATTTCCACTTGGCCAAAGAGTGGGGGCCAGCAGGTGTGCGGGCCATGTGGGCAGCACAGCCTCATGTTCCCGGGCCGCCTGGATTAATTGCTTTGGGGGGGACATTTCTCTGTGGATCACCAAAATTTTCTCATGGACCATCAGTGGTTCCCGGCCCACTGGTTGGCAATCACTGATCTATGGTACTTCTTGAGATGCTACTTTGATAACATAGTGGTCGCAAAACTGACCTACTATTGACAAGACAATAATAATATTATATATTATTATAATATTATTATAATATTATTTTGTGGAACAGATAAATTAAAGCTGTTGTGCACAATGGTGCTACAGAAAAAAATGATTTTAAAAAAGTGCAGTAACACAACCCCCCGCAGCAAACTAAGGCTACATCAGAATGGCAATACTCCTGTGGTGATGTTACAACTCAAACTCTGCTCTTTCATACTGATATCTAATGTAACTACGTAAGTTGTGGATTTAGCATGAAGACATAACACATGACTTGTCACTTACATCGCTTGGCCATATTCCAGCTGCCGATGGCAAGATATCCCTCTGAGATTTTTGTAAAATATCTCAATGTTAGTACACAGATTGCATTTACTATGCTTCATAATTTCATTTGATTTATATTGTTTTGACTGTGATGTTTGTTACTCATGCTTGGCTGAAGTTTAATAGTGATTTTTGGTTTCTTATTGGGATATATAGAACGTAGCTAATTATTTGAAGCGTTTAATAATGTATTAGCAAGCTATAATCTCCATGACATATTTTTAAAAATCTCTGGTTTGTTTATCTTATGGCATTCTTCAGGGCATTCATGTTTTCTGTTGTATTTGTTTACAAATTTTCTTTAAAGAATTCAATAAAGGAAAAGAAAAGAAGGGGTAAAAGAGAATTATGTTAAAGCAGACCCAGCTTTTTGAGCCATTTGGAGATATTTGGCATTTTAAACATATTATTTGAGGGTTAAAATAATTGTGATTGAGGGCTTGGCCAATGGCAATTCATCATTTTAACATAAGGAGAACCAATAAAGTTGTTTCTTTCCATTCCCTATCAACAGGTGTTCTTCTCTACCTCAATTTAGCATTAGTTTTTTCCTGCACCTGGACAGGTAAATACACTTTCAGACAGAGCCCAAGAACTGCCTATTTCTTAGTTTCTTAGAATACCACTGTGTTCCATGCATGTTCAGAACCATAGTTGATGGTGAAGGCTTTGTCATGTAGCGGGCTAGTTATCCATGTAGTGTATTTAATTGAAATAATCCTAAACACAATGGTTCCTGGAATTTGGCAGACATTGAGAAGACTATATTGGGACCTGCATACTCATTTGGGTATTCGATACTAAAGGGATTAATGGTGGTGCTGGCTTTTTATGAAGTATTGAAAATCTCATTTTGCATCAACCCTGGGAAACTGATAGTATGGCATATTCTTTGGTCATGGTTGTGTTAAATTTTGCTGCTATGTTACATTCCTAATTTTGGTGGGATTTTTTTTTACTATGTTTTTATTCTGTTCGTTGCCTAAAGTCATGCCTATGAGATGGACAGCCCTATAAATTAGATAAAAATTACACTTGGAGGTTCTTGAATATAAACGAAGCCAGTATAATGTAACAACCAGGCAAAGAGTGCACTCAGGGTTATTTCAACCCTGAACTACAAATATTCATACAAATATACTTCATTGGTATTTTGACTTTCCCCTTACTATTCTACCACTTGTCCACTCAGAACTGTTTCAGGGAGAAATGCATTGCTTTTCAACAAAGAGGAAAAACCCAAGTCTAATAAATTGGAAGACCATTTACTTGTGTCTGTGATTTCAGTGACTTGTGACTACTCAAATCCTTTTATAAAATTGGCAATAAACAGTTACAGTTTCCGGCTTCAGATTCAGTCTGGAGTGAATCAATGTGCTGTGTAGTCCAGAGGTCTGGCTGAGAGCCACAGTGTCCATTATCCATTCAGCAAAACTTTTGCACATATTTTCAAACTTGGGAGCCACTCAAGGAAGCCATTCAGTTATCTTTAAACCCTAAGATCAAATGTGTAATTGGGATTTACCCAAATGGAAGCGATGTGGTAACTCATTCATAATGAAACTAAATGTTGGAGAGAAAGAGCAAAATAAGGAGTGAAGTGGCATAAATCAAATCAGAGCTGAATCTTTAATTCATCAAATAATCAATGAATGGGATAATGTAAAGAAGACTGTGTAGTAGGGATCACACACTTAATGCTAACCCATAATTAGGTTTTCTTACTTACAAACCTATCTCCCAAGAGAAATTATGGTTTACAAATCATAGTGAATTCATTTCTATGCAATTTCTGGACAATAGTGTAGAAGGGTTGAAAAAAATGGAAGCAATTGGGCATTGTGCTAATATCAGAGAAAATGCAGGAGAAATACCTACACATTGCCTTCTAATTTAATATAGTTGGCAAGAGCCCACATGGAAGCCCAAAGCAAAGATGGCAAAATACAATAAATGCAGACTTGAAAAATGTGCAATTGGACCCAAATGCTGCATTTGATTGTGCAAGATGGTTCTTGTTGACTCAAAAAGGGGACCCTGAACCTACAGCAAAAACTATAGGATGATGGTGATGGTGATGGTGACAAAGATGAAGAGTGAATTCATTTCTACATGAAGCCAAACACATACTCAAATTATGCAATGATTGAAGTAACTTGGGGTATCTTGGGATACCTTGAAAACAATAAAATGAAGCAAGCTTGAATGGGAAGGTACCTGAAAAATGAACACAGACCTTTAATAGACCCAAACCAATCCATTTCACTTAATTCTCCATTCTCAAGTCCTCGCTGTTTTCTGATTTTCATCCTCACAATTGCAGCCCAGAGAAACAGACCCAATACATTATAAAATGAAAGTTCTTCGATTTTTTTTTAAAAAATAGACATTCTTTATCGGTCTGATAATACCTGTTTGTATATATCATTAATGCTAGTGTAGCCAATGGAAAGATTGGGATTAGCTATCTATAATAGTTCAATATTCTTTGACCATATTGCTGATCCTCATTGGGTTGAATTGTAATATTTATAGACTAGAATAAGACTCTTAATAATGTGCATATATAGGCATAGGGAAATATTTGCATAAATATTACTTGAATGCATAGAAGCCAGTGTTGGCATATGGAAGGAAATATGCTAATTATGCATGAAATAAAAGATGTCAGCTTTCCTTCCCTCAACCCCTTCCCCCCCCCCAAAGTTTATTAGTCGGAATAAAATTTTATGTATTTAAAAACAAAATGATTTCACATTATCATTCTGTTTGAAAAGATGCTAAATTCTATCTAGTTTCCTGCAGCAGTCACTTTTCATTCAGTTTAATCCACCAAATATTCTATGTGCAATCTAAATTAAGACAACATTAGACCATTTACAATTTTAACTTTATCTTTTTCCTTTTTAAATTTTTATATATGTTCACTGTAAAATTAGTTTTATTTTTTTATTTTTAGGGCAGAAAAATTACAACTCATAACACTCACAATCTTTCCCATTATATTTTAAATATATTTATTTATATATTCAATTTATATGGCCACCCACTTCAAGCAAGTGATTCTTTAATTTATTTTAAAATACTTAAAGAATATGGAATAGAATTAATAGAATAGAATAGAATAGAATAGAAAAAACAGAGTTGAAAGGGACCTTGGAGGTATTCTAGCCCATCCCCCTGCTTAAGCAGGAAACCCTATACTATTTCAGAAAAATGGCTATCCAACCTCTTCTTAAAAACCTCACAACTTCTGGAGGCAAGTTGTTTCACTGATTGTTCTAACTATCAAGAACTTTCTTCTTAGTTCTAGGTTGCTTCTCTCCTTGGTTAGTTTCCATCCATTGCTTCTATCTATCAATATCTATCAGTATTTGAGAACATTTCTCTCTTATTACTCTATGAAAACCTGAAGGATTATAAATAAATGCTATGCAAAAGCATGATTTATTCTGTCAAACATTTGAAAAAGAATTTATTTTTTATAGAAGTATGGATAAGCCTCTCATTCAAAATCCAATGGAGATTCAAAGTATGCAAGCAATTCAGATAATTTGAACCAGATATAACTTAGATATGGAAGCTATCCACAAGTTTGTTCTTTTGTATTAAACACACTTTATTGTGGGCTTTCCCACTGAATTTCCATTTATTGTATTTAAACTCTCAAGTAAAATGTATTTATCCCTAACTATATAGTTCTAATATAAAAAAAAATATTCTAGAGATACAAGGGATGATGATATAAAACAGGGCCTCCCAACCTCTGGGCAGCAGCCCACTATTGGGCCATGGCCTGTTTGAAACCAGGCTGCACACACAAAGCTCCACTCCCTCAAGCAGTAGGCAAGAGCGGGAGAAAGAAGCTCCCCTCACACGAATGGAGCTTCACGTGTGAGCACAAATGCCTGCTATCCAAGCAAGTGGAGCTTCACGCACGAGCACAGGCACCCTCACACGCGAAGCTCCATTTTCATGAATAGAGGTCATGCATGCCCACCGCGTCCACCAATGAAGTTGTGTGCATGTGCATGAGCCTGCAGCTTGCACCCTACTCCTGCACCAAGCTGGACCGCCAAGGTGGAAAGGTTGGAGACCGCTGATCTACAACATCCTATTCTTACTATATTTGATTTGGATGGTATTGTAATGACTAAAGCTTTACAGACAGACAGCAAGCATAGCTATGTTCAGGATCTATTTTAGGATAATTAATGATATTAAAGAATTAACCATGTAAGGTTACTCTATATCCTATTTTACAGAAGGCCGTTTACTGCTTGAAACCTGTCTGCCAGATAGTCCTTTGCTTGACTAATCCTACCCATAAAAATCAGTAAAATTGAGCCATAAGGAAATGTAACAAAGGCCTTGAAGTTGCCATCATCCATGAGACCCTGGACATAAATTATCTGGTCATGGTCTGTTCCACTATAGGATGTTGTATTTCACTTTAAATTGTAGCCGTTTTTTCTAAATTTGCATTACATTAATATATTCATGAGCATCTGCAGGGAGAGAAAGGGGCATAGTGACATCACATCTGACATTGTTTTGCAAGCCGTACAAATTATGTACAGTGTGTTGTGTAAATTATGATGTCATGGCTGATGCAAATTTCATAATTCACATTGTGTGATGATATCACAAAAATGACATCATTATGCTTCTTTTGCTTGCTTAGGAACTTCTCTCCTGCTCTGTTTGTTTTTATTTATACAAACAGTTCTATATCACCTTCTCAGAGGTGGCATTCAGTAGGTTCTGACCAGTTCTGGAGAACCGGTAGCGGAAATTTTGAGTAGTTCAGAGAACTAGCAAATACCACCTCTGACTGCAGATTTTACAGTATCCTTCCCCTGTCATGGCCACCAAGCCATGCCCACAGAACCTGTACTAAAAAAAATTGAATCCCACCATTGCACCTACTATTACCATAGGCAGCTTAAAGCAAAAGAATATAAAAAACAATAAGTAAAACACTCCACCAATTCTCTCTCCAGGCAAGGGTCTCTTTCTTAGGGCCCTTAAGAAAAGTATTATTGAAAGCCTTCTTAAGGTCAATGACAAGGAGGCCATTTTCACCTCAGAAGGTGAGCTGTTCCAAAAATGACACTACTGCCAACAAAGCCATTGGGCCGATGACTCTTCCAGCTACAATAAATACACTGGATGAGAAAATTTGGATGGTTCTGAAAATAATGAGGAAGCCCTTGGTAAAACATTTCGTGATTTTGAGGTGATATAGGTAATCTTTGACATTGGGCATCCAGGCCAGTAAACACTCTGCTCCATTCAGTTGTCAAGACTCCACCCCGAAAGGGATTATGGGGTCATTAAAAGGAGATGATAATAGATAGTCTTTGACTTACAACCAGAATTGGGCCCAGAAAATCAATTATTAAGGAATGTGGTTGTTAAGAGAGTTATGCCTGATCTTATGACCATTTTTTTTTTTGCTGTGGTTATTAAATGAATCATATGCTAGTTAAGCAAATCTGGCTTCCCCCATGGATTTTGCTTCTCAGAAGCCCCCTGGGAAAGTGACGAATGGAAATCACATGACCCTAGAACACTGCAACTATCAGAAATACATGCTGGTTGCCAAAGTGTCCGAATTTTGATCAAGTGACTTCATATAGGCCGAAACAGCTGTAAGTGTGAGGACCAGTTGTAAGCCACTTTTTTCGACATTGTGGGGAGAAAAAAGTATGCCATATCTTTATGAAAGGAACAAAACTAAATGTTGGAATACACATTTGAACTAGAAACAAGTTTCTTTTTAAGGCCACAGTTGGAATACTGCACCCAGTTTTCATTATCACGTTATAAAAAAGATATAGAGACTCTGGAAAGAAAGCAGGTTAAAACATATGAAGAACAGTTGCAGGACTTTAGTATGTTTAGTGAAAAGAAGGACTAGGGGTGACATGATAGTAGTGTTCCAATATTTGAGGAACTGCCACAAAAAAGAGGGGAGTTGTGAACCAATTTTTCAAAGTACCTAAAGGCAGAACAAGAAACAATCGATGGAAACTTATCAAAGAGAGATCCAACCTAGAACTTAAGAAAAAAAAATCCTGACAATGAGGAGAATTAATCAGTGGAATGGCTTGTCTCCAGAAGTTGTCGGTTCTCCATTGCTAGAGGTTTATAAAAAGAGTTTGAAGAGCCATTTATTTGAAATGGTATAGGTCAGGATCTCCTGCCTAAGTAAGGGATTAGGACTAGAAGACCTCCATGTCCCTTTTAACTCTGTTATTTCATTATGTTATTTTGTTAAGGAGTAGCTAAATGAAGAATTGCCTACCTTGGCATGAACCTGTCTTGATAAGCAAGTTAACAATACTTATTCTTCCTAAGAATGTCCATATTAATAGTGGCCAGTTGTTCAGGCATGTCTTAATTGCCTTTGGTACCTAATCTTCCTAATTTTCAAAAAGGATTCAGAATATTTTCTTTGGTCTTGGCTTTTTGCAATAAACTAATCTCAATTCCATGTTGTTGTTGCTGTTATTATTTGAAAAAAACAGGTTTTATTTTAAGCGGTCTTTATTGTAAGGCCCATGAATAGAAATGATATCTATCAAAATAATTTAAAATTAAATCCATTGAGTTGAATATAATTTTTTTCTCAGTCCATAAATGCTAAAAATAATTATCAACCCAGAAACCATTTTAAAAGAAATTTGTATTTAGTTCAAATGTGTAATCCAAAACATAGATTTTGTTTCTTTTCATAAAATGTATGCTCTATTTTTTTTTTGTTCTCCTCCTTGCAAGCTGTTTTAAATATCTGTGACATCTCTATTTCACACATATGCATGTATGTGAAGGGAACTTTTGAAAGACTGAATGTTAAAAGCTGTTACTGCTATATGTATGCTATGTGAATAATGCCTGCTTTAACAGATGCATTTGTCCTCGTGGTTCTCAAACTATTGAAATGGTTGGCATTGAAATCATGTTTTTATACAGATTTATGCCACCTTTTTTATCGACTCTAGATTTTACCTTTTTATTGACTCTTTCTAGACACTTGGGTGGTTTTTATTTTTCTTCCTTTTTTTAATCAGCTAAGCTGCCTATTACGACTCACAAGGTAACTCAATTCTGTATGCTAGCTAATAAAATGCACTCAAAGATTATTGCAGATTTTCCTATCACTTGTAAGATATTATGCATCCACGCTCCATATATTGGTACTTACACTGCTGGCCTGGGATTGTAATATAGTTGCTTGCTTACTATGCTGTGTGAGTAGACCTGTAGTTTTTGATGCAAGTTTTTGACGCAATACATACCAGATACTTTTTATATAGAGAGGGGGATACAGAAGAACAAAAACTATTCATATCTTGGGGAAAAATAAACTTTCTGTTCTCTCTTTTGTTCATTGCCAGAATTTATCATTCAGAGAACCTACTATATACAGATGATCCTTCTGTTGGTGTTACAAGAGAACAAAGTCACAATGAATAATGGCTCTAGCTAAAGTTTCTTGGGACATCTATATGTCTGCTGTGAATTCCTTCAGATATCAGAATAATTTCACCACTATCTCACCCCTAGCACATTGAAGAATTCTAAGTAATATTGCTATATTTATTATTTTACATATCCATATACTTCTCTTTTTTCAAGAGAACCTCCAGCTTGCTTTCAACCCAACATTTAATCTTTAGACTAGACTAGACTAGACTAGACTAGAATAGAATAGAATAGAATAGAATAGAATAGAATAGAATAGAATAGAATAGAATAGAATTCTTTATTGGCCAAGTGTGATTGGACACACAAGGAATTTGTCTTGGTGCAAATGCTCTCGGTGTACATAAAAGAAAGGATACATTCGTCAAGATTCAAGAATCATCAGGTACAATACTTAATAATAGTCATAGGGTATCATAAGGATACAAGCAACAAAGTTACAATCATACAGTCACAAGTGGGAGGGGATGGGTGATAAGGAGTAATTAGAAGATTAATAGTAATAGTTGTGTCAACTTTGTAAATAGTTTGATAGTGTTTAGAGAATTATTTGTTTAGCAGAATGATGTTGTTCCAGGGAAAAACTGTCCTTGTGTCTAGTTGTTCTGGTGTGCAGTGCTATAGTGTTGTTTTGAGGGAAGGAGTTGAAACAGTTTATGTCCAGGATGTGAGGGGTCTGTAAATATTTTCACAGCCCTCTTTTTGACTTGTGCAGTATACAGGTCCTCGATTGAAAGCAGGTGGGTAGTAATAGTTTTTTCCGCAGTCCTAATTATCTTCTGAAGTCTGTGTCTGTCCTGTTGGGTTGCAGAAGCAAACCAGACAGTTATAGAGGTGCAGATGATAGACTCAATAATTCCTCTGTAGAACTGTATCAGCAGCTCCTTGGGCAGTTTGAGCTTTCTGAGTTGGCGCAGAAAGAACATTCTTTGTTGTGGTTTTTTGATGATGTTTTTGAAGTTAGGTGTCCATTTTAGGTCTTCTGATATAATACAACATAGAAATTTTAAGGTCTCTATTGTTGATACTGTCGAGTATTAGTACTGTCTAGTATTGTAAGAGGTGGTAGTATGAGAGGGTTTCTCCTGAACATATATAAACAGATATATAAGAGCTGAGACAGTATGATGGGTCCAAAGACTTCCAGTGAGTTTTAGAGCTGGGTGAAGATTTAGGCCATGTTTTTTTCCCAATGAGTTCAAGGGTTTAACTTCACCATGTTGTATTATATACAGGCATAATGTTTTTGGACTTCCTGGGATGGCACAGCCTCATACAAAGCTGCTGTGCAATCTGAGGGTCTTCCTGAACACAAAGCAAAGGTGGCACTCATAGCTTGGAGAGCCATTGCACAATTTCAAGTTATGCAAGTTGCACCAATTCCTGGACCTGAAGTGCACAGACTCAGCTCCATTTGCATGAGTGGCGGGGAGCTGTGCCCACCACTGGTACAAATGGAGCATGTGCGCATATTTGCCCATCTGGGCATTTCTGCAGCCCAGTTGCTGTGGGACCGGGGATTGGACCCCCCTGACTAAATGGATGCAGGGATATAAAATGGGTGTTCTATAGGGGGTCTTGGATAACTAGTCCCATCTTTTACAAACAGCTTGGCTTTGGGCTGTGGTCTTGGAATCATGGGAACTATGGTCTGACATATCACAACCATCTAGTCTGTGTTAGCTTTAGTTTTAGTAAAACTAAAATGGTCATACTATAGGCTTTAAAACTAAGCAATTAAGCATAGGAATCATGTGAAGAATCAGCAAAATGTAAGCAGAAGAGAAAAACATGCCTATTGTCTTATTATCATACCAACTCTTCAATATAATTTAATATATCCCTCCATGCTTGCATTTTCCTGTTCTTGTAGTAAACATGGGCATATGGGAACCTCTTTCTGCAATCCAGTTAGGATATTATTCTTAAAGAAAATCAAGCAAATTATATTTCATTCTAAATAACTGTTATACCTTTTTAGTGTACCATGTGTACCATTTATTTATCTGTTGGTTGAATCATTCAAGTTTTTTTCTAGTCACATTTGTGCATTTTATGCCTTAAGTTCAGGTATATGTAGGAGAAATTTTCATTGGATAAAAAATTTCACACTGCAGAAAATGATTAATATTTTATGTGAGGAGTGGGTCTCTTTTCAGTTGTTGTCAGAATCTGGCTCTATTTAGTTGACATATCTGATATATTTTTACTTTATACCCTATCTCTATTACTCCCTCAGTAAATAACATAAATTCAAAGGGTGGATGTGAGTGGCTAAGGACAGGTGAAAAATCCAATAGTCATACGCACTAGAAGCCAATGTCCATATATTTCAATTTACCATTCTTTGATTCTCAGCTGGGGACAGGGTTGTGTGTGTGTTTTTAGAAACCAGGGATCAATATTCTAAAGCATTGCTGATATCACTTCCTTAATGCATCACAGAACAGAAATGACTAATTCCCTTGGGATTTGGAAAATGGTAAGGTTTCAGTCGTAACTTACATCTCTGAAGTTGACTGAAAGGGGAGACATTTTCTGCCTTCACTTTGAGGATATCATCATATCACTTTTTTATTTTTACAAACCAGCCTGAAAATTCATGTTTCCAAACTCAGCTACACATCCCCACAGAACCCCAAATTATGCCTTTTCGTGTTACATTGATGTAAGAAGTTTTCTATTAATTTCTTTGTTAATGGATTGGTGACGGCACAAGTCTCACAGTTTGCAAACTTCCTGATTTTTCATGCTTCTTAAGACAGCTTTATTTTCACATCAGTTGAAAAACTGCTTAAAATTCTACGTACTATACAGACACCACATAACATTCAGGAGAAATGCTGTTCTGTTTACAGAAAATATGTTATCACTTCAGCAGCTTAATAAGTTCCATGAATGCACCCTCTTTACTTCTGTGTAGCTGTCTCTTCACCAAAAGAAGATAACATAGCTTGCATACCCAAGGACTCAAAATATGCATTTGTTTTCAATTGGAAAATCATGCTATCTTGTTGCAACAGATCCAAAAAGGAGACCCGTGGCACCTTAAATATTAAGCAATTTTATGGCATCAACTGGAATGAACTTCATCCTATCTATTGTCTGTGGCTATACTTCATTATATAAGTATTTATTGTTCTGAGATACTGGGCATCCAATCACAATTTAATGATGGAAATCAAAGTATTATATCAATACATTGAAAAGGAAAATACAAAACATAGAAAATAGAAATACACCAGGCTAAATGTGGAGGTTGTCCAGGAAAGGTATTGTATGATATTAGCATACTCCGAAACCCTCGCAACCGATTGGTCCGGACCGGCAAAGACATGATTGGTCGAAGGCTCGGCCGTGATTGGAGCATGGGGAATCTACCGCGATTGGCTATGCCGAGCGCGGGAGATTCAAAGTGCTGCCATTGGCTGCTGAGCCGCGAGCCAGCCCTATATGAAGGGCTGCCACGGCTTGCATTCCCAGACTACTCTCCTACCTAATAAAGAGCTGAAATCACTCGAATGGTCTCGATCCGCCTCCGATCTAACACTGGCGATGAAGGTGGGATCGTGAGACAAGGAGACCATCTAGCACATGGCGAGGCGGCACGCAGCAGCAAGCAGAATGGCCGGAATCAACTCACCACCTGCTCCCTTCAACCCTGTTACTGAGGACTGGGAATTCTATACCGATAGGTTCCAAATGTTCCTCGAGAGTAGCAATCTTAAAGATGCCAACGGCCACAAGAAACGAGCCGTGTTTCTCACACACTGCGGGGCCGCAGTGTTTAAAATTGCCAAAGCCCTGGCCAAACCAGAGGATGTCAAGACGATGGAGTGGGACGATCTCGAGCCCCTGCTGTGGAATCACTACGCCTCCGCCGTGCCCATCCTTATCCGGCAGCACGAGTTCTACAGGCGGGATCAACACGACGGCGAGGGGCTTGGCGATTTCATAGCGGCACTACGAGACCTGGGCGGTCTGTGCGAGTTCGCTAACCTGGACGAGGCACTGCAAGACCGTGTCATCCTAGGACTTCGAGACCCCGTCCTCCAGAGCCGCATCATGGCAAAGGGGAACATCTCCCTCGCCGATGCCCTCACCGAGGCCGCAGCAGCTGAAGCGGCCAAGAAATCAGCAGCTTGGATGCGGCAATCGAGCATCATGCCATGACCGACGGCCGGAGAAACAACATCAACCATGCACCACGGTGACCTTGACTCCTTCTCGGAAACTGAGGATGAGGTGGAGGAAATCCACCGCCTCCAATCAGCGCAGGAGCCACGGGGGCCCTGAGGTCATAAATCGAGATTCCAGTGTGCCGGCTGCGGCGGCAATCACCCCCGGGCGGACTGCTGTTTTCTCGACGCCATTTGCTGGCATTGCGAGAAATGGGCGCACATTGCCAAGGTATGCTGGAACAAAAGACACTATAGCCCGCGACGATGAGAAGGCAGCCCTCAACCGAGAGAGAGCAGCCCCACCAGAAACTGCGATCACCAGATGAAGAATCGATGGAGCCGAGAAGGTCAGAACAGGTGACTACAGGAGACAAGACAAAGGAAGGAAACACACCAAACCGTCTTCATCGGCCACTCCTCCACAAGCGACGCCAGGAAGGTATACGTGACGGTGGGAATAGAAGACCAACCATGCGAAATGGAGGTGGACTCCGGGTCCTACCTCTCTATGGTTTCCTGGCACACACTCCAGCCTCTGGTTCCCTCCATCCGCCGCCATGAACTGGAGGACCAAACACTAACCCTCAAAGACTACCAGGGGAACTGAATCCCTGTAGTCGGCAGGGGCCATTTTAAGGTCACCTTCAAGGGCCACACAGAAGTGCTACCCCTGATGATCGTTGACTGAGATCGGCCGAGCCTGTTGGGACTCCAGTGGTTCGCACCCCTGGGCATCGAAGTAACTGACATACACTACATCGGAGAGGCAGACTGGGAAGTGGCGCTCGTGAAGGACTTCCGAGAAGTTTTCGATGACAGCCTAGGCAAGTACCAGGGTTACCCCTATCTCATTTAACATAGACCTGAGTATCACGCCGATCTGCCTTAAGCCCAGGCGAGTGCCATTTGCACTCAAGCCCAAGATCAATGAGCAGCTTGACAAGTTCATCACACAAGGGGTGCTGGAACCGATCAATCATGCCTGGTGGGAGACCCCAATTGTCACCCCCATCAAGCCAGATGGGTTAGTGAGGATTTGTGGTGACTACAAGGCCACCCTAAACCATGCGCTCCAACAAAGCGCATACCCCATCCCAGTAGTCCAGCATCTTCTGCACTCACTGGGGGGAGGCCGGATCTTCGCAAAGCTCAACCTGGCACAAGCCTACCAGCAATTGCCAGTCGACGCCACAACAGCAGAAGCCCAAACCATCGTAACGCACCGAGGGGCTTTCTGCTGCAACCGGCTCCAATTTGGAGTCAGCGTGGCACCCGGGATCTTCCAAAGCCTTATGGAAAGACTCCTCCAGGGAATAGAAGGGGTTGTGCCCTACTTTGACGATGTCTTGGTGGCCGCGAAAAATGAGAAACAACTAGAGGGTTGTTGGAGGGAGGTACTGCAGAAGGAGGTTGAGGGAGGTACTGCAGAAGTTCAGAGACTCGGGACTTAAAGTCAAGAAAGGGAAGTGCCAGCTACGGGCCGAAAGGGTCGAATTTCTAGGGTACCTCCTAGACAAACAAGGGATTCACCCCACAGAAAAGAAACTGAGAGCCACAAGGAAAGCACCGCAACCAAAAAACAAAACGGAATTACAGGCTTTCTTGGGACTGCTAAACTTTTACAATGTCTTCCTACCTCAAAAGGCGACCATGGCAGAACTGCTACATAGGCTGCTAGATAAAACAGCCACCTGGACCTGGGGAGCACGGGAGGAGAGAGCTTTCAACAACACAAAGAACCTGCTAACATCCGATGCGGTACTAATCCAGTACAGCGAGACCCTGCCATTGAAGGTAACTTGCGACGCGTCGCCATTTGGGATCGGCGCCATCCTCAGCCACCAGCTACCAGATGGGAGGGAAGCACCCATCGCTTTCTCATCAAGGACACTTTCAAAGCCAGAGCGGAACTACAGCCAGCTCGACAAAGAGGCCCTTGCAGTCGTCGCCGGCGTCAAGAAATTTCACGAATACCTTTACAGTAGGACTTTTACAATCATCACGGATCACAAGCCGCTGCTAGGAATCCTGGTGGGAAACAGGGCCACACCGAACATTCTATCGCAAAGAATGACAAGGTGGTCCGAATTCCTAGCAGCCTACAATTACCAGCTGATACACCGACCTGCAAGGACATCGCCCATGCAGACGCCCTGAGCCGGTCACCCTTACCAGACCAGGAAGACGACCCGGCACCCACAACAGAGGTACTCCAAATAGAGACAATATCCAATCCACTCGTGACCGCGCCAGACATTGCTAGAGAAACAAATAAAGACAAACGGCTGGCGCGAGTCTTGAGCTGAGTGGGAAAAGGGTGGCTGGAAGGGGACATAGACGAACTATTCAGACCCTTCCGGAACAGACAAACTGAACTCTTTACCGAAAAGGGCTGCGTACTTTGGGGAGACAGAGTGGTAATTCCGGAAAAATTACAGGAAAAGGTATTGGGAATGTTGCATGAGGGGCACCCAGGGATGGTTAAGATGAAAAGCCTGGCCAGAAGCTACACATGGTGGCCAGGAATGGATAGACAGATCGAAACCTGGGTTGCCAAATGCAAACAATGCCAAGAATCCAGATCCAATCTGCCCGCCGCCCCAACCCAAGAATGGAAAAAACCAAGAGGTCCGTGGTCTAGGATTCATATAGATTTCACGGGGCCAACCAAGGGACATATGTACCTTATCACAGTGGATGCTTACTCCAACTGGTTGGAGGTAAGCACGATGAAGTCAATCATGACGGAGGTGGTGATAAGGAAACTGAGTAAACTTTTTGCTACGCATGGCCTGCCAGACGTAATAGTGTCGGACAATGGGCCCCAGTTCACCGCACTAGCATTTGAACAATTTCTGGCAGGCCAAGGGATACGCCATGCATTTACTGCACCGGGAAACCTGGCGGCGAACGGGCGGGCGGAACGCATGGTCCAATACACCAAGAAAGCCATCCAGAAAATAAAAACAGCCAATATACAGGACAAAATCAATAAAATGCTCCTCATTCAACACATTACACCTAGCGCAACCACAAATAAAAGCCCGGCGGAACTAATGATGGGCAGGAAACTACGTTCAACACTAGACAGAATGCACCCAACATATAACCCAGACAAACCCCCAGGTTGCTCCAGCAAACACAGAAAATTTAACGTAGGGGACCTAGTATGCGCCAAAAATCTCACAGGAGAACCACTCTGGGTGCCAACAACAATCAACCAGATAACCGGGCCCCTATCATACCGATTGGAAACAAGTGACAGTAAAAACTGGAAATGGCACATCAACCAACTTAAGTCAAGAATAGCCCTCACCACCAGCCAAACACCCAAACAAGAAACTAGAAGGGGGGGGGGAATCAGCAAGCGATAGAGAAAGAACCGAAGGAAACCAACTAACACAAGCAGAACACCCCCCACCTAGAATAGATAAACCAATAAACCGATGCTACTCACCTGTAGACGCAGGACCAATGGAACACGAAACCCCAGAATCTTCACCTGAAAGGAGCAGCCAAACCAGCTCACCCAGCCAGGAAAAACCTGGCGGGAGCAGAAGCGGCAGCTCAACCAGCCCAGGTAGACCAGGAGGGAGCTACCAAGAAAGGCCCAGCTCAACGTTCCAGGCAGTTCCATCCCAAGGAACCGGAGTGACAGAGGAGGCATCTGAACCGGTCAACGACCACACCAGAACTGAACCACGCAGGTCAAGTAGGCAGGTGAGAAGCCCCACCTACCTACGTGACTACATCACTACGCACCGCAGGATGAAAGCAAGAGGGGAAGGGTGTATGATATTAGCATACTCCGAAACCCTCGCAACCGATTGGTCCGGATTGGCAAAGACTTGATTGGTTGAAGGATCGGCCGTGATTGGAGCACGGGGAATCTACCGCGATTGGCTGTGCCAATCGCGGGAGATTCAAAGTGCTGCCATTGGCTGCCGAGCCGCGAGCCAGCCCTATATGAAGGGCTGCCACAGCTCGCATTCCCAGACTTGTGGGGATGTCACAGAGAAGAAAGCATTTGAGGGCAAGGCAAGAAGTAACGGGTAGAAAATCACTAGAGATCCAACCTAGAACTAAGGAGAAATTTCATGATTGTGAGAGCAATTATTCATTGGACCAGCTTACCTCTGGAAGTTGTGGGTCCTCCATCACTGAATGTTTTCAAGAAGAGACTGGACAGCTATTTGACAAACATGGCTCCTACTTGAGCAGATTAGATTAGAAAACCTCCAAGGTCCCTTCCAACTCTGTTGTGTTATTTTCTATTTTCTAAACGTTATCTAGCTCCCCAATGCCATGCTTATCCATACTATCAACCAGTGGTGAGATTCAAATTTTTTTTACTAGCAGTTCTGTGGGCATGGCTTGGTGGGTGTGGCAGGGGAAGGATACTGCAAAATCCCCATTCCCTCCCCACCTCGCTAACTTGCTTTCCAGCTCTGTTCTCCTGTTCAGGGCAACAAAAGAAGACCCAGCCGATCAGCTGGGACTTGGGAGGCAGAGAATAGATGGGAGCAGGGCCAGTCAGAGGTGGTATTTGCCAGTTTTCTGAACTACTCAAAATTTCCATTACCAGTTCTCCAGAACTGGTCAGAACCTGATGAATACCACCTCAGCTATTTTTGTAGAGCGGCGGTTATAGAGAGAGACGGAGCCAGGGAAAAGGCTAACAGACTTTATTCAATGAATAAAGGGTCGCCATGGCTGCCGAAGGCAATCTGACAGCCAGCTGGCGGCGACAGCTGATGCCATTTGACAGCTCCCTTTTATAGCCGGCTGTCAAACGGCATCAGCCAATGGGAGCGGTCGATGCTCCCGCGCAGGCGGCGGACCAGAAGGAGAACTGCAGCTTAGTCCTTAAACATAGCACTCCTTCCCCCTGGCCACGAGCATGCGTAGTCTCATAGCCAGGATGGCGGTTTCCATTCGTGGCCTGATCTTCGCAGCTCCAGGGGCTTGTTTGCTGCTGCCTCATCCTGTTCTTCCCGGGCGGTGCCAAGAGTCTGCGCAGGGTCGTCAGCTATCCTGGATCTGCCATCTGGCTGCTGCTCTGGTGAGTCCTCTCGCGGTGGTCGGTTGGTTGGGTCGTTGAGCGGCTGGTAGACCGGGTCTTTTAGCGGGTCGGCTGCAGCAGGCGGTGGGTAGGCTGAGTCATTGACCTTGCTTTCGGTGGCGGGCTTGGTCCAGCACCTCCTCAGCTGATCCATGTGTCTTCTCCAGATGCAGCCATCTTCTAGGAGGACTCTGTAAGACCTGGGCCCTGTAATAGAAACTATTTGCCCTGGCAGCCATAATGGGTGCCCTGCATAGTTTCTGGCATAGACCAGGTCTTGCAGGGTGAATTCCCTGGCATGGCTGTCAGAAGCCAGGGGTGAGCTGGGAGCATAGTGGGGGTGCAACCTGTCCAGAGTAGTCCTGAGGCGTCTGCCCATCAAAAGTTCTGCAGGTGACTTGTTGGTAGATGGGCATGGAGTGGCGTGCTATGTTAGGACAGCTTTGAATGCCAGTCCTCTTGGCCCAGCTTGGCCAGAACTTCTTTGACTGATATAACAGCCCTCTCTGCCATCCCGTTGCTCACAGGGTGAAAGGGGGCTGTGAGGGCGTGTCTGATACCCAGGTTGGCTGTGAAGATGGCAAACTCATTGGAACTGAATTGGGGGCCATTGTCTGAGACCAAGGTGTCAGGCAGTCCATGAGTAACAGTCTGGTCAAAACCCTTGTGACCGCTCGTGTGGTGGTGGAAGGTAACAAGACCACTTCTGTCCATTTTGAAAATGAGTCTACCACAACCAAGAATGTCTTCCCCAGTATGGGACCAGCTAGGTCAATATGCAGCCTGGCCCAGGGCACCCCCGTACTTTCCCATCTGGTTGGTGTGGCTGTGGGTGTGGCTGCCCTTGTTGCCTGGCAGGCTTGGCATGCATTAACCCAGTTGGCAATTTGGGCATCCAGTCCTGGGCACCAAACGTAGCTGCGTGCTAAGGCCTTCATTCTTATGATGCCCGGATGCCCCTCGTGCAGTGCCCTTAAAACTGATTTTTGAAAAGTGGGTGGAATGACTACCCTAGTCCCCCATAACAGACAGCCCTGTAGAGAAGACAACTCCTGCCTGCGGGTCCTGAATGGCAAGTATTCAGGGGCGAATTGAATATCAGGCCACCCCCTCCCCACCCAGTCCAGGACTTGGGAAATCACAGAATCTTTTTTGGAGTGTGCAGCAATATCCCCAGCTGAGACTGGTAGGTCAAGTTCATTGCAGTCGAAGATTCCGTGGATGGGAGCTGGGTCCCTGACTGGTGTTGGCAGGGGGCATCTGCTGAAAGCATCTGCGTGGCTCAGGTTTATTCCAGGGCGATGTACCAAAGTGTATGAGAAAGCGGCCAGAAACAAAGTCCATCTGGTCTGTTAAATTTTGAGCATGGGCGAGAAAGAATGGAGACAAGCCTCTGAACGTGAACTTCAGCTCTTTATTTACATTGTGACTTCCTCATATCAATAGCAGTTAAACCTGCCTTATATAGGCAAACCCTGTAACTTTTAACCAATAACGAGCTAGGAGTGCTAGCTCTTATAACCAATAGGAACTCTCTGTTAAGGGCCAATCGGATTCCCCGGAATGGGCCAATCCGGTCCGGCCGTTTAACAGCCAATCAGAAGTGCAGGGCCAGAACCCTGCACTTGCTCCAAGCTCATACTTTATTAATCTTTATGCATACACAACACCCCTTCCCCCTGGCTTCTTATTGGCAGGGCTCAGTTACATAGTCCCTTAGGTAGGACGGTTGTCTTATTAGTCTCTTTGATTTCCGTTGTATCAGCTGGCTGCAATCACGCTGAGGTAGATCGTTGTTTGGCAGTGGGGCTGTTTCTGGTTCAGAGTTCACTTCTACGTTGTTGCCCACATTCTCTGCAATTCCCTGAGGTGCAACCATTTCTCCCTACGGCTCCGCTTCCTGAGTTTCTATCAAACCGTCATTTCCTTCGAATGGGTTTTCGAGGAATTCATCTTCTTCCATACCTCCGCCCCCCTCAGTTTGGTCATAGGGGATTTGCAGACTGGCCACTGGAAGCCACGATCGTAATTGATCGATACGATGTTTCCAAAGTTTATCGTCACGGCATTGTACAAGGTAGGATCTGGGGCCGGTTACACGTACTATTGTCGCTTCCACCCACAACGGTTGCCCGATAGGTTTTTAGCATATACCAAGTCTCCTACCTGGAAGGTACGACAGCGGCCACTGGATCCTAGTGGTTTCTCCGGTTCGTAAGCTGGGTGCAACCGGTCAAGGTGGGAGAGGAGATTTTGTCCCATTAGCAGTTTGGCGGGAGTTTTGTTGGTGACGCTATGTGGGGTGAGGTGTTGCAAGAAGAGGATTTGATTGACCTTGTCATCAATGTTGTTGTAGTCTACCTTCTGCAAGGTTTTCTTCACAAATTGGACCATGCGTTCTGCTTTGCCATTGGTTGCAGGGTGCGCAGGCGAGGTGAGCGCATGGCGAATGCCGCGGTCAGTGAGGTACTGCTCGAACGCTAGTGCGGTAAATTGAGGGCCGTTATCAGATACCAGGACGTCTGGTAATTCGTGGGTTGCAAAGAGTCTGTTTAAGATTTTGATAACCGCCTCGGAGGTCGTAGTCATCATGCGATGGATTTCGAGCCAATTCGAGTAGGCGTCAACGGTAAGCAGGAAGGTGTGGCCTTTGGTTGGCCCCGCGAAGTCCAGGTGAATTCAGGACCAGGGTCCACGTGGTGTCTCCCATTCAGTAGGCATGGCTTTTGGTGGGGCGTTGCTGACTTTTTGGCATTTGGGACAAGCTTTAACCCACTGTTCGATTTGCTTGTCAATGCCCGGCCACCATGCGTAGCTTTGCGCAAGGGCTTTCATTCGCACGATGCCAGGGTGGCCATCGTGCAAGGTTCTCAGCAGCGCTTTCTGGAGTTGTTCTGGGATAACGACTCTATCGCCCCAGATGACACAGCCTTTCTGGGAGAAGAGCTCGGTTTGTCGAGTCTTGAATGATGTGAAGTCATCTGATAACTGGTCCAATAGCCAACTGTGTTCTACCCAGCCTAGGACTCGTGCTAGGGTGTGGTCGCATTTGGTTTCTCTCGCGATATCTCGGGCGGTTAGTGGTGGCGAGTTGAGTGCTTCGATTTGCAACGTGGTTACCGTTGGTGCAGGATCGTCGAGAGTCTCTGGAAGCGGTGCTCGGCTCAATGCGTCGGCATGGGGAATGGCTTTCCCCGGGCGGTATTGCAGCCGATAGTTATAAGCAGCTAAGAATTCTGACCATCGGGTCATCCTAGGGGATAATATGTAGGGAGTCGGCTTATCTCTGGCTATTATCCCCAATAATGGTTTGTGGTCAGTCACAATAGTAAAAGCCCGGCCATACACGTATTCGTGGAATCTTTTCACAGCTGAGACAATTGCGAGGGCTTCTTTATTGATTTGTCCATAGTTTCACTCAGTTTTTGAAAGTGTCTTTGAAAAATATGCAACAGGGGCTTCGTTCCCATTAGGCAGTACGTGGCTCAAAATGGCGCCTACCCCGAAAGGCGATGCATCACAGGTTATAACGAACGGCAAAGTCTCATTATACTGCATGAGTACAGAGTCAGAAGTAAGCAGTTTTTTAACATTTTGGAACGCCTGTTCTTCACGGTAACCCCATAGCCAATTTGTTTTTTTATCTAACAACCGGTGTAATGGTTCAGCGACCGTTGCCTTGTGCAGCAAAAATACATTAGAAAAATTGATGAGGCCTAGGAACGCCTGGGGATCAGCCTTGCTTCGTGGCCTGGGAGCGTTTTTTATTGCTTTTAGTTTACTTTGGGTAGGGTGAATGCCCTGGCTATCAATCAGGTATCCTAAAAACTCAACACTGTCAGTACACAATTTACATTTGTTTTTTTTAACCTTAAGACCGGCCTCTTGGAATTTTTTTAGGACTAATTTTAACCGGTCCTGAAAGTTTTTTTTGTAGGGGCTGCGATTAATACATCGTCAAAATAGGGGACCACGCCCTTAATTGCTTGCAATAACCTTTCCATAAGGCTCTGAAAAATCCCCCGGGCTACACTAACTCCGAATTGCAGCCAGGTACATTTAAAGGCACCTCAGTGCGTCACAATAGTTTGGGCCTGTGCCGTTTTTTCATCTACTGGTAATTGCTGATATGCCTGAGCTAAATCTAATTTAGCAAAAACTTTCCCGCCCCCCAGGGAATGGAGGAGATGCTGCACCACCGGAACTGGATACGCGTTCTGCTGCAGGGCGTGGTTCAAAGTGGCCCAGTAGTCCCCACAAATTCGGATTGACCCATCTGGCTTAATGGGTGTTACAATAGGGGTTTCCCAAGGGGAGTGATCTATGGGCTCTAACACCCCCTGAGCTATCAGTTTGTTGAGTTGTTTGTCGATTTTCGGTTTTAAGGCAAACGGAACTCGACGGGGCTTTAGACGAATGGGAGCTATTTTTGGATATAGACTGAATGAAATCAGGGTCCTCTTATACTCGCCTAAGCTGTCTGCAAAGACATCCCTGAACTCATAGATAAGGTCTTCCTCCCAGTCACCGCCGCTTACTCGGTTTATGCCGGCCACTTCAATGCCGAGTAGCGCGAACCATTGGAGGCCTAGTAGGCTAGGCCTATCTCTATCGATGACCGTTAAAGGTAAGTACGCTGTGTGCTTCTTGAAGGAGACTCGGACTCGGCAGGAACCGATGACGGGGATTCGATTCCCTTGGTAGTCCTTGAGGATGAGGCGTTGGGAGCGGAGATCTTGGCGTTGAATTGTGGGGATGAGTTGCTTGAGTGTCTTCCAGGACACCATCGAGAGGGACGATCCCGAGTCGACCTCCATGTGGCAAGGCTGGTTCTTGATGGCTACCGTGACTCGGATTTTCTTAGTGTCCAAGGCTGAGGCGTGACCGATAGTGATAGTATGGTGAGCTTCTTCTCTCTGCAAAGTTCGATTTCTGTGGGAGTGGTTTACTGGCTCTCGCCGTACAGGACGGTTCCCTGTTGATTGGCGATAGTTAGCCCCTTTTGAGGCCTGGCTGGATCCTGGTGAGCTGTGGCAGACCCGTCCGATGTGGCCTCGTTTCCCGCACTCATGGCAGAGTGCATCGCGGAATTTGCATTCGGACCTGGCATGGCTGGCTCCACAGCCAGCGCAAAGGCGTAAGGGCTTCGGTAGGTGGTCCCTGTCGGACCACAGTCGATGGACCCCTTCTTCCTCGCTGTCTGACGATGAAGAGAGGTCCTCGTGGTGCGTTGTTGCAAGCTGCCCTTCTGAACTAGATGAGATGTCGTTGGCCAGTGGTGGTACCGGAGCACGGTTTCGGCGTAGTTGTGCAGCCGACTTCCTGGTTGCTTCTGCTGCAGTAGCATTGGCGATGGCATCAGCAAGGCTGATGTTGCCTTTCGCCATCAGCTTGCTTTGGACGCCTGGTGCATCTAGTCCCAGAACTATGCGATCTCTTAGTGCTTCTTCTAAATCGGTGAATCCGCAGAGGCCTCCCAAATTTCGGAGGTCTGCTATGAAGTTGGCCACACTTTCTCCCATTCGCTGGCTCCTCTGATAAAACTCGTGGCGTCTCACAAGCGTAGGCACAGTCGGGGCGTAGTGGTCTCGTAGGATAGGTTCGAGGTCATCCCAATCTATGGCCTTCACTTCTCGGGGTTTGGCTAGTGCTTTAGCCATCTTAAATACGGTTGGACCACAATGCATTAGGAACATCGCCCGTTTCTTCCTGGCTGTGGCGTCCTTTAAGTTGTTCGTCTCTAGGAACATTTGGAAACGATCCATTTAAGACTCCCAGTCTTCCTGTGTTGGATCGAACAGAGCGGGTGGTACGATGCCGCCGGACATCGTTCCGTTGTTGGCGTCGTCTGTCACGTGCTCGGTGTTCTTCGAAGTTTCGTTGGTTCAGATTTCTCCAGGTCCCATCCTCATCGCCAGTGTTAAGTTTTGAGCATGGGCGAGAAAGAATGGAGACAAGCCTCTGAACGGTGAACTTCAGCTCTTTATTTACATTGTGACTTCCTCGTATCAATAGCAGTTAAACCCGCCTTATATAGGCAAACCCTGTAACTTTTAACCAATAACGAGCTAGGAGCGCTAGCTCTTATAACCAATAGGAACTCTCTGTTAAGAGCCAATCGGATTCCCAGGAACGGGCCAATCCGGTCCGGCCGCTTAACAGCCAATCAGAAGTGCAGGGCCAGAACCCTGCACTTATTCCAAGCTCACACTTTATTAATCTTTATGCATACACAACATGGTCATTCTCGGGGAGAGCACCTGTGGGATTTGTTTGTCACCAGCTAACAGTCCCAAGAGAGGTTTATGATCTGTTACTAGTTCAAAAGAATGGCCATAGAGAAACTCGTGGAATTTTTTTACAGCAGCCACAGCTGCTAAGGCCTCCTTATCGATCTGACTATAGTTTCTCTCTGCAGCAGAGAATGTCCTTGAAAAGAAGGCAATAGGTGCCTCAGATCCATTTGAAAGTCTGTGGCTTAATACTGCTCCTATACCAAAAGGTGAAGCATCAGAAGCCAATACCAGGGGCAAGTCCTTGTTAAATTGAACTAACATCTGAAGTCAAAAGGGACTTTACTGCCTGGAAAGCGTTGGCTTCTTTCTGTCCCAGTGCCAGGGGCTTTCTTATCTAGGAGCCTATGTAGGGGTTCAGCTACAGAGGCCTTGTGAGGCAGGAAAGATGCATAAAAATTTAGGAGCCCCAAAAAGGCCTGTAATTCGGTTTTGTTAGAGGGAGTGGGTGCCTCGTGAATGGCTCTAACTTTACTTTCAATGGGGTGAATCCCAGAGGAATCAATTCGATAACCAAGGAAGTCTACTTGACTGGTAGCAATGGTGCATTTATCTTTTTTCAATTTGAGCCCATTTAGCCTAAACCTGTCAAGGACAGCCCTCACTCTGAGTAGCAGTTGTGTTTTGTTGATGGCAGAGACTAAAATGTCATCAAAGTATGGGACCACCCCAGGTAGGCCCTGGAGGATTCTTTTCATGAGTGATTGGAAAATGCCAGGGGCTACACTGACTCCAAACTGTAAATGTTTACATCTGAAGGTGCCCATGTGTGTAACTATGGTTTGTAGGTGAGCAGCGTGCTGGTCCACAGGAAATTGTTGGTATGCCTGGGACATGTCCAACTTGGCAAAAATTGTACCTGGCTCAAACGAGTGGAGCAGGTGTTAGATTACAGGTACTGGGTATGCGTTAATTTGGAGGAAATGGTTGAGGGACATCTTATAGTCAGCGCAAATTCTCACGCTGCCATCCTTTTTAGGGGGGTCACCATGGGGGTTTCCCACTTGGCAAAATCTACCTGTTCCAAAATTCCTTGGCTGATGAGCTTGTCTAATTCAGTGTCTAATTTGGGCCTAATGGCGAAGGGAACCCTTCGAGGTTTTAAACGGATTGGGGTGGCTTGTGGACCCACATCGAAAGATATGGGGGTGCCTGTATAACACCCTAGCTCGCTGCTGAAAATGTCTGAGTAGTCCTTAAAAAGGGCATCAAGCTCAGAATTTACCACAGAGTGAATACCTGTAATGTTAAGGCCTAGGGCAGGAAACCAATCTAGCAAAGTCCTAGCAAACTAGGTAGGGCACCATTTACAACTACCAGTGGCAAGTGACCTCTAAAGTTTTGGAATTGAATGAGGAAGTTTCCCTTACCCAGGACTGGGATGGTCTTCCCCTGGTAGTCCCGAAGAGTCAGGTGGCAGTTGACCAGCTTCTTCTTTGAGAGCGAAGGCAGTATCTTCTTCAAGGTGGTCCACGATATGATGGAGAGTGCTGACCCGGTGTCCACCTCCATCCGGCAGGGTTTACCTTCTATGAAAAGAGAAATGCTTATTTTGTTAGAATTACTAGTGCTATAGCCCACGTGATAACATGTGTAGCAATTTTCCACTTGCCTTTGGGAGGGGGCAGAAACTTGAGATCTTTGAGGATGGGTCTGTTCGGCTTGGCAAACCCTGGCTATGTGCCCTCTCTTCTGGCAATTCAGACAAATAAAGTTTCTGAACCTGCAAGTTGACCTAAGGTGGTTACCCCCACAGCTCATACAATGAAGTTGTTGTTTGCTGGTCTGGGCATTGGTTTTTTTGGGTGGACTCAAAGGTGCTCTGGGGCGAGTGAGGTGATTTACCTCTGATGTTTCTTCTTCCTCTTCTTGGGAGGTTCCATCATAATGAATTGTAGCCTGACCTTGTTTAGAGCTGCTTCCCTGGAGCTCAGCTGCAGATAGTTCTGATAACTCAGCAGCCGGAGCTTCCTCAACAGCTAGGAATAAGGTCAAATCTTTTTTTGCCAATAACCTTCTCTGCAGTTTTAGGTCCCTGACTCCTCCCACAATTTGGTCCAGTAGCATGTCCTCGAGGTAGTCCCTAAACCCACAGTGTATGGCAGCTGATCTTAATGCTGCCATATACTGAGTCACAGTTACCCCTTCAGCTTGAACCCTCCTTCTAAAAGCTAGCCTCCTAGCTATTTGAGAGGGGCTGGGGGAATAGTGGTTTGATAAGATCTCCCTCAACTCATCCCAGGGGATAGCCTTGATGGATCGAGGGGACACTAGAGCAGAGGCTGTGTCAAAAACGGTAGCCCCACAGAAGCTTAAAAAATAAGACCTTTTTCTCAGGTCTGTAGCCTCAGACAAATCAATCGCATTTAAAAAATATTTGAATCTATTCATGTAAGATTCCCAAGTCTCTGCTCCTGGCTGGAAATGTGGGAACGTCGGAGTTGATGCCATCGGAGTGGCAGAGTCGGTTTCCTTAGGTGAGGAAATTTAAGAGGTATCGCTTTTAGAAAAGCGTTTCTAGGTTTTCCGGTTTTGCGTGGCTTCGGGGCAGCAGGAATTTGCAACAGCTCGCGATTCCTGTTGTGCTAGCTGTCGAGGTACCCCCGATCCAGATGGGTCAGGGGGATATGGCTGCCCTGTAGGGACAGCTGAAGAGAGAGGGGAGTCGGATAGGGAGGTGGGGGTGTCGCAGACCCCCCCCTTCTCCGGAAAAACCCCTTTTTCCCAAGGCGGTGGAGCGGCGGTCAGCAATGGCCGCCACGAAGAAGTCAGCAACCGGGTAAGAACTGTGCTGGAGGAAGTGTGAAGAGTGAAAGTTCTGTCTGAGCCGGGTCAAGTAACATCTTTTAAATTGCCTGGAATTGAGCTGTTTGAATTGCTGGAGGATACATTGTATCCCTAAGAAGAGCGAAAAGCGGCGGAGAAGCTGTTAAAGGGAACTTTTTTTTTTTTTACTCTCCCACCCCACGGAAACAGCAGAAATATTTGGATATATTAGACATTGAAAGTGGATTGCTTTGAAAGTTGAAGCTAAGAGACAAAAGGATTTTTGGACATTGAAAAATTTAAGAAATTGGAAAATCTTTGTTGGAGGTATGGATTTCTGATTATTTAAAATTGTCATTGCAAGTGGGAAGGGAGAAAAAAAATTGGAGCAGAAGCTGAAAAAGGAGGAGATTGCCTAGAACGTCTTTGTGGATCCCAAAGGAAGATATATGGTAATTGGACCTCTTTGATTAAAAATTAACCCCAGAAAGAGAAAGAGAAGAAGGAAGAAAAGTATTAACTTTTGGAACTTTTTTTTTTTAATTGCTTTTGATTGTCTTTGATTAAAAATACTTGTGGTTGTTTTGGAAAAAGTTTCCCTTTTCATAATGGCATTGTTTGTGGATGAACTAGAGATTGAATATCAAAAATATAAAAAAGAAGATACTTTGGGCGCTTTGTTTCAATTCTTAGAAATGGCGTTATGTACTTTTGAAAAGTTGATTACGCAGCAGAAGGACTGGGACAAGGAAGAAGAGGAAGAAGAAGCCATCTTTGATGAACAATGGGTCCCTTCCGGAGAGGAGGAGAAAAAGGATAAGAAAAAGGGGATTTTAAGAATTATAAAAACAACCAAAAGTGAGAAAAATGAGCGAAAAGATGGAGGCAAGGTTAGAAAGCAAAGGAAAAGGAGCAAGAAAAGCGAAGAGAAAAAGCAAAGGGGTAGAAAGGGCAAGGAGAAGAATAAGCAAGAGAGAAAGGGGGGGAGGAGAAGCCTTAATGGGGGGAAGCAAGACCTAAAGAAAAAAAGTTTATTTAGAGACAATGGGTGAATTTAATTTAGATTAAAAGAGGGATTCTGGAGGGTATATAAGATTGTGTTTTTATATGTGTATTTAGAATATAAAATTTATTATGTAATCTTAGAATCTTTTAAACAGAATCCCAAGAAAAATTGCTATACGTAGTATTTCTAAGTTAGGGTAATGAGTTATAGATGTTACTCCAATTGGTGTACAGGAGAAGTATAGTAAAAGGAAAAAAAAAAAAATGAATGGATAATTGGAAATAGAACAGACAAAGAATGTTGTTGAAAATGGTAATAAGATATGGAAGGATATATATGCTTTTTTTTGGATTTTGTATATTGATAAAAGGCAATAAAATTTTAATTAATAAATAATTTGGATGGAAAGGAGAAGTAGGGACAAGATATGAAGTTAATACTATATGAAGTATTGATATTATAATCTGGAAATGTTATGCCTTATTGGTCTTTTATTATTATTTTTTCCTAGAAAAGAATTTATAAGCTGTCATGCCTTGACTCTTTGTGCATTGTTTTTATAAAACTGATAAAAATGGTTTTTATATATATATATATAAAAGAAAATGATAATAAGATATGGAAGGATATATGGGATGAATATGATGTTTGAATTTGTGTCTGTGTGAAGAGTTTTAACCCGGGAACAGACAACCTTCAGAAAAGATCTTTTAGTTTTGTTTATGTTTTGTGTTTGTATGTTTGTGTATTGTGTTTTTGGTAAAACTAACAAAATTTGTTTTTTATAAAAAAAAGGAAAAAAGAATCAATAAAACCTTGGAGGAATGTTAGATGAGAATAATTTAAACAAGCCAGAAAGAAATGAATATGATGACTATAAAATGGATAAATATGGAAGAGAAATGAAATTGAATAGGAGTAAAGAGAAATAATGAGAAATTTGCTGAAAGATATTTGTGTGTCCATATGGAGCTGGGATAAATTGGAATTATGTTGTATAAAAATAATGTTTTGTTCGACTTGTAAGGATTTATAATGTTAAGAGGTTTTATGTGTTTATGTATTTAATGGTTAATGATGTGTTGTTTTATCTTTAAAATCAATAAAAATTTGTTTCAAAAAAAAAAGAAAAGCGTTTCTGGTTGTGCTTGTCAGCAGCACTCGGCTCCTCAGCTGTGGAGCTTTAAAGTTCACGCTCTTTTTTTTTGTTTTGGAGAGCGCCGGTGGCGGTGACTTCGAAACAGCCCTTGGCGGCTTCAGCTCTTTCTTGTAGTGACTTCGGCTCAGTTGTTTCGCCTGGTCGTCTTGCTGTATCCCCCCCTCGTCGCCAGTGTTGTAGAGCGGCGGTTACAGAGAGAGATGGAGCCAGGGAAAAGGCTAACAGACTTTATTCAATGAATAAAGGGTCACCATGGCTGCCGATGGCAATCTGACAGCCATCTGGCGGCGACAGCTGATGCCGTTTGACAGCTCCCTTTTATAGCCGGCTGTCAAACAGCATCAGCCAATGGGAGTGGTCGATGCTCCTGCACAAGCGGCGGACCAGAAGGAGAACTGCAGCTTAGTCCTTAAACATAGCAGCTATATCTACAGATTCCCCCTGTCTATCATCATGTGTATGTAGAGATATTCTGTAACTCAGATGCACTTCAGAAAGCATGTCTGACCTGAGATCACCAATGAGACCATCAAGCCTCTGACCATCACTTATGGTTTGGGCAAGAGACCAATGTTTCTAACAGAGTTTATAGTATTTGGAGAGAGAAATCATTTCTGAAAGAAATTTAATTTTCTTTTCCTTCTCCATCAAGTCTGCTGAAAGAAGAATGAAAAAAAATCCGCAAAAACTATTTCCTAGAGGCAAAAGCAGGCAGCCTATAAACCACAATCAGCGTGTTGAGTCTTTGGAAATTGAAAAACTGTTTCCATGTGTTTTCCATACTTACCACTATCATAGCAAGATGGCTGCTACAGAATACCCAGTCTCATTTTTCACTTTCAGATTTTACAGACTTTAAGAGATATTTCTGAACCATTTTCCTTGCGAAGGACTATGTTGTGAGAGCTATTTGTCACTGTCATGAGATGCAGTGGCTGTAAACTTTCCTCTTCTGACTATGTGGTGTGATTGCTGCTCCTAAACATTTTCCTACCTAGGCAGCTTCATCCCTTGATTTATTTTCATCTGGTTTCCATCTGACCTGCACAGTCTGTAACTTGTTCAATAATGCTCTCATCTGTACAGATCGGTGCTGTCTTTTGCAGCTGAGTGTGATCAGGACTTTTATCCAGATCTATATCTAAAAAGAAAATAAAGAAAATAAAACTTCACAACATGGATTTCATTATGGCTGAGAAGTCTCAGGATTCACTTTTTCCTGAGCTGTGGCCTGAATGAAATTGTATTGTTTTGCACAGGTAATTAAACAAAATCTGTCACAAATTTCTCAGCGATGTACATTGTTTTATTCTGAATATATTGCGATACAAAACAGTCACTAGGATTGGCTGTGTAAACCCCATGTTAGCCTGAAAATGTGTTAATTCAAAGAAGACGTAAATTATAGCAAAATAAGAATGATACTTTGATGATATACATATTAACACATGTTTATCTAAATTTTTAGTTTTCCCAGCCCTGATATTCCTAAGCAGGGAAAGCTACAGTTTACCAAACTGATTACACCTAAATGAAGTTGTTGGTGAGATGGGTTTTTCTTGTTCAGGCCAATTTATAATAATAATCTTATGTTAATGAGATATAGTGGGCCAAGCTTTATCCAAGTAAAAATTCCTTTGGCAGACACTTAAAGGTATAAACAGAGAGTGGTTCTTTATAAAAATGAAAATGTATGCTCATTCAGCCAATGATCATACATACCGTTACAACTGGAGAAGAATTATCAGGCTGATGCTGATATCAAGCTTATTCCCTTTCATCCTTGTATTGTCCAGATATTTGCATTATTCACTGCCAGATGCTACCCCTATTACCGATAGATAATAAAGATTCACACCAACTCTTAGTTTTGCAGTTGGAGTTGTAAGAACAAGCAATTTCTTCCAAGTGATCTACAAACAGAAGTTTGGGTGAAAGAGCATTGTTCAGACTTTAGCTTCTTCAAGTTTTCTATCACACAAGACATATAACCATAGCATCTCTCCTAACAGCTTACCCAGTAGGTGGTAATACAAGGCTATATTTTCAATTTACAGACTTCTGTAAACAAGCTCATAAAGGCAGGTATTATTTCAACACCCAAGAGCTCAATCCATTAACATACTATTTTTTGTAGGGAAAATCAGGACATTTAGTACACTTAATTGCCAGGGCCAAATATTCATGATGTGTATATATCATCTTTGGCTTTTCCGTTCACGGAATGAATTCTGGTCACTGATGTAGAGGGGAGAACTACTTTCAGCCACAAACAACAGGGCATGTGATGTATTATGTCATACCCTCAAGGATCAGCACCAAAATGTGTGCAGTTTAGATTTCAGACAAGAATCTATCTATTGGTTTCTGCAGCTCCTATAATACACTGAAGGTATTATATTTCTACCCCCATCCACTTATCCCCAAATAGTTTCAGCCATAGGACCTCTATGGTAAAGCCTATAACACTTTTCCAAGCCTAAAGCAGGAAAACAAAGCTGGTCTTTAAAACCTAAAATAAGCAAAACAAACACAAATTTAAAACCTTGAAGCTAAAAATAGCCTTATCCGTATCTTAAGCTCTATTTGATTTTTTAAAAATGGCTGAATGAATTTTCCTATGTTCTATTTTCTAAATGTTATCTAGTTTCCCATTGTCATGCTTATCCATATTATCAGCCAATAATTGCTTTGTTCATTAAATAAACAACACTTTTCTGAACATTTCTGCATTTTCTTTTTTCTGAACATTTCTAAACCTAACCCTAAGAAACCACTTATCTCCCCTTTTATTTCATTCCACACCTCACAATCTACAGATAGTAGGTATCTTAAGGTAGTTTATATGGTTTTGGCTTAGCATGATGTATGGGTAGTTTGTAAATCAAGGTTTAGGGTTTAAAAATGTGTATGACTATGACTTATTCAAGAAACTATAACTCAAGCAAACTTATTTATACTCAGGGTAATGTAACATAGAGCTTTTTAACCTAATGCCAGGCTCTGTCTAGAAACAGTAAACAGGGTAGACAGATGACAATTTGTGATCAGAAAAGAGAGAAGTATAGAATTTATACTCTGTTATACTTCAGATAATTCACTCATTTTTCCAGAAATGCCTTAAACTTCCTTTTCTCTTATCCTGAATCAATGCTTTAAAAACAATTACGTGTTTACATTTTCTGCTTTCTTGGTCTCCAGTCCAGATAATTCACTCAACTACTCAGGGAGTTTGTCATTAAAAGGAGCCCAACATTGGGATGGGGGAAGTTCTGTTCCTTTCTTTCTTAACAAATGGCAACAAATAAGGGAAAACATCAGTCATACCAAAGGGGAATCCTGGGCTTCTGGAAATCCAGTTAATACACTTGGTGACTTCTTTTTTGAGTACTGCACAATGGGCAACTTCAAATATCCACAATTCATTTTGCTTTGAATGTCTGTGGAGATTCTCAATCATCCAGGTCATGGCTGTCCCAAAGGTGCAAAATGTTTCATTTCTTAGCCAAAAAGTTTCTTCAATTCTAGCTGAATGATGGAGAATGGAGGGATTTATTTATATCTCTTGCTGTCTTTAAAATCTGGTTGTTAGCACTCTCTCTGAGAGTCATTGAAGCCACTTATTTGTGTCTTCAGGGTCACCTGAATCAGATTGCAAATGGATGTGGAATTTTTTTGGAACTGCTGAAAGGACTATGTTGTGAAGAGGAGATAGATGATGACGCATCCCTCGTCCTCTGTTAAGAGAGGGTTGTTGTTCAATTTTAACATAGGTGGCTTCTTTGACCCCTCTTTCAAACCAGTGGTCTTCTCTGTCCAGAATGTAGACTTTGCTGTCTTTAAAAGTGACCTTTGTCATTCAAATGCATTATTAATTCAATGTTTTAACTTTGAATATTAATCATATATTTTAATCCAAAGGTTTCATTGGGTTGGTTAATCTAACAGATTTATCCATTAACAATGATGGTAATTGGTTTAACTGTTTTATTTTAAGTACAGGTATGCAATGCACATGACTTTATTGAATATGCTGATTATTGTATTTGGAGAAGTCAGTTAAGTTTTCTCCCCCTCCCAATTTACATGATAGTCATGGATTTAACTCACTAAAACCAGCAGTATGCTTGGAACAGTGACCAAGGATAGTTGGAAGGTTTACTCACAACCTGTCTGATGGTCCAAATCCAGTTTAAAGATGAAAGACTAAAGAAAGAACAACAGGAATCTTGAAGTTGCCCATCCACAGTTTTCTGCAGGATATTTTTCCTTGCTATCCATCCACCCATCCATCCATCCTAGTATTTTCTTTCTTTTGGCAACACAACACATGTACCATTTCTACCTCTTGTAGCAAATATTATTGTTGGTCTGCTTGGCTTACTTCATAAGCTGCAGACAACTGCTTTGAAGAGCTAAGAAAAACTCACCACTTTCTTAGTTAATATCTACAACAAGCAGCATCTGGGAAAAGATCTGACAGATGGCCAATCTCCTACTGGGTCCTATCATCTACCCCATGAAACAGATACCCTTTAGAATTTGAAGTGAGAAATGATTTTACAAGCTGTCTAGACTTCTAAAAGAGGTATTGTTTGTCCTGAGAAGAATATTTTATGAAATATTACCATTTCCTCAATGAAGGCTTTATGTATTATCAAGGAGATTACATTCCTGGTTGTTGCTGACCCTGGATTAGAAATCCCATAGGACAGAGGTCTCCAAACTTGGCAACTTTAAGACTTGTGGACTTCAACTCCCAGAATTCTCCAGACAGCATAGGGACACCTGAAGGCTATTGGAAAATTCAATAAAGGAGGAGAAATAGCAATGTTTCACCACCCTTATCACCATGATGTAGGCCCTAATGCATGCTCTTGCTTGTATTTGATCAGATACAGTCTTTGTCTTCCTCCAAGAGCACTCCAGGGATTGTTTCTGGCATTTCACCTGTCAGAGTTCCTCAGAAAACCAAATAACATCTCAAGATTGGCATACAGAGAGTGGCTTCATAGGAACAATCTGATCCAGGGCCATTATTACATGCCTATCTCTGGCTGCAGCCAAGACTTTGACCAAAGTGCTTGAGAAAAATCCCAAGCTCCCTTTAATACCAGGATTCACCAGTTGCCTGTAGTGGCCAGCTGAATATGCCCTATCTCTTGGAATACTTTGGTTCTAAGCTTGATTATTCCTTTGTTCGATTGCATAAATTCTTATTTCAAATTCTTTGTACTCTTTGATTACTATATTGACCCTAAACCTAAATTTCCACAGGTACATGTAGCTATCACTAATCCAGTTCAATCCATTTAGTTCTTCAAATCAACTGGGATCAGCTAGGTTGTGCCATCCAAATACTAACAATGAGCAGTCTGGTTTTCTTTTTCAAGATTAGCCATTGTCATCTAGTTTCTGCCACCTGGTTAGTCATAACACCTGTAAAAAAGAGCTGTGGCCTTGATAGGAGTTTGGAGGCATTGGAAGAATCTCAGAGTGAAGAAATTTTTACACGGAGTGTTGCTTTTTTTCCCCCTAGTCATGCGCTCACATACCATCAAGATTTGACAGATATGAATCATTTTTGGCATGGGACTCGTGTTCCTTTATAACTAAGCATCTAGGGTTTACAGGTTTTAGCCAGAAACATTATAAGCAGTACATAATTTACCTGGAGCCAGTGAATGGAATTGATTATATATACTTAAAGGAAGTCAGGAAAAGGATCTTGATGGAAATATACAGGATCTGTTGCCTAGTCAAAGAGGGTTGAAATGTTTTCACAATGAGATAATGTTTCAAAACAATTCAGACAGACACTTCCCTAATTCACTGAAACAATAAAGAGGTGGAGGAGCTACAGAACAAGTAGACTTAGAAGATTCTGTAATTAGAGCCAATATCCATAAGATTAATTTTAGTTTTCCCATGGAACAGATTTTCAGTCTGGTATTATCATAAACATTCCAAGGATAAGAGAAGGAGTTTCTGGAAAGTTCAAAGTACACAATAATTTGCAGCCCTGAACATAGCTCTTAAACCCTCTTCTGAAATCTCGTGCCTTTGTGGCTGTGTCAAACAAGGATGGCACAATTACTTAAAGATTTTCAATGAGAAACAAAGGGAATACTGGGAAAAAAATAGAGGAAAAAACTCAATAAGGAAAAAAACTCAACATACAAACACTCTGTTTCCCTGGGATCCCCAAGTCTGTTGAAAGTACCAGGATTTGATGGGTTTCATAAATACCAATAGGGTTGGGGCTAATTATAATGGCATTGGTGATGGTGAGGATGATAAGACAATAGTTGTGTGTCCCTGTTCTTAATTAAAAGTATGTATTGATTTCTGAAATTGAAGTACACCAATATTATAATTATGCAAATTGTATTTATGCAGATGTTATTTCTACTAAACAATGTATATTCATATTTCTTATGCAAAAGAACTGTTATTACTTAAATATGATTGGCCAGGACACCTATGCTGAAGGAAACATATGATCAGGATGTAGAGCTTTATTGACTGGAATGAATTAAGCTGAAGGAGCAATGTAGCATGAATGCAATATATAGACCTGATTTCTTTTTTCTACATGAGCAGTTTATTGTGTAAAGGAATGGATAAGAAATTGTGTCAAGGATCATGAATTATGAGAATTATGAATTGTGAGGGGGAAAAAAAACCTTTGTTAGAAACTGAAGCAAAAGTCCTGGTTGTGAGCAATCTGATGAGTAACATTTTAATCAGTGCCAGGGTCATCAAGAGTTGACATGATTGTTCTTTCCTTATTAGCTTTGCAGATTCAGCTGTAACCTCTTATAAGCAACTAATAACAAAGAGAAAGAAGCAGAATTACAAGCAGGAGGTTAGATTAGACATTTTACATCATGCAGTGATCTACTTTGACCAACAGCAGTTGCCTTCAATCTCAGACAGTGACTATTCCTTACTCCCAGAATCTTCTTTATAAACTGGAGGGGTGGGGACTGATTCTACTATCAGTCAATTCAAGATAACTATCTTCACCAGCAGATGCTTAAAGCTGGGTTGTGGACAACAATAGCCCTTCCTATTCTTCCAGAATCTTGATTGTTTTCTTGCAGACATTTCATTACCCAACTAAGTAACATCATCAGTGCTAGAAATGGGGTTTGATCTCTGCTTATGTACAAGTTCTGGCCTGCCAGTGGTGGCGGGAGTGTTCTTGGTGGTGTCAGGGTTCCAAGTAATATACCCATAGCAAACAGGACTCTGAGGCAAGTAGGTTCCTCAAATAATAGTTTTATTGGACATATCATTTTGGCACTGGCTGGCGAAAACCAACTCTCCACAGTTTTCACCTAATTAAAAGTAAAAGTTTTTCCCCTTTTCCAAACAAGCAGACACATAATCCAATCAAGGTTCAGTCCATTTGCCGGGTGACATTGGTGCTCCTCTCTCCAGCCATCTGTGGAAATGTCCTTGGTTCCCAGGAGAAAGTGTTTTATTTTGGCTACAAACCCCAGCTATCTCTATTTCCCCCTCCCTATCTCTCAGCTCCAATGTGGCAACGCTGAAGGCTCAAAATAGCCTAGATCAGATCAGCTTCAGGGTTGATAGCCCCCCCACTCTTAAGTGATGACTTCCTGCAAAGAAAAGGTGGTTCCCTGATGAGGCTGTTGTTCTAATTGTGTGTCTGAATTGGTAGTTCTTTGATTGAGCTGTTGTTTATGGCTTGATTGTTGATCTAGCATTAATCTTGGGGTTCATCTCTACTTATCTGGGCATTTGATTGCTGGCATAGAGGTGTTTTAGTCTTTTTGTTTCCTTTGCTTCTAAGCTAGGCAGTTGCACTCACTGTGCTTCTAAGTTAGGCAGTTGCACTCAGATATTTCATTGCCACTGCTGTCTGATTCAAATGTGTCTTCTTGATGGCAGCGATGGTGCCATTTCACCCCTTGTCTCAGGAAGCACAAGTCTTGGCTTGGGACTTTCTATCTCTCTGGAAACAGCAACATCAGTATTCAAGCTGTATGCAGTCTTCAGCCTTCAGTTTCAAAAGCCCTCTACAAAAGGTCAGCATCTTTCTATTTCCTGCAGCCTGTTGCTGGGAGAAGAGAAGAAAAAGGATGCCAGAAAAAGAAAGTGAAGGACAGAGCAGGGGAAAAAAAACCACAATTTGTTTGGAAGAGTGGGAGAATGTCAAAGGAAGAAAAGCATCCTCCCTGCTTCCCCCTCTCCCACCATGAGATTCTAATAGAAAATACTGCATGATTGGAAAGGGGGGGAAAGCCTATTCTACTTCTACATGTAACACAAAACCCTATGTTCTATCCCTGTGATGGTGAACCTATGGCACACTTGCCACAGTTGGCACACAGAACCCTCTCTGTGGGTATATGAGCCATCGCCCCAACTCAGTTCTGCTGTGCATGCACGTGTACCTCCCACCAACCAGCTGGTCTTCGGGTCTCCACTGTGCATGCACAGGGGGCGAGGCACATGCACAGAAGACATGCGTGCATTGCATTTTGGGAATGTGTGTGTATGCTCGCGCTTTGGGCACTTGGTACCAAAAAGGTTAACCATCACTGTTCTACCCCAACCTTCTTTAAGGTCAACAACATCCATTGGGCAAAGGTGTAGAAGACAAGCATGTTCAAAGTAGTGATGATGCATTGAAAAAGGGAACTTTAATTGGGTGCATTTTAACTGAGAATTCCTTAAACGATGGACACTGCAATGAATAGGAGCACCTGCATAGGATTACACACTTCTTTCCAGGATAGATAATTCTGAGTCAGAATTTCTGACTCTTCCTTGTTTAGTGAAAAGAAGGATTGGGGTAACATGATAGCAGGGTTGCTGCCACAAAGAAGAGGGAGTCAATCTATTCTCCAAAGCACCAGAGGGCAGGACAAGAAGCAATGGGTGGAAACTCATCAAGGAGAGAAGCAACTTAGAACTAAGGAGAAATTTCTCGACAGCTAGAACAATTAATCAGTGGAACAACTTGCCTCCAGAAGCTGTAAATGCTCCAACACTGGAAGTTTTTAAGAAGAGATTGGACAACCATTTGTCTGAAATTGTAGAATTTCCTGCCTAAGCAGGGGGTTGGACTAGAAGACCTCCAAAATCCCTTCCAACTCTGTTATTTTGTTGATAACATCATTTTTTCTCATTCAAGTGTTAAAAGATACATGTATTTTTTCAGCCAGTCTATTAAGATTATAAAGTAGTTTTTTCCCATCTTTCATTTTGAGTGGTGTAAGATCACAAACATCTGACCAAAAAACAAAACAAAACAAAACAGGTTACTAACTTCACTTCACTTCACTTCACTTCACTTCACTTCACTTCACTTCACTTCACTTCACTTCTATTCTATTCTATTCTATTCTATTCTATTCTATTCTATTCTATTCTATTCCATTCCATTCCACTCCACTCCACTCCACTCCACTCCACTCCACTCCACTCCACTCCACTCTACTCTACTCTACTCTACTCTACTCTACTCTACTCTATTCTATTCTATTCTGTACATGTTTGGTAAGTTTTTATTCAAACACCCTTTGTTAGAGGAAGTAGGACAAGCTCCCATTATCATGTGGTGCCTCCCTATTTTTCCCATCCATGTACCATCTGCAACCTGTCATTCTCTAGTTATGAGGTTCTCGGTTATCAGAATTTCCAATTACTCACTTTCTACTCTGGCTCAAAAAAGACACCAGGAGCATCCCTATGCTGCCTGAGACAGATATTGGCTATTAATCCAGTGTAGCATTTTTTAAAAAGGAAATATAATTTGCTAATAATATATAACTGGCTCTGAAGCCCTCTATTCTTTGCACCATAATACAGATTAATTCATCATTTGACTTCATGAAATACATTCAATTAGATTCTAGCTGTGGTATGCATTACTATAAGCTGAAGGGGAGGGGGGGAAAAGCTGGACCACAGATCTGTTCATCAGCTAAATAACTGAGCTAAATGCAAACTTCGATTGGACATAAAGCAATCAAAAAACAATACGGGAAGAATGATGGCAGCACTGCTGAGCCACTAATGTCCCCATAAAACTACTAATGTATAATACGTTTCATGTTTTGGGTTTGATAAAGGAAGGAGAAAGTGGAAAAGAGGTCGAGGAAACTAAGGTCAATATGCAATTTAGATTATAGAGCTCAGAAAAGTAATAAATGATCAGGGTAAAGTTTCAGAGGGAAACAATATAGGGTTGTTAAGAAGAGTTCCACACTGTTCCTTGGCAGGCTCTAAAATAGAAGATGTGTTTGCACAGCATCTAAATTATGTTTTATTATAGGGGAGGAATATACCACACACTGAATTATGAACACTCGGGGATCACACAACACAGGAGCTGTATTCCTACTACCCACTTGTCCATAATTACTTAAACTTGGTTCATACATCTTACTTTGTTGGGTAATAATAAACTCATCCCATAGCCTGGATTCACACAGCAATTAGTCTACAGTGTGATAAGACAGACCAAGCCACACATTAGCCAACTACATCTTTGCTTAGATTCTTAAGCGAACCCTAGCCCTAAACCTTCATTAGAACTTCTCTTGTGAATTTCAACTCCATCAACTGAATAATGCATCTATTATCCTGAGACAAAGAAAAGGAATCCTTCATTTTTAGCAGCAGAATATGGTATTTTACATTGGGAGCCCAGCCAGACTTCCATGACATAGATGAGGAGAAAAATGGCTGGATCAGAACTCAGTGACAAAAGAGTATCCCCTTTAGGATCAGTTAGCGGGAAAAAAAAAAACCCACCTTATATTAAGCTATAGAACAGGAGCTATGGAGTAGATTGAAAGTAGATCTAATATCTTCAATTAAATTCAGTTATTATCTTTGATTAAAAGAATAGGATTATGGTTCACTATGGAGTAGTGAACCATAATCCTATTCTTTTAATCAAAGATAATAACTGAATTTAATTGAAGATATTAGATCTACTTTCAATGTGAAAAGCATAACAAAACTTGAAAATAAAGAACTAAAAGAGATAGAGATAGAGGGAAGATTACATGGGATATGTTGAAAGTTGAGATTGTTGGGATTGATATGAAGGGGGAGAGAATTATTTTCAATATTTTAGTTCAAGATAATTTTGCCTAGATTGTTTCCTGTGATGCTGAGATAAAGAAAGATCATAACTGGTGGTATTGAACGTGAGCAGAAGTTGGGCAGGATAGCAATAGCATTTCAACTTGTATACCATTTTGCAGTGCTTACAGCCATCTCTAAGTGGTTTACAGAGTCAGCATATTGCCCCCAACAATCTGGGTCCTCATTTTACCAACTTCAGAAGGAAAAGTCAGGTCTAGTTACGTGATGCTCCAATTTATTACCACAAGGACTTAATAACTGTAATTCTGGGTCAGTTATGGTAGTAAATCAAGGACTAACTAATTAACTAGCTTAAAAAAATCAATGTTGTTAAAGTTAGCAATTGGTCTACTTTTCTGCATAAATCATATTCACTAGCAAGAGCAAAATTTTCTGGAAAACAAATAACAACCAACCCTGTTTTTTTTTAATTCCCAGACTCTACAAGTCTGCAAATAAATAAATACAACTAAATGCATAAATCAAAGACTTAGATAGTCAGGAGGGACTACAGAGGTCCTGTAAACCTTTCCCATAGGAATGGTAGATTCTTTGTAGGAACTTAGTCTTGTCAGGTTTCAGGCTACCTTCAGGGATTGCAGGGTTTACAGTTCAGTTTGTTGTGTGCAATCCAGCCATCATGTTTAATTTATGGTTTCGAGTATGCCACAATCAGAAAATTAGGTCAATTCAATAAACCATGATACAGTTAAATTTTAACACAATCTGTACTGCATCCATCCAGAAAACCTTAATAATTCCAACAATATTGAATGTACTTTAGCCTTAATGATGAGTCCTGCTCAAGTCTTTCTTTGAGTCTTAAAAATAAAGAAACCTGTGAAATATATATCTTAGTCCAATTAATCAACAGTTTACATCCATCCATAGGAAAGTTTACAAGTTTATAGAATATGTTGGTTATTTCAACCTGGACAAAACCTGGCATTTTTCATTGCACTTCTGAACCCACATTAGGGAGGCTACAAATGGAAGCTAAATTCCAGACTCCATTGGTGGTGAGTGAGCCAGGCAACCTGTTTGCCAGAAGCAAAAATGACCACAGGTCACAATGAACTGCTCAGCAAACCACGGCTGGTGACAGCATCTGAGCCAGGCTCCATCCATTTAAAGGAGTACCACTGCCTGGCATTCTTAATGCATCCCAGACAATCATTTGCCTTTGTCTTGGTAGAAATCGAGAAATCTATTTCCATTTTGGGAGCATTATGTTTGCCTCTTTCATGCAGTGCTTCTGATTGACTAACAAGCCTTTCTGCTAACAAAGTTCAACCAACAGCACTTGAGGCAGCCTCTCCAAATTGCTAGCATTTTGTTCCTGAGCTTGAGTGAGGTGTTTCGAGCAAATGAAAAAGGAGCTCCTGAAATGGCAAATCTGCTGTATCCATAGACATCCAAAACCAGCACTTTACATTTATATAAAATTGGATTTTTTCTCCCTTCTTTCTTTGGGCTCTGGGATTGGGGCGGGGAGATAAGTTTAAAAAAAAAGTAGAGGTGGGTCTTAAGTTACCATCTATATAGATGTACACAACAGTGGTAGTGTTCAAATTTTTTTAGTACCTGTTCTGTGGGCGTGGAATGGTTTGGTAGGTATGGCATGGCATGGCTTGGTGGTTGTGGCAAGGGAAGGATATACTGTAAAATCCCCAGTCCCTCCCCACCCTACTAACCTGCTTTCTAGCTCCATTCTCCTGTGCAAGGCAACAAAAGAAGACCCAGCCAATCAGCTGGGACTTAGGAGGCAGCAAATATATAGGGGCGGGGCCAATCAGAGGTGGTATTTGCCGGTTCTCTGAACTACCCAAAATTTCCACTACCAGTTCTCCAGAACCTGTCAGAACTAGCTGAATACCACCTCTGGTGCACGCAAGAAGTAGGTTGGGTGAATCTTGCATTACTCCATTTTTTCAATTTTGCAATGGTTTGGCCTATAAAGCACTGAATATAAAAGGACTGGAAGATTAAATGGGTAATATTCCAGGATGTAATAATAAAAACAGTATTCCCCAATACCACATTTCATTTGTTAAAGGCTTAATATTAGGTGCATAGGATGAATTTTAAACCTCAAGATGAATATCCACTACCAATATGTCTTTGCTTCAAATTCTGTGCAGCACTTCAAATCTAAAAGCACAAAGGAGCATTTGAAGAGCTTGCAAGTGCAACCATACTGTTTGCAACTCCTTCAAGCAGAGGTAAGTTTTCCTAAATTGTGTGGCAGCTGTAGAAGGAGCCACATAATCCCTGGAAAAGACATGACTGGCTTAAGGAACCAAAAAAAAAGTATGGGACATAGATGTGTCTTAACATGTCTCATTTTGCCTTTGATTCTGAAGCCCTGTGCAGCCTCATTTATTATGATATTTCTAGCCATTTGTCATTCAAAATAATTGTCAAGTTCTTTGCAAACTATTTCAGTGGAAAGCAAGATCCTTCTAGAGCCGTGATGGCAAACCTATGGCATGTGTGCCACAGGTGGCACGCAGAGCAATTTGTGCGGGCACATGAGCCCCAGCCAAACTTACCTGCACTGTGCATGCCTGCACCTCCCAGCTGATTTTTGGCCCATTTGAGGGCTTTTTCAGCCTCCCAAAAAGGCTTGAGTGAAGCCATTGCAGCTTTTGGAGGCCAAAAAACAGTCCCCTTTACTGGAAGTGATGAGACCTGCCTTTTTTCCGGCCTCTAAAGGCTGCAGAGGCTTCTCTCGAGCCTCTGGGAGGCCGAAAAAGGCCTCAAATCAGCTGGGAGGCATGTGCATGCACAGTGCAGGTAAGGGGGGCAGCAGGGGGGAGTGTTGCATGCACATGCACGGGGGAGGCGCATTGTGGGTGCCGGCACACGCGCGCTTTTCACACACCACAAGAAAAGGATTCACCATCACTGTTCTAGAGTTTCTTTAACAAGATTTATTGAGATTAGAGAAAATCACAGAAATCTCAGTAAGTAGGTTGTTTTCACTTTAGTATCCAATGTACAGGTAGTCCTTGACTTACGACCACAGTCGAGACCAGAATTATTGTTGTATAGTGAGTCATACCTCATTTGATGACCTTTTTGCCATGGTTGTTAAACAAATCACCGCAGTTGTTAAGTGAATCGTGTGGTTAAGCAAATCTGGCTTCTATTGACTTTGCTTCTTAGAATCTGGTTGGGAAGGTCACAATCATTAATAACTGTTAAGCCTGGTTTCCCCAACCAGGGTTAGGGAGACAAGCTAAACAGAATGTGCAGCTTAGTCAGATAAATGAGTGAGCTAAGCTTGTATGTTTATTAACATACAGTAAAAATAACAGATACGCTTGTGCTATCAAAAATATAGTTTATTCCATTATGAGTTCATAGCACAGTCAAAATAACAGTCCAATAGTCATGTATCATTTAGTCAGTCCATTCAGGGATATTCAGTTAGCAAAGTCCGTGTAGAAATATCCTATGTCAATTCACTTACAAGTCAGTCCTTTGTTTTCTCTCCCGTTCGAGCAATGCAGTGTTGAGTCCAAGCAGTAATCAGGGATCATCAAAGCCAGAGAGAGAGCAAGCTGTCGTCTTGCCTCTTTTAAAGTGCTTTCACAACCACTCCCTTAATTACTATCCCACAGTTAAAGTTGCAGACACTTTAACTTACAAACTATGATTACATATTACTATTTACCTAAACCAGTTAGGGTAAAACAATGTTATCCCTAACATTCTCCCCTTTTAGGTTAAATAATAATTATAACTATTTACATCTTTAAATCATATTTGTTACAACTCTCTTTAAACTTAGTTACTCCTTGAGCTTTTGTAAATTGGTCTGCAATGTTTTCTTCCGTCATGCAGTATTCCAATTTAATTAGCCCATTCTTTACAGATTCTCTAACATTTAAGTATCTTAAATCAGTATGCTTTGATCTAGTTTTTACAGCAATACTAGTAGCTAACTGTATAGCTGCTTGGTTATCCTCGTACACAATAATGGAATCTTTTACAGTTATACCCATGTCTAATAATAACTGTTTGTACAAAATCAAATCAGTGCATAATAATGACAGACATGAAAATTCTGCTTCCATCGTGGACAAGCTGATATGCTGTTGTCTGATTGACCTCCACCCTATTAATGTTTTACCAAATAATATAGCCATCCCAGATGTTGATTTTCTAGTGTTTATATCAGTTGCAAAACTTGCATCTGCATAGGCACTAAGAATCAAATCACCCTTTGGTTCTATATACAATGCATGGTTCATTGTTCCTTTAAGATATCTTAAAATTCTCTTTAATGATTGCCAATGACATTGTTGTGGATCTGAATTAAAACGTGCCAGCTGATTTACACTATAAGCTATATCTGGCCTAGACCAATTGCTTATATATGATAAGCTGCCAATCAAAGATTGATATATGGACTTATCAAATTTGGGACTTTGATCATCAGTTTGGCAAACTTCCTGACTCATTGGAGTCTTTGCCGGTTTACAAAGTTCCATTTTAAATGTTTTAATTAATTGGCAAATTTTATCTTCTTGAGATATCTTCAAACCATTTTTTGTTTTGTTAATTGTCAATCCTAGATACTTTTTAATTTCACCTAAATGCTTTAATTTTATCTTTTTAGCTAATAATGATATAATCTCATTAGCTTCATTATTAGTCTTAGTTATCAAAGCAATATCATCTGTAAATAATAACAATAATGACACCGTTACATTATTTTCTCTTTTAAACACACATGGATCTGCTAAACCAGATTTAAAACCTATATTGTTTAACTCTTTCACAATATATTGGTTCCACTCAAACCCAGATTGTTTCAACCCGTAAAGACTCTTTTTGAGTTTCCAACAATCATTACTATTTACTTTATTGTCTTTTATACCTACTGGTTTTCTTAAATATATAGTGTGCTGCAATGGTGCATGTAGATAAGCAGTTTCTACATCTAAATGGTTAATCACATAGTTTTTCTTAGCTGCCCACACTAATGCTACTCTTAAAGATGTTGCTTTAAGACTTGGTGCAAAAACTTCATCGTAGTCAGATGCAGTTTGATTAAATCCTTGAGCTACTAACCTAGCTTTATGGGTAATAGTCCCATCATTTCCAGTTTTTACTTTAAATATCCATTTGCACCCAATGGATTTTTTTCCTGGAGGTAATTTAGCATCTTCATAAACTTTCATTACCTTTAATGAATTTAATTCTTTTTCCATTGCCTTTTGCCAATTTTCCTGATCCTTAGCAGGATACATCCTAAGTTCATCTACACTAGTTGGAACTTTAGTTACTTGGCAAACTATACTTGCTTGATACCTATCAGGTGGTCTAGTTACACGTGTAGTACGTCTAGGTATTACAGGACTTACAGGTGGACTTTCATTTATTAACTCCTCTTGATTATCTAACTCTTCCTGATCAACTGTTTCCTCTTGTTCTGGTCCTATTTGCTCTTCGTGGACTTCTTCTTTAATTGGACTCTTCTTATAACTAGTCTGATCTTTCTGCCTTTTGTAGGGTTCAATAATTACTTCATTATTTAAATCTTGCTCTAATCTATTCCATCCTACATGTTCTAGGAATTTTGCACTAGCACTGGTGTAAACCCTAGATGTACCTGGTTCCCAGAATCTATAAGATCTATGATTAGATGTATATCCTACAAAATATAATCTTTTAGCTCTATGTTGTCCTTTGTGTCTAAGTTGTGTAGGGATATGCACCCATGCTGGTGCTCCAAATGTGTGCATGTAACTTAAATCAGGTTTTGTACCATGCCACAATGTGAATGGTAATTCACTTGTTGTTGAATTAACAACATTATTTAATATATGATTACCACACATTATTGCTTCTCCCCATAAATTGTCAGGTAATCCTGAATCAGACATCATAGTTCGTGCCATTGATTGTAATGTTTGGCCTCTTATCTCTATAAAGGCATTATGTTGTGGCCTATATGGTGCAGACATTTTATGTTGAATTCCTAACATTCTTAGTCTGTTCTGGAATTTATTATTTGTAAATTCCGTACCATTATCTGTTATAAGAGTTACTAATTTCTTTTTAGTTTTCCTTTCTGCAAATTTAATCCAATTAAAGAGATTTTGATACGTTTCAGTTTTGCTCTTCATTAAATAGCAAAACCCATATCTAGAATAATGGTCCATTTTACTTAGTATGTAACGAGCTCCTCCTACACTTGGTTTTTTAGGACCTATTAAATCTGCAAATACTACCTCTAAAGGTTCTTTGGTAGTAAATCCATCAACTCTATTAGCCGGTGTGACCCTGGCCTTACTTTGATTGCAGGCATTACATTGCAAATACTTATTACAAGGTTTCAAACTTATTCCCTTAGATAATTCAACAGTTTTCTTAAGCATTTTAAAATTTAAATGCCCTAGCCTTCGATGTAATAAGTGAATACATTCATCATGAGGTTTCTTATTTTCATAAACTGTGTTAGCCACTTTTAAACCATCATCATTTAACACATATAATTCACCTCTTAAAGATGCAGTAATTTTCTTATCTTCTTTTTCAATTATGCAGTTATCTCCCCTAAATGTAACTACATATCCTAGTTTAACCAAAATTCTAACTGAAATTAAATTAAACTTAAGTTGTGGTACATATAACATTTTTACATTCTCTTTTATAAAAGAACAATATGCTATACCTTGACCTTTAGCTTTCTGTTTCCAGCCATTGGCTAACGATATCTGCTGTGTACTCTTGGACATTTTAATAAAATTTTTCTTATCATTAGTTATACAATGAGATGCTCCACTGTCAACCACCCATAAATTATTTTTTACAGCTCCGTTAGTATACATGGCTAACTCTAAATTTTTATTTATCTTTTGATGACTTTTTGTATTCTGGCCAGCGTTCTGGCGTTTTGCTTTTTTACAAAATCTTGCCAAATGTCCTCTTCCTCCACAATTAAAACACTTTTTAATTGCGTATGCAGTAGGAGTTTCATTATCTTCTTTTTGAGGTTGCTGCCTCCTTAATTCGTCTCTTTCAAACCTTCTTCTGGCTTCTTCAATCAATCTGCCAGTTATGTCAGTTAAAGTTAGGCTTTCCTTTGGCAATATTTCAAGGGAAGTTACGTAGTTATCATAGCTTTCATCAAGTGAAGATAGAATTATGTAGACTTGGTGTAGTTCAGAGAAAATAAGCTCTTTCTCGTGCAGTTCTTGAAAAATGCTTTGCATAGTTTTCAAATGACTCAGCATATCACCATTCTTATGGAGATGTGTACTGAAAAGTTTCCGTGTTAGATTTATGTGAGCACCAACATTATCTCGAACATAAATCCTCTTCAGCTTCTGCCAACACCCAACAGCTGTTTTCTCTCCGTGGATATAAACAAGCTGGTTATCAGTTAAGGTTAACCCAATAATGCAAATTGCTTGTTCATTTTTATGCATAAATTCTTCTATCTTTAATTTATCTTCCTTATCCTCTGGATCCCATTCTTCTACGTTTGGTGGATTTTCAATTATGTTCCACAAACCTTCTCTTCGTAGAAGCATACTACATTTCATAGACCATGATACATAGTTTGTTCCATCCAGCTTGGATATAAGGGACAAACTTTGTAGATTGACTTTTGCCATGTTTTCTTATATGGATATAAAAATATAATTAATAAAACACAGCTGTCTGTTTACTGTAATGTATAACAACACAAACTCTCACTTTTACATAAATCTGTTTTATCCTAGTTAAACTGACTTTGCAGCCTCTGGGCCCATAACCAGTGTTAAGCCTGGTTTCCCCAACCAGGGTTAGGGAGACAAGCTAAACAGAATGTGCAGCTTAGTCAGATAGGCACATAGATAAATGAGTGAGCTAAGCTTGTATGTTTATTAACATACAGTAAAAATAACAGATACGCTTGTGCTATCAAAAATATAGTTTATTCCATTATGAGTTCATAGCATAGTCAAAATAACAGTCCAATAGTCATGTATCATTTAGTCAGTCCATTCAGGGATATTCAATTAGCAAAGTCCGTGTAGAAATATCCTATGTCAATTCACTTACAAGTCAGTCCTTTGTTTTCTCTCCCGTTCGAGCAATGCAGTGTTGAGTCCAAGCAGTAATCAGGGATCATCAAAGCCAGAGAGAGAGCAAGCTGTCGTCTTGCCTCTTTTAAAGTGCTTTCACAACCACTCCCTTAATTACTATCCCACAGTTAAAGTTGCAGACACTTTAACTTACAAACTATGATTACATATTATTATTTACCTAAACCAGTTAGGGTAAAACAATGTTATCCCTAACAATAACATCTCTCTCTCTCTCTCTCTCTCTCTCTCTCTCTCTCTCCTTCCCTCCCTCCCTCCCTCCCTCCCTCCCTCCCTCCCTCCCTCCCTCTCTTTCACCGGACACTGCAATTATTATAAATACATGCAGGGTATCAAGTGTTTGAATTTTAATCTTGTGACCATGGAGACACTGTAACAATTGTAAGTGGGAGGATTGATTGGTTGTCATTTTTTTCATCCCATTGTAAATGTGAATAGTCACTAAATGAATGGTTGTAAATCAAGTACTACCTGTACTTGATTTAAAACCATTAGTAGTCCTCGAGCTACAACCACAACTGAGCCCAAAATGTATGTTTCTGAGTGAAACATTTTTTAAGTGAGTTTGCCCCATTTTACAATTTTTCTTGCCACAGTTGTTCAAGGGAATCATTGCATTTGTTAAGTTCGTAGCATGGCTGTTGTAGTGTATTCAAATACAGACTTCTAATACTACATTCCTAACAAATTGGTTAGTTAATACAGCATAATGATTGGTTTAGAACAACAAGTTCCGATTGGCCGCATAAGCGGCAGGAAGTTTAAACACATGCCATTGGTTGCCAACCAATGCCATTGGTTGCGAGCCGCAATCAGCTGCTATAAAAAGGGCTGCCGCAGCTCGACTTCAGTTGAAGTTACTGGTTGTTAATAAAGAGCTGATTTCAACTCCGGTATCTGAGTCTGCTTTGTCTTGGCGATAGAACACTGGCGATGAAGGTGGGATCAAAGAGACAAAGACTGTAGGCACGTGGCAACGATAGCCGAAGGACCAATGAGATGGCCGGCAACAATTCGCCACCCGCACCGTTCAACCCAGCCGAAGAAGACTGGGAGTCATACATTGACAGATTCCTGATGTTCTAAGAAAGCAACGAACTGCAAGGAATCACTGACCAGAGAAAGAGAGCCATATTCCTAATGCATTGTGGCCCAACTATCTTCAAAATGGCCAAGGCATTAGCAAGACCAAATGATGTTAAACAGATGGCCTGGCCAGACCTAAATCGGATACTGAGAAACCATTACGCGTCAGTCATATGCAATCTCATTGGAAGACATGAATTCTACAAGCGTGACCAACTAGAAGGTGAGAGTATTGGAGACTTCGTAGCAGCATTAAGAGACATTGGGGGGGGGGGCATGCGAGTTCCTCAACATGGATGAAGCCATGAGGGATCGCATAGTCCTTGGACTAAGAGACGCAACCTTACAGAGCAAACTGCTAAACCAACCCAACATCACCGCAAATGAAGCCATTGCTGAAGCAACTGCCGCTGTAGCCGCAAAGATGGAAAATGAAGCAGATGAATACAATGAACAGTCCGAGCCTGAATAAAGAGAAGAAAAAAGGGAGCCCAAAAGCATGCTGCCACAACCTCTCACCATGAGGATATCAAATCATCAACCGATTCAGAAGATGAAGATGAGGAGGTAAACAGACTCCATTCAGAAAGGAACCAGAGAGAGAGACGAGGGAGAAAACCTGAATTTCAGTGTGCGGGTTGTGGCGGAAACCACCCGAGGTCTGAATGTCAATTCTTGGATGCCACATGTTGGCATTGTGGAAAACGGGAGCACATTGCGAGGGTCTGCCGAAACAAAAAGAGCTATAGTCCAAAGAGACACAGCAGTACCCCCCCAGAAACAAAGAAAGGCCAACTGGAAGTCTCTGGAGCTGAGATCATAGAAATCAACGGCTCAACAAAAAGAAAGAAATGCATCAGACAATCACTATTGTGACGGCCAGAACAACAAACACTAAGAAGGTTCGAATCAACATCCTGACAGAAGGTGAGCCATGTGAAATGGAAGTAGACTCCGGTTCGTATTTATCAATGGTATCATGGAACACAATAAAAAGTTTGATACCAGACATAAAATGTAGAGAACTCGAAGAGCAAAGCCTCATCATCAAGGACTACCAGGTTAACAAGATACCAGTAGTGGGACTGGGACATTTCAAAGTAAGTTTTAAAAAACACACCGAGGTTCTTCTATTAACCATCATTGACAGTGATCGCCCCACCCTGCTCGGGTTAGAATGGTTCGAACCGCTCGGAATTGAAGTGACAGGGATCAACAGCATCACCATGATGGACTGGGAGAAAGATCTGATGGAGGAATTCCATGACGTATTCGACGGGACTTTAGGCAAGTACCATGGGACCCCTATATCATTTAGCTTAAACCCAAATGTATCCCCCATCAGGCTTAAAGCTAGACGGGTACCATTTGCACTAAGACCAAAAATTGGCGAGCAACTAAACAAGCTCATCGCTCAGGAGGTGCTAGAGCCAACCGACCACGCCAGATGGGAAACCCCAATTGTGACTCCTATAAAACCTGATGGGTCCGTGCGCATCTGTGGTGACTATAAGGCTAGCCTGAACCAAGCATTGCAACAGAGCGCATATCCCATTCCAGTAGTCCAACACCTGTTGCATTAATTGGGGAGAGGAAGGATTTTTGCGAAGCTCAACCTCACACAGGCATATCAACAATTACCCGTTGATCCTGAGACAGCAGAGGCACAAACCATCGTAATGCATAGAGGAGCCTTTAAATGCAATAGTTACAATTCGGTGTCAGTGTGGCCCCTGGCATTTTCCAGAGCCTAATGGAACGCCTCTTCCAAGGATTAAAAGGGGTGGTTCCCTACTTCGATGATGTACTAATATCAGCCGAAAACAAAAAAAACAACTAAAAGACCGATTAAGGGCAGTTTTGGCAAAATTTAGAGAAGCAGGACTCAAAGTTAAAAAATAAAAATGCCAACTTGCCACAAACCAGGTCGAGTTCCTGGGATATCTTATTGATGAAGCAGGAATCCACCCCACAAAAAAAAACAAAAAAATACCCCGAGCGATAAAGGAAGCTCCCAGACCCAAATACAAAACGGATCTACAAGCATTTTTGGGACTCATTAATTTTTATCATGTCTTTCTGCCACAGAAGGCAACAGTAGCGGAACCACTGCATAGACTCCTTGATAAAAAAGCCATTTGGAAATGGGCCCCCAAGAGGAGACAGCATTCCAAAAAATAATCACATCAAAATCTATATTGATCCAATACAGTGACACACTACCTCTGACTGTCACCTGTGATGCTTCACCCTTTGGCATAGGTGCAATACTTAGCCACACACTACCAGACGGCAGAGAAGCACTGCTTTTATTCCAAGATGCTGTCCAAGACCGAGAGGAACTACAGCCAACTGGACAGGGAAGCCTAGGCAGCCATCTCGGGGGTGAAACGTTTCCACGAATACCTATATGGTAGGACATTTTCTTTAATTACCAACCACAAACCGCTATTGGGAATCCTAGCCGGAGACAAGGGCCACCCCCAATATCCTGTCCCCAAGAATGACAAGATGTTCAGAATTTCTTGCAGCTTAAATTACAAACTCATTTATCACCCAGGGAAAGCCATATCCCACGCAGATGCATTAAGCTGTTCACCACTACCAGGTCATGATGACGATCCAGCTCCCACCACGCAGAGCCTACAAATTGAAACGATCCCAAATTGGCCCATTACCGCATCGGACATTGCAAGGGAAATGGCTAAAGATGCACTGATGGCCCGAATACTGAACTGGGTGGGACGGGGTTGGCCAGAAAACGTAAAAACTGAGACTTTTAAACCTTTTAAAAACTGGCAAACTGAATTATCAATTGAAAAAGGGTGCATTTTGTGGGGAGACCGGGTGGTTGTTCCACAAAAATTACAAGAAGACGTGCTAAACATGTTACACGAAGGACACCTGGACATGGTAAAGATGAAGTCCCTGGCCAGAAGCTACGTTTGGTGGCCAGAAATAGATAAAGACATTGATACCTGGGTTAAAACATGTAACAAATGCCAATCATCCAGACCCCCCCCTTCAGCACCAGTTCTTGACTGGGAGACACCCAGAGGCCCCTGGTCAAGAATCCATATGGACTTCGCCGGCCCCACAAAAGGGTATAGTTACCTAATCATTGTGGATGCCTATTCCAACTGGTTGGAAGTCGTCACCATGAATTCAACAACAACAGAAGCCGTCACCAAACAATTTAAAAAACTTTTCGCCACCCATGGTCTAGCAGATGCAGTAGTATTGGACAATGGGCCACAGTTTACAGCCTTAGCTTTTGAACAATTCCTAGCAGAACATGGAATAAGACACGCTTTGACAGCACCAGCTCATCCGGCGGCGAACAGAAAAGCGGAACACATGGTTCGTTACACGAAAGAAGCATTAGGAAAGCTTGACGGAAATGACATGTAAGAAAAAGTCAACACCATGCTCACCATCCAACATATAACACCATGCACAGCAACAAAAAAGAGCCCAGCTGAACTGTTGATGGGAAGAAAGTTGCATTCCTACTTGGATAGACTGCACCCCACTTACAACCCTGAAAAGCCATCAGACTCTTCCAGTAAGTACCACTCTTTTTTACCAGGCGACTTAGTATATGCAAAAAATCTTACCGGAGAACCATTGTGGTTACCAGCAACAATCACACGAATCACTGGCCCTCGTTCATACCGGCTAGAAACAGCTGATGGCAGATCATGGAAACGACACATCGATCAACTATGGTCATGACACGTCAAACGAAACACCGATGTTCCCCAAAACATGGAACAAACACTTTCCCAAGCACCCCCAGATAATAATAAAAAATTCAAGGGGGGGGGGACCTTAAATAATAAAGAAAATGAAAATCGTCTGGTTACAAACCACCAACAAGAAACCGAGAACCCAGAAAAAAATAAAAATCACTTACGATTAGAAGACTTCGAGAAAAGAGAACTGAAGGAACCCCAGGAAAGAAGCAGCCAAGCTGACTCTACCTGCCCACACACAATGCAGGGAAACCACGCTGACCGTCCAATTAACCCAACAAGGCACGGCGGGAGTGGCATGGCTGAGGCACCCTTCCAGGAGGTTCCTAGGAGAAGAACGGGAAGGACAGCAGGCCTGTCCAAACCGGTGGAGACCAACACAGGGATTGAACTGTGCAGGTCAACTAGGACTCACAAGAGCCCCGCCTACCTGTGCAATTACATCATGTAATGTTGGAGCGAACCAAGAGGGGAGGGGTGTAATGTATTCAAATACAGACTTCTAATACTACATTCTTATTGGTTAGTTAATACAGCGTAACAATTGGTTAAGAACGACAAGTTCCGATTGGCTGCATAAGCGGCGGGAAGTTTAAACACATGCCATTGGTTGCAAGCCGCGAGCAGCCGCTATAAAAAGGGCTGCTGCGGCTCAACTTCAGTTGAAGTTACTGGTTGTTAATAAAGAGCTGATTTCAACTCTGGTATCCGAGTCTGCTTTGTCTTGGCGATAGAACAGTTGTTACATGAATGTGGATTTTCCATTGACTTTATTTGTCAGAAGGTCGCAAAAGCTGACCACATGACCTTAGAACACTGCAACCATCATAACTATGAGATAATTACCAAGCGTCTGACTTTGGACCACATGACCAAGGGGATAGTGCAAGGATCGTAAGTGTGAAAAATGTCATAAATCACCTTTTCCACTGTTGTCACTTTTAATGGTCACTAAATGAACTGTTGTAAGTCATAGACTACCTGTATATCTTCCACCAAGATTGTTGAGGTAGAGAAATATAGCAAGAAGACCAAATACATGATATAACAACAGCAGCGAGGATTGCATTCGCACAATGTTGGAAGCAAGATAGTATACTGCCAGAGGAATTAGTAACCCAGAAGATATTAGAATGTGCTGAGATGGATAAACTCACTTCAGAGCTAAAAGGCAAAGAACAGCCAGAATACTACATGGTCTGGGATAATTGGTATGAATGGTTGAATAGTAGGAATAAGAATAGTAGAGATAAGAAAAGTGTATATAAATGAATATGAATATATGGAGATTTGTATATGTAACAATGATGCCACAGTGTTGTTAAAGATGAGAATGAGATGTGTAAACATGAAAAAGCATAATATGTATTATGTATGCATGTATGTATGAATGCATATATATATATAAAAGATTGTTGAGGTAGAAACTTTTTCAATCTTTTACTCACAGCCTCTGTGCGCACTGATGAGGAGACTGTTCTCTTTCCTAATAAGTGAGAATTGCCTAAGTGGGTCAACATGTGAATCTTTCCTGGACATACTGTCACAGTAATCTCAAAACAGATTACCAGGAAACAAATCAATAAAACTATACTACACTTCAAAAGTTAAAGCCATAATACATGACAGTAGTGACAAAATTGTATCAAGTGATAAATGGAGCTGAAAACCCAGAGAAACAGAGGAAAAACAGGCAGGAAAAACTAACATCATTCAGCAGCATCCATAAAATAATCCTCCCTCCCTCATTGAATAAAATATCAAAATGAAATATATAGTCAATTCTGCCCTGAGAGAAGCCAGAGAAGAATTTTCCTCAATTATGATCAAAACACCACACAGTGTTTTCACTACAGCAGGTAGCGCTAGTTTTAGGTTAATCTATATAGAGAGAGAGTTATCTGTTGTTCTGCTTTACATATATGGCACAGCACATCTTGAACTGAGTCTTCATTACAACTTCGGAATTCAAGCTTTTTAAAACACTTGATTGGCTCTGATAGTTCAGTATGTATTTAAATTATTTATTTCTTCTTGGATTTAATTTTAGTGCATTTTCTATTTTATCCAGACTAACAGAAAGCTCACCTTAAATTTCCCGCAGACAGTACTGAGTTATAATTGACTATTTACATTTTTTTGCTTTCCTGCCCTAAGAAATTTTAGCACCTGACTGAGCCAATGTGTTTCTTGATTGATGGCTCCTTTAAAACAGTCTCACCTAGCAAGGCTTCTTCCACATATGCTACATTTGCCGGATTCAGAATTGCAAGTTAAGGATGCTTGGTGAGATGAAAAACCAAAAGAGAGTGAGGATATAGAAAAAAGGCAATCTGTTTCTGCTGTTAAAAAAAAGGAATAGAATAATAATTGAGTTGGAAGGGACCTTGGCAGTGGTGGGATTCAATTTTTTTTACAACCGGTTCTGTGGGCATGGCTTGGTGGGTGTGGCATGGCTTGGTGGGTGTGGCAGGGGAAGGATCCGGTAAAATCTCCATTTCCACCTCACTCCAGGGGAAGGTTACTGCAAAATCCCATTCCCTCCCCACCCCACTAACCTGATTTCCAGCTCTGTTCTTCTGTGCAGGGCAACAAAAAAAGACCCAGCCTATCAGCTGGGACTCTGGAGGCAGAGAATAGATGGGGGTGGGGCCAGTCAGAGGTGGTATTTGCCAGTTCTCTGAACTATTCAAAATTTCTATTACCAGTTCTCCAGAACTGGTCAGAACCTGCTGAATACCACCTATGGATCTTGGAGGTCTTCTAGTCCAGTTTCCTGCTCAAGCAAGAAACCTTAACCCTATACCATTTCAGACAAATGATTGTCCAAACTCTTCTTAAAAAACCTCCAGTGAAGGAGCATACACAACTTCTGGAGGCAAGTCATTCCACTCATTAATTATTCTAACTTTTATTATATAATTATTATAACTATTGTTATGTGATATTGTTCTAGCTAATATATAATTATATGTATAGGACATGAAGTAATTATATACAGAGCAAAAGGGACTTGAAAAAACTTTAGTTAAATGTTGGATCTGGAGCGTGGGCGCAAGGAACGGAGACGAGACATTGAATAGTGACTCCAACTCTTTATTAGTGACTTCAGAACAGAGTAGGGCTACCGGGCAGCAGCAGCTCCTTTTATAGAGCTGGCTGCTGTCACAATAACCAATGGTTTGAGTTTGCCGTGCTGGTAGCGGCCAATCAGCGGCGACCCGCTGTCAGCCAATCAGATTAGCCAGAATCGGCCAATCACAATCCGCTGTTTACGGGCCAATCAGAAGTGCAGGATTACGAGCCTGCTGTGGAAACAAAACTATTAGGATTTTAGACTAACGCATTTGCTTAGTTCGTAACATTAAAAAAAACAATTAATGTTGAAAGAACATGCAAAAGAATTTTAATTAATTAAAATATTGTTTCAGGAGAGAGCAAATAGGGCCAAAACCAGAAACCTTTACCAGGGTGAAGAGAATGAAAAATAAAAGGGATGTAATGACATCAGGTGAAGTTGAATTGACAGAATGCTGGAAGCAGTATTGTAAAGATTTGCATGGACACATTTGTGATATGTTGAGGAAAAAAATTGAAGCAAAAACTTTAACTGCTAGAAAATCAAATAAATGCTATAAGGCAGGGGTTTCTGGATTTCTTCGAGGGATGGATCAGCATTGTAATTGTTCTCTGTGGGCCGGGCCGGGGAGGGGTGGAGATGGGATGGACGCCTCTTGCAGCACTCTGCCAGCCAAAATGGAGGGGGGCATGTGAGACCTTCCTGTGCCCTGTTTTGGCTGCCAAAGTGCTACAGGAGACCGCTAGGCCCAAAATGGGACACGGGGCCCCACATGCCCCGTTTTGGCTGCTAAAGTGTTGCAGAGGATGTCCAGGCCTAAAACAGGGTACAGACCCCATTTTGGCTGGCAGAATGCTGCAGAGCGCCATCCAGGCCAAAAACAGGGTGCAGGTTGGCCACATGAGCCCCCCGTGCCCCATTTTGGCTGCCAGAGTGATACAGGAGGCTGTTCAGGCCCAAAATGGGGTTGGGAGGCCTACACGCGCCCCCCATCCCCTTCCCCCATTTTGGCTGCCTGAGGCACTGTGGGCCAGTCCTTTGCTATTTCCAGGCTGGCCCATGGCCCGATGCAGCCTGCGAGCCTTGAGTTTGACACCCCTACTATAAGATAATCCTACACATATTGATAGGGTAATTGGAGAGATGTTAACATATGAATGCTTAATCAGGTGGAAGTGCAATGTAAGGTAAACATGAAGACTGAAGCTGGATCTGACAATTTGAATAATGCCACCATCATTCCCCATATACAAAAGTTTGTACTTTTGTATGCAATCATTATGGGATGAAAATTGAATAATTTCCAGTGAATATTGGATAGATTGTTCCATGCAATGAAGGAGATGGAAGTGATCATGAATATATCAAAAATCATGGCAGTTGACGAAAAGTGCACTATAGTACACACTTTGCCACTTATGTATTACAAGCAACATCATGACACAATTATAAAAAGATGGAGTTTGTATTCTGATATTGCAAAGCATATTTTATCTCTTTGGCATTGCTATGTTTAGGAATATATTCGACAGGAGAAATAGAATGCACAATTGCAAGTTGTATAGAAATGGTGGAAATCTAGGACAAGCAATGTAGAACAGAATAGAATACTTTATTGGCCAAGTGTGATTGGACACAAAGGAATTTGTCTTGGTGTAAATACTCTCAGTATACATAAAGAAAAGGTACATTTGTTAAGAATCAAGAATCATAAGGTACAACACTTAATGATAGTCATAGGGTACAATCAATCAAATCATACTAGGAAACAGTCAATATAAATCAAAAGGATACAAGCAACAAAGTTACAGTCTTACAATCACAAGTGGGAGGGGTTGGGTGATAAGGAGTGATGAGAAGATTAACAGTAATAGTAGTGTACACTTTGTAAATAGTTTAACAATGTTGAGGGAATTATTTGTTTAGCAGAGTGATGGCTTTCGGGAAAAAACTGTTCTTGTGTCAAGTTGTTCTGGTGTGCAGTGCTCTACAGCAGGGGTGTCCAACCTTTCACCTTCCCTGGGCCACATTAGAAGATGAAAATTTGGTTTGGGCTGCACATATAATAAATTATTATACAATAATTATATTATAAAATTATATAATGAATAATAAATTATTTTTATTATTTATTATTAATTATTTATTAAAAATTATTTATTTTTTATTAATTTTCTGGCCAAATTTTGTGGGGTGGGGGGGCGGCGGCGGCGGGGGCAGAAGCGGCGGCGGGGACAGAAGCGGCGGTGGGGGCAGAAGTGGCGGCAGCAGCGGGGGCAGAAGTGGCAGCGGCGCGGCAGAAGCGGTGGCGGCGGCAGGGGCAGAAGCGGCATCGGGGCAGAAACGGTGGCAGCAGCGGGGGCAGAAGCGGCGGCGGCAGCGGGGGCAGAAGTGGTGGGGTAGAAGCGGCGGCGGTGGCAGCAGGGGCAGAAGTGGCGGTGGCAGCGGGGACAGAAGCGGTGGCGGGGCAAAAGCGGCGGCGGGGGCAGAAGCGGCAGCGGCGGGACAGAAGCGGCGGCAATGAGGCAGAAGTGGCGGTGGGGGCAGAAGTGGCAGCAGTGGGGCAGAAGTGGCGGCGGGGGCAGAAGCGGCGGTGGCGGCAGGGGCAGAAGCGGCAGTGGCGGGGCAGAAACAGCCACTGGGACAGAAGTGGCAGCGGCGCGGGCAGAAGCGGTGGCGGCGGCGGCGGCAGGGGCAGAAGTGGCATCGGGGCAGAAACGGTGGCAGCAGCGGGGGCAGAAGTGGTGGGGTAGAAGCGGCAGTGGTGGCGGCAGGGGCAGAAGTGGCGGTGGCAGCAGGGACAGAAGCGGTGGCGGGGCAGAAGCGGCGGTGGGGGCAGAAGTGGCAGCGGCGGGGCAGAAGCGGCGGTGTTGAGGCAGAAGCGGCGGCAGTGAGGCAGAAGCGGCGGTGGGGGCAGAAGCAGCAGCAGTGGGGCAGAAGTGGCGGCGGGGGCAGAAGCGATGGCGGCGGGGGCAGAAGCGGCAGTGACAGTGCAGAAGCAGCGGCGGGGGCAGAAATAGCAGCGGCAGCGGGGGCAGCAACAGAAGGATGTGGTGGGGTAGGACTTTTGGGCTGCAGCTTCCCGCCTTTTCTGTTGCTTGCCTCGCCCCGCCTCGCGCCTGCCTCTCCTCCTGCAAATTATTTATTTTTTACTAATTTTCCGGCCAAATTTTGTGGGGGGGGGAAAAAAAGCTTGCCCGCCTCGTGCCTACCTCTCCTCCTGCAAATGCGGTGGGGATAGAAACAGCAGCGGCAGTGGCGGCGGGGGCAGAAGCGGCAGCAGCAGCGGCAGGGGCAGAAGCGGCGGCGGCAGGGGCAGAAGCAGCAGTGGTGACGGTGGGAGCAGAAGCAGCAGCGGTGGGGCAGAAGTAGCGGTGGGGACAGAAGTGGCAGCAGCGAGGCAGAAGCGGTGGCAGAGCAGAAGCGGCAGCGGCGGGGTAGAAGCGGCGGCAGTGAGGCAGAAGCGGCGGCGGGGCAGAAGCGGCAGCGGCGGGGCAGAAGCGGCGGCGGAGCAGAAGCGGCAGCGGCGGGGCAGTAGTGGCGGTGGCGGGGCAGAAGCAGCCGCAGGGACAGAAGCGGCAGTGGCGGGGCAGAAGCGGCAGCGGGGGCAGAAGCAGCAGCGGTGGGGCAGAAGCGGCGGCGGCGGGGCAGAAGCGGCAGTTGGGGCAGAAGCAGCAGCGGCGGGGCAGAAGCGGCGGCGGGGGCAGAAATAGCAGCGGCAGTGGGGGCAGCAACAGAAGGATGTGGCGGAGCGGGACTTTTGGGCTGCAGCTTCCTGCCTTTTCTGTTGCTTGCCTCACCCCGCCTTGTGCCTGCCTCTCCTCCTGCAAATTATTTATTTTTTACTAATTTTCCGGCCAAATTTTGTGGGGGGGGGGAGAAAGCTCGCCCGCCTCGTGCCTACCTCTCCTCCTGCAAATGCGATGGGGATAGAAGCAGCGGCGGCAGCAGCGGCGGGGGCAGAAGCGGCAGCGGCAGGGGCAGAAGCAGCGGCGGCAGGGGCAGAAGCGGCGGTGGCGACGGTGGGGCAGAAGCGACAGAGGCGGGGCAGAAGTAGCAGCAGGGACAGAAGCAGCAGCAGCGGGGCAGAAGCGGGATCGGGGCAGTAGCGTCAGCAGCAGCGGGGGCAGAAGCGGCAGGGGCAGAAGCGGCGGTGGTGGTGGGGGCAGAAGTCGCGGGGGCAGTGGGGGCAGAAGTGGTGGCGGTGGCGAGGGCAGAAGCAGTGGCGGGGCAGAAGCGGCAGCAGCGGGGGCAGAAGCGGCAGTGGCAGGGGCAGAAGGTGGCGGGGGCAGAAGCAGCAGCAGTGGCGGGGGCAGAAGTGGCAGTGGCAACGGTGGGGGAGAAGTGGCGGCGGCGGGGCAGAAGTAGCGGCAGGGACAGAAGCGGCAGTGGCGAGGCAGAAGTGGCAGCGGAGGCAGAAGTGGCAGCGGCGGCGGAGGCAGAAGCAGCGGCAGTGGCGGCGGGAGCAGAAGCGGCAGTGGCGGGGCAGAAGTGGCGGCGGGGGCAGAAATAGCAGCAGCAGCAGGGGCAAGAACAGAAGGATGTGGCGGGTTGGGACTTTTGGGCTGCGGCTTCCCACCTTTTCTGTTGCTCGCCTCGCCCCGCCTCTCCTCCTGCAAATTAATTTTTTTTTACTAATTTTCTGGCCAAATTTTGCAGGGGGGGGAGAAAGCTCGCCCACCTCCTGCCTACCTCTCCTCCTGCAAATGCGGTGGGGATAGAAGCAGCAGTGGCAGCGGTGGCGGGGGCAGAAGTGGCTGCGGCGGCAGCAGCAGAAGCAGCAGTGGCGGCGGTGACGTCAACAGAAGGAAGTGGCGGGGTGGGACTTTTGGGCTGCAGCTTCCCGCCTTTTCTGTTGCTTGCCTCGCCCCGCCTCGCCCCACCTCGCGCCTGCCTCTCCTCCTCCTCCTTGCTGGATCTTTCATGAAGGTTGGGGTGGGCGTTGGGCTGCATTACGAGGCGACCTGGGCCGCATGCGGCCCACGGCCCACGGGTTGGACAAGCCTACTCTACAGCATTGTTTTGAGGGAAGGAGTTGAAACAGTTTATGTCCTGGATGTGAGGGGTCTGTAAATATTTTCACAGCCCTCTTTTTGACTGCTGCAGTATATGGGTCCTCAATGGAACGCAGGTTGGTAGTAATTGTTTTTTCTGCAGTCCTAATTATCCTCTGAAGTCTGTGTCTGTCCTGTTGGGTTGCAGAGCCAAACCAGACAGTTATAAGGGTGCAGATAACAGACTCAATAATTCCTCTGTAGAACTGCATCAGCAGCTCCTTGGGCAGTTTGAGCTTTCTGAGTTGGCGCAGAAAGAACATTCTTTGTTGTGCTTTTTTGATGACGTTTTTGAAGTTAGGTGTCCATTTTAGGTCATGTGATTTAGTAGAACCTAGAAATGTGAAGGTCTCTACTGTTGATACTGTGTTGTCTAGTATTGTAAGAGGTGATAGTATGGGAGGGTTTCTTCTAAAGTCTACCACTATTTCTACGGTTTTGAGTGTGTTCAGTTCCAGATTGTTCCGGTTACACCTTGAGGCAAGTTGTATAACCTCCTGTCTGTATGCAGATTCATTGTTGTCTCGAATGACACCAATCACTGTTGTGTCATCAGCAAACTTCAGTATTTTAACAGATGGATTGTTTGAGATGCAGTCATTGGTATATAGGGAGAAGAAAAGTGGAGATAGCACAGAGCCTTGGGGGCCCCCTGTGCTGATTGTACAGGTATTGGATGTGATTCTGCCTAGCTTCACCTGCTACTTTCTGTCTGTTAGGTAGCTTCAGTGGCATATGTACAAAAGGAATGAAAATAGCTAGAGAAATTTTAAAGTGCACAAAAATAGGTAGAAAGGTAGCGTGTGATCTATTGCAAATAATGTTTGTAAAAGAGGTTTGTAAAAGTTTCTGCGTAATAGAATATTTATGCCATTTTATTAATGGAAATTAGAATTACGTATGTCAGGAGAAATATAAAAAGGAACTAAATAAATTACTTAACAACTAGGTGTGGTAAAAAGAAAACAAGATACAGTCAAGAATGAATGGACGCTATAGAATGTGGATTAAATACAAATGTGAGTTGATCGGTATGAAAGAAGGATTTTAGCCATAGAGAATAAATGAGGACTGAATTGTAAAGCAAATGTAAAAGAAAGAGAAATGTAAAAGAGAAAGAGTGAGTAGATCAAGAGAAAGCAGAAGATTAAAGTCAAGGCTGAGCAGAATGGGTGCAATCCTCAAAGAACAGAAGTTTGTTGTTTAAAAAACAAAGACGATGCAGGTTGCAACATATGTATGGAAGCATATAATTATTGAATAGAGCTTCTGGATATTAAATCTAATTAGATTTCCTTTTTTATAATACTTAGGGGTGATGGAGATTCTCAGCCATGTAAGTAATAGTTGTCTCTAAAAGGAACTGGACTGTTTTTTCCTTGTGGAAGAAAAAGACATTTCACTTCTCATCAAAGAAGCTTCATCAGTTCTGACTGGATGGTGCAGTGGGAGGATGGAAGGATCAGATTGCAGTCATCTCATCATTAACACTCTCTCTGTGCTGAATGGGACAACACGCTGTGGCCAACTCACCATAGCCAACTTGCTGCAGGTCAACTCACCATGGCCAACTTGCTATGGAACAACTCACCATGGAACAATTTAACAATTCAATTATTTAAAATAAATAAAACATTATTCTAATTTTTTGTCATTCACATTTCATTTTGTTCCTCCTTTTGCATCCTTTCTTTAATGATGATATTTCACAATTTCTTTGATATTAGTGTAACTCTTATATCCTGGCGAGTTGACCATGGTAAGTTGGCCACGGTGAGTTGGCTGAAGCGAGTTAACCATGGTGAACTGTGATAAACCCCCATCTGAGAGTAATTGAGGCCACTTGGGGAAGGGGGGTTCTATGCCCTCCCATCAGATCAAAACCTAGTCTTCATTCCAACCACAACTGATTTTCTCATCTTGGATGAGAAACAAACTGTCATCTACTTCTTTCTCAGGGAAAAACCAGACCAGTTGCTGTTGGAAAAAGCAACTTTGAAACAATGTTTAGGACTGTATGAAAGAGCTGTAATTCACCGAGACTCAGAAGAAGGCAATTTGTCTCTTTGAATGTTTTGCATTGCCACATAGCCTCACTTGGCATTTGGCAGTCATGCTTTGTCCTTTACTTTAAAGTCATACTTTGTACTTTACTTCAGTTCAAGGAAGATTGTATTGTCTCTGAAGCAAAGTGTAAAGTAATTCTTACCTCAAGGATCTTCAAAATTGGCTGGTTTAAGACTTGTGAACTTCAACTCCCAGAATTCCTCAGCTAATATGACGGAAGGAGGAATTCTGGGAGTTGAAGTCTACAAGTCTTAAAGCTCTCAAGTTTGAAGACCCCTGTCTTACCTGCTCTGGACTGGTTGAATTGCTTCTAGATTTGCCTTTTGCAGAGGCAGGATTTGCATATTTATAAATGGGTTTGTTTGACTTTGTCTTAATGAACAATTTGACCCCAGCTGTTCCATTGATTGATTGATTCACCCTTTCATTCATTCATCAAATTTATATAGCTGTCCATCTTGCAAATGTGACTCTGGATGGCATACAATGAAAAAAGCAAAAATAAATAAAAAATAAACGTTAACAATCATTCTGTAATAAAAAAACATTAATATTACTTAAAAAATAGAAGAGCGTATCTTCAATATTACAGACAATGTAGCCATCTTGCCAATTCTCCACTTCTCTGAGACTTCCAAGCCTGTTTTGAGGGACTTCTAGAAAGTTACCAAGGATGGGACCAATCTCAATTATGGTTAGTTAAATAAATCATAATTAAAATCGTTAGTTGAGAATGAGTTATCATTCTGCTCAATATGCTTTTGCATAGGAATTATGAGCAATTATTATTCATTTATCCCAAGCCAGACAATGCATTTCTGATGGCATTTTTCTCATAGAATAATGAAATTATTCCATAACCAGCTAGTTAGCCACACCTACCCCTTTTGCACCTGTGTGAAAAGAATGCAAGATTTCTGGATTTCCGGTTTCGCGTGGCTTCGGGGCAGCAGGAATTCGCGACAGCTCGCGATTCCTGCTGTCCTAGCCGCCGAGGTACCCCCGATCCAGATGGGTCAGGGGGATATGGCTGCCCTGTAGGGACAGCTGAAGAGAGAGGGGAGTCGGACAAGGGGTGGGGGGTGTCGCAGACCCCCTCCCCCTCCGAAAAAACCCCTTTTTCCCAAGGCGGTGGAGCGGCGGTCAGCAATGGCCGCCACGAAGAAGCCAGCAACCGGGTAAGATCGCGCTGGAGGAAGTAAGAAGAGTGAAAGTGCTGTCTGAGCCGGGTCAAGTAACATCTTTCAAATTGGTTGGAACTGAGCTGTCTGAATTGCTGGAGGATACATTGTATCCCTAAGAAGATCGAAAGCGGCGGAGAAGCTGTTAAAGGGAACTTTTTTTTTTCTTCACTCTCCCACCCCATGGAAACAGCAGATATGTTTGGTTATATTGGACATTGAAAGTGAATTGTTTTGAGAGTTGAAGCTAAGGGACAAAAGGGTTTTTGGACATTGAAAAACTTAAGAAATTGGAAAACCCTTGTTGGAGGTATGGATTTCTGATTATTTAAAATTGATATTGCAAGTGGGAAGGGAGAGGAAAAAAAATTGGAGCAGAAGCTGAAAAAGGAGGAGATTGCCTAGAATCCCAAAGAAAGGTATATGGTAATTGGACCTCTTTGATTAAACATTAACCCCAGAAAGAGAAAGAGAAGAAGGAAGAAAAGTATTAATTTTTGGAATTTTTTTTTTTTGAATTATTCTTGATTAAAAATATTTGTGGTTGTTTTGGGAAAAGTTTCTTTTTTCATGATGGCATCAAAGACAATGGGTGAATTTAACTTAGGATAAAAGAGGGATTCTGGAGGGTACATAAGATTGTGTTTTTTTATATGTGTATTTAGAGTATAAAATTTATTGTGTAATTTTAGAAACTTTTAAACAGAATCCCAAGAAAAATTGTTATATGAAGTACTTTTAAGTTAGGGTAATGAGTTAAAGGTGTCACTCCAGTTAGTGTATAGGAGAAGTATAGTAAAAGAAAAAAGATAAATGGATAGTTGGAAATAGAACAGACAAAGAATGTTATTGAAAATGGAAATAAGATATGGAAGGATATATAAAGGTTTTGTTATTTATTTATTTTTTTGTATATTGATAAAAGGCAATAACATCTTAAACAATAAGAAATAATTTGGATGAAAAGGAGAAGCTGGAATAAGATATGAAGTTAAACAGATAAAGTAAATATTGATATTATAATTTGGAATCATTATGTTCTATTGGTTTGTTCTTTAATTATTATTTTTTTTAGGAAAGAATTTATAAGCTGTTATGCCTTGATTGTTTATGCACTGTTTTTGTAAAATTGATAAAATTGGTTTATATATATAAAAAAGAAAATGATAATAAGATATGGAAGGACATATAAAGTGAATAAGATGTTTGAATTTGTGTCTGTGTGAAGAGTTTCAACCCGGGATCAGGCAGCCTTCAGAAAAGATGTTTTAGTTTTGTTTATGTTTTGTGTTTTGTATGTTTATGAAAGGCAATAAAATTTTAATAAGCAAGAAATATAATTTGGATAAAAGGAGAAGTTTGGATAAGATATGAAGTTAAATAGATAATGTAAATATTGATATTATAATTTGGAGTTATTTTATATGTTCTATTGGCTTTCTTCTTTAATTATTATTATTATTTTTTTAGAAAAGATTTTTCAAATTGTTATGCCTGGATTGTGTATTGTCTTTTTTTTGTAAAATTAATAAAATTTGTTTAAAAAAAAAAAGAATGCAAGATTTCTGAAACAGAAAACAAGTATTTAAAAAGAAAAGAAAAGAAAAGCAGCAGTTATGGTTCACTGCACATTAAAAAAAGTAGATTGTGGAATAATTGCATTGATTTTAAGAAAACATTTACATTTGCAATGCACTCATTGCTTTGAAGGATTGATTTCAGTTAGGTCAGAGAACAGAAGAAATAGATTTGTGGTATTGAATTCACTTTGGCATGATTAGGAAATATGGTTGTTATGAAAAGAACACACATTTCCTTTTTTAAAAAAATATTTTCTAAGCAAAAATTTATTGCTTTAATATAAAGGGTAAGTGGGAAGGGACAATATTATTAAACATAATTGGAGGCAGAATTTAAGTAGCTGTATAGCACACATCTTTCCAATATAATTTTATACCCACACTATAGATTTTTACCTTTCTTTACTATGAAAATGACAATATCTGGAAGTTAAGCCTGTGCAGTCCTTTAGAGAGATGCTTCAAATCTAGAAATATTTGACTGGACTGCCCCCATTGAAGCTGATTTGAAAATTAAATGGAGACCTGGTTCAATATATCATGTCACATCAGGTTGCTGCAAAGTTTCATTGCACTGTAAAGCATTGATTGTTCAGGCCCCTAGGGTATTTTTTTGGCTGGTAGAGTTATTTAAGACATAGTCCATGTTGCAACTTTTTTGTCACATGTAGAGAAGGCATGAGGGAAGAGGAGAATGGGTTGAATGAGGCAATGGGTTCTCCAACTTTAATAGCTAGCCACAAAACTGTTCATCTCCAAAAACTCTGGAGTCCTTGTTGTTCTCTGAGCTTGGTTGTTTTCTTGAAGACTTTTCATTACCCAACTAGGTAACTGTCAGGCATGAGAAATCAGGAACCAGAGGTATTCAAATGAATGCAAGTGTATGCCAAGCTACCTCTAAGCAAGAACCTGAACTACTAATGGTCAAAGCCAATTGAGGGAGGATAAGAGTCAATGGAATTCAAGGAGAGCTGGACTTAGATCTGTTGGGGGAGGGAAGAGACTCTAAATTGATGATGAGCTTGGCACCTCCCTAAGTCTCAGTCTCAGTTATTTCCTTTAGAAACATCTTCAGTGCATTGGTAATGAAATGTCTGCAAGAAAACAAGCTCAGTGAGTATTAAAGATTTAACAGATCAGCCTGGGCTATAAATATTCTCTCATGCCCCTGTTAGAATCTGACTCTGAGAGAGAGGAGGAACAGCTGATAGGGAGTGGGAGTGTGGCTCTGGAGGTTGTGGAGGAAACTGGGGAAAGGCACAGGCCAGCTGGGCATTCAGAGGAAGACCCGGGCCCATCCCTCTTCATCCTAGGGCATGCAGGGAGGAGTGGATAAGGGAGAAATGTGAATGGCATGGTCTGTGGCAGAGGAAAGGTCCTTGATCCCCTTCATGGGCTGCAGCTGAGAGGACTGTTTAAAAGGACAAACTGCACATGGACTAGTGCTGGAAGCAAAGCATGAAAATATTTCTAGATTGTCAGTTCTTATCTGAGTTTTGGCGTCCTTCTCAGAGTGTGTATTTCGATATCTGTGGACGTCTTCAACCCCATATCCTGCCTTGTCTCATTAATTCTTCAGTGTGGTTTGTGTTGTTTTTTTTCTATTTATAATTTATATGTTTTTTGAGTTTGAACAGAAGTTCTTCCTTTTCGCAACTGTTTGTGGGGGATTAATGATAATTGGACCTTTAAAGCCAAGTTGAAGGAATTAAAGGGGACTTCACCTGTTTTTGTGACTTTATTGCTTTTGTATCCCACCCTGGGTCATCACATATTCTCTTCTATTGGTTCCAGAAACCTCTCGCCTCTTAGACCTCTTTTGGAATGAAATGTTTTCATACTGAGAACTGCTAAATTTTCCACCCCTGCAAAGACTTTGTTTAAGACATCCTTACAAAAAGAAATTAAGCGTGCCGCCCTATCATGCCACCCTCCTGGCACCACCTAATTCCAGTGATCAGAGGTAGCAGAGCCATTCTCCTGTACAACGTCAATATGTGTCATAGTATTAATTAATGACAAAAATAATTTTAATTAAAATGCTAAAAATTATATTAAATTTAAAATTAATGTAACAGTTAACTAAAACTACAAAATTAAGTCCATATATAGGAATATTTCAATGTTGTGCCAAGCTTAGCATCCCAGAAAAGCACTTGGGGGGAAAAAACAAGCTAAATTTTGAAATTGTTTTGGGAAGTTTTTCCTTTTAAAATAAGATAAAGCACTTTCTGAAATAGTTCAACCTCACTACATTTTTTTTTTTAAATTTGGGGATAAGGGGTGAAAACTATCTTTTCCCATCCCTGCTGTCTCTGTCAATGCCTTTGCACACGGCATTGTGCAGGGGAAAGTTTCAAACATTTGTTGCACTGAAAACCTTCCTGTATAATGCAGTGTTGACACTTTTCCATTATATTTTATAAATGAACTTTCTTCTCTTAAACAAATCTCTGAATCTGAAAGTGTCTCAAATCAAATCAGATAGCTCTCCATATCAAATTTCAAACTCAAATTGAATCAGGCTGTCCAGATTTCACATCTCCAGTTTGGCACTGATTTGCACAGGTCTGTTCTACTTTAAGGGCTTCCAAATACAATGGCTTCCAAAACAGAAGTGTGAAAAATGCACTTTCAAAATTCTCCACCCTTTTGTTTTCCAAATCAACAAAGTTGGGAAACATGAGTCATATTTTGAAATCATCGTTAATCAGAGGTGAATTTCAAAGGCTCTATTCAAAATGCTGGAATTCAACATTTAAACTGTAAAGCACTTAAGAGAAATGGATCTTTTGCTATGCAATTCCCCGGAATCTATATCTGCACCCTCACAATATCTTTGCTGTGGAATGGTATTTCTTATTACTTTCAGTTCTTTGACTTAATGTAGTTTCTCAGTAGTGCAATACTAAAATACTATAGGAAGAAAATGTGTGCTCCTGGCAAGGATCAAATAAGGTAACAGAACATAGCAAGTGTATTAGATAGAAGACTAAGAATTTGAACAATGTTGTGTATGAATAAATACAGCACTTAGAATATAACTCAGCTACAGTATATCTTGCAGATCTGAAATTCATCAGCTTGGATAGCAGCAATCAGATTGATTGGTGCCGTCAATATCCAGATGAGTAGTCATAGTTCATTTTGCTGTTACATGGGATGGAAGGATTATAAGTCATTATAACTGTAGCTACATTAAATCCATAAGACTGCAATATTGAGCAGCACATTGGCCCTGGCATTCATCTGTAAACCTATTTTAATGGCATATCATTATTTAGACAGATTTGGTAATGCGGCTTCTTCAGAAGCTTCAGAATGAGAAGAATTCTTTTCATCTAATTTGTCTAAGCTTTACAGGTAGCTGATTCCGAAGCCTGTAATCAGTCATGTATCTGACTATTTCTGAAGGAAATGAGGCGAGTATGCTTCTTCTTCCTCCTGTCTTGTTATCTATTCTTTTTCATCTCTATTTTAACACAGAGGAGTTGACTTTCAAAAAAGGAGGGAGGAAATGAATTATTGTTTCTTCAGGATCAAGCAGGGAAGACATTCTGGACACGATCTCAAGCTAAAAGGAGGCCACAAATTGAAATATTTGGTTTTTTTCCTACCTAAAATATAACCTAATTATATCTTGCTTTATTTCCTCCTTCTGACACATGATGTCAAGACCCAGCTCTCTGGAAAAGGCTTTAATGCTGAGAAAGGTGGAAGGAAACAGGAGAAGAGGACAACCAATAATAAAGTGGATTATCTCGGTTACAGTGGAAATGAGTGCATCATTGATAGACTTGAAATAATTGGTTAGGGATAGATAATCAGGAAGATCTATCTGTGTGGTCTCTAAGAATTGAAAATTATTTGATTGCACATCAGGAGGCCCTTAATTTATTATGAATAGTTATCTAGGTAAGAAGTAGAGGTTCAGAAAGCACTGGATTTTGAAAAGCATTTGATTTTGAAAAACATTATTTAAGTCCTGAGAAGCAAGATAATATTTTGAAGTGACTCAGACATGATCCTCCATGTATCAGAATACATTTTTATGTATTCTAAGAAAGTGTACTTTTAGAAATGTGGAGGAGGAAAGATAAAACACAATTAGGTTGCAAGATTCTCCTATTACAGTCAATTTTTTTCTGGTTGGTTTTATCTTAGTGAGGTTGCCATTACAGTGTGTCTTCATCTTATGTAAATCCAGTATTTGTTCACAATTCTATAGCTTTACTTTAGTTCACTGACATTCTTCTATATGGCCTTAATTTTCTTTTTTTAAGATGAGTTCTAACCATTACTAAGATAAGGTGACTTTCACTAAAAGATTATAGCATTAAAATGTAGTTATTTATTTAGGAGATTTTATAATCTTTCTTGTTATAAGATTTCTTGTTATAAGATTCAAGACAGCTTTGTAAAATGCATATTACAAAATGTAAGAATAAAAACAAGATAATTAAAATCAAGACAAAAGATAAATCAGTCAATTAGTTCAAGTCAAGTGGTAAAAAAATACTGGATAGGGTGCTGCAGGAGGCTTGTCCCACCCTCTGCCCTCCTTCCCCGCCCACCCCAATGTGGATAACAGTTGCTAAATCTGACAAACTCAGAAAGTTACTAATGTCACTTTACCTCAGCTGCTGCCTCTGAATCCAATGACAGCTGAGAGTGAAAGGAGCACCCTGCAAACTGTGAATCTGCTCCTTTGAACGGAGGGAGGGTAACTCCCTCCAAAACAGACTTTACTGCAGTCTCTGAGTTTTTCTGTCTTGTATCTCTGTCTTGTCAGGCTTTAATTTCAGCTTGTTCCCTTTTTCCAACCAATTATCACGTTTAAGGAATGTTTGTATTGTTTCCTTGGATTTAGAAGATAAGGACAGCATCCGCCGCAGTGACTCTTCTCAACAGATATTGAACAGCACAGCAGACATATTGGAGCCTGTGGAACACTGTAAGTTAACAACTATAGATTAGCAGCCACCATCTTCTGTGTATATCTTGATCAGGTCCATACAGAGAGAGGTAAGGACAGCCAAGAAGATTATGGGAAGCTCACTTCCTGTTATTCATGATACAGCTTATAAGTGCTATATGCTTAGAGCTCGAAGCATTGTTAGAGACTCCACACACCCAGTTTCTGTTGCTCCACTCTGGAAGGAGGTTTCATAGTATTTCTAGCAGGACTACCAGATTCTGTAACATTTGTCATGTTTATGTAGCATATATTGGAGGTGGTGACCCTTTGAGAGCTATATGTAATGAAATTTCATTTTAATGTATGCTGATTAGTGTACATTTAAAGTGACAATAAAATTATTCTAAGTCTAAGTCATAGAATCAAGATCATGTAAAGTGTTTATACCATTTTATAATGCCTTGATAAGACTACACTTGGAATACTGCATCCAGTTCTGGTTGCCAGAATATAGAGAGACTCTAGAAAGAGTGCAAAGTGCAGAGACTCTAGAAAGAGTACAGAGAAGAGCAGCAAAGAAGATTAGGGACTGGAGGCTAAAACACATGAAGAATGGTTGCAGGAATTTGGTATTATCTAGTTTAATGAAAAGAAGGACTGGAGTGACATGATAGCAATGTTCTGATATTTCAGGGGTTGCCACAAAGAAGAGAGGGTCAAAGCACCTGAAGGCAGAACAAGAAACAATGGATGGAAACTAATCAAGGAAAGAACCAACTAGAACTAAGGAGAAATTTCCTGCCAGTCAGAGCAATCAATCAGTGGAATGACATACCTCCAGAAGTTTTGGGTACTCCAATACTGGAGGTTTTTTAGAAGAGATCGGACAACCACTTGTCTGAAATGGTATAGGCCTTCCTGCTTGAGCAGGGGGTTAGACTAGAAGACCTCCAAGGTCCCTTCCAAATCTGTTAATCTATTATATCTGGGTATAGGGAAGGCTCAGAGTATTTCTGTTGTGTCCGCGAAATGAGGCCAGGAGTTGGTGACTTCAAATCATGCTCTTTTATTAAAGTAGGAACCGAACTGGCTCTTCGCAAAAGGTTCGCGGCTTTTATTCTTTCAGCCGCAGCGGCCGCGGCCAATAGCACCGCTTTGAATCTCCCGCGATTCGAATGGACCAATCGCGGGAGATTCTTAGCGAGCCAATCGGCGCGGCTCGCCTGACCAACCAGAGTGCCCCGCGCTTTGGCCAATCAAAGCGCGGGGATCTCAAGAATGCTAATTAGGGGCAGAACACCCCTCCCCTCTTGGTTCAGTCCTTACGTCGCGTAGTCACGTAGGTAGGCGGGGCTCCGTCTGAGCCTACTGGACCTGCGCAGCTCAGTCGTAGGTTGGATCCCGGCCGGTTCGGTCGGGATCTCTGTTGCTCCTGATGCCGTCGTGGGAACCGGCTGGTCAGTCGGACCGGGCCGCTCTCCGTAGCTCCCTCCTGGGCCTCCCGGGTTGGTTGAGCTGTGGGTTTCGCCACTCCCGCTCGGTCTTTCCAGGTCGGTCGAGCTGGCCTGGCTGTCTCTTCCTGGCGAGGGGTCGTGATGGCTGCTTTCCGGGAAGTATGGCTGGTTTATTCTTCTTTGGTTTTGGTCCCCTGGGTATTCCCTCCCCCCTTGGTTTGTGTTGTGGGGGTTGGTTTCGCCTGTTTGTGCGTCGGTGGTCTCTTGGTTGGCAGTCCTCGACCTTAATTGATCGATGTGGCGTTTCCACGCTCGTCCGTCTGCTGTTTGTAGCCGGTACGAGTGTGGGCCTGTTATTTGTGTGATGACGGCCGGTATCCATAGTGGGTCTCCCGTCAGGTTTCTTGCTTATACGGGGTCGCCTGGTGCGAAAGTTCGGTGTTTGCTGTTTGAGTCTGGGGGCTTCTCCGGGTTATACGTGGGGTGTAACCTGTCGAGTGGGGACCTTAATTTCCTCCCCATTGATAGTTCGGCTGGGCTCTTATTCGTTGTGGTATTTGGGGTTATGTGTTGGGTGAAGAGTAGTTTGTTTATTTTCTCCTGGATCTCCCTGTGGTCTATTTTCCGGATGGTTTTCTTAGTGAATTGCACCATCCGTTCCGCCCTACTGTTTGCCGCCCAGTGCGCCGGTGCTGTCAGCGTGTGTCAGATGCCCCTTTCCGCTATGAATTTTTCGAATTCCAGTGAGGTGAATTGGGGCCCGTTGTCGGAAACGACGACGTCTGGGAGGCCGTGCGTTGCAAAGAGTTTGCAGAATTCCTTGATCACGGCCTCCGTGATTGTCGTCTTCATGTTGCTTACCTCCAGCCAGTTGGAGTAAGCGTCTACTGTTATAAGGAAGGTGTGTCCTTTTGTGGGCCCGGCGAAGTCTATGTGAATCCTAGACCAAGGTCTCCTTGGGGTTTCCCACTCTAGGACGGGTGCTGTGGGTGGGCTTGGCCTAGTTTCCTGGCATCGTTGGCACCTTGCTACCCAGGTCTCAATTTGTTTGTCCATCCCTGGCCACCAAGCGTAACTTCTGGCCAGGGCTTTAGTCCTAACGATGCCAGGGTGCCCCTCGTGTAGCAGTTCCAGAACCTTCCCTTGTAGCTTTTCTGGAATGACCACCCTATCCCCCCATAGTATGCACCCTTTTAATAACGAGAGTTCCGTTTGGCGGTTTAGGAATGTTTTGACGGACTTGTCGTTGTCCCTTTCCGGCCACCGTTTCTCTACCCAATGCAACACCCGCGCCAGACGTTTGTCTTTATTAGTCTCTCGGGCAATGTCTGACGTGGTTATGGGCAGGTTGGGTAGAGTCTCTATGCTGAGGGTGGTCATCGTGGGTGCTGGGTCGGTGTCAGGTTCCGGTAGCGGCGAGCAGCTTAAGGCGTCTGCATGGGAGATCGTCTTACCCGGTTTGTGTATGAGTCCGTAGTTGTAGGCTGCCAGGAACTCGGACCACCTTGTCATTCGGGGAGACAGAATGTTCGGGGTGGCCCGGTTTCCTGCAAGGATTCCCAGCAGCTGCTTGTGGTCGGTTATGATGGTGAATGTCCGGCCGTAGAGATACTCGTGGAATCTTTTTACGGCGGCAACGATAGCCAGAGCCTCTTTGTCCAGCTGGCTATAGTTCCGCTCCAGTTTGGTGAGGGTCCTTGAAAAGAATGCGATGGGCGCTTCTTTTCCGTCGGGGAGGGTATGGCTGAGAACAGCGCCGACGCCGAAAGGTGATGCGTCGCATGTGACGGCCAGAGGTAGGGTCTCGTTATACTGTATAAGGATGGTGTCCAAAGTGAGGAGGTCCTTTGTTCTTTGGAAGGCGGCTTGCTCGCGTTTCCCCCAAGTCCAGGTCGCCGCCTTGTCCAGGAGCCTATGCAAGGGCTCCACCACTGTCGCCTTTTGGGGCAGGAAAACATTGTAAAAGTTAAGTAGCCCCAGGAATGCCTGTAGTTCCGTCTTCGACTTGGGTGTGGGTGCTTCTTTGATGGCCTTGATTTTTGGTTTGTGGGGTGAATGCCGTGACGGTCTAGGAGGTATCCTAGGAATTCTACCTGTTCCGTGTATAATTGGCATTTCTCCCTCTTGACTTTGAGCCCGGTCTCTTTGAATTTGGTTAGGACCTCCCTTAGGTGACCCTCTAGTTCGGCTTGGTTGGTTGCCAACACTAGGACGTCGTCGAAGTAAGGTACCACCCCCTTGATGCCTCGCAATAGTCTTTCCATTAGGCTTTGGAATATTCCCGGTGCCACGCTGACTCCGAATTGGAGTCGGTTGCATTTAAATGCTCCCCGGTGGGTGACTATGGTTTGCGCTTCTGCCATTTGCTCGTCGACTGGCAACTGTTGGTATGCCTGGGCGAGGTCGAGCTTGGCGAAAACCTTGCCCCCTCCCAGTGAGTGCAGTAGGTGCACTACTGGGACGGGGTAGGCGCTTTGTTGTAGCGCGCCAATTAGGGTGGCCTTATAGTCCCCACAGATCCTCACCGACCCATCGGGCTTGATCGGGGTGACTATGGGGGTCTCCCACTGGGCGTGGTCTATGGGCTGTAGGACCCCTTGCTTGACGAGCTTGTCAATTTGCTCGTCTATCTTGGGTTTAAGTGCGAATGGCACCCGCCTTGGCTTCAGGCGTTTTGGGGGGACGTTTGGGTCTAGGCTGAATGATATAAGGGGCCCTCGGTACTTGCCTAGGTTTCCGTCGAAGACCTCTTGGAATTCCCAGGCCAGTTGCTGCTCCCAGCTGTCGTCGGTGACGTGGTCGACTCCCATGACTGCGATGCCGAGCGGGGCGAACCATTGCAGTCCCAGTAGGCTTGGGCGGTCGCGGTCGACGATTGTCAGGGGAAGCCTTTCGGTGTGCCCTTTATATGTGATGTTGAAGTGTTTGGTTCCGACTACCGGGATGCAATTTCCCTGGTAGTCCTTTACGATGAGTCTCTGGCTGTCTAGGTTCCTCCTTTGGATGGTAGGCACCAAGCGCTTTATTTCATGCCATGCTATCATGGAGAGGTAGGACCCGGAGTCCACCTCCATTTTGCATGGCTCTGCGCATGCGGTCGGCGGATGTTCGGGTTGCTTCGGTGGCTGCGGCTGCGGTAAGGTTGTCTGCTAGGCTGATGTTGCCCTTGGCCATCAGCCGGCTCTGGAGGACGGGGTCCCACAAACCGAGCACGATTCTGTCTCGCAGGGCGTCGTTCAGGTTGTCGAATTCGCAGAGCCCCCCTAGACGCTGTAGCTCGGCGACGAAGTCGCTGAAACTCTCACCCGACCGTTGGTCCCGACAGTAAAATTCGTTTCGTCAGATCAGAATGGGTACCTCTGGAGCGTAGTGCCACCGAAGTATTGGCTCGAGGACGTCCCAGTCCATCGCAGTCACATCGGCGGGTTTGGCAAGCGCCTTGGCCATCTTGAATACCTCGGTCCCGCAGTGGGTCAGGAAGACGGCGCGCTTCATGGGGCCGGTGGCGTCCTTCAGGTTGCTGCACTCGAGAAACATGCGGAATCGGTTGGAGTACGATTCCCAATCCTCGGTGGCAGGGTTGAAGGGTGCGGGGGGTGCGATTTTCGCCATCGTGGTGGTTCGTCTGGCTTCCGTCGGACACGTGGTTCGGTTCAGGGTCTGAATCCCACCTTTGTCGCCAGTGTTGTGTCCGCGAAATGAGGCCAGGAGTCGGTGACTTCAAATCATGCTCTTTTATTAAAGTAGGAACTGAACTGGCTCTTCGCAAAAGGTTCGCGGCTTTTATTCTTTCAGCCGCGGTGGCCGCGGCCAATGGCACCGCTTTGAATCTCCCGCAATTTGAATGGACCAATCGCGGGAGATTCTTAGCGAGCCAATCGGCGCGGCTCGCCTGACCAATCAGAGTGCCCCACGCTTTGGCCATTCAAAGCGCGGGGATCTCAAGAATGCTAATTAGGGACAGAACAATTTCAGTATAGCAACCCAAGGCCCAAGACTGTTATTGATCCAGAAGAAAACCATGGCTGATAGCAGTAAACGACACTGATATCTCCAGAAAAGTTACAAACGCCCCTCCACACTTTCTCCCATTTCTAGCTGTCATCCATTAATGCAATCACAGCAGGTTCAATTCTGTATCCCAGGTGAGCCCCCAATTGAAATGTATCCAGGTAATTACAGTAATTTTATCTAGATATATGTGGCCCTTCAAGCCACAACCTTTTAAATCACTTTCTCAGGAGTGGAAGATTAGAAACCTATAATTACAAAGATGTCCCTGGCCTATAGATGTTTTTTTTTTAAAGTAAAACTCATATAATTGCTTCTTTTAAGCAACTAGTTATGCAACTCTTACCCCAGAATGCATTAATCACCTCCTGTTATCATGGATCCAGTTAAAAACTGGCTGTTAAAACCATCAGGAAGTTGCAAGGCCAGCCATCTTAATGTTTTTAGAGTAGGATTGCAATGGATTCCACAGCTTCCTCTCCCCAAAGCTATACTTTTGCATTTAAGAGAGAAATTTACATATTTAAATAAAATCTAAACAAAGAGATTTAGACAGGAAAAGAAAAAAAATGCTGCAACTTCACTACACACTCCAGTACAGGAAATGGCTGCATTCAAAATTTCCTTTTAACATTTTAACATGTTTATCCAACATATGATCTGTAATACCTTTAAAGGCATTCTGTCAGGTTTCCAAGTGATGAAATCCATTTAACAAGAAAAGAACAAAGTCCATCTTCCAAAACAATTTCTTTTATTTAGGAAAGCATCAAATTGGCAAAATCTGTTGTAATTCTGGATCTGACACAATCTGGAATTATACTACATAATATTGGAAGTTAGAAACAGCCCCCAAAAGTCACATTCTCCAATAGAAGTAAATCACCGTTGTCTGGTGTCATAAATCTCCACCTCAAGGCCTCAGCAGGGTCAGCTTGTGTTCCCACAGGAAGAAGAATCACCTAGCCTAAACAATTCTCTCAATCTCCATTCCTCCCACCTTAGGAATGTGGAAAGCCCAAAACCCTTCTCCCCATAACCAGCAAAGATAAAGAAAGAAAAAGAATATATAATAAGACAAAATAAAATGGCTATGCATATGTCAATTTTGAGCTTAACACATTGTTTATTTCTTTTTGTCTTATATTGTATAATGTGCATTTTAATATTATATTCAGAAATTAATGAACTTTATGTAAAATCTTATTCTTAACTGTACACTTTTTCTTGGGCATATTTAATGAAAAGATATTCAGGATATAAATTTACTTTTTACTTTTCAAAATGAGTAGAAGACCAAGCAAAGAATAACAAAATTAGAAGAAGATCAATTTCCATCACAGCAATCAATGATATCTGGTTCCTCTGTTACTTTATCACAAATGAAAGATCTTTCTAGAGGTAAAATTTAGTAAATAACAACAAGAAATGCATATAGAGGAAGATATTTTAATCAAATGATAAACAAGACTTAGGAGAAAAGTTGTATTTTCTCAAGATAGATAGATAGATAGATAGATAGATAGATAGATAGATAGATAGATAGATTCAGCCGATTCGCATTGGTTCAGTTGAACCAGTTAAATTACCTCCTCCCCGCTATCAAAGATGATCCTGGGCACTGCACTGTAATAGAAAAATGGGCAATGGAGTGGGGGTGCAAGGGAAGGAGAAGGGCACTTTCCCTTTTTCTTCTCCCTGCTCTTCCTCCTTCCCTCATGCCAGCTGCTCCGTTTCCCATTTTCCCATTGCAGCGCAGCAACCAGGATCCACTTTGATAGTGTGTGTGTGGGAGGGGGGGCAGTAATTTAACAACCGGTTCTCCCATGGTCAGGTTGACCATCATGGGAGGCTCGTCCCACATGTGTGGTGGAGCTGGAGGACCCTGGACAAACCTGACCCTGGACAAACCAGGTTGTCGTGTCCGTCGGTAAAGAGACCAGGAGGCAGTGACTAGGTTTCAGCTCTTTATTGGTCCCTGGAACCGATCTGGATCCAAGGGAGAAAACAGTGGCTTTTTATTCTCAAGCTGCGGTGGCTGCAGCCAATGGCACCGCTTTGAATTTCCTGCGATTCGTATCCACCAATCGCGGGAGATTCTTAGCGGGCCAATCAGCGCGGCTCGCTAAACCAATCAGATCGCCCCACGCTTTGGCCAATCAAAGTGCGGGGTTTCAAGAATGCTAATGAAGGTACAGAACACCCCCCCCTCTTGGTTTGGTCCTATGTAACGTAGTCCCGTAGGTAGGCAGGGCTCCGTATTTGCCTACTGGACCTGCGCAGGTTAGTCGTGGGTTGGTTCCCGGCCGGTTTGGTCGGGTTCTATGTGTCTCTCGGACTCGTCGGTGGAACCGCCTGGTATGTCTTGCCAGGCCGCTCTTCGCAGCTCCCTCCCAGTCTACCCAGGCTGGTCAAGCTGCGGTTTTTGCCACTCCCGCCTGGTCTTTCTGGGCTGGTCGAGCTGGCCTGGCTACTTCTTCCTGGTGAGGTTCCAAGCTGGCTGCTTGCTGGTGAGTATGGCTGGTTCCTTTCTTCTGGGATTTGGTTTCCGGGGTATTCCCTCCCTTCTTGGTTTGTGTTAAGGGGGTTGGTTATGTCTGGTTGTGTGTCGGTTGTGTCTTCTGTGGCTGTCCTCGATCTTAATTGATTGATGTGGCGTTTCCATGCTCGTCCGTCGGTTGTTTGTAGCCGGTACGAGCGTGGACTTGTCAGTTGGGTTATGGTTGCTGGTACCCATAGTGGGTCTCCAGTTAGGTTCTTTGGGTAGATGGCATCGCCTGGTGCAAAGGATCAGTACTTGCTGGAGGAGTTTGGGGGTTTCTCTGGGTTGTATGTGGGGTGCAGTCTATCGAGTGGGGATCTTATTTTCCTCCCCCTTAGTAGCTCTGCCAGGCTTTTATTTGTTGTAGTGTTCGGGGTTATGTGCTGTATAAAAAGTATTTTATTTATTTTCTCTTGGATCTCCCCATGGTCTATTTTCTGGATGGTTTTTTCGTGAATTGAACCATCCGTTCCGCCCTTCCATTCGCCGCCGGATGTGCCGGGGCTGTCAGTGCGTGTCGTATGCCCCGTTCCGCAAGGAATTTTTCAAATTCCAGCGAGGTGAATTGGGGCCCGTTGTCCGACACGATGACGTTTGGGAGGCCGTGTGTCGCAAAGAGTTTGCAAAGTTCCTTGGTCACAGCCTCTGTGGTGGTGGTTTTCATGTTGCTTACCTCCAACCAGTTGGAGTAAGCGTCTACGGTTATTAGGAATGTGTATCCCTTTGTGGGCCCAGCAAAGTCTATGTGGATCCTGGACCAAGGTCCCCTGGGGGTTTCCCATTCCAGGATCGGTGCTGTGGATGGGCTTGGTCTGGTTTCTTGGCAGCATTGACACCTTGCGACCCAAGCCTCGATTTGTTTGTCCATCCCTGGCCACCAAGCGTAACTTCTGGCCAGGGCTTTTGTTCTAACTATGCCCGGGTACCCCTTGTGTAACAACTCCAGTACCTTCCCTTGCAGTTTTTCCGGAATGACCACCCTATCCCCCCACAGTACACACCCTTTTTGTAGCGAGAGTTCTGTTTGCCGGTTCCGGAATGTTCTGAATGTCTCATCGTTGTCCTTTTCCGGCCACCCTTTCTCTACCCAATGTAACACCCACGCCAGACGTTTGTCTTTATTAGTTTCTCGGGCAATGTCTGACGTGGTTATGGGTAGATCGGGCAGTGTCTCTATGCTGAGGGTGGTCGTCATGAGTGCTGGGTCGGTGTCTAGCTTGGGTAGCGGTGAGTGGCTCAAAGCGTCTGCATGTGTGATCATCTTACCGGGTCGGTGTGTGAGCCGGTAGTTGTAGGCGGCAAGGAATTCAGACCACCTTGTCATTCTAGGAGATAGAATGTTCGGGGTGGCCCTGTTCCCTGCGAGTATTCCCAGCAGCGGCTTGTGGTTGGTGATAATGGTGAACGTCTGGCCGTAGAGGTACTCATGAAACCTCTTCACTGCGGCGACGATAGCCAGGGCCTCTTTGTCCAGCTGACTGTAGTTTTTCTCCGGTTTGGTGAGGGTCCTTGAAAAGAAGGCGATGGGTGCTTCTTTTCCATCGGGAAGAGTGTGGCTGAGGACGGCGCCGACGCCGAAAGGTGATGCGTCGCATGTGACGGCTAGTGGTAGGGTCTCGTTGTATTGGATGAGGATGGCATCTGAAGAGAGCAGGTCCTTGGTTTTCCTGAAGGTGGCTTCCTCGCATTTTCCCCAAGTCCAGGTAGCTGCCTTGTCCAAGAGCCTATGCAAAGGCTCCGCCGCGGTCGCTTTTTGGGGCAGGAAAACATTGTAAAAATTAAGTAGTCCCAGAAACGCCTGCAGTTCTGTTTTAGACCTGGGTGTGGGGGCCTCTTTGATGGCTTTAATTTTGGTGTTGGTTGGGTGGATGCCGTGCCGGTCTAGGAGATACCCCAGGAATTCAACCCGCTCTGTGTAAAGTTGGCACTTTTCCCTCTTCACCTTTAGCCCGGTTTCCTTGAATTTGGTTAGCACCTCCCTTAGTCGACCCTCTAGTTCTGGCTGGTTGGCTGCCGATACCAGCACATCATTGAAATAGGGCACCACCCCCTTGATGCCTTGTAAGAGTCTCTGCATGAGGCTCTGGAAATTTCCAGGCGCCATGCTGACTCCGAACTGGAGTCGGTTACATCGGAAAGCTCCCCAGTGGGTGACTATGGTTTGCGCCTCCGTGGTTTCTTCGTCGACCGGCAGCTGCTGGTATGCTTGGGCCAGGTCGAGTTTCGCGAAAACCTTGCCTCCCCCCAGTGAGTGTAGAAGATGCTGCACTACTGGGACGGGGTAGGCACTTTGTTGCAAGGCGCAGTTTAGGGTGGCGTTATAGTCCCCGCAGATTCTCACCGACCATCAGGCTTGACTGGGGTGACTATTGGGATCTCCCACCGGGCATGGTCTATTTGTTGTAGGACCCCTTGCTTGACGAGCTTGTCAATTTACTCATCAATTTTTGGCCTAAGTGCGAAAGGTACCCGCCTTGGTTTTAGGCATCTCGGGGGAACGTTCGGGTCCAGGCTGAAGGAGATAGGGGGCCCTCGGTACTTGCCTAGGGTGCCGTTGAACATTTCTTGGAAGTCCCGTGCCAGTTGCTCCCAGTCGGTCTCAACAATGTGGTTGATGCCCATGACTTCGATGCTGAGCAGTTTGAACCATTGAAATCCCAAAAGGCTGCGTCGGTCTCAGTCCACAATTGTTCGGGGAAGCTTTGCAGTGCGTCCCTTAAATGGTACTCTGAATTGTCCGGTTCCGACTACCGGGATGCGGTTTCCCTGGTAGTCTTTAATGATTAGTCTCTGGTTCTCCAGTCCCTTCTTTTGGATGGTAGGCACCAAACGTTTGATTTCTTGCCAGGCGACCATGGAGAGGTAGGACCCGGAGTCCACCTCCATCTTGCATGGCTCGCCTTCGCTGCTTACTTCCACGTAGAATTTTTGGGTGTTGGTGGTTGATGCATGGCCAATGATGACCGTCTGGTGTGTTTCCTCCTTCCGCCGGGTCTCGCCACCTCATCGGGCTCGTCCGCTCTGGTCCCAACGGCTGTCGGCTGGGTGATCTCTGGTTCTGGGGGTTGTGCTGTCCCATCTCCGCTCGCTGTGGTCCCACCGTCTGGGGCTGTAGGCTTTCTTCAGTCGGCATACGCGGGCGATGTGACCCTTTTTGTCACAGTGCCAGCAGACTGCATCGAAGAACCAGCACTCGGATCTAAGGTGATCGCCTCCGCAACTGGCACATGCGGTCCCCGACTTATGACCCCGCCAACTGCGCTGGTTGCGTCCTGCCTGGAGCCGGTGGATTTCCTCCTCCTCGTCTGAAGTGTCGGAGGCAGAGTGGAATTCACCATGGTGAGTGGTAGTTTCGCGGTGACTTGCTTCCGGTTGGGCCTCGGTCACCCGTCCAGGATTGCTGTTCGTGGCGCGGTCCCCGGCATCCGGTCTCCGCATGCGGTTTGCTGACTGCCAGGTGGCCTCGGCTGTGGTGGCTTCAGCGATGGCATCGGCGAGGGCGATGTTGCCTTTGGCCATCAGCTGACTCTGTAGGACTGGGTCCCGAAGCCCGAGCACGACTCGGTCCCGTAGGGCCTCGTCCATGTCGGAGAACCTGCATAGTCCTCCTAGGTTCCGCAGCTCCACAACAAAGTCGCTGAGGCTTTCGCCCGACCACTGGTCCCGCCGATAAAACTCGTGCTGTCTGATGAGGGTGGGCACGGCGGGAGCGTAGTTTTTTTCGGAGTAAGGGTTCAAGGTCGTCCCAGTCCATCCCGGTGACGTCAGCGGGTTTCGCTAGAGCTTTCGCCATCTTGAACACTGCAGGCCAGCAGTGTGTCAGGAAGACGGCTCATTTCTTTGGCCCAGTGGTGTCCTTCATGTCGCTGCATTCGAGCAAAATGTGGAATCTGTCCGTGTAGGATTCCCAGTCCTCGCTAGCGGGGTTGAAGGGCGCGGGCGAAGCGATGCTGGCCATCTCGTCGGTCTTGCTTCCATCGGACACGTGCTTGCTGGGGTTCAGAATCGGGATCCCATCCTCCGTCACCAGTGTCGTGTCCGTCGGTAAAGAGACCAGGAGGCGGTGACTAGGTTTCAACTCTTTATTGGTCCCCGGAACCGATCTGGATCCAAGGGAGAAAACAGTGGCTTTTTATTCTCAAGCAGCGGCGGCCACGGCCAATGGCACAGCTTTGAATCTCCCGCGATTAATATCTACCAATTGCGGGAGATTCTTAGTGGGCCAATCAGCGCGGCTCGCTAAACCAATCAGATCGCCCCACGCTTTGGCCAATCAAAGCGTGGGGTTTCAAGAATGCTAATGAAGGTACAGAACACAGGTGTTAAATTATTTGAATCCCACCACTGCATGCATGCATACATTCATACATGGCAAATTGGCAGCTTAAACAGGGTACCATTGTAAAGAAATTACAATCTTGCAAACCAGAAATCAAAAGTATTCAATTTAAAAATAAGAAGTAGGATGAAAGATTACAAGTAGAAGATTTGATAAAAACAATTTAACATCCAGAAGCATACCTGCAGATTTTGTAAGATATTTTGTTTTAAAAGAGAAATGTAAAATTTAATAAAGGTTTACCTCAACTGAGTGTAGATAACTAATAGACAACATGAAGAAAACTGCTACATAATATATTTATTCAATGCACATATTTTCCCATATTTTAAGAGAATTTTAAAGGTGTGACTACTTTACAACTGGCAGAAACAATTATCAAGAGCTTAACTGATGAGCCTTCAGATATATTTAAGAGAAGGAGGGATCTGAGATTTTCAACAACTATATTCCAAGAAAAAAAAAAAAGATATAAGTGGGTTGAGATCTTTATGAGAATAGATGAAATTTGGACTATAACTACAGCAAAAAGAGACAGATGAAAATGACGTTTCAAATTCATTTTCCAAATCAGTGTATCTCCTAATGTTTCTTTATCTACAGTGTGAGTTTAGTAATATATTTATAAGAAAATTGTTTGCCTCTCTGACATTAAATGGAAAGAAAACCATGCAAAACCGAAATTGAATGAATGGAGGCAACTAGAATTAGGCCACAAGCAGAACTCAGTCTTATTCATAACCCAGAGATGAATTTTAAATTCAAAAATAAAATTTTAAAGTGATTCTTTAGCAAGGAGATTTGATGGAAGTAAAATAACCTGACATAGCCAGTCAAAAGTAACCAAATAAATCCATCCTGCTATTTGTTTCAGCTGTAATCCTTTAAAACCTTGTTTTGTAGCTGCAGATTTTTTAGAGGCATTGGTCTATAACTGAAGAATAGAATTGGTGGACCAAGACATTTTGAATTCCCAGGTTAAGAAAAGCTGATTTAAAAGTTATTTTCTTGGCCCACAGTTTAATATATTCCGAATGCAAAAGCTAATATTTTGGAGAAAGGGTAAAATGGACCCAGATTTTTTAAAAACCTTTTTTTTATGGAAGCTTGTGAACCTTAATGAATCTAGTATTTTTAAACCTAGTTCTTTCTCCCATTCCAATCTAGCTGTGGAACAGATTGCAAAAAAGTGCAATTAGCTATGCACAGGTGGTATTACCTTGTTGAAACTTCTTTCTTTCAGGCAAACATCAAACAGCTGTTGAGTTTTAATCCTGCATATGTAATGTTTGTTTTCATTGTTTACTAGGGAACATAAACTAAACTAAGCAGATAGTCTGCCTCTGTATATCTAAGCTGGGGCTATTAAACTCCCACACCACGGGCTGGATGCATCACACACTGGCCGCACCCACACCTGGTTTAGTGAAGGGGGAAAATGTCCCGATACGTCATGTGACACCACTGTGACAATGTGAATTTGACACCCCTGATCTAGGCATAGTTAGCTTCCTTGGTAAAGTGGTCAGTAGAACAGAAGGACTGTTCACTGCATTAGAATCATACCTTATTATTGGCTAAAATGTCATTTCCCAAAGATTCAATAAATACATGGTTGCTTTTAGCAGAATAAATCCTAGTTGTAATAATCATCACCATCAAATTAGAAAAGCTATTTCGGCCACTGAGTATAAAGTCCATTTGAATATATGCATCAAAGGTGAGTCCACTACTTCCGTTGGTAATTGAGCCACTATCACAATTCTCTAGGATGATTAATGTTTAATTGTAATCTGCCTCCCTCTAATTTAGGACTGTTTTCCCATATCTTGTATTTCAGAACATTAGAAATGAGAATTGCCTTTCCCCACTTTTTGACAGCTCTTCAAGTACATGAATTCTTGGGGACTTTTTCTCCAGAGATAAACTTATTAGTTTTTTCCCCAAACATTCTTCATAGGGCTTAATTTCCAATCTCTCTATCATCTTTATTGTTATCTTCTGAGCTTATTCCAAGTCGTTTATAGTTTGGTGCCCAGACTAAGATTTGGTAGGGACGGATCGGTAAAGAACAATGTTGAAATATGACTTCTGTTTAGAAATGATATGTTTTGTTACAGAATCATTGAATACAATTTCAAGAACCTTTTCACATCATTTTTAAGGAGGAAAAAAATTATATAGAGGATTGTTTCAAGCTTTCCCGCTATTCCAATAGTAATGCTGGGACAAACATTTACTTTTCATTTTTTAAAATTTATTCATGTAGAGGTGAATAAAATAAAAAGGAGAGTGGAAGACAATTTGGAAGCAATTATTTTTTAAGAAAACTCATAGTTGTAACTCATACCAGACATAAAACCAACCCAATTTTAAGACTTTCTTGCAGCAGTTGTTAAGTGAGTGCTGTGGTCATTAAGCAAATGTGTTGTTTACCATGATGTGGATTTGCCAAAACCTAGAAACTGCCAGTTTTTAGCAAAATCATCATAAAATGTAGTCATATGACTGTGGGACACTGCAAACAGTCATCAACATGGCCGTGTAGCTGAATGCCCAAAGTGCAATCATGTAACCATTATAAAAAAGTTGTTGAGAGTCTAAAAAAAGTACAGAGAAGAGCAACCAGGATGATTAGGGGACTAAAACATATGAAGAACGGTTACAAGAACTGGGCATGGCTAGTCTAGTGAAGAACGGTTACAGGAACTGGGCATGGCTAGTCTAGTGAAGAGAAGGACCAGGGGAGACATGATAGTAGTCTTCCAATATTTGAGGGCTGCCACAGAGAGGAAGGGGTCAAGCTATTTTCCAAAGCACCTGTAGGCCAGAAAAGGAATAATGGATGGAAACTGAACAAGGAGAGATTTAACCTGGAAATAAGGAGAAATTTTCTGACAGTGAGAACAATTAACCAATGGAAAAAGCTTGCCTTTGGAAGTTGTGGGAGCTTTATCACTAGAGACTGTTAAGAAGAGATTGAACTGCCATTTGTCAGAAATGGTGTAGGGTCTCCCGCTTGGGTGGGGGATTAGACTAGATGACCTATAAGGTACCTCCCAACCCTGATTATCTGTTATTTTACCATGGGGAGGGTCCTGACATTAGAACTTTGGATCCAGGTTGTAAGTCTCCTTCTTCAAACAGGTGCCAACAACTACGGTGAGGCTGTATTTACATTTGCTTTGTGTAATAACTTGGAGGATGGGCGTAATAATGGAGACGAGACATAACTTCAACTCTTTATTAGTGACTTCAGAACAGAGCAATGAGCCTGGTAGCAGCAGCTCCTTTTATAGAACTGGCTGTTGCCAAAGCATCCAATGACAATGATTCAAGCTTGCCACGCTTGGAGCGTCCAATCGCAGAAGCCCATTAACTAGCCAATCGGATCAATCTGGAGTGACCAATCACAACCCGCTGTTGACGGACCAATCAGGATTTCAGGATTACAAGTCTGCTATTGATGGCCAATCAGGTTTGCAGGATTATGAGCCTGCTAGTTCGGAACACCCCTCCCCTCTAGGTTCCGTCTCAGGGGTGGGGTGATGTATTCGCGCAGGTAGGCGGGTCTTCGCACCTGTCTACCTGATTTGCGTTGTTCAAAATGTCTTTGCTTGGTTCCTGGTTCTGACGGGCTGCTTACTGGACTTGGTTGTATTGGTGACCTGGCTTCTATGCTGGGTATCCTTGGAGGTGATTTGGGAATACCTGAAACGCTTCCTTCATTCCTGTCGTCTGGATTCTCTGGATTCGCTGACCCTGTACGGCTGCTGTTACCTGGAGAGATGACCATCTGCCACGGTTCTTCTTCAGTTGGTGAATATAGTGGGCTTAGCTGTGCTGGTTGTGGGGTTATGTTTTCTGAGCCAGATGTTGGTTCAGTTTCAAAACCCTCACTTTCCCTTCCCCCTCTGGCTTTGAGATCGGGGTTTCTGATGGGTGTTGTGGTCAACCTTGAGCGCAGCTGGTCGATGTGGCGTTTCCACAGTCTCCCATCTGTGGTTTCTAACCGGTAGGAATGGGGGCCCATAATTTGCGTTATTTTGGCAGGGATCCACAATGGGTCACCTGTAAAGTTCTTTGCAAATACGGGATCTCCTACCTTGAATGTACGGTGTTTGCTGCTGGAACCCAGGGGCTTTTCCGGGGTGTATGCAGGATGTTGGCAGTCTAGATGTGATCTGAGTTTCCTGCCCATCAGAAGCTCAGCTGGGCTTTTGTTTGTGGTGCTGTTTGGTGTAATATGCTGGAGAAGGAGCATCCTGGTGACTTTGTCGTGGATGTTTCCCTGTTCCATTTTTTGTAAAGTTTTTTGGTGAACTGAACCATTCATTCAGCCCTGCCATTGGCCGCTGGGTGAGCAGGTGATGTCAAGGCTTGGCGTATTCCCCAGTTTGTTAGGTATTGTTCAAACACCAAGGCGGTAAATTGGGGGCCATTGTCGGAAACCAAGACATCTGGTAGCCCATGAGTTGCAAACAGTCTGTTCAATTTTTTGATGACTACCTCTGTGGTGGTCGTCTTCATCTTGTTAACCTCGAGCCAGTTTGAGTAGGTGTCTACTGTTATCAGGAAGGTATGTCCCTTTGTAGGTCCCGCAAAATCGATGTGGATGTGGGACCATGGGCCCCTGGGCGTTTCCCATTCAGCTGGTGGTGCTTTCGGTGGGGCCAAGCATGTTTCTTGGCCTTTGCTACAGGTGGCAACCCAGGCTTCAATTTGTTTGTCCATACCTGGCCACCAGGTGTAGCTCCTTGCCAGTGCTTTCATTCGTACAATGCCCAGGTGTCCATCATGTAGTAATTTTAGAACGTTCTTCTGTAGTTTCTCTGGAATGACCACTCGGTCTCCCCACAACACGCACCCTTTTTGGGAGAAAAGTTCTGTTTGTCTGTTCTTGAAAGGTTTAAAGGTGTCGTTGGGTTCGCTTTCTGGCCATCCCCTCTCCACCCAGCTGAGGACCCATGCCAAACATGAGCCTTTCTTTGTTTCTAGTGCAATGTCTTGTGCGGTTAGTGGAGGTGAGGGAAGTGTCTCGATTTGTAGTGTTGATAAGGTGGGAGCTGGGTCGTCTAGGAGCTCAGGTAGTGGAGAGCGGCTCAAAGCATCAGCATGGGGGATGGTTTTCCCTGGTCAGTGTCTTAACTGGTAGTCATAGGCGGCTAGGAACTCTGACCATCATGTCATCCTTGGAGATAGGATGTGGGGAGTTGGTTTGTCCCCTGCTAAGATGCCAAGCAATGTCTTATGATCTGTGATGATGGAAAAAGATCTTCCATACACGTATTCATGGAACCTTTTAATCGCAGATACAATAGCGAGGGCTTCTTTATCTAAGTAACTATAGTTTTTCTCTGTTTTAGACAAAGTTCTTGAAAAGAATGCAATAGGCGCCTCTGTACCATTTGGTAGGACGTGGCTCAGAATGGCTCCTACCCCAAAAAGTGAAGTGTCATAAGTCACAGTCAATGGGAGTGTCTCGTTATATTGGATGAGCACTGCATCCAAAGTTAAAAAGTCTTTTACTTGTTGGAAAGCCTGCTCCTCCCAATGTCCCCAAAACCAGGAAGCCTTCTTGTCGAGGAGCCTATGCAGGGGTTCAGCAATAGTCGCCTTCTGGGGAAGGAAGATGTTATAAAAGTTAATGAGTCCCAGGAAGGCTTGGAGGTCTGTTTTGTTCTTTGGTCTTGGGGCATTTTTAATGGCAGCTAATTTCTTTTCAGTAGGATGAATTCCATGTTTGTCAAGAAGGTAACCAAGAAATTCAACCCTCTCAGTGCATAATGCGGTATCTGCCATCCCGCATCTGATGGGCGGCTCATGAAAGGGAGCGAAGGGGAGAGAAACGACAGGAAGCGAGGTTTCCTCTGGATGAGCGCGCCCCGAATGTCTTGGCACACGCTCTTTTATTGTGCTTTTTTTACAAGAAAATTATTTAATCAAAGCTCAAGTCAAACATGATAATCTCATCAGGATGTGCATGTTTACAAAGCTGCATACCGGACAGATCATTTACAGTGTGGATAAGCTTATTAACAACCGTCTAGCTCCTTGTCCCTTGTACGTGCCTTGCAAAGGTCACTGAAGAGACAGAAGTTAATGATTACATGTGAATGATACAATGTTGCAAACACATGAATGATACATAGTTGCAATAATACATAGTTGCAATGATACATAGTTACAACATCTCCTCTGTTTTTATTATTTATGACGAGTCTTCTTCCTCGTCCGAGAAGACAGGAACCATTTTTATGAAATGTTTGCCATCCCCGTCATCTAGGCAAGAGTGCGACCCGTCAGCGTCAGGGTTGTCCAAGGAGCGGTAACTCAGCAATGACATTTTTTCGTCTGGTGTTGAGGATATAACATGAGCTTGCAATAGCACATTAACATCAGCAGTTATGGAGGATAATTGATTTTTCAAAAATTGCAATATTCTATAAAAACAACAAGGTCCTATAATACATATCAATATAATGATTATTAATGATCCTGCCAATGCAGTTAAAAAGGTTGTAAACCATGGCGAAATAGAAAACAAACCCCTCCCCCCTGCCATCAGCATAAAGACAACATTCTTCTTTAAGCATAGCACACAATCCCTCTTGTTATTTTTTAAAAAAATAACAGATCTAAATCTTTATGATTTTGCAAGAGGGGGTATTCCATGGGTACCTGTAGGGATATAAAATCATCAGAGTTATACACACAAGCCATACTTGAATGCAAAATGATTTGGATTTAACAATTTCATCCCCGTGGACACATGCCATGAGACCGGTGGAACAAGTCCAAACAAAATTATTGCCAGGGATAAAATAAATTCCTTTCAGGCGTGATGTTAAAGTTCCTCCTGAAGTGGTGTAGATTGCAGGATATCCCCTGGTTGTGTGGGTGCGTCTGCCAAATCGAATTGAAGTGGTGGGTAGAAGTCTTCTATGTGAGAAAAATTGGTTGTAGAACTTAAACAAATGCCTTGAAAGTCAGTTATAGTCCAAGCAGTATTATATCTTCTATGAGGCTTCTGCGGATCGTCATGGACAGTTCTTTTGAAGCGTCGTTTGTTGACAGGATCAAAGTTCGGGTATATAAAAGCATGACAAGTAGGAGAGAGGGCTATGGACAAGTTAGTTGTAGAACATTTACGAGATGAGGAGGGAATTCAATTAGTAGAAAAAGGATAATAATTACAATAATGACAATAAAGATTAATTTGGTAATTCATCAAGGATGTTAGTTGGGGTGGGGGAACCCATAATACAATAGAAGGACATCTAGGTCCCCCTATGTTTTAAATTGAATAGAGGAAAAGATTTTAAGGTTCCTTTCCATAGGAAGAGTAAAGAAGGAACAAAAGAGCGAGTGGTAGAGTGTTCTTTAAACAAAACAGAAGTGACAGAGTGAAAACTACGGGTAGCATTTTCATGACGTACCCACATGGAGCAAGTATAATAGCCTTCTGTTAATGAAATGGTTTTAACACAAATAGTCTTTTGACAGGAAGCATAGGTTTTGTTGAAGTAAGGTAGAAATTGCAAAGAAGATATAGGCAAGAATATCAGGAAGAGTTTTAAGATACAGAGGTAGCAGAGGAATTCCCATGATAGGGTCTAACTGCCCTACCAGGGATCCAGCAAGTGGTTTTGTCTGGCAGTAAGATCGCAGCGTAGCCTCGTCCCCAAGTGAGAAGCTCAGCGGGACCCTGCCAGGCAAGATCTGGCAATCTGCAATAATATACCAGAGGTCTGTTAGGCGGGGGGGAGGGGGAGGAAAAATGACGTGAAGCAGCAGAAGTGGGAGGAATGCCAGTCAGATTAAGAAAGTTTAAAGTGTAAAGACAAATATTAAGAGAATTTTGCAATGCTGGGAGGTTCGGGGTTTTTTCCTGCAACGAATATTGATCAAGAGCACGTTTCAGAGATAAGTTTGCTCGTTCCACAATAGCCTGCCCCTGGATGTTGTAGGGAATCCCAAACTTGTGGGTTACATCCCATCTGTTACAGAAGTCCTGGAAAGCAGAACTTGTATAGGCAAGTCCATTGTCAGTTTTGATTTCTTTTGGACGTCCCAGCGAGGCAAAGGTACGAATTGAATGATTGATGACATGTTTTACAGTTTCTCCCCTTTGAGGGGTGGCCAGAATAAACCCTGAATATGTATCGATGGAAACGTGCAAATATTTCCAAGGGGCAAAAGGTGGATACTGAGTTACATCCATTTGCCAAATTTCACAAGCTTTTAATCCTCTAGGATTTACTCCTATGGGAATGGAATGTCCTTGCTTACTACATGTGGGGCATTGTTGAATAATGGCAGCAGCTTCTGCCTGAGTTAGAGCAAATTGAAAAGTTATCATAACTTGGCGGGGGAGATTCAAACACACTCCCTGCTTCTATTTTATAATGGACTTTTAAAGCCTCCATAATTTTCCTCCAAGTGACCAAAATGCCAATAGGTGCACGAGGAGGACTATGGAGATGTTCACCAATTTTTTGCCAAGTGGAAATTTTTAAGGACCCTTCCTCTGAATAATTGGGACAATGTTGCCACACATAAGCCAATAATGTAGCAATAGGTTTCATTTTTACAGGCGAGCCCTTTAAATTAGCAGAATATTTAGAAGAAAAAGCGACTAACTCCCTCAATTCCTTCAGATGCTGCGTCTGTTGTTGAAAAAAGTTTCCACCCATACTTACGAAAGTCGAGACCATGTTTCAGATCCGATGATGTGCAATTCGCTTCAGGCCTGGCGATGCACAGCTCCCATCGAGCTGATAAGATATGGGCGTGTCGCAACGTATCCCCCTTAGGGAATCACGTCGGGGTCACCAGAATGCGGTATCTGCCATCCTGCATCTGATGGGCGGCTCATGAAAGGGAGCGAAGGGGAGAGAAATGACAGGAAGCGAGGTTTCCTCGGGATGAGCGCGCCCCGAATGCCTTGGCACACGCTCTTTTATTGTGCTTTTTTACAAGAAAATGATTTAATCAAAGCTCAAGTCAAACATGATAATCTCATCAGGATGTGCATGTTTACAAAGCTGCATACCGGACAGATCATTTACAGTGTGGATAAGCTTATTAACAACCGTCTAGCTCCTTGTCCTTTGTACGTGCCTTGCAAAGGTCACTGAAGAGACAGAAGTTAATGATTACACGTGAATGATACAATGTTGCAAACACATGAATGATACATAGTTGCAATAATATATAGTTGCAATGATACATAGTTACAACAGCATAACTGGCACTTTTCCTTCTTAACCTTGAGGCCTGTGTCTTTGAACCTTTATAGGACAGTTCTCAGGCGTTTCTCTAACTGACTTCTTGTAGGGCAGCTATTAATACGTCATCGAAATAGGGCATGACCCCTTTTATGCCCTGTAACAATCTTTCCATCAAACTTTGAAAAATGCCAGGTGCTACGCTTACTCCAAACTGGAGTCTATTACATTTGAACGCACCCCTGTGCGTAACTATGGTTTGGGCTTCTGCGGTTGCTGCGTCTATTGGTAGCTGTTGATAAGCTTGGGCTAGGTCAAGCTTTGTGAATACCGCCCCTGAGTGAGTGAAGGAGGTGTTGGACCACGGGTACTGGACAGGCGCTTTGCTGTAACGCATGGTTTAGGGTAGCCTTGTAATCCTCACAGATTCTCAAAGATCCGTCAGGTTTTATGGGAGTTACAATTGGGGTCTCCCATCGATGGATTCTAACACGCCTTGTGCAATTAATTTGTCCAATTGCTTGTCAATTTTTGGTTTGAGGGCAAAAGGGATTCGGCATGGCTTTAGATGAATGGGTGCGATATCAGGGCAGAGATTGAACAAGATGGGGGACCCTTTGTACCTGCCTAATTGTTCAGTGAAGACTTCTTGAAAATCACAGATGAGGGCCGCCTCCCAGTCTTCGTCTACAGTCTGGCTGATGCCTGCCATTTCAATTCCTAATGGCACGAACCACTGCAAACCCAATAAGCTGGGTCGGTCTCTGTCAACTATGGTGAGAGGTAGTATTGTGGTATGGTCCTTAAAAGAGACCTGGACGTGACTGGAACCAGCAACCAGGATTCGATTGCCTTGGTAGTCCTTTAATATAAGTCTCTGAGTGCTGAGATCCTGGCGGCGGATGTCAGGGATCAGCTGCTTGATGGTTTTCCAGGAGACCATGGATAGGGAAGACCCGGAGTCTACTTCCATGATGCATGGCCGATTTTCAATGATGACCTTTACCCGGATTTTTTTCGCATCCAAGTTGAAGCGTGGCTGATGGTGATGGTCTGGTGTGCCTCTTCCCGTCTGGTTGTGCCAGTAAACATTCGGTTTCTGTTGTACTGGCTCCACTGGTTGTTTGGGCGGCCCCGGTTTGTTGGTGGGGTGCCTGATGCTTGTCGGAAGTTATTTTCTTTTCTCTTGGGGCTGGATCCTCTTTTGTTCCAGCACACTTTAGCAATGTGGCCCCTTTTATCACAGGAAGAATAGATGGCATCTAGGAACCTGCAGTCTGATCGTGGGTGGTTTCCCCCGCATCCGGTGCATTGGAAATTGGATTTATGACCCCGCTGGTCTCGCTGCTCATGCTTTGACCTGAGTCTGTTGACTTCTTCTTCCTCACTATCCGATGAGGACTCAATGTCTTCATGGTGGGAGGATGCTGTGTGTCTTTCTGAGGGTATTGCTGTGTCGCTGGTGGGTTGGCAGCTGGCCCCATTCGTTCGGCGCATTCGGGCTGCTGATTTGTGAGTAGCTTTTGCTGCAGTGGCATCTGCTATGGCATCTGCAAGGGTGATGTCTCCTTTTGCCATAATCTTGCTTTGGACAGTGGGGTCTCTTAGGCCGAGGACAATCCAATCTCTCATGGCTTCTTCTAGATTTATGAAGCCACACAGTCCACCCAAATTTCTTAGATCAGCTACAAAATCTCTGATTTTCTCACCTTCGCATTGGTCCCTCTGGTAAAATTCATGTCTTCTAATAAGGGTAGGAACTGCTGGAGTGTAATGAGCCCGAAGGATGGGAGCAAGGGTATCCCAGTCCATCGTTTTGACTTCAGCCGGTTTTGCAAGTGCCTTTGCCATTCTGAAAACAGCGGATCCGCAATGCGTTAGGAAAACCACACGTTTTTTGCTTGATGTGGCATCCTTCAGATTATTTGATTCCAGGAACATTTGAAACCTGTCCATATACGAGTCCCAATCTTTGCATGCTGGATCAAACGGGGCGGGTGGTGTAGCGCTGCTGGCCATTCTGCTGATATTTGTGTGCATTCAGCCACGTGCTCTGTCAATTCTGCGAGTGCTCAGTCAGCTCTATTGTCTCCGCATCCCATCCTTGTCGCCAGTGTAATAACTTGGAGGATGGGCGTAATAATGGAGACAAGACATTGGATAGTAACTTCAACTCTTTATTAGTGACTTCAGAACAGAGCAATGAGCCTGGTAGCAGCAGCTCCTTTTATAGGGCTGGCTGCTGCCAAAGCATCCAATGACAATGATTCAAGCTTGCCGCACTTGGAGCGTCCAATCGCAACAGCCCGTTAACTAGCCAATCGGATCAGTCTGGAGTGACCAATCACGACCTGCTGTTGACAGACCAATCAGGATTTCAGGATTACGAGTCTGCTATTGATGGCCAATCAGGTTTGCAGGATTACGAGCTTGCTAGTTCGGAACACTTTGCTTCTTAGTTGCCACTCTTTGAGAGGAGGGGGGAATTTTGAAGGAACTGAAATGCAGTACCTGAGTCCACTAGACAAAACATCCACCAAATGCAGTATGTGAGCCAAGTTCATGGCAGCAAACATCTACTGAGACTGAGCGGGAAGATCCTGCTGGAGTGATTAGTTAACGTGACCCAAGACACCTGAGGGTGGTGGTGGGAAGTTTCTATTCTTTTTATTACCCTGAAGCATGGGAATTACCCAGAGTTAGCTTTAACTTTCTAAAGTTTTTAAACCCCACTTCTTTACCCTTAAACTATCCACTATTGACCTCACGCTATTCCTAAGAGGTCTATAAGGGGCATGCATAAGCGCACAATCATGCCTACCATCCCTGTCCTATTGTCCCCATTTATTCGTACCCATTTCCTGTATTCTTACTCATGTTTATACTTATTCCTATTATCTTGTAAGTGATTGACAAACAAACAAAACACAAACAAACAAATAAAGTGCCAATACAATAACCTAATAAAAGGTCTTCTAAGTCTGAATGGAGCTTCCAAGTCCTGATTCAATTGAGTTCATTGCTTGGAACCATGACAATAGGTTTCAACTTCAAACAGTTAAGTCAAGGACTACCTGTACAGGGAAGAAAATTATATTTACTTTATAAAAGATAGCTATTTTTTTTTTCTTACCCTGAATACCCTTGCAGATGTCTGAATCAGCAATATCTGCAGAGGGCACAAGAATAAGGACAGCTTTTCAATATTGTGCTGCAAATCCCATCTCTTTTGTACAATCACTGTGCCATATGAAAGGTGCAAATGTATGATATGACACTCCTTTGCCATTTTGTCAAAAGCAACCAATTCCTGCGTCCATGGCTGAGAGTTTCCCCATACAACTGTCCTGGTGAAGAGGAATACCCATCCAATCACATGTTGCAGATCAGCAATGTCTGTGAAGGTTCCTCTGCCCATGCAAACACAAATGCATCTTTTCTAACATTTTTTTTTACAGGCTATTCTTTTACCAGCTTCATTTTCCCTGCAGCATTTCTTGGAATATGCTTATGTTTCTGTGACATTGCTTGGGCACGTGGGCATCCAAGCCTCTCTGCTGAACTGGACATTGCAAGGGGACAGCACTATCCTGCTGTGATCCCTTTGCTATCTCTTTTGCTAAATAAGGTGAATATATTCCTCCAAGATTGTTCCCTCTGACTGTTTATTTATGCTACCGTTCTATGCAAAAGACAGGAGAGGCTCACTCACAGATTGCAAGGGATTTCATGAAAGTAACCGAAAAGCTCCTTAGTGTTTTTCTGAGAGAATCTTGATCTCTTGCACAAACTTCATTAATTTGTTGTGTGGACAGAAAGTGTGGCTGCCCATGGAAAGGATGGGAAAGACAACTGTGAAGAGGCCATTTATATATGGCCTCTTCGCAGTGTATAGAAAAGAAGAGAGCTCAGGACCCAAGCTGACTTGGCAACCAGACAGCAATCAAGAAAGTCTATGGGCAGAACTGCTCAAGTCTACTCTTCCCCTGCCACACCCTAAATTATAAGGAATGAAAGCTTTTCAGGACAGTTCAGAGTATGTGGGTCCTTGGTACACTCTGAGCTTGGTACTTTTCTTGCAGACATTTCATTATCCAACCAGGTAACATCATCAATGCTAGAAAGGAGTGGAGTTTGCTCTCTGTTTATGTAGCTTGCCCTATCAGTGTTGGTGGGAGTATTCTTGTTGGTTCTTTGATTAGGCTATTGTTTACTGCTTGATTGTTTTGCCCAGGTTGGTAGTTCCTTAATTCGGATCAGAAGTGGTATTCAGCCAGTTCTGACAGGTTCTGGAGAACCGGTAGTGGAAATTTTGAGTAGTTCAAAGAACCAGTAAATACCACCTCTGGTTGGCCCCACCCACATCTATTCTTTGCCTCCTGAGTCCCAGCTGATCGGAGTCCCAGTGATCAGTTTGGTGGTCTTTTGTTCCCCTGCACAGGAGAATGGAGATGGAAAGCAGGTTAGTGATTGAGGTGGAAATGGGGATTTTGCAGTATTTTTCCCCTGTAGTGGGGTGGAAATGGGGATTTTGCAGTATTTTTCCCCTGCCACACCATCAAGCCACATCACACCCACCAAACCACACCATGCCTGCCAAGCCATGCCCACAGAACTGGTAGTAAAAAAAATAAATGAATACCTCACTGATTGGGATATTTTTTACTGCTTAGTTGTAGGTCTAGTGATAATCTTGGTGTTGAGGTGAGGAGGTGTTGTGGTTTTTCTGAGGTTCAGATTTTTAGAAGTTGTCTAACTGAGCACATATTATGGCACTGAACGAAGGCACTCAGTAACCAGATTACTCAAATGAAACAGTATCTCTGGCACTGTCCCCAGTTTGGTTGAGGTTGTTTCAAAGCCATTGGAGAAGGTTTAATACAAGATTCTGCAAGATAAGATTGCTTTGATTGCAAACTTGTTATGGCTATAACTTGAGATGAAAGCTCAGGAGACATAAACCACTTACAATTATGTTTTTAAGCAGTGGCAAGAAAGATCCTTAATTATTTATATACAGCAACGTTATTTTTCAAAAATATGTTGTAAATGTTATGTGGAATCTAACACACACACACACACACACACACACACACATATTACCTGCTGGCGAGGAGGAAGTTAAAGCAAATAGCATAAAGGAAAACATAGTGTTGGTGGTGGGAAGACTTTTTAAAAAGGCTGTTGAGAGGAATTAATAACACAAGTTTAGCTACTTGTGCATAGAGAAGGTTATTTTTAATATTAATAAATCATGAGGCACTTCTGTGTTGAGGTTTCTTTCCCATGGTTAAAACACAAGGAATGATTTAACTTTTCTGTAATTATAATCATAAACTTCATTGGGAAGGAGTACACAAAGATTTCAGAATAGGCAACGAATCACACAATCACTGAGCATGTATCAACATAAATATCCACTTGGGGAAAAAATAGATTTTGCTCATGCCAAATGGGTCAAATGCTGGTTTTCTTATGTTTCCAGATTGCAGTTGGGTGCCCTTATATCAAGCACACTATGGTGTAGAGCTGATGACGTACTTAAAGCCTTGAAGGTGAATATCTTGATAAAAACATAAGGACCATGTTTAATTCCCATGGTGCTTCAACTAATGTGTCCACTATCAGAACAAATTTATTCTCTACAAGTTTGCCTAGTCCTCTTTAAAGCTGTCCCAGAATGTGGCCATTTGAATTTTCTGTGCTAGTGATTTTCATAGTTTAACAACAGCCTGTATACAGAATTGATTTCTTTTATCTGTACTGAAGGATTGTCAGCCATTACAGTTTTGGGGGAAAAAAGAACAAAAATAATAGGATTGGAAGGGACCTTGGAGATCTTCCAATCAAACTCCCCTTCTAAGCCATTCTGGAAAAATGACTGCCCAATCTCTTCTTGTGTGATCCACCTTCAATGATGGAGCACCTTTCTACAACTTCTGGAGGTAAGCTGTTCAACTGATTAATTGTTCTCACTGTCATGAAGTTTCTCCTTAGTTGTAGGTTGGATCTCTTTTTAATATCTTTCACCCATTACCTATTGTCCTGCCCTCAGATGCTTTGGAGCAGTGGTTGCCAACCCATGGGCCGGGGACTGCCGGTGGTCAATGAGAAAATTTTGGTGGCCCGCAGAGAAATGTCACCCCAAATCACCCCCCCAAAGCAATTAATCAAGGCTGCGTGGGAACACAAGGTTGCACCGCCCACATGGCCTGTGGGAACACCAGCCTTGTGTCGCTTGCATTACAAACAACATGAGGTAGTGATGGGATGGGGGGAAAGGGCGGAGGGGAGGAAGTTGCCCCATGCGCCCCACGCTGCTGGCCTGGCCACCAGGCTGCTTCTTTCTTCTTCTTTTGGCTGCATGCAAGGAAAGCAGCAAAAGTCTTTCTTTCTCTTCCCCAAATTTCACCAGAAATTAGTCTTTGGGATTGTGGAAAGGGAATTTTATGAAGGCAGTAGTGTCATAAAAAACAGGAAAAGCCCAAGGGGAACATCAGGTCAGCCAGAAAACAAACTTACAAAAAGGAATCAGATAAAAAGTATTAAAGAATCCCTATAGACAAAAGCCTAAGTAATTAAGAAAACTAGACAAATAGGAAAAGGAAACAAAAGATAATTTAGAAAACCTTTACAAACACAGGACATACCAAATAAGCAAAACAAACAGACAAAAGACACAAAATATAAATTACAAAAGGGACAGAAAGGAGATTGCCACAGAACAAATATGAAAAACTATCTTAAAGCTAAAAGAGATTACAGAAAACCAATAATATAATCTGGCCACCCTGCGGAATTTGCCTTCTGCACCCCATGGAGTTTGCCCTCCGAAGGAAATAAAGACAAACTCAAACAGGATTTGAAACATTAGACACAAATAGAAACACTCACACAAAATCAACTTACAAAGGGAGAAAAGGGTATAAAAAATCAGGGACTTACCATAAGAAGCTTTCTAGCCCAGGAACGCAGATTTCTCGCTCATCTCTGCCTTCCTGAAAAATAAAAAGATCCAGCTTTCAAGCAGTTCCATATCCTTGCGCCGGAGCTCTCCCAGCAGGAAAATTGAATCCTCGAAAGAAAGGCATTTTGACACCTTTCAAAAGGATCCTGCAAGGCATCCTGCTCCAAGAGGCTGCACCGGTTTGACAAGTTTCACAAAGACTCATTTCTGGCAGAGTTTGAGGTAGAGAAACAAAGACCTCTGCTGCTTCTCTTGCATGAAGCCAAAAGTCTCTCTCTCTCTGTCTTCTCCCTGGAGATGGTATCCTGTGATCCCAAATAAAGAATGATCGATCAGTAGGAAAATGGGATGGAGAATTTTCCTGCAGACTTTTTTTGGGGATTTTCCCAGGGTCTCTGGTCTATGGGATTTAAAATTATGAGTTTGGTGGTCCCTGAGGTCCAAAAGGTTGGCTACCTCTGCTTTGGAGAATAGCTCAAGCCCTCTTCTCTGTGAGAACTCTTTAAGTACTGGAAGACTGCTATCATGATACCTTTAGTCCTTCTCTTTTGTGGCTAAACATAGCTAGTTCTCTAAATTGTTCGTTGAATGGTTTAGCTTCTAGACTCTACCATCTCTGTTGTTCTTCTCCGCACTCTTCCTGGGGCCTCTCAACATCTTTTGTGTATCATGGTATTTCCCCAGTAAAGATAAAACTCCCCATGTGGCTGATTGGGTCAGCCCTTCAAGGACAGAATGGGTGAGTTTAGATACCAACTTTTTCCATACTACTTTCTGTTTCCTATTATGTTCTCAGATTTCTAGGTAGGCATCCAGACAAGACACTTCACTTTTAGAAACCCTCTTGTCTCTGTTTGAGTGCTCCAGCTACTAGGAAAAGTTAGTATAATGCTAGAGAGGCCCAGTTTTTTTCTGAATTGTAACCCTCCATACTGGCTGAGCATCACCCAGTTAAATATGGCCTATGAATATGGCCCCATAGTAGGCCACATGAACATAAAAAGTGCACTTGTAGTTCTTTCTTTTCCTAATTAAACATATCTTAATTAATAAGGCAATTAGCATACACTAAAATATTAAAATTTGCATATGGGTTTCAAAGGTAGGAAGTATATTACATTTTATTTATTCATATATGCATTCCAGCAGACTCTTTGAAGTCCTTTTTTGTTGATGAGAGGTGGTGTTAGCTACCTGCAGTTCTTATAAAAATTGTATTATGCAGTTAATTATTCTTTTAGACTTATTTTCCACTTGATTAATCTAAAGCTTGCATCCTTTAAGGTTATCTAGAGGGAAAAAGCTTATATTATAGATTAGACATGGGAATAGGGACCCATTTGGGTTGCCTCTGGCACTAAACTGCTGGTTTCACCCATTCTAAGTATCATTTTAATAACCATGAAATGAAAGCTGGGAGCCTGTACAGAATCAATTTTTTTCTGAATAGTGCTGAGGACACTTCCAACACATGCATAAGAGGAAGGTCAGGTTTATTTTTAAATGGAGCATGTTGTATGCTTTCTGCTATCTCTGTTTCATGGCTGTTATTTGCTGAAGTTGTTTCTTCTCTTTCCTTTTTTTGTAGAGATAAAGAAAGGTAGACTCCTTGAAGTCAGATCTGATTCCTGATTACTACATCTGTATTGTTTTTCTTAGCAAGATCCAAGTCCAGGAAAGATTAACCATACTGAGAAGCTGGAGGAAAATAATAATAATACTAATAAAAATAAATATTGAAAGAAAACAACAGCAACCACTTCCATATTACTGGCAAAGAAACTACCTGGATGGATTCAAATCATATGGCTCACCTGCTTTTATTTGGGGGCTTTCCAAGATATACTGGAAAGGCCAGAGGCTAATCCAGGAAGCAAAACAGACATCTTGGCAGAAAGGAATGGCAAGAAAACTATATTGTGTTCTGGGCTGTCAATCACAGCACACACTAAAACATGGGCAGGTTCAGATACAAGCTCAAATATTTATTGCAATGGTGACTCCTATCCTTAACTGATAGGAGATAAACACATAGCCAGCTGCAGCCTTTCTGCTTAGAGACTTGAAAACACAACAAGTTTTACTTTTAAGATAATACCAAGAGACAGGTACAGGGTGGGATTCAACCGGTGTTACTACCAGTTTGGTGACTACCTGACAAGATTTAGACTGATTTAAAAGTGGATTTAAAAATTACAGACTACCACAATGATATGGAAAATAATGCTACATTGGATCAAAAAGAAACCAGTTAATGTTTTAATAATTAAAAGGAATATACAAATAACAACCCAAGAGAGTAGCCTGGATAATTTTCCTATATTAGATTTAGAAAAGAGGCTGATTAAAACATTAAAGAATTGTGTGAAAAGTGACAAAGAAAAAAATGTAAAGAAATGAAATTTTAGGATATTATTTAAAGGGACTAAAGATCAAGAATGTTAAAAAAATAAAAAATAAATAATATAAATTTAGTTTGTTTGATAAAGATTAAAATTGATATATTGTTATATATCTGATACCCTTCAACGAAATAACACAGCTTTAAAGAATTCTTTATAGATAAGAGAAGGGATATGAGAAGAAAAAAAATTGTTATATTTTAAGAGAAGATGGAGAGTGTTAAGTTCTGCGCATGGATGCAAGGAACGGAGACGAGGCAGTGAACAGTGAACTTCAACTCTTTATTAATCATCGTGAACAGAGCAAAAACCTGGGGCAGCAGCAGCCCTTTTATAGGGCCGGCTGCTGACCTATTAACCAATGAGAACATGGAAGTATTAAACCCTTGAACCAATGAGAGTGGCTCATTAACAGCCAATCAGATTCTCCAGAATGGACCAATCCGATATCGCTATTATTGGCCAATCAGAAGAGCAGGATTAGAACCCTGCTTATTCTTTAAGCTTTGATAAAACTTTATTCAAGCGCTTTTATTAGTTCATAACACCGCTTCCCCCCGGGTTCCATTTGAATCTCTAAGATATGTGGGTTGTTTTAACTGTCTATTAGATTTGCGCTGTCCCACCAGTTCCCGTCTGCAGTCCAGCTTTGGTGGGACGTTTTTGGACATATCTGGTACCGGCGGTTCTGCATTCTCACTTGACGACTCGGTGCCGCTAATTCTGTCGTTGTTGTTGTCCTCCGATCTTTGCGGGCTAGCCTCCGTTGAGGTATTCCTCTGTGGCAAGGACACACCCCTCCCTGATTCTTCTTCATTAATCGCGCCCGATTGCTGACTTCCCTCGCTTCTGCTCTCCACCATCTCGAATTCGGTTTCTTCGACATCCCCTCCCCCCTCAGTTTGGGAATCACAGGAGTCGTGGAAACTGGGTTGCAGCCTAGAGCGAAGCTGATCTATATGGCGTTTCCATATTTTTCCATCGCAGGTTTGCAAACGGTACGATCTGGGCCCGGTGGTTTGAATTATGGTTGCTTCAATCCATAATGGTTTGCCAGAGAGGTTTTTAGCGAAAACTAAGTGGCCTACCTTGAACTTGCGGCATTTTCCGCTAGATCCGCAGGGTTTCCTCTGGCTCGTAGGAAAGGTGAAGTTGGTCGAGGTGGGAACGGAGCTTGCGTCTGAACAATAGTTCAGCTGGCGTCTTGTTGGTGACGCTGTGTGGAGTGATGTGTGGAGAAGGAGAATTCTGTTTATTTTTTCGTCAGTGTCCCCATAGTCCATTTTATGGAGAGTTTTTTTAACAAATTGTACCATGTGCTCGGCCCTGCCGTTAGCCGCAGGGTGTGCAAGCGAACTTAGCACATGGCGGCTGCCCCAATCCGCTAAGTATTGTTCAAACATCAGGGCAGTGAACTGGGGTCCATTGTCGGAGACCAGAACGTCTGGCAGTCCGTGCGTTGCGAATAGCCTGTTCAATTTTCGGATGACAGACTCCATTGTAGTATTCTTCATTTCGTGGATCTCAAGCCAGTTGGAATAGGCATCCACTGTTAGGAGGAATGTATGTCCTTTCGTAGGTCCCACAAAATCAACATGGATGCGGGACCATGGCCCCCGGGGGGTTTCCCATTCTGTTGGAGTTGCTCTAGGTGGGGCACTGCTGACTTTCTTGGCACTTTAAGCAAGTCTTTAGTCAGGCTTTGATTTGTTTGTCGATGCCCAGCCACCACACGTAGCTTCGTGCGAGTGCTTTCATACGCACGATGCCGGGGTGACTGTCATGCAATGTTTTCAATACTGCTCGTTGTAACCGCTCTGGGAGGATGACTCTATCTCCCCATAGGATGCAGCCTTTTTGCGAAAACAGTTCTGTTTGCTGGTTTCTGAAAGGGGTGAAATCATCAGAGGTTTGTTCTATTGGCCATCCTCTTTCAACCCAGCTAAGAACTCATGTTAAGACAGGATCTCGTTTTGTTTCAATTGCAATGTCTCTGGCTGTTAGCCGTGGTGACTGTGGCGTTTCAATCTGGAGTGTCATAAGGGTTGGAGCTGGGTCATTGACGGTTTCCGGAAGTGGGGCACGGCTCAATGCATCAGCGTGGGGAATGGCTTTCCCCGGGTGGTGTTGTAATTTATAGTTGTACGCAGCTAAAAACTCCGACCAGTGAGTCATTCTAGGTGACAATATATAGGGGGTTGGCTTGTCTCCTGCTATAATCCCTAACAAAGGTTTGTGGTCGATAACAATAGTAAAAACTCGTCCATACACATATTCATGAAATCGTTTCACAGCAGATACAACAGCAAGAGCCTCTTTATCGATTTGACTATAGTTACGTTCAGGCTATAATTATGTTCAGCCTGTGATAAGGTCCTTGAAAAATAGGCAATAGGGCCCCTATGTGCTACCATTTGTGCTACCATTTGTGCTACCATTGGTAACACATGACTCAAAATGGCTCCTACTCCAAACGGTGATGCATCACATGTAATTGTTAAAGGCATAGTCTCGTTATACTGTATTAAAACAGCATCTGAGGTTAATAAGTTTTTCACTTGTCGGAATGCGTGCTCCTCGCGGTGTCCCCAGACCCAGGTTGCTTTTTTGTCGAGAAGTCTATGTAGGGGCTCAGCTATGGTCACTTTCTGGGGCAAGAAGATGTTGTAAAAGTTAATGAGCCCTAGGAAAGCTTGAAGATCAGTTCTATTTCTGGGTCTTGGGGCGTTTTTGATTGCTCTCAGTTTGCTGTTAGTGGGGTGGATGCCCTGTTTATCGATTAGGTACCCCAGGAATTCTACTTTGTCTGTACACAGTTGACATTTATTTTTTTTAACCTTAAGGCCAGAGTCTTTAAATTTCTGGAGAACCAATTTAAGCCGCTTTTCTAGTATTTCTCTATTCAGGGCAGCAATTAAAACGTCATCAAAGTATGGCAAGACCCCTTGATCCCTTGCAAGAGTCTCTCCATCAGACTTTGAAAAATCCCTGGGGATTTTTCACTCCGAATTGGAGTTGGTTGCACTTAAAGGCGCCTCAGTGCGTAACGATTGTCTGTGCCTCTGCAGTTGTTTTATCTACAGGCAGTTGTTGGTAGGCCTATGCTAAATCCAATTTAGTGAAGACTTTTCCGCCCCCCAGGGAATGGAGAAGGTGTTGTACCACCGGTACCGGGTAAGCATTCTGTTGAAGAGTGTGATTAAGGGTGGCCCGGTAGTCCCCACAAATCCTTAACGATCCATCCGGTTTGATGGGTGTTACGATTGGGGTTTCCCAACGAGTGTGGTCAGTTGGTTCTAAAACACCCTGGGCTATTAGCTTATTGAGCTGCTCGTCAATTTTTGGTTTAAGGGCAAAAGGTACCCGACGAGGCTTAAGTCAGATGGGGGCTACTTCAGGGTTAAGGTTAAATGATATCGGGGTCCCCTTGTACTCGCCTAGTTTGTCTGTGAAAACGTCCTGGAATTCCTGGACGATGGCCTCTTCCCAGTCGTCGCTTCTGGTTTGGTGAATACTGGCTACCTCGATCCTGAGTGGAGCGAACCATTGAAGGCCTAACAAGCTAGGCTGGTCACGGTCGACGACGGTCAGTGGTAATGACGCAGTACGATTTTTGAATGATACTTGGACTTGGCTGGATCCAATGACCGGAATTCGGTTCCCCTGATAATCTTTGAGTATGATTCTTTGGGCTCTGAGGTCTTGACGCTGGATGGCAGGGATTAATTGTTTAAGAGTCTTCCAGGAAACCATCGAGAGGGACGATCCTGAATCGACTTCCATCACACAAGGCTGGTTTCCTTCACTCGGATCTTCTTTGTGTCTAGTGATGAGGCGTGACCAATTGTAATGGTTTGGTGTGCCTCTTCTCTTCTCGATAAAATGGCCGGTGTTTTATTTCTGTAGGAGTGGTTGTTCCATTGGTGGTTCAAACGTTCCCGACTTACAGGGTGATTCTCTGTGGTCTGGCGGTAGTTGTTTCCCCTCTGAAGTGGGCTGGATCCTTGCTTGCTTCAACAGACCTTTCTGATGTGGCCTCTTTTCCCACAGAAATGGCAGAGCGCATCGAGGAATTTGCAGTCTGATCGCTGGTGGTTTGCCCCACAACCCACGCATTGGTGCAGTAGTCTTTGATTCTGCTGGTGGCGTTGGTCACGTTCAGACTGGAGCCGGTTGACCTCCTCTTCATCACTTTCTGATGGCGATTTGAGGTCCTTGTGGTGGGTCGCTGTTGTGTGCCTCTCTAGGCGAGGTGAAGTATCGCTGGCGAGTTGATGGAGTGATGCATTGGTGCGGCGCATTCGGGCGGCCGACTTCCTGGTTGCTTCTGCTGCAGTAGCGTCTTTGATGACATCAGCAAGGTTGATGTCCCCTTTTGCCATGATCTTGCTCTGTACTGTCTGGTCATCTAATCCCAGAACTATTCGGTCTCTCAGAGCTTCTTCGAGGTCTGCGATCTCACAGAGGTCTCCCAGGTTCCGGAGATCCACGATGAAATCTGCAACGCTCTCTCCCTTCCACTGGTCCCTCAGGTAAAATTCATGTCTTCGGACAAGCGTTGGTACGGTGGGTGCATAGTGGGCCCGTAGAAGGGGTGCAAGGATATCCCAGTCCATGGTTTTCACCTCAGCCGGTTTTGCTAGTGCCTTGGCCATCTTAAAGATGGCAGGCCCGCAATGGGTCAGGAACACTGCTCGCTTTTTCCCTGTAGTGGCATCCTTCAAGTTGTTGGTCTCCAGAAACATCTTGAAGCGGTCTATGTATGAGTCCCAGTCTTCTTGTGCCGGGTCAAATGGAGCGGGTGGTATGGCGCTGCCGAACATGGTTCCATTGTTGATGTGCCTTCAGCCACGTGCTCTGTTTGGTGCTTTGTAGTGTTCAGTCAGCTCTGATGTCTCCGCATCCTATTCTCGTCACCAGTGTTAAGTTCTGCGCTTGGGTGCAAGGAACGGAGACGAGGCAGTGAACAGTGAACTTCAACTCTTTATTAATCATCGTGAACAGAGCAAAAACCTGGGGCAGCAGCAGCCCTTTTGTAGGGCCGGCTGCTGACCTATTAACCAATGAGAACATGGAAGTATTAAACCCTTGAACCAATGAGAGTGGCTTGTTAACAGCCAATCAGATTCTCCAGAACGGACCAATCCGATATCGCTATTATTGGCCAATCAGAAGAGCAGGATTAGAACCCTGCTTATTCTTTAAGCTTTGATAAAACTTTATTCAAGCACTTTTATTAGTTCATAACAGAGAGGAACAGGCAGAGAGGAAAGCAGAAAGGAAGGGTTGTTTCTGATGCTTCCTGCTAGCTTCCAACAAGAAAACTCATTTAAAAGGCCGACAAGAAGTTGCTGCACTGATTTTTTTTTTTTTGCATGGTCATTTTGTTTCTCTGTTTAAATAAGGAAATATCTCTGAAATGATTGCCCAAATGGGTTGTCTAGTTGTGGTTAAATCTAAGGAAATGCAACAGAACCAAAATGGTTTGCCATAGCTATATATTAGGAGTGTCAAATTGGATTTCTTCAAGGGCCAGATCAGCATTTTAGTTCTCCTCTGTGGGCCGGTGGCAAGGGGAAGTGGGGGGCCGGGGTGGGATGAATGCCTCCTGCAACACCCTGCTAGCTAAAATGGGGCCCAGGGGTTCTGCACATGGCCCCCTGCACTTTGTTTTTGCTCTTCATGGCCTCTTGCAGCACTCTGCCTCCTGAAAATGAGCCATGTGACTGTTTTCAGCCCATTTTTTTTGGCCATTCTGGGCTCATTTTTGGCCTTTTTTGGGGCCCGATTTGAGCTCAGTTTTCAGCCTGGTTTCATCAGGCAGAGTGCTGCAGGAGGCTATGGAGGGTGAAAAAAGGTGAAGGAGGTGCACACATAGTGTATTGAGGTGCCAGAAGCACTGAAGGCTGGTCCCTTGATATTTTCAAGCCGGCCTTGTGGGCCGGATTTAAGACCAGATCCCTGCTATATATGTTCTGGACAATATAGAAGTTAATTCTATTGCTCTCTACAGTCTTATTATTTAATGCATTATATCTAGTTCAATCAGTTGTCTGACTTAATTTTATTTATTCTTTACCAAACAGAGAGAAGCGTTTGATTTCATCTTCCATCCTCTCCAGAAAGTGTGCAGATGTTAGCTGTGAATTCTGGAATTGAAGTATAATACTCTAGCAGTGCATCAGGTTGAGAAAATATTATTTAAATGATGAATAAGCTCAGAATTACATGGCTTATCTCACACATCAATGGTATCCTTTCCATATTTTTATTTTTTATTTGATTTGATTTGTGAATCACTTACAAAATAATAGGTATAAGGATAAACATAGTTATGAATACATGAAATGAATACATATCAGAAAAATAAAAGAAACAATAGGACAGGGATGGTAGGCACGTTGTTGCACTAATGCATGCCCCTACAGACCTCTTAAGAAAGGGGTGAGGTCAATAGTAAAAAGTCTATGATTAAAGTTTTTGGGGTTTGGGGAAGAAACCAGGGTCAGGTAGAGTATTGTAGACATTGACCACTCTGTTGCTGAAGTCGTATTTCCCTCAATCAAGTTTGGTGCAGTTAACCTTGAGTTTGTATCTATTGTATGTATTGTTGTAGCTTGTATGTATTGGTATGGTTGAAGCTGAAGTATTCATTGACCAGTAGGACATTGCAATGTTTGATTTTATATACCATACTTAGATTGGACCGAAGATGGCGTAGTTCTAGGTTTCCTAGGTCTAGAATTTCAAGTCTGGTGGCATAAGGTATTCTAGAACGAGTAGAGGAGTGTAGAACTCTTCTTGTGAAATATTTCTGGACTTTCTCAACTCTGTTAATATCAGATATGTAATGTGGGTTCCAGACTGATGAGCTGTATTCGTGTATTGGTCTACCAAATGTTTCGTATGCTCTAGTTAATAGTGTGATATTACCAGAGAAAAAGCTACATAGGATTAGGTTAACAACTCTTAATGCCTTTTTGGCTATGTAGTTACAGTGGGCTCTAGCACTTAGATCATTAGAGACAAGTATTCCAAGATCCTTTACAGAGCTTGGATCATCAACAAGGCCTTGACTATTCAGCTTATATTTTATTTTCTGATTTTTTTTGCCAATATGTAAGACAGAGCATTTATTTGTTGAGATTTGAAGTTGCCATTTGTTTGACCATTCTGATACATAGTCAAGATCTTTTTGAAGGGTAGCATTATTGTCTGTGGTGTTGAATAGCTTTACATCATCAGCAAAGAGAATGCAGTTGCTCTTAATATGATCACAGTGGTCATTTATGTAGAATATGAAGAGAGTTGGTCCTAGAACACTGCCTTGGGGGACACCACTGTTGACAGGTACAGAATTTGATAAGACGCTCCCAGTTTTGACCATTTGCTGTCTGTTTGACAAGAATGCTTCTATCCAGTTATGCAGTTGTCCAGAGATAACATAAGATTTTAGTTTTAGTAGTAGTTTGTTGTGTTCCACTGAATTGGAAGCTTTACAGAAGTCTATATAGATTGCGTCTATTGCTTTGCCCTGATTGAGTTGTGTAGTCCATATGTTTTTGCAGTGTAAGAGTTGCAGATTACAGGATAGTTTTTTCTGAAACCAAATTGTAGGTTGTTTGTCTCTAAGTGGAGGATAATGGATTGGTTAATACTTGATTCCATGACTTTACAGATGACGCAGTATAAAGAGATTGGTCTGTAATTTTCAACTAGACTGGGGTCTCCCTTTTTGAAGACGGGAATGATCGTGGCTTGTGACCATAGATTTGGCAAAGAGCTGGTCCTGAAAGATTTTTCAAAGATTATGCTTAGAGATTCGGCTATGGCGGTGGATAGCTTTTTAAAGAAGTAGGCACATATTCCATCTGGTCCAGTAGATAGAGATGGTTTTAGATTGTGTATTGCTTTTTCAACATTGTCTTCTGTATCGATATGTATTAGATCATTGTAGTTGTCTATGGTTCAAGTAGAAAATACTGGGCATGATTCATTGCTGTTTACAAATACTGAGCCAAAGAATGTGTTAAAGAGGTTGGCTTTAATAGTGTCGTCATTAAAGCCAACCTCTTTAACACATTCTTTGGCTCAGTATTTGTAAACAGCAATGAATCATGCCCAGTATTTTCTACTTGAACCATAGACAACTACAATGATCTAATACATATCGATACAGAAGGTTGGCTTTAATAGTGTCGTCATTTGAACTTCCAGTTTGCGTGGCTTCGGGGCAGCAGGAATTCGCGACAGCTCGCGATTCCTGCTGGGCTAGCCGTCGAGGTACCCCCGATCCAGATGGGTCAGGGGGATATGGCTGCCCTGTAGGGACAGCTGAAGATAGAGGGGAGTCGGAAAGGGAGGTGGGGGTATCGCAGACCCCCCCTTTCTCCGGAAAAACCCCTTTTTCCCAAGGCGGTGGAGCGGCGGTCAGCAATGGCCGCCACGAAGAAGCCAGCAACCGGGTAAGAACTGTGCTGGAGGAAGTGTGAAGAGTGAAAGTTCTGTCTGAGCCGGGTCAAGTAACACCTTTTAAATTGCCTGGAATTGAGCTGTTTGTTGCTGGAGGATACATTGTATCCCTAAGAAGAGCGAAAAGCGGCGGAGAAGCTGTTAAAGGGAATTTTTTTTTTTTTTTTTACTCTCCCACCCCACGGAAAAAGCAGAAATATTTGGATATATTAGACATTGAAAGTGGATTGTTTTGAAAGCTAAGATAAGAGACAAAGGGATTTTTGGACATTGAAAAATGTGAGAAATTGGAAAATTTCTGCTGGAGGTATGGATTTTTGATTATTAAAATTCTCATTGCAAGTGGGAAGGGAGAAAAAAAAAAAATTGGAGCAGAAGCTGAAAAAGGAGGAGATTGATTAGAATGTCTTTGTGGATCCCAAAAGAAGATATATGGTAATTGGACCTCTTTGATTAAAAATTAATTCAGAAAGAGAAAGAGAAGAAGGAAGAAAAGTATTAACTTTTGGAACTTTTTTTCTTTTTTTAATTGCTTTTGATTGTCTTTGATTAAAAATTCTTGTGGTTGTTTTGGAAAAAGTTCCCCTTTTCATAATGGCATCGTCTGTGGATGAACTAGAGATTGAATATCAAAAATATAAAAAAGAAGATACTTTAGGCGCTTTGTTTCAATTCTTAGAAATGGCGTTATGTTCCTTTGAAAAGTTGATTACGCAGCAGAAGGACTGGGACAAGGAAGAAGAGGAAGAAGAAGCCATCTTTGATGAACAATGGGTCCCTTCTGGAAAGGAGGACAAAAAGGATAAGAAAAAGGGGATTTTAAGAATTATAAAAACAACCAAAAGAGAGAAAAATGAGCGAAAAGATGGAGGCAAGGTTAGAAAGCAAAGGAAAAGGAGCAAGAAAAGCGAAGAGAAAAAACAAAGGGGTAGAAAGGGCAAGGAGAAGAATAAGCAAGAGAGAAAGGGGGGGAGGAGAAGCCTTAATGTGGGGAAGCAAGACCTAAGGAAAAAAAGTTTATTTAGAGATAATGGGTGAATTTAATTTAGATTAAAAGAGGGATTCTGGAGGGTATATAAGAGTGTGTTTTTATATGTATATTTAGAATATAAAATTTATTATGTAATTTTAGAATTTTTTTTTAAACAGAATCCCAAGAAAGATTGCTATATGTAGTATTTCTAAGTTAGGGTAATGAGTTATAGATGTTACTCCAATTGGTGTACAGGAGAAGTATAGTAAAAGAAAAAAAAGATGAATGGATAAATTGGAAATAGAACAGACAAAGAATGTTATTGAAAATGGTAATAAGATATGGAAGGATATATATGCTTTTTTTTTTTGGATTTTGTGTATTGATAAAAGGCAATAAAATTTTAATTAATAAATAATTTGGATGGAAAAGAGAAGTAGGGACAAGATATGAAGTTAATATTATATGAAATATTGATATTATAATCTGGAAATGTTATGCTTTATTGGTCTATTATTATTATTTTTTCTTAGAAAAGAATTTATAAGCTGCTATGCCTTGATTTTTTGTGCATTGTTTTTATAAAACTGATAAAAATGGTTTTTATATATATATATAAAAAAGAAAATGATAATAAGATATGGAAGGAGATATGGGTTGAATATGATGTTTGAATTTGTGTCTGTGTAAAGAGTTTTAACCCGGGAACAGACAACCTTCAGAAAAGATCTTTTAGTTTTGTTTATGTTTTGTGTTTGTATGTTTGTGTATTGTGCTTATGGTAAAACTAACAAAATTTGTTTTTTATAAAAAAAAAAAAAAGGAAAGAATCAATAAAACCTTGGAGGAATGCTAGACGAGAATAATTTATACAAGCCAGAAAGAAAAGAATATGATGACTATAAAATGGATAAATATGAAAGAGAAATGAAATTGAATAGGAGTAAAGAGAAAAAATGAGAAACTTGCTGAAAGATGTTTGTGTGTCCATATGGAGATGGGATAAATTGGAATTATGCTGTATAAAAATAATGTTTTGTTTGACTTGTAAGGATTTACAATGTTAAGAGGTTTTATGTGTTTATGTATTTAATGGTTAATGATGTGTTGTTTTATCTTTAAAATTAATAAAAATTTGTTTCAAAAAAAAAAAAAAATAGTGTCGTCATTGCAGTCTTTACCATTAGGTCCTTTCAGCGGTGGGATGGATCTTGAGTCTTTTAGTTTGTTGTTTACAAAATTGTAGAAAGTGTGGATGGAATTGGTGCATAGAAGGTTTTCCTCTTGTTTAATATGATAATTGGTGCATTCAGTCTTTATCTGGTGGCATAAATATTTGTATCAGTTTTTGAAGTTGGCAATGTGACCAAAGTGATTTTTTTTGGGATTGAAGCTTCCTTATTGTTATGGGTAATCTGTTTTTTTCTGGTTTGGGGAGTTGTTATTGGTACATATAGTTTGATGACTCTTTTGACTTCAAGTAAAAATATGTTGTAATGGTCTTCAACAGTATTGCATCCAATGAATAGAGATTGCCAATCAAGGGATGAGAGATCGTTGTCTATAAGATCATAGTTGCCTTTTTTGAAGTTATAATTGGGGAATCACGTTGTTGTGATGATTTTTGTGTGGACATATGTTGAGACAAAAGTCAATCATGTTGTGGTCACTGTTGGAAAAGGATTCTTTAATTTGTATTCTGTAAATTGAGTTCAAACTATTGAAGAAGATGAGACCAAGGCAGTTGTTAAGTCTAGTGTTGTTGGTTACTAGTTGTTCCAGTCCTAGATTTGTTACAGCATTGTAGAAGGTTGCATGTATGGGTTCAGTTTTACATTCATTTAGGGTCCAGTTAATATGAGGTAGATTGAAGTTACCAAGAAAAATAAAAGTGTGTGGGCAGGATGTTGCCCATGCTAGTAGTGAATTTAGCTTGTTTACATGTTCAATGTCATAATCAGGGGCTCTATAATACAATAAGAATCGAAATGTGATATTTAAGGATAGTTCACAGATGATGGTCTCAGGAAGAGCAAGCTTCCGGGTAACTTGGATGTTTTTTAGATGTAAGGACTTTTTATAGAAGATAGCAACACCACCTCCTCAATGGATTTTGTGATCTGTTCAGTAAACACGATAGTCTCTTACTGTGGTAATGGAATCAGGGAGAGATGTGTTGAGCCATGTTTAAACAGACAAATATGATGTCAAATTTAGCCGTATATATTAAGAGGAGAAATTCAGTATTTTATTCACAAGGCTTCTTGCATTGAGTAGCTTGCATTTAAGGCCAGCTGTAGTTGGAATTGAGGTAATTAGGGGTGTGTGTTCCTAGTCTTGGGTGATGGTGGATTGGTTGAAGTAGGGTTGGATGCTGAATTATTCGTTGTGTGACTTACTTTTGATACAGTCAGCACGGTAGTCAATGTACAGGTCCTTTTCTCCATTATCTAGATGCTTTTTGAGTTCTGTACGGAGTACACAGGAGTGAGCACGTTGCTGTACGGTTAGGTCAGGGCAAGAATGGAGGTTCTTATGGTTGGTGTTGCTTTTGGCAAGTGAATTTATAGTATAAATGAATTTATGTTTGCTTGATTCATTTTTGCAAATGACCCTGCAGAAGCATGGGGCCACTGAGCCATCTCTGTTTTTGATCTCTGGGCCAATGCGGGAAATGTCAAGTGTTTCATCAGGGGAGATGGTTGATGCTTGATAGTCACTGATGATGTTGTGGACAATTGTGATGTCATTATTGTCATTGATGTCCTCTAAACCAAATATGATGGTGTTTGCATGCTTCCGTTCACGCTCGACAGCTTCTCTGATGAGGATTGGGATATGATTATTTGTTGGCTTTATGGTTTTTTGTGGGTTATGGTTGTTGGGTATTGCGATAAAATGCTAGACATGGGAATTGATCTGCAGAAATACATCAAACCAACACTGGAAATAAATATTTTGTGGAGATATGACAAATTATACCACGTATTTAAATAAAAGAAGCTGAGAGAACTGCTCTACAGTATGAAGAAATAATGGTTAGGGTAGGAATATATAGCTACTGAAAATGTATTCCCTAGTCCATTTCTTAGAAAAATACTGCACAAGAATAAGATGTTCTCCTCTTCATAACTAAACAGTATATAAAAGAGACTTAAAACCATGTAAAAACAAGCTTTTTAACTAACACAAATAAATTTAATTCTAATAATGTTGTGCTAAGGAAGAGTTGAAACATATCTACTAGTTATAAGAGTTGTTAGTAGATTCTAAAACATTATCCCTCATTTTGATACAGACACAGCAGATAAAGCAGCACTTGGGCAGCCCTGCTCTATGGAGTAACCCCAATGATTCATCTCATGCAACATAGCTTGCTTCACTGGATATGGTGTACCAATATTTCTGAGGTACTTCAATTGAAATCTTCTTCATTTAGCATTTTTGTCTGAGGATACAAAGATTATGTATGAACCTTTCAAAATGGAAATCATGCTTTCTATGTATACTGTGGATTTAAGGACTTGGGAAATCTAAATATAATTTATTGTCTCATCATATTAGGATATTTATCAGGGTTATCCAACTGCCATTATCTGCCATCCAGATGAAGTCAGATTCTCCTGCTAAATTTGGATGGAACCAATGAATTAAGGTTTCTTTATTATTCCTTAACACTAGTGCCATACACTTTTCCCTTGTCTCTATTATTGCCCTTATTGGCTCATATTGGAACACAGCAGCTTCAGAGCTTGTAGTGAGCCCAAAATGTGCATCTGATCCAGAGGTGGTATTCAGCAGGTTCTGACCAGTTCTGGAGAACTGCTAGTGGACATTTTGAGTAGTTCAGAGAACTGGTAAATACCACCTCTGACTGGAGATTTTACAGTATCCTTCCCCTGCCATGCCCACCAAGCCATGCCCACAGGACCGGTAGTAAAAAAAAAAATGAATCCCACCACTGGTCTGACCTATCTGTTTCTACAGAATAATTTGGTTGACAGTCTCTCAATTGAAGCATATATTAATAAAGGAGAATGTTTGTAGCTCGTTTGAAATGAGAAGTCTTTGGTTCTTTGGTTGGGCTGCTTACTATTGACTTGTTTGGCAATTTCTTTATTGAGGTATTCTTTACTTGACTGTTGGTCTGATGTTAATTTTGGAGAGCAAACCCCACTCTTTACTAGCACTGAAGATGTTACCTAGTTTGATAATGAAACATGTGCAAGAAAACAACTAAACTCAGAGAGCACCAAACACGCCTCAGAAACATATATTTATTGCATTGAAATATTGTGTGCAGGTTTAATTTACTGAATCATTAATACATGAGGCATATTCCATAATTTAACTATGATATTATAGAAGAACAGCTTTCTTTCTTTTTGGGAGGATCTACCCTTCAGCTGTATTAGTGATAGTTCCCCCCAGGAAACAAGAAAAACACATGAAGCTACTTCTGAGCATTTTCCTTTATTGTTCCTCATGTATAGACAGAAATCTTACCAAACTAAAGCAACTATAGATATACTCTGAGAATCACTAGGGAGGAGCTGTTTTAACACTCTTCTTCCTGGCCAAACTTTCCATGTTTTGCTACCTCTTTGCCCTCTGGGAATCCAGACTACATTCTACCACATTTAGCTCACCTCCAGATTCTAATATTTTGACAGATGAAAAAAAAAAATCTCTTCTATGTATTTTTAGTATAAACCATACAGTGTATGTGACCTTCTATAACCTATGCCACATGTGACGGATGTGGCATGCAAAGCCATCATTCCGGACACATCAGCCATCGCCTGTTGCTTTTCTGGGTTCCAGCACACATATGTGCTCCAGCCAGCTGGTCTTCACGCTTGTGGGAGTGCCAGAAATTGGAAGAGCAGCTCCTGGTGCATGCATGAATGCCAGCCTCCCAGTGTTCCAGTTTCTAATGCGCATGTGCATGCAAAGACCAGCTGGCCAGTGCCTTTTCGGTACGCGCATGCTCCCCTTTTGGCACTCAGTGCCGAAAAGTTAACCACCACTGTTCTATAATATCCCATGATTGGACTGAATATGAAGCAAGAGCTAGTAAGCAGAGAACCCAAACAGAGAAGAAATGTAGCAAATGCAGAAAGGGATAATTTTGTGTTGGTAGTGACTATTTACAAAATAGTTGTCGGGAATGCCATAAATCTTACATTCTAAGTTAGCTGAGCATTTGAAACCTTTGTTTCATCCATATACAAAATAATTGAACTAAAAAGTCATTGTATTCCAAGTATGATTATATCACACATAGAGGGTTGAGTCATTACAATATTGGAAATTTTATTTTCAGACCCTGACCTGATTATCTCTAATGAGGATTTCGTTTTTTACAAAGCTATGTGGTTCTTTTCCAGGTATGAACTGACTTTGCAAGTTTCTTACACAGAAGCTTTTTCTTTTTATGTGTACATCTTGGTGCAAAAAGCAGATTATTTCTGACGGTGCGAAATACCTTACGGCAAGTAACTGAGCAACTGTCAGTTGCATACATGGATTGCCTGACAAACGTTCCTGCATTGCACATACAATTCAGCCCGACCATCTATTACAACTGAATTTAAATCTGGGTGCTGTATTTTGGTTTATGACTCCTAAATAGGCTGTTTCCATTTCAGAGTATTTCTTTCCCTTTAGTAATACACTATAAAAACATACTTTTGTTAGCAACAAATGGGGACCTGAAGGCAGTCCATAAAATTAGTTCATTTTACAATAAACATGCCAACTAATTGCTGGGCACATTGGGGAAAAGTTATCTTCAAAAAAGAAACTTCCTGTTCATGATAAGAAGAACATTCCTGAAAATGCATCACTTTAATTACTTGGTGTTTTTAAAGTCGAAGAATTATACTGGCCTGAACAAGAAAATAGCTATGAGGTCATGAAGTTTATGAAGACGAATACAAGCAGAATAACATGGAAACTATCAGGAAGCCAAAAAATGTGTTTTGCTTCAACTGAAGTAGCAGCTGGTTTGATATTAAGTGAGCTGATCTTCTTCAGCTTTTATTTTTTGTTTTGTTGTTGTTCAATCACTAAGTCATGTCTGACTCTTTGCGATCCCCAAGGACCATAGCAGACCAGGCTGCCCTGTCCTCCACTGTCTCCTTGAGGCAGTGTCTTGTCCAAACTCATGACCACTGCATCAATGATAGAATAGAATAGAATAACAAAGGGATCGTGGAAGGAAAGGGAAGGAACCGTGGAGGTCTTCTAGTCCAACCCCCTGCCTAGGCAGGAAACCCTACACAACTTCAGACAAATGGTTATCCCACATCTTTTTAAAAACTTCCAGTGTTGGAGCATTCACAACTTCTTGAGGCAAGTTGTTCCACTGATTAATTGCTCTAACTGTCAGGAAATTTCTCCTCAGTTCTAGATTGCTTCTCTCCTTATTAGTTTCCACCCATTGCTTCTTGTCCTGCCCTCAGGTGCTTTGGAGAATAGCTTGACTCTCTCTTCTTTGTTGTAGCCCCTGAGATATTAGAACACTGCTGTCGTGTCTCCCCTAGTCCTTCTTTTCATTCGACTAGACATACCCAATTCCTGTAACTGTTCTTCATATATTTTAGCCTCCAGTCCCCTAATCATCTTTGTTGTTCTTCTCTGAACTCTTTCTATAGTCTCAACATCTTTTTTATATTGTGGTGACCAGAACTGAATGCAACGTTCCAAGTGTGGCCTTACCAATGCATTATAAAGTGGTATTAACACTTTACATGATCTTGATTCTATCCCTCTGATATTATCTAACGATCTCATCCTCTGCCGTCCTTTTCTCCTTTTGCCTTCAATCTTTCCCAAGATCAGTGTCATTTCTTATGAGTCTTTTCTTCTCATTTGGTGGCTGAAGTATTTCAGTTTCAGTATTTGTCCTTCCAAAGGATAGTCAGGATTGATTTCCTTTAGGACTGACTGATTTCATTTCCTTGCATTCCAAGGGAGTCTCAAGAGTCTTTTCCAACACCACAATTTGAAAGCATCGATTCTTCCGCGCTCAGCCTTCCTTATAATCCAACTCTCACAGCCACACATTTCTGCTGGGAAAACCATAGCTTTGACCATAGCACTATGTGCTGTAGCTCTAGGCTATAGATATTGAGACTTGAAAGCAAAAAGGCACAAGAAGACTGATAAGGTTATGCTTTATGTTGTGAATGCATAAAGATTTAATAAAGTGTGAGCTTGGAGTTAAGTGCAGAGTTCTGGCCCTGCACTTCTGATTGGCTGTTAAGCGGCCGGACCGGATTGGCCCGTTCCAGGGAATCCGATTGGCCCTTAACAAAGAGTTCCTATTGGTTATAAGAGCTAGCGCTCCTAGCTCGTTATTGGTTAAAAGTTACAGGGTTTGCCTATATAAGGCAGGTTTAACTGCTATTGAAGCAGAAGTCACAATGTAAATAAAGAGCTGAAGTTCACCGTTCAGAGGTTTGTCTCCATTCTTTCTCGCCCATGCTCAAAACATAACACTTTAAGGTCTCACTGATAACACAATACTGATTTTATGTTTACTACAAGGGCATCTTTACAACTAATAATATTTGACATTATGTTTTATGCCTTGGAAATCATACAGAAGTTTAGCTGCCCATCTCACCAGAAGTGGCCTGGGGCAGTATACAACAAAGATATAAAAATAAATAGATCATGTCAGAAAGGTTAAAAAGCATAGGGCAAACAAGATTATAACAAGATCTCAACTCAAGATCCTTCCCTCCCTCTGTCAATCTTCTTCTGTCAATTCTTGTAAGTTGTAAAATGAACTAGAGAAAATCTGTTAATTTGTATTTCCCAAAATCACATGCGGAACAAATGCAGTAGTGTTGCCATGACTTTGTGCTCATCTGGTTTAAAAATGTTATTTCTAACAACAAGGGATAAAAAAAGAATCTCAAGCAACATGGTCTCATGTTCTTAATTTGTTCCATGTAGGATTAAATATTTCCATACATTTTACAATTTATTTTTTACAAACTATGGTATAAGATATGTTGGTAGTTATTATGCTATTAATATATAGCTTGATAATGAATCAAATTGTCATGATCATTACTTTTATTTTTGATTCAAAGCAAGGGTGGGCAGCTGGGGATTCGCAGGAGTTTGGGAGCTAAGATTCTGTGCAGTTCGGAGAACCCACAACTCCCATTCCTGGCTGGCCCCGCCCACCCCACACTGCCCCTCCCAGGAGTCCCCACATGGCTTGTTTTAAATGCAGGTAAGAGCAGGGCGCACACGGAGGCTCAAGGAGGGCAAAAAACAGGCTTCCCGGAAATTTGGGAAGGCCAGAAACAGGCCTCTTTCCAGCTTCCAGACAGCCTCTGGAGCCTGGGGAGCCTGTTTTTGTCCTCCCAGAGGCTTGAGGAAAGCCTTGGAGCCAGGGGAGGGCAAAAATGCATCCCGCCCCGCCATGGTCCAGGAGGCCAACTAGATCATGCCCAGTATGGCCATGCCCACCCAGCAACTGGGCAGAGAAACTGTTGCTAAAATTTTTGAAGCCCACCCCTGATTTGAAGCATATGATATGTTTATCCATATCAGAGGTGGTATTCAGCAGGTTCTGACCAGTTCTGGAGAACTGGTAGCGGAAATTTTGAGTAGTTCGGAGAACCGGCAAATACCACCTCTGACTGGAGATTTTTACAGTACCCTTTCCCTGCCCTGCCAACCAAGCCACACCCACAGAACCAGTAGTAAAAAATTTGAATCCCACCACTGATACATCAAACTGCATATGCAGTTAGTTATGTTAATGAAATAATATGCAAAAGATGGAAAAATTAGAAACTGAAATTAGAAAGTCATCCACTTCTTAGAAAATGTATTATCTGATGCCAATTTATATTCAGGCAATATCATTGAAAACATTCTTAAATTCAAATGGAAAACTATGCTGGAAGAAACAGTCTTCTCAGGATTTTCTGGCAGAATATTTGGCTTTAGGAAATAATGGAAACTGGCATAAGACCCTTTTGGCACTGTAAGAGTAGGTGGTACAGCATTGATTACTACTTGCCCCTTATGTAAGTAACAATTATTGTTGTAATTGTATAACAGAAACTGTAAAGTCCTGAGCATGGGTGCAAGGAACGGAGACGAGACATCATACGGTGACTTCAACTCTTTATTGTAAAATAAGAACAGAGCAAATACTTGGGCAGCAGCAGCTCTTTTATAGAGCTGGCTGCTGTCAAAACAACCAATGATTTGAGTTTACCGCTTTCACAAGCATCCAATCAGAGGGGCCCATTAACAGCCAATCAGACTGGCGAAAAACGACCAATCACGACTCGCTATTTGCGGGCCAATGAGAAGTGCAGGATTACAAGCCTGCTGTAAAATAAAAGCTGTTTTGGGTTGTATCACTGCGTTGGCTTAGTCCAAAACACCCCTCCCCCCTAGGTTCCATCTGAGGGGTGGGGTGGCGTATTCTCGTAAATAGGCAGGTCGCTTCACCTGTCTACTTGACCTGCGCTGTTCCACCGATTTCTGTCCTGGCTCTGGTTCCGGTGGGTTGTTAGCTGGGTTGGATGGTGAAAATTGTGGCCCTGGGCTTACGCCAGTGCTGTCTTCCGGGTTCCCTGGATCTGTTTCCATCACAGTGCTGTCACGCGGCGAGGCCACTCCCTGGCTCAGTTCTCCTTCTGACGGTGAGTATCCCCTGGTTGGTTGTGTAGACTGTTGGGTTTCGATTGTTATTTCTTCTTCAGCCTCCTCAATGTTCCTTCCCCCCCCCCATCTAGAGATTCCGGGGATGAGATAGGACTAGGTGTTAATCTGGAACGGAGTTGGTCTATATGGCGTTTCCACATCTTACCATCAGCAGTTTGTAGGTGAAGGATCGGGGTCCCATAAGTTGCATTATGGTAGCGGGGACCCACAATGGGTCTCCCGAGAAGTTTTTCGCAAACACGAGGTCACCTTCCTGAAATGTCCGACACTTGCTGCTGGATCCTGGGGGTTGTTCCTGCGTGTAGTTTGGATGGAGGTGATCGAGATGCGAGCGAAGTTTCCGGCCCATCAGGAGTTCAGCTGGGGTTTTTTTTCATGGCACTGTTTGGGGTTATGTGCTGGAGGAGAAGCATCCATTTTATTTTGTCGTCAATGTCGCCGTGGTCCATTTTGTGCAAGGTCTTTTTTCCAAATTGAACCATTCGCTCAGCCCTACCATAGGCCGCAGGGTGAGCTGGCGATGTTAAGGCATGGCGGATGCCCCAATCTGCCAGGTACTGTTCGAATGGCAGGGCAGTGAATTGGGGGCCATTATCGGAGACCAGGACATCCGGAAATCTCTGGGTAAACAAAATAGCTTGTTTAGCTTTTTAGTGACTGCCTCTGTGGTGGTGCTTTTCATCTTATAGACTTCGAGCCAGTTTGAATAGGCATCCACTGTTAGGAGGAAAGTGTGTCCTCTTGTGGGTCTCGCAAAATCGATGTGGATACGGGACCAAGGACCTCGAGGCGTTTCCCACTGAGTTGGGGGAGTTTTTGGAGGAGTGGAGAGAGTCTCCTGGCATTTGCTGCACTTTGCTACCCAGGTCTCTATCTGTTTGTCTAACCCAGGCCACCACGCGTAAGTCCTGGCCAATGCCTTCATCCGCACGATGCCTGGATGTCCATCGTGCAACATTTTTAATACCCTATGTTGCAATTTCTCTGGGATTATGACTCTGTCTCCCCACACTATGAAGCCTTTTTGGGAGAATAGCTCTGCTTGACGATTCCTAAATGGCTTGAACGTGTCATTGGTTGTGCTGACCAGCCAACCCCATTCCACCCAGCTGAGGACTCGTGCCAAAACAGGGTCCTTTTTTGTTTCTAAGGCGATGTCTCGAGCAGTCAGTGGCGGTGATTTGAGGGTTTTGATTTGCAATACAGCTAAGGTTGGAGCTGGGTCCTCTATGATGTCTGGTAGTGGAGAGCGGCTCAAAGCGTCAGCGTGGGGAATGGTTTTCCCCGGGTGGTGTTGCAATTGGTAATTATAGGCGGCTAAAAATTCTGACCAACGTGTCATTCTTGGTGATAAGATATGGGGAGTTGATTTGTTTCCTGCCAAAATACCAAGTAGTGGCTTGTGGTCTGTAATTATTGTAAAGGGTCTCCCATACACATATTCATGGAAACGTTTAATTGCGGATACAATAGCGAGGGCCTCTTTATCAAGTTGACTATAGTTCCTTTCGGTCTTAGACAAGGTTCTCAAAAAGAACGCAACAGGTGCCTCATTCCCATTTGGTAGGACATGGCTTAAAATGGCTCCCACTCCAAATGGTGAGGCGTCACAGGTAACTGTCAAAGGTAGAGTCTTGTTGTATTGCATTAATACAGCATCGGAGGTTAAGAGGTCTTTTACTTGTTGGAATGCCCTTTCTTCACGCCGTCCCCAGACCCAGGAAGCCTTTTTATCGAGAGGTCTATGTAGGGGCTTGGCTACGGTTGCCTTCTGGGGCAAGAAGAGGTTATAAAAGTTAATGAGTCCCAGGAAGGCTTGGAGGTCTGTCTTATTCCTAGGTCTCGGGGCGTTTTTGATTGCGGTTAGTTTTTTTTTGGTGGGGTGGATTCCCTGTCTGTCAAGAAGGTATCCCAGGAACTCCACTCTCTCCATACAAAATTGACACTTGTCCCTTTTTACCTTCAGACCAGCGTCTTTAAATTTCTGAAGAACTTTTCTGAGTTGTTGTACTAATAACTCTTTAGTGGGGGCAGCTATTAGGACGTCGTCAAAATAAGGGATGACACCTTTTATGCCTTGTATTAGTCTGTCCATTAAACTTTGGAAAATGCCAGGCACCACGCTTACTCTGAATTGGAGTCTATTGCACTTGAAGGCATCTCTATGTGTAACTATTGTCTGGGCTTCTGCAGTTGTCGCGTCTACAGGTAGTTGCTGGTACGCCTGAGCTAAGTCCAATTTCGCAAATATTTTTCCCCCACCCAGGGAATGAAGAAGGTGTTGAACCACCGGTACTGGGTAAGCGCTCTGTTGAAAAGCATGAGTTAGGGTGGCCCAGTAATTCCCACAAATTCTTAACGAACCATCTGGCTTCATGGGAGTTTCCCAGCGGGCATGGTCAATCGGTTCCAATACGCCCTGGGCTATCAGTTTTTCTAGCTGCTTGTCGATCTTCGGCTTTTGGGCAAAAGGCATCTGATGAGGCTTAAGCCAAATGGGAGCTACATTGGAGCTGAGATTAAATGATATAAGGGTCCCCTTGTAATTGCCTAATGTTCCTGTGAACACCTGGAATTCCTGGATGAGAGCCTCTTCCCAGTCATTGCTTCTGGTTTGGTGTATGCCGGCTAGTTCAATCCCGAGTGGGGCGAACCATTGTAACCCTAACAAACTGGGTCAGTCACGATTGACGACAGTCAGGGGAAGTATTGCGGTGCGGTCCTTGAAGGATACTTGGACGTGGCTGGAACCGACAACTGGAATTCTGTTTCCCTGGTAGTCTTTTAGGATGACTCGTTGAGTGCTGAGGTCCTGGCGATAGATGGCAGGAATCAGCTGTTTGAGGGTTTTCCAGGATACCATCGATAGGGATGATCCCGAATCGACTTCCATCACGCACGGTTGATTCTCAATAGTAACCCTTACGCAGATCTTTCTTGCATCTAACAATGAAGCGTGGCTGATAATAATGGTTTGGTGGGCCTCTTCTTGTCTCATTGAAGAGGCAGGTGCTCGATTTCTGTAGTAGTAGTGGTTGTTCCATTGGTGGTTCAGACGGTCCTAGTTCTCAGGAGGTTTGCCTGTCTCCCGACGGAGGTTGTTCTCCCTTCGGCTGGGACTGGACTCTCGCTTGCTTCTGCAGACTTTTGCGATGTGGCCTCTTTTTCTGCAAGTATGGCAGAGTGCGTCGAGGAATTTGCTGTCCGATCGTGGGTGGTTTGCCCCACAACCAGCACATTGGCGCGGATGTCTCTGGTTCCTTTGCTCTTGTTCCGAGCGGAGACGGTTGACCTTCTCTTCCTCACTGTCTGAGGATGACTCGTGGTCTTCGTGGTGGGTGGTGGTAGCGTGCTTCTCAGCGGTGATTGGGTTATTGTTAGCGAGTTGGCGAAGCGGTGTGTTTGCTTGGTGCATTCGAGCGGCTGACTTCCTGGTTTCTTCTGCGGCAGTAGCATCGGCGATGACATCTGTAAGGCTGATGTCTCCTTTCACCATCAGGTTACTATGTGGTGCATTTAATCCCAGAACTATGCGGTCTCTTAGGGCTTCCTTGAGGTTTGCAAAACCACAAAGGCCTCCTAGGTTCGAAATTCCCAATGGCTACGAAATTCCCAACGCTCTCGTCCTTCCGTTGGTCCCTCTGGTAAAACTCATGTCTTCATATCAGCGTAGGTACTGCAGGTGCATAATGGGCCCAGAGGATTGGGGCGAGGGTATCCCAATCCATGATCTTTACTTCCACCGGTTTTGCCAGTGCTTTAGCCATTTTGAAAACAGCGGGGCCGCAATGAGTCAGGAACACCGCTCGTTTCTTGCCAGGTGTAGCATCTTTTAAATTGTTGGTCTCCAGGAACATCTGGAAGCGATCTATATACGAGTCCCAGTCTTCGGTTGCTGGGTCGAATGGAGCGGATGGTATGGCGCCGCTGGTCATCTTGCCGTTTGTTGCGTGCGCTCTTCGGCCATGTGCTCTGTCTTGTTTGATGTGTACTTAGTGAGCTCTATCATCTCCGCATCCCATCCTCGTCGCCAGTGTTAAGTCCTGAGCATAGGTGCAAGGAACGGAGACGAGACATCATACGGTGACTTCAACTCTTTATTGTAAAATAAGAACAGAGCAAATACTTGGGCAGCAACAGCTCTTTTATAGAGCTGGCTGCTGTCAAAACAACCAATGATTTGAGTTTACCGCTTTCACAAGCGTCCAATCAGAGGGGCCCGTTAACAGCCAATCAGACTGGCCAAAAACGACCAATCACGACTTGCTATTTGCGTGCCAATGAGAAGTGCAGGATTACTAGCTTGCTGTAAAGTAAAGCTGTTTTGGGTTGTATCGCTGCATTGGCTTAGTCCATAACAGAAACGAAATTTATTTACCGTAAATACCTTATAGGGCAAAGCAAAAGCTAGCACTCAGCTAGTTGCACTGTGATGGAGGAGAATTCAAGAACATGAGTTCCTGTTTTGTGCACCTGAGAAGTAGGCAGAAGGAATGAGCAATCTCTTAGAGAAATCTCTGTCCACACTCTACCACCCCTTGTGGTAATTTACAACTATGCTGTTTCATCCAGCATAGTTTTCCATTTGAATTTAAGAATGTTTTCAATGATATTGCCTGAATATAAATTGGCATCAGATAATACATATTCTAAGAAGTGGATGACTTTCTAATTTCAGATTTTAAAAAAGTCAGTACTGTTGGATTTAGATCACGAACAAATACAAAACAACTTTGAGAATCACTAAAAGCTGTTTGTGGCACCTCTATAGTTTTCAGGTAGCAATGTCAAAACTAGGAAAGCTATGAGAAAAGCAATCCAAACTCAAACCCGCAAAATAACAGGGAGCTGGAATACCTGAAATAATACTCCTAAAAGGAGAGGATAGAATCTGAGACTTAATACAGAGCTACCCTAAAAGTATTTTTGAACTTTGAACACTCAATATTTTCTGAGCTAAAAGAATTGGGTCTATTCAAGATTTAGATATGGAAATAAAGCAGGTTAAAGCCAACAGCCTAACGAAGAATGATTAAAGGCAGGGGTGGGATTCTGCCAGTTCGCACCTGTTCGCTAGAACTGGTTGTTAACATTCTAAGCAGTTCGGAGAACCGGTTGTTAGAAGAAATTACTGGCCTAATCCTGTAAGGAAGGCAGGAAAGAAACATTAGATGTTGCTTATAGAAACTGCCCCTCTGTTAACCCTTATTATATTATTGGCAGGACTAGACTTCCCGTCTCCGGAACATCTCTGGAGTTTTTTGTCCTCCTTTGCTGGTGCTTTGCTTGTGTGGAGTGACCATTTAAAGTTATAATGGCGTTGAAAAAAGTAACTTATGACCATTTTTCACACATACGACTGTTGCAGCATCCCCACAGTCATGAGAGGCCAGGAGAGGAAATGCATGCCTCGATGTGAGTGATATTGAATTGGCCACACCCAGCCAATAACATGACCACCAAGCCATGTCCACCCAGTCACATTACCACCAAGCCATGCCTACCACCTAAGCCATGCCCACAGAACCAGTTGTTAAAAAATTTGAATCCCACCCCTGATTAAAGGGTGCTATTTTGATTCTAAGCCAGCAGTATGATCTATGGATATGTTTGCCATCAATTACTTACATGCACACAGGGCTAAAATACATAAGCTCTATCTAACACCCTGGCATGCACAGCTGTTTCCAAAGATTATTATTCATTTACTTCAAAATTGTCTGAAAAGGGCTGGAAGTCTGTAGGCATGTTCACTAAATAATGTTACTATACTCTTACAGATTTTTAAACTAAATGTGTGACAAATAGTTCATGTACTTGGGTCAATGGGATGGAACTGGTATGTGCCAATATGCCTCAACTCTTTTACTTCTGACAAAGCTCTACCATAAAACTGGTGGGCTGAAAGCTTCATAGCATGTAAGGCAACAGAGTATTGTTAATCTCTTGATATAATATTTTCTGATTAATAGCGGTATATTTTATATTTCCTTTGCTGACTGTGCCTTTTCTGCAATCACTTCAGTGGGTTGGATCTTAACACAGATCTTCTGGTTGACTATTTCTATCTCCTCCATTTCTTGGGATGAGAAAATTCAGTCTTTAAACAGTTTGAACCACATTCCAACAGTCCCTGTCTATGGAACATTGTGACTTGAGATGGTTTCTTGAGAGATGCAGTGGAGAGTCAATTGCCTGATTGTGTGGAATGCATTTGCATTGAACGGAGACTGAAGAGCCATTCCTTGGATGAACAAATCTTCTTGAACTATAGTTACCAAACTTCCTTTAAAAGTTCTTAGAACTTGGAATGAAAGAACTCTCTTCCTGGGAGATTTGCCACTTCTGTTCATTATGAAATGGGCACAGCCTAATAAGGAATACTTTTCTCTTTGATATGACAGATATTCTCAAAGGATGTAAGCCGACTTCTGAACAGTATGCTACCAGCAACGTGTGGAAATAAACAACCATTTATCTCTTTTGCATAGATAACGTTAAACTGAACTTTACCTATGTATGCTAATCTACAACCTTGATATCCTAGAGAAACTTTACATTCCAAAGGGATTATTCCCCCTTCCCCCAAATTAGACATAGCTGGATTTTAAATAAATTTCCTCACTGGAATTCTGAGTAAGAGGTTGACTTGTTGCAGAGGGCTTTTTTATGATCTGGATGTATTGACTTTTAATTATGTACTGTTTAACAACACAAATAGGGCTGTCATTCCCATCAAGAGCTAGTTACTGTGCACCCTCTATATTATACATTGCTGTTTTTCCCGCTTCCATTATCTTATTATTTTATATGCCGTGCATAAAAATGAGAAAGTTTTTGTTTCAGCTGACACAAAATAGATCATACATAATTGCTGCAATAGTCTTATAGAATCATAGGGTGGGAAGGAACCTTGGAAGTCTTCTAGTGCAGCCTCCTGATCAAAGCAGGAGACCTTATACCATCCTGGTCAAATGGTTGTCCAGTATTTCTGAAAATCTCCGGTGATGGAGCGCCCACAACTCTGAAAGCAAAGTTGATTAATTGTTTTCACTGTCAGAAAATTTATCCTTGTCTAGGTTGGATTTCTCTTTACCAATCTTTTGCCCCTTACTTCTTGTCCTCTTCTTAGGTACTTTGGACAACAAGTCGACTCCCTCTTCCCTATGACAGCCCCTCAAGTACTGGAAGACAGCTGTCCTGTCTCCCCAAATCCTTCTGTGATGACTTTGGCTGCAGATATTCCAATCCAAAATGGTGCAAACAGACAACTTTAAACTATAAATCCAACAAAGCAAGATAAGGTAATAAATCCGGCATGGCAAGATAAGGAGTTCGAGAAGTGAAATCACATGACAGTAAATGTAACCAGTTCATGGAAGGATGCCATTAACTAAGATAACAGCGGCCAACATTGAATAAACTCAATGTTTGTTCCCAACAAATGATCCTTCCCCAGATTGTCCTTTAAACTACCTTCCCAGGTGTGCCTGGTTAAGGGAATCAGGGCCCTTTCCTCCCTTGTAAGCCATGCAACCCACGTTGCTCTCTTCTCCATTCTTCCCTAGGATGTGTGCCCTAGGATGAAGAAGGGGTAGGCCTTGGTCTTCCTCTTCCCTGCTCTGCCCAGCCTAACTTTGCCCTTCCCTAGTTTCCTCTGCAGCCAACAGAGCCACTCTCCTGCTCCCTCACAGCTGTTTGTCTTCCTCCTCAGATTCAGACTCCAATGGGGGTATGACACCTTCTCTTCAATAGGCTAGACATAGCTAACACTCTCAACTTCATCATTGATGAGGCTGTGATTTTCTAGAACCAATTGCATATGATCAGTCCACATGACTTTACCAAGGCTACTGGACAGGTTTATGAAAAACCAATCTTTATAATGATTCCATACATAGGACCACACAGCAGTTCTAAATGTTGTGACAAGGCAGCATTCAAAAAATGTGCAATTTTTCTTCACACACACTAACTCGAGTAACTCATCACCTGCAAAGCAAAAGAGAACTCAGGGTGTTTGTGATGGAGAGGGGGAAAAATCAAGATGGAGGCCACAACCTCATGATCAAAGTCTCTCCACCCTATTATGTGTCTCACACATGGAATTCATGTTCAAAAAGTGATGGGATTTGATCACATTGACTTTGAAATTATCTGAAAAGCAGGCTGCAAGAGTAACTCTCTTTTCCTTCACTGAACAAAATCCTGCCATAAACCCTAACCCGAACCCTAACCCTACCATTAAACTGGAGAACCTAAAATCACAGGGCTGAAAGGGACCTCAGAGGTCTTCCAGACTGACTCCTTTCTCCTGGCAGGAGACTCATACCATCCCAGTCTATTTCTGAAAACCTCTCCTGATGTTCAGAACTCTAGGAGGCAAGCTGGTCTATTGATTAATTGTTCTCATCTCAGGAAATTTGTCCTCCCTTCTAGATTGGAGCTCTTTTTAACAAGCTTCCACTCATTAGGTTTCAGGGCAACAGAATACAGTTAATCTCTTTGTATAATGTTTTAATTTATTGATAATTCATGGCTACCATCTTAACTTTGTGACCCCTCTGCAAGGGACCCCCTGAGAAATATAAAGATCTGCAAGAAAAATTTAGGACAATTTTTTAAAGTTGAAGTTCGAATGTTATAGGCCACATTATTCAAATTGGAATAAACAGACAAATAAAAACTCCTGTTTTTATCCAAATAAAAACTCCTGTTAAGTCAGTGTTAGCCTTTTCCTCCTTTTTTTTTTTTTTTTAAAAAAAATCACCCTTCCATTAAAAAGCTGTGATTTCTAGTGGAAAACACAACACTTTCCATGAGACGAGGACTCAGAAAACAAAATCCTTAGTCAATCCTTAGTCAATTGAGGAGCAAATAAAGCACAACATACTGATGAAAAAGACTAGTTTCCTAACTATGCTTACTTTGTATGGAACCTTCTGCACTAAATGGGACCCTCTACATGATAAGCATGCATGGGTTTCTTTGTGTTTACAGCCAGGTTCAAAGATAATTATTGATCTATTTTGCTTTTTGTATACTGAAAGGGGAAAATGCTTAATATCCTTTCACAGTTTCCATAGGTTACCTTGGTTAAGTAGATTAGCCTCCAGCATTAGTATGTATATTTCAGCATAAGACACTGTGTGCCCATTGGAACTTATTATGAAATAATAATGTTAATTTATGCTTGCTGAATCCAGAATTCGTTGGTCTTTCTTTTTCTGTTTAAGACTATGTGTTTGTATTTGTCTGTATGTACAGAAGGATTTTGAATCTCAGAAGATGGTTTGTGTGTATAGATACAGATGGAGGGGACAATTACTCTTTTCAAATGGGTGGATTTTAATTAACTTTATTGAAATGCTTGTCCTGGACAGGTATTATAGACCATATTTCCTGAGGTGAAAAGTTCTCCGGGACTGGTTTCAGGATTGGTCATAAGGAACCCTAATTTTCAAAATAGGTAAGCTTGTATACAGGATTTCTGTGTTATATCCATCTTCCTAATTGGGGAGATTGTGATAAATTCAGGTATGACTTTTCAAGTGCAAACAATAATCTTTTTAAGGACAAGAAGAACTCAATTTACATATGCAAAGATAAAGTCTCATGAAGATAGACACGAGAGGCCTCTCAGGGCCAAACTATAGTGGCATTAATTTCATTTATTAATTAATGCAGTCAAACCAATCTCACTAATGTTCCCATCTGTGCATTGTTATGTAAATAGCAGCTGCAAATTTGCCTGAGCAAATTAAGGCTGCTCCCATCAAAGATGCATATACAGTATGCAACTGCTTCAAAACTTTTCAAATTTGGTACTTGATGCATTTTAAGGTGAAAATCTTGTCCTGGTACTCTGCTTTCTCTCTGTATTTGACACGCAAGATAGAACTTGCTGCCGTTGGCATCCCCATGACTTGCTAATCCTTTGGACTTAAATAAAGGGTTACATGGTAAATCTCGTGGTTTGCGCCATATTCGTCATTTTTAGTACCTGTCGTGCCTCCTGGAATTAATGAGCAATTATCATCTTCAAGAAGATGATTTCTCCTGAGTACTAAGAGAGATCACCCTTGAATTCGACTGGGCTGTTTAAGGCCATAATTCTCTATCTTTACTGATAGAGGACTGACAGAGCATAGATTTTTATCTTCTTTGTGAAGAAAGTTTCCATTTTATCTTAGTTTGCAATTGGAGATCTATTTCACTCTCTGCACCTTGATCATTTCAGTTTGCGCACCTTTATCCAGGCTTCAACATTTTTCTTTCTAATTTCTATTCTCTACTTTCATTGCAACAGTGACAGGAAGGTTGTTCCCTACAACAACCAGTCTACAAGGTAGGCTGGATTGTCACCCACTGAATCTGTATGCTTCTTCTTCTTCTTCTTCTTCTTCTTCTTCTTCTTCTTCTTCTTCTTCTTCTTCTTCTTCTTCTTCTTCTTCTTCTTCTTCTTCTTCTTCTTCTTCTTCTTCTTCTTCTTCTTCTTCTTCTTCTTCTTCTTCTTCTTCTTCTTCTCTCCTCCTCCTCCTCCTCCTCCTCCTCCTCCTCCTCCTCCTCCTCCTCCTCCTCCTCCTCCTCCTCCTCCTCCTCCTCCTCCTCCTCTTCCCTAACTATGGTGAAACACAATAGAAGGAAAAAAGAGTACTATATATATTGCCTTGTGAGGGAAGACAGAACAGAATCTAACAAATTACTGTAGAAGTGTTAGATAACATTATGTACTTGTCATCAAAGATCAAATTATCAGTTTGGATGATGTGATGGATTACAGGTGGGAAGGGTTTAAAATATACATCTGGAGAACCTCAATGGTGGTTCAGAGCAACTTAAGCAACTGCTTGTTCATAGGTCTTGGGTCTTAGTTTATGTTATACCTGAGCACAGCTTTGCTATAGATCAGATAGATTACTCTGGAATCAGCTGTACAGAATAGATTTGCTTTGCTTTGACTACATTTTATTCTTCTGTAATCAAAGCCAGGCTTTAGAGACATGGAATATACCCATGTAATTCTACAATAATAATTTCATTCAAACACAGTTGCCATGACAACTAGCCAAAATAGTACATTCAGTGTAATAGTCTGTAAATCCTAATCAATAAGTTTACAATAACTCAGCAACGTGCCCTATGATTACAACCATAGTTAGATCTTCTTTAATATATAAAATTGCTTCTAATGCAACCTGTGGTAATATCAAGGCTTTTCTTAATCCTCATCTCCCTGGGTCCTATTTATCAATAGTCAAAGTACAGGTTATCCACTAATAAAGGATTTCTGTAACCTTTTCTCATAAACCTGATCAATTTGATTTCCACAAAGGCCTATGCCATCAAAATTGCTAGTGAAAAAGCCTCTTGGCTTTTACAAGTTTCAGGCTGATCCTGAGAACTATAGCACCTTGTAAAGTCTGTTTTTATTATTCCAGAAATCTCTGCAGGCAAAGACTTTATGATAAGAGAAACAAAAGTGTTATGAACTAATAAAACGCTTAAATAAAGTTTTATCAAACCTTTAGAAAAAGCAGGGTTCTAATCCTGCGCTTCTGATTGGCCGATAATAGCGATATTGGATTGGTCCGATCAGGAGAATCTGATTGGCTGTTAACGAGCCACTCTCATTGGTTCAAGGGGTTAACACTCCACGTTTCTTATTGGTTACTAATCAGCAACCTGCCCTATAAAAGGGCTGCTACTGCCCTAGGTTTTTGCTCTGTTCAGAATGATTAATAAAGAGTGGAAGTTCACTGTTCACTGCCTCGTCTCTGTTCCTTGCGCCCATGCGCGGAACTTAACACTGGCGACGAGGATGGGATATGGAGACATCAGAGCTGACTGAACCTACAGAGCACCAAACAGAGCACATGGCAGAAGGCACATTGACAGCGGAAACCATGTCCGGTGGCGCCATACCACCCACTCCATTTGACCCAGCACAAGAAGACTGGGACTCGTACATGGACCGGTTCCAGATGTTTCTGGAGACCAACAACTTGAAGGATGCCACTATGGGAAAAAAGCGAGCGGTATTCCTGACCCACTGCAGACCTGCCGTTTTTAAGATAGCCAAGGCACTGGCGAAAACGGCTGAGGTGAAATCCATGGACTGGGACGTCCTTGAGCCCCTCCAATGGGCCCACTATGCACCTACCGTACCAACGCTTGTCCGAAGACATGAATTTTACCAGAGAGACCAGTGGAAAGGAGAGAGTGTTGCAGATTTCATCGTGGATCTCCAGAACCTGGGAGGCCTCTGTGGGTTTGCTGACCTTGAAGAAGCTCTAAGAGACTGAATAGTTCTGGGATTAGATGCACCACATGTGCAAAGTAAGCTGATGGCGAAAGGCGACATCAGCCATGTTAGGGATAACATTGTTTACCCTAACTGGTTTAGGTAAAATAATAAATATGTAAACATGGTTTATAAGTTAAATTGTCTGCAACTTTAAATATAGGAATGTAATTAAGGGAGTGGTTGTGAAAGCACCATAAAAGAAGCAAGGAACGTCAGCTTGCTCTCTCTGGCTTTGATGATCCCTGATTACTGCATGGACTAAAGACTGCGTTACTCGAACGGGAGAGAGACAAAGGACTGATTTGTAAGTGAACTGACATAGGATATTCTACACGGACTTTGCTAACTGAATATCCTTGAATGGACTGACTAAATGATACATGACTAATGGACTGTTATTTTGACTATGCTATGAACTCGTAATGGAATAAACTATATTTTTGATAGCACAAGCGTATCTGTTATTTTTACTGTATGTTAATAAACATACAAACTTATATCACTCATTTATCTGTGTGCCTATCTGACTAACGCTGCACATTCTGTTTAGCTTGTCTCCTTAACCTTGGTTGGGAACCCAGGCTTAACAAGCCTTGCAGATACCATCGCTGATGCGACTGCAGCAGAAGCAACCAGGAAGTCTGCTGCCCGAATGCGCCACACCAACGCACCGCTTCACCAACTTACCAGCGAAACCTCACCTCGCCTAGAGAGACACACAACGGCAACCCACCATGAGGAACTCGAGTCATCATCAAAAAGTGATGAGGAAGAGGTCAACCGGCTCCGGTCTGAACGTGACCAACGCCACCAGCGTAATCAAAGACTACAGCATCAATGCGCAGGTTGTGGGGCAAACCACCTGCGATCAGACTGCAAATTCCTTGACGTGCTCTGCCATGTTTGTGGGAAGAGGGGCCACATCGGAAAGGTCTGTAGAAGCAAGCAAGGATCCAGCCCATTTCAGAGGGGGACCAACTACCGCCAAACCACAGGAAATCGCCCTGTGAGTCGGGAACATTTGAACCACCAATGGAACAACCACTCCTACAGAAATAAACCACTGGCCAATTCAACGAAATGAGAAGAGGCACACCAAACCATTACAATTGGTCACGCCTCATCACTAGATGCAAAGAAGATCCGAGTGAAGGTCGCCATCGAAAACCAGCCCTGTGTGATGGAAGTTGATTCAGGATCGTCCCTCTCGATGGTTTCCTGGAAGACCCTTAAACAATTAATCCCTGCCGTCCGGCAGCAAGACCTCAGAACCCAAAGAATCATACTCAAGGATTATCAAGGAAACCAAATTCCGGTCGTTGGATCCAGCCTAGTCCAGGTCTCATTCAAAAATCGTACTGCATCTTTACCATTGACCGTCGTCGACCGTGATTGGCCTAGCTTGTTCGGCCTTCAATGGTTCACCCCACTCGGGATCGAGGTAGCCGGCATTCACCAAACCAGAAGTGACGACTGGGAGGAGGCCTTCATCCAGGAATTCCAGGACGTCTTTGCAGACAAACTAGGCGAGTACAAGGGGACCCCGATATCATTTAACCTTAACCCTGAAGTAGCCCCCATCCGACTTAAGCCTCGTCGGGTACCTTTTGCCCTTAAACCAAAGATCGACGAGCAGCTTGATAAATTAATAGCCCAGGGTGTTTTAGAACCAACAGACCACGCTCGTTGGGAAACCCCAATCGTAACACCCATCAAACTGGATGGATCGTTAAGGATTTGTGGGGACTACCGAGCCACCCTGAATCACACCCTTCAACAGAACGCTTACCCAGTGCTGGTGGTACAACACCTTCTCCATTCCCTGGGGGGCAGAAAAGTCTTTGCTAAATTGGATTTAGCACAGGCGTACCAACAACTGCCTGTAGATAAAGAAACAGCAGAGGCACAAATGATTGTTATGCACCGAGGCGCCTTTAAGTGCAACCGACTCCAATTCGGAGTTAGCGTAGCCCCAGGGATTTTTCAAAGTTTGATGGAGAGACTCTTGCAGGGGATCAAAGGGGTCGTACCATACTTTGATGATGTTTTAATTGCTGCCCTGAATAGAGAAATACTAGAAGAGCATCTTAAATTGGTTCTCCAGAAATTTAAAGACTCTGGCCTTAAGGTTAAAAAAAAAAATGTCAACTGTGTACAGATAAAGTAGAGTTCCTGGAGTACCTAATCGATAAACAAGGCATTCACCCCACCAATAGTTAACTAAAAGCAATCAAGAACGCCCCAAGACCCAGATCTCCAAGCTTTTCTGGGGCTCATTAATTTTTACAATATCTTCCTGCCCCACAAAGTGACCGTAGCTGAGCCCCTACATAGAGTTCTCAACAAAAAAGCAACCTGGGTCTGGGGACATCAAGAGGAGAACACGTTCCGACAAGTGAAAAACTTATTAACCTCAGATGCTGTTTTAATGCAGTATCATGAGACTTTGCCTTTAACAATTACATGTGACACGTCACCATTTGGAGTAGGAGCCATTTTGAGCCATGTGTTACCAAACGGTAGTGAGGCCCCTATTGTCTATTTTTCAAGGACCCTATCAAAGGCTGAACGTAACTATAGTCAAATCGATAAAGAGGCTCTTGCTGTTGTATCTGCTGTGAAACGGTTTCATGAATATGTATATGGATGAGTTTTTACTATTGTTACTGACCACAAACCTTTGCTGGGGATTATAGCGGGAGACAAGCCAACCCCCTATATATTATCACCTAGAATGACTCGCTGGTCAGAGTTTTTGGCTGCGTACAACTATAGACTGCAACACCATCCGGGAAAAGCCATTCCCCACGCTGACGCACTGAGCCGTGCACCACTTCTGGAAACCGTCGATGACCCAGCTCCAACCCTTTCGACTCTCCAGATTGAAACGCTACATTCACTGCCGCTAACAGCTAGAGACATTGCGATCAAAACAAAACGCGATCCTGTCTTAGCGCGAGTTCTTAGCTGGGTCGAATGGGGATGGCCAGTAGAACAAACCCCTGACAACTTCACCCCCTTCAAGAACCGGCAAACAGAACTTTTTTCGCAAAAAGGCTGCATCCTATGGGGGGATAGAGTCGTCATCCCAGAGTGGTTACAACGAGCAGTATTAAAAACACTGCATGAGGGTCACCCCGGCATCGTGCGTATGAAAGCGCTCGCACGAAGCTATGCGTGGTGGCTGGGCATCGACAAACAGATCGAAGCCTGGGTAAAGACTTGTTTAAAATGCCAAGAAGTTAGCAGTGCCCCACCTTAAGCAACTCCAACAGAATGGGAAACACCCCGGGTACTGTGGTCCCGCACCCACATTGACTTTGCGGGACCTACTAAGGGACATACGTTCCTCCTAACAGTGGATGCCTGTTCCAACTGGCTCATGGTCCACGAAATGAAGAGTACTACAACCAAGTCCGTCATCCGAAAATTGAACAGGCTATTCGCGACGCATGGACTGCCAGACGTTCTGGTCTTTGACAACGGACCCCAGTTTACCGCTCTACCCTTTGAACAATCCTTAGCGGACTGGGGTATTCGCCATGCACTTACTTTGCCAGTGCACCCTGCGGCTAATGGTAGAGCCAAGTGCATGGTACAATTCGTTAAAAAAACTCTCTACAAAATGGACTATAGGGACATTGAAGATAAAATAAACAGAATACTTCTTCTCCAACACATCACTCCACACAGCATCACCAACAAGACTCCAGCTGAACTGTTGATGGGACGCAAACTCCGTTTCCACCTCGACCGGCTTCACCCGTCTTACGAGCCAGAGAAACCCTGTGGATCTAGCAGAAAATGCCGCATATTCAAGATAGATGACTTAGTTTTCGCCAGAAACCTTTCCGGCGAACCGTTGTGGGTCGAGGCAACTGTAATTCAAGCCACCAGACCCAGGTCGTACCATGTGAAAACCTGTGATGGAAAAATATGGAAATGCCATATAGATCAGCTTCGCTCGAGGCTACAACCCAGTTTCCGTGACTCCGTTAACTCCCAAACTGAGGGGGGAGGGGATGTTGAAGAAACTGAATTCAAGATGGTGGAAAGCAGGAGCGAAAGAAGTCAGCAATCGGGCGTGACAAATGAAGAAGAATCAGGGAGGGGAGTGTCCTCGCCACAGAAGAACACCTCAACAGAAGCAAGCCCGCAAAGTTCGGAGGACAACAACGAGAACATTAGCGGCACCGAGTCATCCAATGAGGATACGGAACCACCGATACCTGATTTGCCCAAAAATGTCCCGCCGAAACTGGATTACCGACAGGAACCAGTGGGAGAGCGTAAATCTAATAGACGGTCAAAACAACCTTCATACCTCAGGGATTACGTCACCACACCCCTTAAATGGAACCCAGGGGGAAGGGCTGTTATGAACTAATAAAACGGTTAAATAAAGTTTTATCAAACCTTTAGAAAAAGCAGGGTTCTGATCCTGCACTTCTGATTGGCCGATAATAGTGATATCGGATTGGTCCGTTCAGGAGAATCTGATTGGCTGTTAACAAGCCACTCTCATTGGTTCAAGGGGTTAACACTCCACGTTTCTCATTGGTTACTAGATCAGCAACCTGCTCTATAAAAGGGCTGCTGCTTCCCTAGGTTTTTGCTCTGTTCAGAGTGATTAATAAAGAGTTGAAGTTCACTGTTCACTGCCTCATCTCCGTTCCTTGCGCCCATGCGCAGAACTTCACTAGGAATGGATGGTTTACTACACGGAGTCAGTATCATTTCTCTCACTTTTCCTTTGGTTTTTTTTTTGGAGAAACTTTTAACTTGAAAGAAAGAAAGGAGAAGAAAAATGAAAAGAAAGAAAGAGAAAAGAAAGAAAGGAAAGGAAAGGGAAAGAATGAAAGAAAAAAAAGAAAAAAGAAAGAAAGAAAGAAAGAAAGAAAGAAAGAAAGAAAGAAAGAAAGAAAGAAAGAAAGAAAGAAAGAAAGAGAAAGATCCACCAAATTATGTTTGAAAGAGAAAGATAGCCAAGGGGATTTTGAGTCACTCTTTTTATATCCTGCCTTCACATTCAAAATGACTAGTTATTATTAAAATATAACAACAAAAAACAAAATTTTAAATTAATCAAAAGCACTCTTAAAAAAACATAGTTTCTCACAGTGAGAGACTGGGGGAGAAACACAACTCTGAAGGGAGTACTCCAAAAATAATAGCCTAAAAGTGATGAAAGTACTCATTTACATGCCAGAGAAGCAAATTTCTAATATTAGAAACATTTTCAGAAGGGATTCTTCTGAAGATTTTAATCCCTGGATAGCTTTAGAATGGGAGCCATGATTTTTGATAGGCTAGGGGTGTCAAACTCAATTTCATTGAGGGCCGCATCAGGGCTGTGGTTTACTTTGGGGGGACTGTGTGGGTGTGGTCAACTGGGTGGATGTGGCTGACTGGGTGGGTATGGCCAGCTTGACGCCACTCATTGGGCATGGCCAAATGCATGGGCATAGCCAGCTTGACACCACTCCCCAATCTGCTGGGATTTTTCCTTTTCGCAGTGGGTAGACCAGGCCGAAGCCACACTGTCCCAATGTTTTCTCTTTGCATTGGGTTCACTGGGCCGAAACGATGCAGGCTGGCTCCTTATATTATGCAGGATATCCCTGCAGGCCAGATCTGACCACCTCGTGGGCCACATCTGACCCACGGGCCTTGTGTGTGACACCCCTGAGATAAACTTCAAGTAAAAATAAATATAAGGCCCAGTGTTGAGAATATTTTCTCCATTAGAATTTCCTGAACTGAGTGATCATGCAAAGTTACATAGTCATTCCAGGGAGCTATACTAACAACAAGAAGAGGATTCCAACTGCTGGAAGCAAAACCAGCTGTGCTAGGCTCAGAATGCACCCAGTTCTTCATTATCATTGGCCATCAGAAAGAGCAAAACGAAAAGTCACATGGATTCAGATATAGGCCTCCCTCATTGCCTCCCCCCCCCCAATTCTCTCAAGCTAACCAAAGATATTAGAAGGAGATAAGTGGCCATTTATGTTAGTGTTGTGAATCAATAAATGCTTAATAAAGATCATTAAGAGCTTGAAGTAAAGTGCAGGGTTCTGGCCCTGCACTTCTGATTGGCCAATAATAGCGACATCAGATTGGTCCATTCAGGAGAATCTGATTGGCTATTAACGAGCCTCTCCCATTGGTTATGGAGCTAGTGCTCCCTGTGTTTTCATTGGTTAAATAAGTTAAGAGTTGCCTATATAAAGGGGCCAGTCGTGGCCATTGAGCTGAGCTGTTTTCACATGTAAATAAAGAGTTGAAGTTCACTGTTTCACTTGCTCGTCTCCATCCTTGCACCCATGCTCAGAACATAACAGTTAGGTAGCAATATGGAACCACATTAAGATACCTACTAACCTGACAATAGTGCCAGAGAATATGGCTATAGCATTGATCATTCCCTTCTTAATTTTCCTCCAATGCCCCTTCTCAGACATTAGAGGCCTACACTGCACCTCTTTTCATTGTTACAGTCCCTTCTGAGCTTTTAAATAGAACCAACATTATGCACGGCAAAATCTGTAGCCCAGTTTTGAGGCTGGTAAGAAGAACAGCAATTTTTCTGCTCCCATGTCCCCTGTTAAACCCACCTTTCTGCCTGAGCTTCAAAAGCACGAACAGTTAACTCATCAAGTTCTCCCCTCTGCCAGAGCACAATTTAATTACCTAGGTGGGCAAATTGCCACTGGTAGTTCATTTCGTCCGCTATGTGAACCAGAAGCACATTTGCCTAAAAAAGCAAAAAGCCTCATCCCTATTGTTTCATTCTACTTGTGTTGCAATGAGAATCCTATTTCCTCCTGGCCGACCCCTCTCAACCCATGAGTATTAGAAGTAGAAGTAGAATTCTTTATTGGCCAAGTGTGATTGGACAAACAAGGAATTTGTCTTTGATGCAAGTAACCTCAGAGTACTTGCACCAATTAGTACTCATCCATGAGTATTGTGGCAGCAATCGCTAAGCAGCGGAACCTTTTTGGCCCAGCCAGACCTACTAATAGTTTAGGAACTCATGCAGTGTGTGGGGAGGGGGAGAGGGAGGAGGAGAGGAAGATGGAGGGAGAGGGAAGGAGAGATGGAGGGAGGGAGAATGTATGCTGCAGGGAGGACTATTTGTATTCACATACTCCATCATGATCTGAGCAACTTTTCACTTCTTTTATTTGCTAATTAATCTTTAGCATCTTCTCAGTGTTTGTTTTAAGATGTCAAATTTATGCATGTGGGACTAGAAAAGCAGCACATCGTCCTTGGCATATGCTTATCGTACAGGTGCAACCCTGCTTTCTATTCAGAGACTGGCTGTGCACAAGCACAGCTTTCCCATGAAATGAGGGTAACTGGCATCAAAATAAGTGATTTGCAAAGAAGTGATCTCTAAGACATATGTAAATCATCCTGACCAAAAGTATGTAAAAAGGTTAAATCATGGCAACACCAGCTTGGATTTGCTGTACATATATACATGCAGAGACATACATATAAACATACACAATATACATACGTATACATACTTGCAATATTTCTCTCTCTCTCTCTCATCTATCTATCTATCTATCTATCTATCTATCTATCTATCTATCTATCTATCTCCCTCCCTTCTTCCCTACCACCTACCTCTCTATCTACCTACCTACCTACCTACCTACCGCCTTCCCTCCCTCCTCCCTCCCTCCCTCCTCCCTCCCTCCCTCCCTACTTACCTCCTACCTACCTACCTACCTCCCTACCTCCTTCCTATCTCCCTACCTTCTATCTATCTATCTATCTATCTATCTATCTATCTATCTATCTCCCTCCCTCCCTCCCTCCCTCCCTCCCTCCCTCCCTTCTTCCCTACCACCTACCACCTACCTCTCTATCTACTTACCTACCTACCTACCTACCTACCGCCTTCCCTCCCTCCTCCCTCCCTCCCTACTTACCTCCTACCTACCTACCTACCTACCTCCTTCCTATCTCCCTATCTTCTATCTATCTATCTATCTATCTATCTATCTATCTATCTATCTATCTATCTCCCTTCTTCCCTACCACCTACCTCTCTATCTACCTACCTACCTACCTACCTACCTACCGCCTTCCCTCCCTCCTCCCTCCCACCTCCCTCCCTCCCTACTTACCTCCTACCTACCTACATACCTACCTACATACCTCCCTACCTCCTTCCTATCTCCCTACCTTCTAGCTATCTATCTATCTATCTATCTATCTATCTATCTATCTATCTATCTATCTCCCTCTCTCCCTCCCTCCCTCCCTCCTTCCCTACCACCTACCTCTCTATCTACTTACCTACCTACCTACATACATACCGCCTTCCCTCCCACCTCCCTCCCTCCCTACTTACCTCCTACCTACCTACCTACCTACATACCTCCCTACCTCCTTCCTATCTCCCTACTATCTATCTATCTATCTATCTATCTATCTATCTATCTATCTATCTATCTCCCTCCCTTCTTCCCTACCACCTACCTCTCTATCTATCTACCTACCTACTTACCCACTGCCTTCCCTCCCTCCTCCCTCCCTCCCTACCACCTCTCTCCCTCCCTCCCTACTTATCTCCTACCTCCCTACCTCCCTACCTCCTTCCTATCTTCCTACCTTCTTTCTTTCTATCTATCTATCTATCTATCTATCTATCTATCTATCTATCTATCTATCTATCTATCTATCTATCTATCATTTATATCACATGCAACATACATGCACACACATCAGATTGCAAATGCTTGCTGGGAAAAACCTTCAAAATGTTTCTCCCTTAGATTGTGTAGGAAAAAGACAACAGTCACAAAAGGGGGCTTCTCCAATAGCTGTCTTTTCCCAGGGGGATCAGGAACACCTGAAAAACAATTCCAGAGTATTGGAAACCACTTCTGTATATATATATATTTCTTTCTTTTCTATTTTTCTTCAACTTTTTTTTCTTTTGTAATTTTTGCTTTTTCTTTGATTGCTTTCTTTCTTTTTTTACACTTTATATTAGTTTGTGCTAGGTTTTTTTTCTTATTGCTTAAAATATTTCATAAAAGTTATATTAAAAATGATAAACAATTGTGAAGCAGTTGATTATAAAAAGTCATCTGAAAAATGTCAGGTAACTTTACAAATACCTATTTTTTAAAAATGAAACAAATATTGGAAAACGTTAGTTTGTGAACTAAGAAAAGAATATAAGCCCTCATGGGACTTTAAAATTCAGAGACAGGCACCTTGTTCATAACTGGAATAGCAGTCATTGAAAAGAAGAAAATGTTGTCTATTGAAGTTGCTGTCCACAATGCGAGGATACCAGTATTAATATTATTATATATACAATAAACATGTGTATATAATGAATTGGAGGGATTGTGGCTTTATATGACTGCCCAACTCACACAAGATGACTTCAGGTGGCTTACAAAATAGATAGATAAATGAATAAATAGATGATAGACAGATGATAGATTAAAAAATCACAGTTCACAAGGGAAGATTAGACTTTACAATCTACTAGTTTCTAGAAAGGGATGCAGTGGTTCAGTGGTTAAGATGCTGAGCTTGTTGATCAGATCAACAGTTCGGTGGTTCAAATCCCTAGCGGAGTGAGCTCCCGTTACTTGTCCTAGCTTCTGCCAACCTAGCAGTTCGAAAGCATGTAAAAATGCAAATAGAAAAACAGGGATCACTTTGGTGGGAAGATTACAGTGTTCTGTGCGCCTTTGACGTTTAGTCATGCCAGCCACATAATGACGAAGATGTCTTTGGACAGCACTGGCTCTTTGGCTTTGTAATGGAGATGAGCACCGCCCTATAGAGTCGGAAACGACTAGCACGTGTGTGTGAAGGGAACCTTTACCTTTATTAAAAAGGTTCAAATAAATTATGCCAAGGTGGAAATATTGAAATTTATAAGTTATACAGTTATACTAACTTGAGTTAGACCCTTGGTCCATCTAATCAACCCTGATTTTAGGCAACTCTGTGTCTGGATATCAGAATTTTTTCCAGTCTAGTTTGGAGATGTTGGAGATTCAATGAGGCATCTTTTACAAATCAAACAATGACTATTCATTGCACTTTACTTTACAATGACTATTCATTGCGCTGCACTTTAAGGAGGTTGTGGTCTGCCCTCTTCTTAAGAAGTCATCACTGGATTCTACCTGGTGGGTAATTTCCAACCTGTCTCCAATCTTCCCTTTTTGGGGAAGGTTGTTGAGAAGGTGGTTGCATGGCAGCTCCAGATGTTTCTGGATGAAATAGATTATCTTGACTCCTACCAGTCAGAATTCAGGCCTGGATTTGCAACAGAAATGGTATTGGTCACACTTTTGGATGATCTCTGGCAGGAGCAGTATGGGGGTGGTGCATCCATCCTTGCTTTACTTGACCCCTCTGCGACTTTTGATACCATCGACCATAGTTTTCACCTGGAGTGGCTTCAGGGGAAGGGAGTGGGAGGCCTTGTGCTATCCTGGTTTACTTCCTTCCTCTGCAACCACTCTCAGTGTTGATAGGAGGGGAGCGATCCAGCCCTCTCCCACTGCATTGTGGGGTTCCACAGGGCTCAGTACTCTCTCCACTCACGTTCAACATTTATATGAAGCTGCTGAGTGAGATCATCTGAGGAACTGTCTTTTGCTGATCACATTTACCAATCCATCAGAGTGGGGAGGTAGGGAATGTTGCAGGTCCCATCCCCAAGGGAGATACACCTGGTGGGACCCAAAAGAAGGTCCTTTTCAGTGGTGGCTCCCTCTCTCTGAAATTCCCCCAGAGATTAGAATGGACCCTACTCTAATACTCTTCCGGAAGGCACTAAAAACCTGGTTCTGCCAGCGGGCCTGGGGAACCCAGAGCGGGATGGAGCCTATTAAATGGCTCATATGATCTGCTGTCGACAGGGCAGGGAGATTTTATTATATTATACTATATTAATTTATTTGATTCTTTTTATTAGTTCTATTGTTTTAAATGTGGTTTTATATTCTGTAAGCTACTTTGAGTCACAATGGGTGAATAGACAGCAATATAAATTCAGTCAATCAATAAATATTCAATATGGTCTAAGACAACTTGCCATGACAACTTGCTATGGCCAATTCACCCCAGCTGTCTTGCCATGACTCACTGAAGCCAATTCCCCTGACCAAGTCCGCCAGGGACAATTCAATGTGAGATAACACAAGAGAGGGACAAGTGAATTGCAGTGACATACACCTTGTCTTGCTTTAAGATAGGTTTCAATCTTGTCAAGTTAGAAGTTCTTGAGGTTGAAGTGAGGGCAATTCTACTTTTCCCTCTCTTGAGTTATCCCACATTGAATTGTCCCACGGTGGATTGGCCAGGGTGAGATTGTCAAGGTGAGTCGGCTGCATCAAGTTGGCTGCAGTGAGTTGTCCCATTCCATATTCAACAAAGCTATGTTCCCAAATGTGAAATTGCTTCCTTGGGAGGCAAGATTTAAGGAAGAACCAATTGCACCTGATTGGTTTATCTTTAATTCTTGTCATTTATGTCCCAAATGATATTGACTGGGCTGAAGAGAATTTGCTTGACTCAAAAAATGTGAGAAGTAGCAGTCTAAGAGGCTACCTTTCAATTATTTTCAGTGAATTAAAATCAGCATTTGCTCTTCAACATGATGTAATTTAGCATAGCTCTCCAAGTCTCAGAGGTGAAGCTAAATGTGAAGCTTCAACTGACATTATAGCTCCTGACTTCTCTTTACAGATAATAGAATCAGCTTGGATGCAAAATACATCAAAAATGAAAACTGTTTCCAACACAACTGATATTCTAATAATTTGGGGAGACTTTTTTTTATTTTTGCATGTTTATATGAATCAGAGGGCAAAACCTACCAGAGACAATTGGTCTAGTTCTCTCTTTTCAGAAATGTTAGTAATGGATCTACTTGTATTTTCTTTAGATTTACCCTGTGCTTGAGATGATGAGCAATAACTCAACACTGAACAAGATCAATCAGTTATTAATAGATGAAAACCAGCTCTAAATACACATTGAGAGGAACAGATATGGACATTGGATACCGTGGCTCATATCTCCACTGTGCTTTTTTAGTAGCAAACATTATATTATTTAATGTTTTGATTACTCATCTAAATGCATATCATGTATCACTTTTTGAGATTGCTCCAAATGGATTCAGGTGGTCATATATTAGTTGTTCTTGCTTTACTTTCATCAGGCAGAGGATATAAATAACGTCACTGAAAGTGCTGGATCTAAATCCTTAAATATTCTGAGGTTGCTCACTTTGGTAAGAGCTGCCAGGTTGCATATACTAATATAAGTGATCTTAGAGAAAGCAGAAGTGGCCTCTGTTACACATAAATCTGGTTGGTTTGATATGCTAAGCTAACACACAACTTCTGGAGTGGGAGATCAGGAGGAACCTTTTCCTACAATTTGCAACCATGGTTTATAATAAACAGAATCCCTTGTATTGTGTGACTCCTGGATGGGTTAATCCATGGTTAGTTGCCTATTCAGGTCTTCAGATATAGAAGTGGGAAGCAAGAGCGGTTTCAGAAGAAATTGGAAGAGATTCAATCTTCTTCTGCCCTACCCAAAGCTGTCTTCCAACCTCCTCCCCATTGGTTATCAAGGTGCTGGAAATTGCAGCTAAATAAAATCTGGAGAAAAACAAGTTTCTTCACTTTTCACCCCGCAAATCTTATATTACCATCCTTGATCTAGAAAGTATACCTTGAGTTCCCAGGAGAGGAAAGCCTGATTATTTCTTTATTACTTTGCTGAAAAACCTAGAATAGATCAAGCAGATCTCTGGATGACAGCAACATATACATTAGCCTTACTGACTGGCTCACTTTGACTGCTAAAGTGAAAAATGCTTGGGGTGAACACAAATGGTCTTTTGCTTGAAAGGACAATAAGTTCCTTAATCAGTTTCCACCCATTGCTTCTTGTCCAAAGATTTTCTGTATGGGCTCTACCCATCCACCGTAAATTCTTTTCTATATACCCATTGCTCTTCTCTTCCCCCAGCTTTGTAATCAAAGTTGTCTACCCTGATTAATATCACATAGATATTCCTCTGAAGAGCCAACAGCAAGGTATTAGTTAGGGACAAAACATAAATACATAACAAATAGATCTGTACACTCCTTGTAGAACTAAAATAGCACTTAAGGGAATCTTAATTGTAAAAAATGACCCAGTTACAGTCAATGGCTATTTGTAGCAATAAAAGGTAAGGCAGATAAATTGGTGCTTTGAAAGTATGAAATTTAGAAAGCGGGAAAGTCCACACCTACTGTGTAACATTTTTGTTGATTCCCCTGTGTGCAAGCAGCAAAATTAGAACGTTAAGAAAAGGACTATATTTAAAAAGCTCCAATGCAAATAAATAAATTATTGTTTGGGCTCAGATTTGATCACTATGATCAGCTATGATTCAGTTAACTACAAACATGAAAGTATGCATCTTGGTAAATCTCGCTCAAGTTAAACTCATATTCTGATGACTTCATAGACACTTGCAGGTAATATTCTTGGGACAATGCTGAAAACATTTGTCATAGTTGCAGAATTATAGATGTAGAATATGCTCCCAAGAGACTTCATGTTATTTTCCCGTGTTGAAATAGTCTTCAAAAACTGTCATCTTTAGTACAATAACCTCACAGACTTTAGTTCATTTATGGGACCCTGTTAGATGGGTCCGTGCATGAAAGAGAGGCAGGACACAGCAGGAATGGTAAGCAGCCTTTATTGAAGTTAGTTCAGAAAAAGCTGCTCAGTTGCGGCAGGCGTCGGCTTTTAAGCCGGCGCTGTCCAAAGCTTCAGCCACTGATGGGACTTCATTTTTCCCACCGGTGGCTGGGCCAATGAGTGGAGTCTGTTAGCCGACTTCACTCTTTGGCCATATTTGGTCATATACAACAGACCCCATTTGCAGGTTTGTTATGAATCTGGTGTTAGGATTCCAAGTAACACACCCATTGAAAGCAGAACTTTGAGGCAGGTAGATTCCTCAAAGAACATGTTCAATGGATACATCATATTGTCACAGCTGGTGACTCTAAAAGTTCCCATGGTTTCCCCATAATTAAAAGAACAAAAGATACCCCTCCCAGCAATGGTGGGATTCAAAACTTTTTAGTACCAGTTCTGTGGGCATGGCTTGGTGAGCGTGCCTTGGTGGGCATGGCTTGGTGAGTATGGCAGGGAAAAGATACTGTTAAATCTCCATTCCCACCCCACTCCAGGGGAAGATTACTGCAAAATCCCCATGCCCTCCCCACTCCACTAACTTCCTTTCCAGCTCTGTTCTCCTGTGCAGGGCAACAAAAGAAGACCCAGCTTATCAGCTGGGACTCGGGAGGCAGATAATAGATGGGGGCAGGGCCAATCAGAGGTGGTATTTATCAATTCTCCAAACTACTCAAAATTTCCGCTATTGGTTCTCTAGAACTGCTGCTGAATCTGCCTCCCAGATGTCACTGGTCACATTGTCCAATGAAAGTAGCTGGCAGGCTACTTGGTCACTCCCCCTTCCACAGCCACTTGTTATGGTTCCCATAGGAAAACTTTTTGTTTTGACACTTATCTAGTCTATCTACTTCCCCCCTCCCTTCACCTCTGAGGGTGCATGGCAACTATGAGGCAGCAAAAGATGGCTTCAGCCAGGTTCGCTTCAGAGTTGACACTGGCTAGCACCAACAACTGTCCTTGGTTTTTCTTTAGTAACCTCTAGACCACAGAACAATTTGTAGTTGGAGGTAAGAGTGGCCCCTTCCAAATGCTGGTTCACAATTAGGTTTAAAGTTTTATATGGAAAGATTTTTTTAATGGTTGGAATGGTCAGATTGACTTGTAGTTTGAATTTTAGATGACTACAAGGTGGTTGTGGCCACAAAATAGCAGTGTATATTTTAAAATAAATGAGCAGATCATACTCCTTCCATAGTTCATACAAGATTTGGGGTGGAGGAAGGAGATTTATCTTCTCTTTGCAAGGGGGATAATTTTTTTTTGACACTGATGAGGACTTGTCTTTCAATGAGTGCAATGTAGCCTGATACCCTATTCCACCCCAGATTCAGATTATATGCAGTGAAAACAAGTCCTTATTGTCTTTCTCAATGGGGAAAGATGGACTGATTGGTAATATCCACTTCCAATCTGGATCATGTTCCCAATCTCTTATTTTTAAATAGAGAATTCCCAGTTGAGTAATTTGTGTCATGTCTAACTTGGCCATTAGTGCAGAATGTAAATGCATTTGTGAGAGATCACCTAGTATAAGAAACACCTGGTACATATTAAGAATTCCATTTTACTGTCCTATCAGTACTGAATATAGTGCAATAAAATGTAATACAAGGGACTCTTAAAAGTACTTCACCTTCCAACCATTAAGCTCCTAAGCAATTCCCTCTCATGGGGAGCATCAGGGGAAAGATAAACAAGTAGCCACAAAGTCATTCATGGGCTAATGATGCTACTTGGAACACTTATCCTTACTATTGTTGTAATCATTATGTCTGCAGCCTGTCAAGTTCTGATAGGTGCCAACCATATAAAGAAAAACAAAACGATCAGATTGCAAAACTCATTGACTTTGATATCTGATCCTGTCTAGACAGCCAAAGTCCCTGTCTCTTAAAGACAGTTTTCACAAGCTTTGCACTGATAATTTGACATAATGCTGGTTTAAGAAGTTGAATGTCTATGCCAGAAGAATGTGTAGAATTAATATATGAATAATCTATAAGTTTATGCTGTTGAAAAATATGAAACAAAATAAATCCTAAACTAGAAATTGCAACTGATCTTGGAGCAGAGAAAAAACAGTGTTATCTGAGCACTGAAGATCAATGAGTGTTAATACAGAATTATCTGTAAGTCTTCATTTTCATTTTCTTCTGACAAATATCTCTCAATCTTTGGAATGATTAACAGATTTTGTGGTTTCAAAACAGGACTCACTAAATGAATATCACAGCTTTTAATTGCAGGAGAATTTAGTTTTGTGGTGTGCTTAGGACTGATGAAGTTATCAAAGTAATGGATATCTCATGACTTTTAGTAAAGGAACAAATATCAGATTGTACTTTTTGACATATTTTCCTAAATTCCAGGAGGATTTCCTTCCAAATGTTACTAAACGACACCTTTCCTTGCTTAGTTAAATATTCTGCACAAGAGTCTATTTTATTTAATTGTTTAGACTAATTCATACAAGAATGAAACTTGATATATCTCCACAATTAAAGACTGTTTCACACCTACACATTCAGCAGTTGATTTTGTAGCATCTTGTGATGGCTTATATACTTGATTTAGTCAGTGGTGCTCCAAAGAAGACATTTTTGGCATAAATTCATCCAAGCCATTGTTCCTATATAAACTTAAGGAACTGACATTTAAATGTAAAAAAGAACATCCACAAAAGTTCTGTATCAATCTCCCTAAATAGCTACCCACTAGTTAATCACCATCAATAAGATCATAAAAATAGATCTGTCTATGCCAGAAGAATGTGTAGAATTAATATATGAATAATCTATAAGTTTATGCTGTTGAAAAATATGAAACAAAATAAATCCTAAACTAGAAATTGCAACTGATCTTGGAGCAGAGAAAAAACAGTTTATCTGAGCACTGAAGATCAATGAGTGTTAATACAGAATTATCTGTAAGTCTTCATTTTCATTTTCTTCTGACAAATATCTCTCAATCTTTGGAATGATTAACAGATTTTGTGGTTTCAAAACAGGACTCACTAAATGAATATCACAGCTTTTAATTGCAGGAGAATTTAGTTTTGTGGTGTGCTTAGGACTGATGAAGTTATCAAAGTAATGGATATCTCATGACTTTTAGTAAAGGAACAAATATCAGATTGTACTTTTTGACATATTTTAGCTATTTTATTCATAATGAAACCCACATTTTCACTTTGCTGCAAGCATTTATCAGCAACACTCCATACAATCAAATGTTTCATTCAGATAGAATAGATCCTTCCTTTTCTCTTAATTTCACAGACTCATAACACGTCTGTTTTTATTTATGTCTTTATATTCATTAATCTGTGTTCTTTATCATTTACTCCTCTAACATTCCAAGTTCTGACCATTCTGTCCATTTGGAGGCACAAGCAGTGACACATGTAATCAAAAAGAAGGTGATAAACACGCAAGAATGAAAACTTTCTAAGGGAATTTCAAAGGCAATCTTGTCCTGGCGGAGTGCTAACCTTGCAAATGCATGGAAATACAAATTTTTGAAATAGGTCCAATACCACTGAAGTGTAATTTTTTCTATCGGAAATTGCAGGCTTAAGCATAGATAATCTAGGGCAATCATTTAATAGCCTTTTCCAATATATATCAAAATATCCTGTAGCTTCCACCAAGATCCTAAGAACCCATTATCATTCTCATGCAAGTGTAACATTTAATGATACAAAATGGGCTATTTTCTAAATCGCAATGAAATTCTTGCTAGCTCAACCAGTGAATTTTTGGTGTTATTAACCTGGTAGCCAAGTTTCCTCAATGATCATTTGATAGCTTATAATTTGTAGTTCCCATGAAGCTTATAATGCACAGAAGAGATATCTGAACTCAAAGACAGCATTTTTGGAAATCAATTATGTCATAGATTCAGGCATGGGTAGAATGAATGGAGACAGTCTTAGTTGGTGAACTTTCAACTCTTTATTGCATAGTGACTTCTAACTTGTATAACAACAACTCTACTTATATAGGTAATGCTAATGTTAAATAACCAATAGGAGCTTGTGAAATGCTAGCTCCAGCACCAATAAGAGTCCTTCGTTAAGGGCCAATCAGATTCTCAGAACCCGACCAATCCCATCTAGCCGCTTAACACCCAATCAGAAGTGCAGGGCCAGAACCCTGCACTTTACCCCAAGCTTGCCTTTATTCAACTATTTACATACATAACACCCCTTCCCCCTGGCTTCACAATTAGTTTGTGACTATGTAGTCCTTTAAATAGGACGGTTGTCTCTTGGGTCTGTCAGATTTTCTTTGGACTGGCTGCGTGCAGTCCCGTTGAGGTAGGGTGTTGTTTTGTAGTGGCTCAGCTTCTCGTTCTGGTGTGATTTCCCTTGGAGCGTACGATTCTTCTTCCTGCTCCATTTCCGGGGTTTCACTTGATTCATCGCTTTCCTGGAACAGGTTTCCTGGCATATCGTCATCTTCTCTTCCTTCCCCCCCTCAGTTTGGTCGCTGGGAAGGTGTTGGCTAGCAGTTATAAGTCATGACTGTAATTGGTCAATATGTCTTTTCCATAGTCTCTCATCAATACATTTTACAATATAGGATCTGGGCCCAGTCTCGCGTATTATCGTTGCTTCAATCCAAACTGGGTCGCCCAATAAATTTCTTGCATAAAGGGGGTCGCCTACCTTGAAGGTATGGTAGCGTCCGCTGGATCCTGGAGGCTTCTCTGGCTCGTAAGCAGGGTGCAGTCGGTCGAGGCAGGAACGGAGTTTTCGCCCCATGAGAAGTTCAGCGGGAGTTCTGCCAGTTTCGCTGTGCGGAGTGATGTGTTGTAGAAGTAGAATGCAGTTTATTTTTTCGTCAAGATTATCATAGTCCATTTTTTGTAAAGTCTTTTTTACAAATTGTACCATGCGTTCTGCTCGGCCGTTGGTAGCAGGATGCGCCGGCGAGGTGAGCACATGGCGGATGCCGTTGTCAGCAAGGTACTGTTCAAACATTAGCGCTGTAAACTGTGGTCCGTTATCGGACACTAGGACGTCCGGCAATCCATGAGTTGCAAAGAGTCTATTGAGGACTTTAATTACTGCCTTGGAGGTTGTATTGGCCATCCGATGAATTTCTAACCAATTAGAGTATGCATCGACAGTCAACAGCAATGTCTGTCCTTTGATCGGCCCTGCGAAATCCAGGTGGATTCTGGACCAGGGTCCACGTGGCGTCTCCCATTCGGTTGGTGCAGCTTTTGGCGGTGCGTTGCTGGTTTGTTGGCACTTGGTGCAGGCCTTGACCCATTGCTCGATGTGTCGGTCCATGCCTGGCCACCATGCGTAGCTCCGTGCGAGAGCCTTCATTCGTACGATCCCGGGATGTCCTTCGTGCAGGATTTGTAACAGCGTTTTTTGGAGTCGTTCTGGGACGATGACTCTATCACCCCAGATAACGCAGCCTTTTTGAGAAAAAAGTTCAGTTTGTCTTGTTTTAAATGGTGCGAAGTCATCTGGGATCTGGTCCAATGGCCATCCACGCTCTACCTAGCCTAGGACTCATGCTAGGGTGTGGTCTCGTCTGGTCTCCCTCGCGATATCTCGAGCGGTCATAGGAGGCGAGTTGAGCGTTTCGATTTGTAACGCCGATACTGTTGGTGCCGGATCGTCGAGGGTCTCTGGTAGCGGTGCTCTGCTAAGTGCATCAGCATGGGGAATGGCTTTCCCCGGTCGATGTAACAATTGATAATTATAAGCAGCTAGAAACTCTGACCAGCGAGTCATTCTTGGGGACAATATATAGGGAGTTGGTTTGTCCCCAGCGATTATCCCCAATAAAGGTTTGTGGTCGGTTACAATTGTAAATGTCCTTCCATATACATACTCATGGAATTTTTTTACGGCTGACACAATTGCAAGAGCCTCCTTGTCTATTTGTCCATAGTTACGTTCTGCCTGGGATAGAGTCTTCGAAAAGTATGCAACGGGAGCCTCATTTCCATTAGGTAGCACATGGCTCAAAATAGCGCCCACCCCAAACGGTGAGGCATCACAAGTTATAACCAAGGGTAATGTTTCATTATATTGCATAAGTACAGAATCAGATGTAAGTAAATCTTTTACATTTCTAAACACTTTTTCTTCTCGGTAACCCCAAACCCATAATGCTTTCTTATCTAATAACCGGTGTAATGGTTCAGCCACAGTCGCCTTATGCGGTAAAAACACATTGTAGAAATTGATAAGGCCTAAAAATGCTTGAAGATCAGTTTTGTTACGAGGTCTGGGAGCATTCCTAATTGCCCTTAATTTACTCTCAGTTGGGTGAATACCCTGACTATCAATGCGATAACCTAGAAATTCAACACTGTCGGTATACAAATAACATTTATCCCTTTTTACTTTCAATCCCGCTTCTTGGAATTTTTTAAGCACACATTTTAAACGATTCTGCAAAATTTTTTTACTAGGAGCTGCAATCAATACGTCATCAAAATACGGAACCATGCCCTTGATTCCCTGTAACAATCGTTCCATTAAACTTTGGAATATTCCCGGGGCCACACTCACCCCGAACTGCAAACGGGTACATTTAAAAGCACCTCTGTGCGTTACTATCATTTGGGCTTGGGCTATTTTATCATCCATGGGCAATTGTTGATAGGCTTGAGCTAAATCTAGCTTAGCGAAAACCTTTCCACCTCCCAGGGAATGAAGGAGGTGCTGCTGCACCACCGGCACTGGATACGTGTTCTGTTGGATGGCATGGTTTAGAGTGGCCTGGTAGTCCCCACAGATTCGGATTGACCCATCTGGTTTAATGGGGGTTACAATAGGAGTTTCCCATGGGGAATGATCAATGGGTTGCAGTACCCCTTGTTTAATTAGTTTGTCAAGTTGTTCATCTATCTTGGCCTTAAGGGCGAACGGAACTCGACGGGGCTTTAAACAGATCAGGGCGACCTTAGGGTCGAGGCTGAACGAAATTGGGGTCCCCTTATACTCGCCCAGACAATCTGCAAAGACATCGCTGAATTCAGACATAAGATCCTCCTCCCACTCGCAATCACCGACTCGGTTCACGCCGGCTAACTCGATGCCGAGTGGCGCAAACCATTGGAGTCCTAACAAACTAGGCCTGTCCCTATCGATGATCGTTAGAGGTAAGTATGCCGTATGCTTTTTAAACGAGATGCAGACTCGACAAGACCCGACCACAGGGATCCGATTCCCTTGGTAATCTTTAAGGATAAGGCGTTGCATTCGAAGGTCTTGGCGTTGGATGGTAGGAATGAGCTGCTTTAATGTCTTCCACGACACCATTGAGAGGGACGATCCCGAATCGACCTCCATGTGGCAAGGTTGGTTCTCTATGGCTACTGTAACTCGAATCTTCTTAGCATCCAGGGCCGAGGCGTGACCTATAGTGATAGTATGGTGAGCCTCTTCTTTCTGCAATGCTCGATATCTGTAGGAGTGGTTTGCTGGGTCTCGCCTTACAGGACGGTTTCCTGCCGATTGGCGAAAGTTGGTTCCCTTTGAGGCCGGGCTTGGTCCTGGTAAACTGCGACAGACTCGACTGATGTGGCCTCGTTTCCCGCACTCGTGGCAGAGTGCGTCGCGGAATTTGCAGTCTGCCCTGGGATGGTTTGCCCCGCAGCCAGCGCAAGGGCGTGAGGTTTTGGGACAAGGGTCCCGGTCGGAACGCAGTCGATGGACCCCTTCTTCGTCGCTGTCTGACGACGAAGAGAGGTCCTCGTAGTGCGTTGTTGCCAACTGCCCTTCTGAGCTGGGTGAGATGTCGCCTGTCAGTGGGTTTGTGGGGTTCCGGCTTTGCCGTAGCTGCGCCGCTGACTTTTTTGTTGCCTCAGCGGCGGTGGCTTCGGCGATGGCGTCAACAAGGCCGATGTCGCCCTTCGCCATTATCTTGCTCTGCACGTTTGGTGCATCTAATCCCAGAATTAGGCGGTCTCTCAATGCTTCATCTAAGTCTGCGAACCCGCAGAGGCCTCCCAAGTGCCGGAGGTCTGCCACGAAGTCAGCCACACTCTCTCCTTTTTGTTGGCTTCGTTGATAGAACTCGTGGCGTCTCACGAGTGTGGGTACGGTTGGCGCGTAATGGTCTCTCAGGAGAGGTTCGAGGTCGTCCCAGCTTATTGCTTTCACTTCTCGAGGCTTTGCGAGGGCTTTAGCCATTTTAAAGACAGCCGGGCCGCAGTACGTCAGGAACAGCGCCCGCTTCTTGGCTGGTGTGGCGTCCTTCAAGTTGTTCGTTTCAAGGAACATCTGAAAGCGATCCATGTAGGATTCCCAATCCTCTTGGGATGGATCGTACGGAGCGGGTGGAACGATGCCGCCGGACATGGCTTCCGTTGGTGGCACCGTTTTTTACACATGCTCTGTTTTTTTCTTCCAAGTTCCTTAAGATCAGATGTCTCCAAATCCCACCCTCGTCGCCAGTGTCATAGATTCAGGCATGGGTAGAATGAATGGAGACAGTCTTAGTTGGTGAACTTTCAACTCTTTATTGCATAGTGACTTCTAACTTGTATAACAACAACTCTACTTATATAGGTAATGCTAATGTTAAATAACCAATAGGAGCTTGTGAAATGCTAGCTCCAGTACCAATAAGAGTCCTTCGTTAAGGGCCAATCAGATTCTCAGAACCCGACCAATCCCATCTAGCCTCTTAACACCCAATCAGAAGTGCAGGGCCAGAACCCTGCACTTTACCCCAAGCTTGCCTTTATTCAACTATTTACATACATAACAAATTACTGTCTCTCTTTATCAGCCTTCCACACAATCTGGCAACTTCCAGGTATGTCAGATTAAAATATCCATTGAGATTCTGGACAACTATGGCGAAGATTTCATGAAAAAAAATCAAACCCATGAAAGATTCTACTATAATAATTTTGCTTTTCTTTAAGGTCGTAATTATCAGGTACAAAGAATAGGACCTCTAAATTGGCGCTAGTTAAAAGTTAACAGAATTCAAAGAAGCGGAGGCTCGACTTGTATCACTTGTGGAAATATAATGACTCCAGGCTGATTCCTCTCTTGACTCCAACACAAAACTCTGCCTGTTCTTCTCCTACATCAGAGGTGGTATTCAGTAGGTTCTGACCAGTTCTGGAGAACCAGTAGCAGAAATTTTGAGTAGTTCAAAGAACTGACTGGCCCCACCCCCATCTATTCTCTGCCTCCCAAGTCCTAGCTGATTGGCTGGGTCCTCTTTTGTTGCCCTGTATAGGAGAATGGAGCTAGAAAGCAGGTTGGTGGAATGAGGAAGGAATGGGATTTTGCAGTATCCTTCCCCTGCTATGCCCACCAAGCCACGTCCACCAAGCCACACCCACCGAACTGGTAGTAAAAATGTTTGAATCCCACCACTGTCCTACATCAATTGCTGATTTTTAAAGTACCGTATAAGATGTTCCTGACAGGGAAAATGGTAGCCTAGTTGTTAAGACATTGGGCTTATTGACCTGAAGGTTGGCAGTTCGAGACTCAAGTACCATATGAGAAGGTGAGCTCCTTGCCCCAGGTCCTGCCAACCTAGCAATTACAAATAGATAAATAGGTATCACTTTAATGAGAAGATAACAGCATTTCATGCACATTCATGCTGGCCAAATGACCTTGTAAGCATCTTTGGGCAATGGTGGCTCCCTCAGCTAGGAAATGGAAATGAACGCCATTCTGTTGAGTTAGACATGACTGGACAGGGGAAATCTTTACCTTTAAGATGTTCCTGGCAGTGAAATAAATATATATCTATTTGGTGAGGATGCATAATGACAGCTGGACTAGAAATCAGGAAGGGTGACTTCTACTCCTGCCTTAGGCACAAAGCCAGCTAGAAGATTTTGGGACAGAGTCTCTCAGCCCTAGGAAGGAGATGAGGCAAACACCACTTTTGAAAACATTGAGAAGAAAACTGCAGGGATTTGTCCTGGCAGTCAACAGGAGTCAAGTCTGATTTGAACACACAATAATAATAATAATTAAAAAATCCATAGGATATATTTTATTACAACTTGCTGACTTTACTAGAATTACCCAGATCATTACCCAATGATCAAGGTACACAATGCATTCACAAATGAAGCATAAAGATGACCTTGATATTTAAAGGGAGCCATTCTCTAGTACCCTCCCTCTTTAATATATTTATTCTATTTCCCCCAGAGAATTAGGTCAGGAAAGGGGAACCTAAATGCTATACACACAAACACACTTGCCCATCAAATCTAAATTCAAAAATGAAAAGAGATATTTAATAGTACCTCATTTCATCAAGATTAAATCTTGAATCTCAGGCAGACTAAGGAAAAGGAGTCAAACCCTCTTTACCATTCAGTCTTCCTGTGGTTTACTAGGGCAGAAGGTTAAATATTACAATCAGGACAAAAGGTAAGAAATTGTAAAAGGCTCAGTACAAAGATTAAAATGTAGCAGGTGACAGGCCTATTCAGGTGAACATTCCTTCCAGGATGTTAGGGATCCTTCTAACTAACTAACCAACAATTTCTTTCCCTCCCAAAGATTGCCACCTTTAAATAAGCAGGAAGTACAGACACAACAGGGTACCCGATGACAGAGTGCTCCCTTTGAGTAACATTTTCTCATGACATTTTCTCAAAAAAGATGTTGAGACTCTGGAAAAAGAACAGAGAAGAGCAACTAGGATGATTAGGGGACTAAAACTTATGAAGAATGGTTACAGGAACTGGGCATGGCTGTGAAGAGAAAGACCATGATAGGGGAGACATGATAGCAGTTTTCCAATATTTGAGGGGCTGCCACAGAGAGGAAAAGGGTCCAGCTATTTTCTAAAGTGTCTGTAGGCCAGAGAAGGAATAATGGATGGAAACTGAACAAGGAGACATTTAACCTGGAAATAAGGAGAAATTTTCTGACAATGAGAACAATCAACCAATGGAACAGTTTGCCCTCAGAAGTTGTGGGAGCTTCATCACTTGAGACTTTCAAGAAGACTGCCACCTGTCAGAAATGGTGTAGGGTCTCCTGCTTAGGCAGTGGTTTGGACTAGATGATCTATAAGGTCCTTTCCAACTCTGCTAATCTGTAATATCTGAATTTCTACAGGGAGTTCCTTTCCAAAACGAAAGCAAAACTCTCCTAGAAAAGGGGTGATTAAGTGGGACTTAATTCCAACTTCCAGTCAGCTGGTTGTGTGTTATGCTCTCAGGAATAAACTTCACCTTTGATTCAAACAGCTGCCTATGCCTTTTAAAAATTGAATTAACTTCCCCTTATGGATCACCAGAGTGTGACAGGATAGTTCGACACAAGGAACAAAATCCCCTTTCACATACAGAAATATATATGGTGGTAAACATACACTGCTACTAAAAACTAAAATGAGAGAGAGAGAGAAAGAGAGACTGTCAGTTTCCACACATTGCTGCATTCTTATTGGATTTAGGAATACTGTACACCAGTAAGTCATAGGGATTTTCACCAAATCAAAAAAAATATTCAAAGAATCATAGATGCTAGATAAAATATGGATTCATATTTGTATCTTGTAAATCCCAAATCTTAGTAATTTTGGTAAGTACTCTTCCTCTGCCACAGGAGCTTTACTCAGTCTTGTAAAACTCTTTTATTCTGTGAAACCTATTTTATTAGTTTGTTTTATTACTGTTCCCTATATCTTATAGAACGCATCAAGAGAAAGATGAACTAGATTCACCGTCATATTACACTTGAATCATTCTGAATACAACTGTATTCACTCTGACTCCTGTTGTACCTTTTGCTATATTTATCCCCAATTCAATTACCTAGCCAACCATTGTTAATCCAAGTTGCAAACAAGACACTCTTTTCTCTATTGAAATGCAAGATAAAAAAAAAATAATTGGAAGAAGGCTAGTTGTTTGGTAGTGTTCTGTCCCCTCATTAGCATTCTTGAGATCCCCGCGCTTTGATTGGCCAAAGCGCGGGGCACTCTGATTGGCTAGGCGAGCCGCGCCGATTGGCTCGCTAGGAATCTCCCGCGATTGGTCTATTCGAATCGCGGGAGATTCAAAGTGGTGCCATTGGCCGCGGCCGCCGCGGCTAAAGGAATAAAAGCCGTGAAGTTTTCCTATAGAGCCAGTTCGGTTCCCACATCAATAAAAGAGCTTGAAACAAAGTCACCGACTCCTGGCATCATTTCCGAAGACACGACACTGGCGACGAGGGTGGGATTCAGATCCTGAACCGAAGCACGTGTCCGACGGAAGCCAGACGAATCTCCACGATGGCGAAAATCGCACCCCCCGCACCCTTCAACCCCGCCAGCGAGGACTGGGAATCGTACTCCGACCGATTCCGCATGTTCCTCGAGTGCAGCGACCTGAAGGATGCCACTGGTCACATGAAGCGAGCCATCTTCCTGACTCACTGCGGGACCGAGGTATTTAAGATGGCCAAGGCACTTGCCAAACCCGCCGACCTGACCGCGATGGACTAGGACGTCTTCGAGCCAATACTTCGGCCGTCGGGACCAGCGGTCGGGTGAGAGTTTCAGCGACTTCGTTGCCGAATTACAGCACCTAGGGGGGCTGTGTGAATTCGACAACCTAAACGACGCCCTGCGAGACAGAATTGTGCTCGGCCTGTGGGACGAAGCCGCAGCTGCCGAAGCGACCCGAACATCCGCCGACCGCATGCGCCGACCGAACGCTGGGGACCGCAGCGGGAACAACCACCCTGCAAGGTCGGCCGAGGCCCAACCCGAGATGACCACCCACCAGGGCGACTTCCACTCGGCATCGGGCACTTCCGACGAGGAGGAGGAAATTCATCGCCTCCAGGCAGGCCGCGACCCACGGAACCGGCGGGGTCGTAAGTCGAGGACCAACTGTGCCGGTTGCGGAGGCGACCACCCCAGGTCTGAATGCTGGTTTTTCGAGTCAATCTGCCAGCATTGTGACAAGAAGGGACACATCGCCCGCGTCTGCCACCTCAAAAAGAACCGCAGCCCACCACGATGGGACCAGAGCGAACGGAGGCGAGAGAGCACACAACCCCGGACCAGAGATCGCCCCTCTGACAACAGATGGGACCGGAACGGACGATCCCTACGAGGTGGCGAGACCCGGCGAAGAGAGGAGACCCATCAGACGGTCACCATCGGCCACGCCACGACCAATGACGCCCGGAAGGTCTATGTGGAGGTAGGCATCAAAGGCGAGCCATACAAAATGGAGGTGGACTCCGGGTCCTACCTCTCCATGATAGCATGGCAAGAAATAAAGCGCTTGGTGCCTACCCTCCAAAGGAAAGGCCTAGACAGCCAGAGACTAATCGTAAAAGACTACCAGGGAAACCGCATCCCGGTAGTCGGAACCGGACAGTTCAACGTAACATACAAAGGGCGCACCGAAAGGCTTCCCCTGACAATCGTCGATCGCGACCGCCCAAGCCTACTGGGACTGCAATGTTTCTCCCTGCTCGACATCGCAGTCACGGGAATCGACCACATCACCGACGACAGCTGGGAGCAACAACTAGCCCGGGAATTCCAAGAGGTCTTCGACGGAAACCTAGGCAAGTACCGAGGGCCCCTTATATCATTCAGCCTAGACCCAAACGTCCCCCCAAAATGCCTGAAACCAAGGCGGGTGCCATTCGCACTTAAACCCAAGATAGACGAGCAAATTGACAAGCTCGTCAAGCAAGGGGTCCTACAGCCAATAGACCACGCTCGGTGGGAGACCCCCATAGTCACCCCAATCAAGCCCGATGGGTCAGTGAGGATCTGTGGGGACTATAAGGCCACCCTAAATGGCGCGTTGCAACAAAGCGCCTACCCCGTCCCAGTAGTGCAACACCTACTGCATTCACTGGGAGGGGGCAAGGTTTTTGCCAAACTCGACGTCGCCCAGGCATACCAACAGTTGCCAGTCGACGAGGAAATGGCAGAAGCGCAAACCATAGTCACCCACCGGGGAGCATTTAAATGCAACCGGCTCCAATTCGGAGTCAGCGTGGCACCTGGAATATTCCAAAGCCTAATGGAAAGGCTATTACAAGGCATCAAGGGGGTGGTACCTTACTTCGATGACGTCTTAGTGTCGGCAATCAACCAAGCCGAACTAGAGGGTTGCCTAAGGGAGGTCCTAACCAAATTCAAAGAAACCGGGCTCAAGGTAAAGAGGGAGAAATGCCAATTATACAGGGAACGGGTTGAATTCCTAGGATATCTCCTAGACCGTCACGGCATTCACCCCACAAACCAAAAAATCAAGGCCATCAAAGAAACCCCCACACCCAAGTCGAAGACGGAGCTACAGGCATTCCTGGGGCTACTTAACTTTTACAATGTTTTCCTGCCCCAAAAGGCAACGGCAGCGGAGCCCTTGCATAGGCTCCTGGACAAGGCGGCGACCTGGACTTGGGGGAAACGCGAGCAAGCCGCCTTCCAGAAAACAAAGGACCTCCTTACTTCGGATGCCGTCCTAATACAGTACAACGAGACCCTACCTCTGGCCGTCACATGCGATGCATCACCCTTCGGTGTAAGCGCTGTCCTCAGCCATACCCTCCCCGACGGAAAAGAAGCACCCATCACGTTCTTTTCAAGGACCCTCACTAAACCGGAGCGGAACTACAGCCAGCTGGACAAAGAGGCTCCATGAGTATCTCTACGGCCGGGCATTTACCATCATAACTGACCACAAACCGCTGCTGGGAATCCTTGCAGGGAACCGGGCCACCCTGAACATTCTGTCTCCCCGAATGACAAGGTGGTCTGAGTTCCTGGCAGCCTACAACTACGGACTCATACACAGACTGGGTAAGATGATCTCCCATGCAGACGCCTAAAACCGCTCGCCGCTACCGGAACCTGACACCAACCCAGCACCCACGATGACCACCCTCAGTATAGAGACTCTACCCAACCTACCCATAACTGCGTCAGACATTGCCTGAGAAACTAATAAAGACAAACGTCTGGCACGGGTGTTGCATTGGGTAGAGAAAGGGTGGCCAGAAAGGGACAACGACGAGTCCGTCAAGACATTCCGGAATGGGCAAACGGAACTCTCATTATTAAAAGGGTGCATACTATGGGGGGATAGGGTGGTCATTCCAGAAAAATTACAAGGGAAGGTTCTGGAACTATTACACGAGGGGCACCCTGGCATCGTTAGGACTAAAGCCCTGGCCAGAAGTTACGCTTGGTGGCCAGGGATGGACAAACAGATTAAGACATGGGTAGCAAGATGCCAACGATGCCAGGAAACTAGGCCAAGCCCACCCACAGCACCCGTCCTAGAGTGGGAAACCCCAAGGGGACCTTGGTCTAGGATCCACATAGACTTCTCCGGGCCCACAAAAGGACACACTTTCCTGATAACAGTAGACGCTTACTGCAACTGGCTGGAGGTAAGCAACATGAGAACAACAACCACGGAGGCCGTGATCAAGGAACTCGGCAAACTCTTTGCAACGCACGGCCTCCCAGACGTCGTCGTTTCCGACAACGGGCCCCAATTCACCTCGCTAGAATTCGAAAAATTCCTAGCGGAAAGGGGCATCCGACACGCGCTGACAGCACTGGCGCATCCGGCGGCGAACGGTAGGGCGGAACGGATGGTGCAATTCACTAAGAAAACCATCCGGAAAATAGACCACGGGGAGATCCAGGATAAAATAAATAAATTACTCTTCACCCAACACATAACCCCAAATACCACAACGAATAAGAGCCCAGCCGAACTGTTAATGGGGAGGAAATTAAGGTCCCCACTCGACAGATTACACCCCACGTATAACCCAGAGAAGCCCCCAGACTCAACCAGCAAACACCGAGCTTTCGCACCAGGCGACCCCGTGTATGCAAAAAACCTGACGGGAGACCCGTTATGGGTACCGGCCGTCATCACACAAATAACAGGCCCACACTCGTACCGGCTACAAACAACAGACGGACGAGCATGGAAACACCACATCGACCAATTAAGATCGAGGACGACCACCCAAGAGACCACCAACGCACAAGCAGGCAAAACCAACCCCCACAACACAAACCAAGGGGGGAGGGAATACCCAGGGGACCAAAACCAAAGAAGAATAAACCAACCATACTTACTGGATAGCAGCCAGCATGACCCCTCGCCAGGAAGAGACAGCCAGGCCAGCTCGACCGACCCGGAGAGACCGAGCGGGAGCGGCGAAACCCGCACTCAACCAACCCGGGAAGCCCAGGAGGGAGCTACGGAGAGCAGCCCAGCCCGACTGACCAGCCGGTTCTCATGACAGCATCCGGAGAAGCAGAGACCCCGACTGAACCGGCCGGGATCCAACCCACGACTGAGTTGCGCAGGTCCAGTAGGCTAAGACAGAGCCCCGCTTACTTATGGGACTACGCAACGTAAGGCCTAAACCAAGATGGGAGGGGTGTTCTGTCCCCTCATTAGCATTCTTGAGATCCCTGCGCTTTGATTGGCCAAAGCGCGGGGCACTCTGATTGGCTAGGCGAGCCGCGCCGATTGGCTCGCTAGGAATCTCCCGCGATTGGTCTATTCGAATCGCGGGAGATTCAAAGCGGTGCCATTGGCTGTGGCCGCCGTGGCTAAAGGAATAAAAGCCGCGAAGTTTTCCTATAGAGCCAGTTTGGTTCCCACATCAATAAAAGAGCTTGAAACAAAGTCACCGACTCCTGGCATCATTTCTGAAGACACGACAGGTAGCTAATATAGCATTGTATTCATTTTGTCATTTATGTGCTTACTTTTGAATGAAGAAAACAACTATGTTAAATAGCATATACTGAAAACACCGTAACTTACAAAGGAAGAGAATTCAGATATGGTTGTAATTTGAGGACTCTCTGTATGTGAATAAGTCTTTTGCTTCTTACAATTTTTCACAGTTGAAACTTGCTGAAAAAAGACAGACAACAGATTTTGACGGGGAAGAAGCACTGCCTACACAAAATATGATGGGATACCTGTACTTTCATATTACTTTTATCTCTTTTTTTTTTTTAAAACAAATTTTATTAATTTTACAGAAAACACAGTAAAACAAACAAAACTAAAAGATCTTTTCTGAAGGTTGTCTGATCCCGGGTTGAAACTCTTCACACAGACACAAATTCAAACATCATATTCACTTTATATATCCTTCCATATCTTATTATCATTTTCTTTTTATATATATATATGTAAACCATTTTTATCAGTTTTATATAAACAATGCACAAGGCATAACAGCTTATAAGTTCTTTTCTAAGAAAAAATAATAAAAGAAGAAAACCAATAGAACGTAACAATTCCAAATTATAGTATCAATACTTTATCTATTTAACTTCATATCTTATCCCAACTTCTCCTTTTTATCCAAATTATTTCTTATTAATCAAATTTTTTTTGCCTTTTTTCAATATACAAAATCCAAAAAAAAAACATAACAAAGCCTTTATATATCCTTTCATATCTTATTGCCATTTTCAATAATATTCTTTGTCTGTTCTATTTCCAACTATCCATTCATCTTTTTTCTTTTATTATACTTCTCCAATACACCAATTGGAATAACGTCTATAACTCATTACCCTAACTTAAAAATACTTCATATAACAATTTTTCTTGGGATTCTGTTTAATAGATTCTAAAATTACACAATGAATTTTATACTCTAAATACACATATAAAAAACACAATCTTATGTACCCTCCAGAATCCCTCTTTTATCCTAAATTAAATTCACCCATTGTCTCTGAATAAACTTTTTTTCTTTAGATCTTGCTTCCCCCCATTGAGGCTTCTCCTCCCCCCTTTCTCTCTTGTTTATTCTTCTCCTTGCCCTTTTTACCCCTTTGTCTTTCCTCCTCCCTTTTCTTACTCCCTTTCCTTTGCTTTCTAACCTTGCCTCCACCTTTCCGCTCATTTTTCTCTTCTTTGGTTGTTTTTATAATTCTTAAAATCCCCTTTTTCTTATCCTTTTTCTCCTCCTCCCCGGAAAGAACCCATTGTTTATCAAAGATGGCTTCTTCCTCCTCTTCTTCTTTGTCCCAGTCCTTCTGCTGCGTAGTCAACTTTTCATAAGTACATAACGCCATTTCTAAGAATTGAAACAAAGTGCCCAAAGTATCTTCCTTTTTATATTTTTGATATTCAGTCTTTAGTTCATCCACAAGCGATGCCATCATGAAAAAAGAAACTTTTCCCAAAACAACCACAAATATTTTTAATCAAAAATAATTCAAAAAAAAATTCCAAAAATTAATACTTTCCTTCCTTCTTCTCTTTCTCTTTCTGGGGTTAATGTTTAATCAAAGAGGTCCAAATACCATATACCTTTCTTTGGGATTCTAGGCAATCTCCTCCTTTTTCAGCTTCTGCTCCATTTTTTTTTCTCCCTTCCCACTTGCAATATCAACTTTAAATAATCAAAAATCCATACCTCTAATAAGGGTTTTCCAATTTCTTAAGTTTTTCAATGTCCAGAAACCCTTTTGTCCCTTAGCTTCAACTTTCAGAATAATTCACTTTCAATGTCCAATATGTCCAAACATATCTGCTTTTTCCATGGGATGGGAGAGTGAAGAAAAAAAAAAAAGTTCCCTTTAACAGCTTCTCCGCCGCTTTCGATCTTCTTAGGGATACAATGTATCCTCCAGCAACTCAAACAGCTCAGTTCCAACAAATTTGAAAGATGTTACTTGACCCAGCTCAGACAGCACTCTCACTCTTCTTACTTCCTCCAGCGCAATCTTACCCGGTTGCTGGCTTCTTCGTGGCGGCCATTGCTGACCGCCGCTCCACCGCCTTGGGAAAAAGGGGTTTTTCCGGAGGAGGAGGGGGTCTGCGATACCCCCAACCCCCTGTCCGACTCCCCTCTCTCTTCAGCTGTCCCTACAGGGCAGCCATATCCCCCTGACCCATCTGGATCGGGGGTACCTCGGCGGCTAGCACAGCAGGAATCGCGAGCAGTCGCGAATTCCTGCTGCCCCGAAGCCACGCGAAACCGGAAACCCATATTACTTTTATCTCTTATCTGTGGTGTTCCTTACCTATTTCTCCTCTGGGATTTTTTTCTCTCCCCCCCCCGGCAAAAAAAAATTGCAAGGGGTTTTACTGTAACAAAGCATCTTTCCTCAGTGGGGTTTCTGGCAACTGGGACCAGCAAGACTATGTTTTCCAAGCTCTGAAGGGTGAGGTCAATACATAATTCATTGCAAAAGCTTAGCTCCTATTACAGTCATGTAATTGGAAGTCCAGCCTTATTTATACACATCTGTTTATGAAAGATGTGGACAGCTTCAAAGCTGCTCTTCATATCAATAAATTTTCAAGAAAGACATCTTCTCTGTGCAAACTCATGGAATATTTTCCACCCAAGATGACTCATAGTTAATGACTTATTATCAGTATAATATTTATTGGCACTTCAAAAGAAATATTTCCCATAGAAAAATAATCACAGTGCATTATTATTTTGTTTACTGATTAATCTTTGGTTTGGTATGTCTGTCCAGGTAGGAAAAAAAAAAACCATGAAAAAGGAAAGATAGAGATATTGAAAAGTAGCAGAAACCAAGAGACACAATGGTATTGAATGAGTTATTTTTTTAAAAAAAATAAATCCATTGCAAATGAATTTGATTTGAATCATTCATTCTACCTGGACACCAAAACCACATATTTAGTGAAACTCTTTATTTTGACATCTAACAGCAAAGCATTTTTCAAATCATATATTCCTATTTGACATTAGGCAAAGCTGTACCGAGTGCATTCTTTGTATCTAGCAGTAAGGCAAACTTATATAAAAATAGTGTGAATGAAATTACTTTCAAAGCTGAGAAAACAAAGTGATTTCTAGCCTTTGATCTGTCTTGCTGTGTATCATTATGCTCCTGGGCTGACAGTCTGGATGCTTAATTCAAGGCACCAAAATGTCTAAACTATTTATGAACTGTCCCTTGGAATCAATGTTTGGTTTTCTCTTTTATGTCTTTATAGGCATTTATTCCCTTCTAATCAATTCTGTTTTTTAAACTAATTGTTTAAAAGCCATGACTTCATTTCCAGATTAGGAGAATATCCTACTGAATGAACAATAAGAAAGCAAGATGGAAAGGACAATAACAACATAAAAGCATCAGTAAACAACAAACACAAGAACAGAAGGTTGGCCGAAATGATCTTGGGACAATAAAAAGTTTTCCTGACCAAAAGCGAAAAGGTTTGCATTTGCACATGGAGATGAATAGCATTTAAAAATAAATGAAAATTCATAGGAAGAAAAATAGAGGAATCGTATTGTTATCTCTCTTAATACGAGGATCATCCTTCATCTATAATTCATGGAACAATATTGAAGTTTGTTCTTGCCATCCAAGTAAGATGACTTCAAAGCTTTGTGGTACATTTCTCTTGTATTCTGGGCAGTGACATCTTCCTGTAATACTCAGGAGATTGTTTCCATTTAGATGACTTCATGGGCAGTGTGCAGCGATTTGAAATTAGTGAAGGATCCAGCTTTGACTTTGCTTCTGTTTTAATACTCCTGTCAACACTGAAGCTGACCTAACTGAGGCTATTTTTTAATTTTTTTTTATTTACAATAATTCCATTTTTCTTCCATACAGTGTATCAACTGGGTACATATATTTAGTGCTAACCATTATAATTAATACTTTTCTTACCAATAGAATAATAATCACATTTTCTTTGTGTTAAGTCCTGGGCATGGGCGTAAGAACGGAGACAAGACATCGGTCTGTGACTTCAACTCTTTATTTAACAAGAAAGAACGGAGCTCTGAACCTGGGCAGCAGTAGCTCTTTTATAGAGCTTGCTGCCATCAAACAACCAATGAACTGAGTCTATCGCTTCCACAAGCGTCCAATCAGGGGTTTCCATTAACAGCCAATCAGACTGGCCAAACCTGATCACTCATGACTCGCTATTCACGGGCCAATGAGATTTGCAGGATTACAAGCCTGTTGTAAGACGAAGCTGTTTCGGTTGTGTCGCTGCGATGGTTTAATCCACAACACCCCTCCCCCCTTGGTTCCGTCTGAGGGGTGGGGTGACGTATTCTCGCAGATAGGCAGGCCCCTTCACCTGTCTGCTCGACCTGCGCTGTTCCACTGGGTTCCGTTCTGGTTCTGGATCTGGATCTGGCTCCGGTGGGCTGTCTGCTGGGCTGGATAGTGAAGACTGTAGTTCCGGGTTGCCCTCGTCAGCGCTGTCTTCCAGGTTCCCTGGATCCGCCTCCGTTGCAGTGTTGTCACATGGCGAGGCCGCTCCCTGGTCTGGTTCTCCCATGGATGGTGAGTATCCCCTGGGCTGTTGGGTTTCGATTTCTTCTTCGTCCTCCTCCATGTTCCTTGCCCCCCCCAGCTGGAGGTTCCGGCACTAATCGGGAACGGAGTTGGTCTATGTGGCGTTTCCACATCTTACCGTCTGCCGTTTGTAGATGATAGGATTGGGGTCCCGTAAGTTGCGTTATGGTAGTGGGGACCCACAATGGGTCGCCCGAGAAGTTTTTCGCAAACACGAGGTCACCTTCCTGGAATGCCCAACACTAACTGCTGTATCCCGGGGATTGTTCTGGCGTGTAGTTTGGGTGGAGGCAATCAAGATGCGAGCGAAGTTTCCGGCCCATCAGGAGTTCTGCTGGGGTTTTGTTCGTGGTGCTGTTTGGGGTTATGTGCTGGAGAAGAAGCATCCGGTTTATTTTGTCGTCAATGTCGCCGTGGTCCATTTTGTGCAAGGTCTTTTTTACAAATTGAACCATTCGCTCAGCCCTACCATTGGCTACAGGGTGAGCTGGTGATGTTAAAGCATGGCAGATGCCCCGATCTGCCAGGTATTGTTCGAATGGCAGAGCAGTGAATTGGGGGCCATTATCTGAGACGAGGACATCAGGAAGTCTGTGGGTAGTGAATAGTTTATTCAGTTTTTTAGTGACTGTGTCTGTGGTGGTGCTTTCCATTTTTTGGACTTCAAGCCAGTTTGAATAGGCATCCACCATTAAGAGGAAAGTGGGTCCTCTTGTGGGTCCCACAAAATAATGTGGATACGGGACCACGGACCTCGAGGCGTTTCTCACTGAGTTGGGGGAGTCTTTGGAGGAGCGGGGCGAGTCTCCTGGCATTTACTGCATTTTGCTACCCAGATCTCTATCTGTTTGTCTAACCCAGGCCACCACGCGTAAGTCCTGCCAATGCCTTCATCCGCACGATGCCTGGATGTCCGTTGTGCAGCATTTTCAATACCCTATATTGTAACTTCTCCAGGACTATGACTCTGTCTCCCCATACTATGCAACCCTTCTGGGAGAACAGTTCCGTTTGACGATTTTTAAATGGCTTGAACGTGTCATCAGTTTTACTGATTGGCCAACCGCGTTCTACCCAGCTGAGAACTCATTCCAAAACAGGGTCCTTTTTTGTCTCTAAAGCTATGTCTCGAGCGGTTAAAGGAGGCAATTTGAGGGTTTCTGTTTGTAGTACGGTTACGGTTGGAGCAGGGTCCTCTATGATGTCTGGTAGTGGCGAGAGGCTCAAAGCGTCAGCGTGGGGAATGGTTTTCCCCGGGCGATGTTGCAATCAGTAAACTTAGGCGGCTAAAAATTCTGACCAACATGTCATTCTTGGTGATAATATATGGGGAGTTTGTTTGTTTCCCGCCAAAATCCCAAGTAGTGGCTTGTGGTCTGTAATTATGGTAAAGGGTCTCCCATATACATATTCATGGAAGCGTTTAATTGCGGATACAATAGCGAGGGCCTCTTTATCAAGTTGACTATAGTTCCTTTCGGTTTTAGACAAAGTTCTTGAAAAGAATGCAATGGGTGCCTCATTCCCATTTGGGAGGACGTGGCTTAGGATGGCTCCTACTCCAAATGGTGAGGCATCACAAGTAACCATCAAAGGGAGAGTTTCGTTGTACTGCATTGATACAGCATCGGAGGTTAAAAGGTTTTTTATCTCTTTGAACGTTATCTCTTCACGCCGTCCCCAAACCCAAGGAGCCTTTTTATTGAGAAGTCTATGTAGGGGTTCGGCTACGGTTGCCTTCTGGGGCAAGAAAATGTTATAAAAGTTAATGAGTCCCTGGAAGGCTTGAAGGTCTGTCTTATTCCTAGGTCTCGGGACTTTTTTATTGCGGTTAGTTTTTTTTCGGTGGGGTGGATTCCCTGTCTGTCGAGAAGGTATCCCAGGAACTCCACTCTCTCCGTACAAAGTTGGCACTTGTCTCATTTTACCTAAAGACCCGCGTCTTTGAATTTCTGCAGAACTTTTCTGAGCCATTGTACTAATACTTCTTTAGTGGGGACAGCTATTAGGACATCATCAAAATAAGGCACAATGCCTTTTATGCCTTGTAATAGTCTCTCCATTAAACTTTGGAAAATGCCCGGTGCCACGCTTACTCCGAATTGGAGTCTATTGCACTTAAAAGCGCCTCTATGTGTAACTATTGTCTGGGCTTCTGCAGTTGCTGTGTCCACAGGTAGTTGCTGGTACGCCTGAGCTAAGTCCAATTTTGCAAATATTTTTCCGCCACCCAGGGAATGAAGAAGGTGTTGAACCATCGGTACTGGATAAGCACTCTGTTGAAGAGCATGATTTAGGGTGGCCTGATAGTCCTCGCAAATTCTTAACAAACCATCTGGCTTCATGGGCATTACTATTGGGGCTTCCCAACAGGTGTGGTCAATCGGTTCCAATACGCCCTGGGCTATCGGTTTATCTATCTGCTCGTCGATTTTAGGTTTTAAAGCAAAAGTTACTCGACGGGGTTTAAGCCGAATGAGAGCTACATCAGGGCTGAGATTAAATGATATAGGGGTCCCCTTGTGCTTGCCTAATGTTCCTGTGAACACGTCCTGGAATTCCTGGATGAGAGTCTCTTCCCAGTCGTCATTTCTGGTATGGTGTATGCTGGCTAGTTCAATTCCGAGTGGGGCAAACCACTGTAGCCCTAACAAGCTGGGTCGGTCACGATCGATGACAGTCAGGGGAAGCGTTGCTGTGTGGACCTTGAAGGATACTTGGACGTGGCTGGAACCGACAACTGGAATTCTTTTTCCCTGGTAGTTTTTTAGGATGACTCGTTGAGTGCTGAGGTCCTGGCAGCAGATGGCAAGAATCAGCTGTTTGAGGGTTTTCTAGGATACCATCGATAGGGATGATCCCGAATCGACTTCCATCATGCACGGTTGATTCTCAATAGTAACCCTTATGCAGATCTTTCTTGCATCGAACGATGAAGCGTGGCCGATAATAATGGTTTGGTGGGCCTCTTCTCATCTCATTGAAGAGGCAGGTGCTCGATTTCTGTAGTAGTAGTGGTTGTTCCATTGGTAGTTCAGACGGTCCTGGTTCTCAGGAGGTTTGCCTGTCTCCCGATGGAGGTTGTTCTCCCTTCGGCTGGGACTGGATCTCACTTGCTTCTGCAGACTTTTGCAATGTGGCCTCTTTTTCTGCAAGTATGGCAGAGTGCGTCAAGGAATTTGCAGTCCGATCGCGGGTGGTTTGCCCCACAAATTGCCCCAGCACATTGCGCGGATGTCTCTGGTTCCTTTGCTCTTGTTCCGAGCGGAGACGGTTGACCTTCTCTTCCTCACTATCTGAGGATGACTCGTGGTCTTCGTGGTGGGTGGTGGTAGCGTGCTTCTCAGCGGTGATTGGACTATTGTTAGCGAGTTGGCGAAGCGGTGTGTTTGCTTGGTGCATTCGAGCGGCTGACTTCCTGGTTTCTTCTGCGGCAGTAGCATCGGCGATGACATCTGTAAGGCTGATGTCTCCTTTCGCCATCAGTTTACTCTGCATGTGGTGCATTTAATCCCAGAACTATGCGGTCTCTTAGGGCTTCCTTGAGGTTTGCAAAACCACAAAGGCCTCCGTAGCCGGAGATCGGCTACGAAATTCCCAATGCTCTTGTCCTTCCATTGGTCCCTCTAGTAAAACTCATGTCTTTGTATCAGCGTAGGTACTGTGGGTGCGTAATGGGCCCTGAGGATGGGAGCGAGGGTGTCCCAGTCCATGGTCTTCACTTCCGCTGGTTTTGCTAACACTTTAGCCATTTTGAAAACGGCGGGGCCGCAATGAGTCAGGAACACCGCTCGTTTCTTGCCAGACGTCACATCTTTTAAATTGTTGGTCTCCAGGAACATCTGAAAGCGGTCTATATATGAGTCCCAGTCTTCGGTTGCTGGGTCGAATGGAGCAGGTAGTATGGTGCCGCTTGTCATCTTGCCGTCTGTTGCGTGCGCTCCTTCGCCATGTGCTCTGTCTTTGTCCGATATGTTCTAGGCGGCTCTATTGTTTCTGTATCCCATCCTCGTCGCCAGTGTTAAGTCCTGGGCATGGGCGTAAGAACGGAGATGAGACATCGGTCTGTGACTTCAACTCTTTATTTAACAAGAAAGAACGGAGCTCTGAACCTGGGCAGCAGTAGCTCTTTTATAGAGCTTGCTGCTGTCAAACAACCAATGAACTGAGTCTATCGCTTCCACAAGCGTCCAATCAGGGGTTTCCATTAACAGCCAATCAGACTGGCCAAACCTGACCACTCATGACTCACAATTCATGGGCCAATGAGATTTGCAGGATTACAAGCCTGTTGTAAGATGAAGCTGTTTCGGTTGTGTCGCTGCGATGGTTTAATCCATAACACTTTGTAAGTCATTATTTCTTATATCTATTGTAACAATCTTAACTTATTCCTCTATATATTCATCTACTCAGCTTTAACTTGTTTTTTTCCCCAACCATTGATAAAATAAATCCCATACTATGTAATATTCAGTTTCTTCTTTTTCTTTAATTGCCAATGTTAATCTATTCATCTCTGCACATTCAAATATTTTCTTATCACTTTTCCCTCTGTCGGTATTTTATCGCTTTTTCAATTCTGAGCAAATACAATCCTAGCTGCTGTTAACGCATACTTTTTCTTTGCTGTAACGTTTGCTGTATCATTCTTAATAACAATAGGTTTAAAATCTATGTGTTGTTTTATCATTTATTCCAACCATGTGTGAATTTTTGTCCAGTATCTTTTTGCTTCTGTATATGTCCACCACATATGGTAATATGATCCAGGTGTCTGGTGACACTTCCAGCATTTGGTTGATTTATCTTTAAACATCTTTGCCAATTTTGCTGGTGCAAAGTGCCATCTGTAAAATATCTTATACAAATTTTCTTTATATGCTGTCGATATTGTTTAACTGAGGCCATTTTGAGGTTTCAGGGCTGCCACAACTGGAGCTGAGGGATAGGGAGGGGGAATAGGGATCGCTGGGGTTTGTAGCCAAAACAAAATACTGTACTTTCTCTTGGGAACTAAGGACATTTCAACAGGTGCTTGGAAGGAGGGGACTGAGGTCACCTAGCAACTAGACTGATTGGGCCATGTGACTGATTGTTTTGAGAAAGTGAAAAACTTCTACTTTTAATTAAGTGAAAACTGTGGCAACATTTAGAATTGGTTTTCATCAGCCCGTGCCAATATGGCCTATCCAATAAAGCTATTCTTTGAGGTAGCTATTCTACCTGCCTTGGAGTTTTGTTTGCTTTGGGTATGTTACTTGGAACCCTGACAACTATGATATGTCACTACATTGTGTCCTTATAGAGCAGAATTTGGAGTTTCAGCTGCTGTTTTATACTTTAAACTGTATTTTAAATGGAAGCCAGCTTTTTACTGTAGCTCTCATTTGATACAGAGAAGGATACAAATGACCTTTTAAAACTTCTCCGGGCAATTTCTCTGAAGTTTTTCATGGAAAGAAGAGTACAGTACTGGTGGTCCTTGTTTAATGACTACAACTGGAACCCACAACTTGGTCACGATGTGAAGCAGTCACTAAGTGAAACTGGGACTGTGCTTATGATTTCATTTCAGCTTTCTTTTACTTCATAGATCTTAAGATTACCTTTTTTTGCTATGGTTGTAACTTCGATTGCTGTACAAAGCAGCTGCTAAATGAGGTCTACCTGTAATTGCCAAATGGCAGGATTTTCCCTTATCAGTGAAAGAGCACCAGTCCTGAAATAGCTCCAGGGAAGGAATCTTTCCAAAATCCAGACAGTTTTTTTCTCTGGATTTAACTGATGATTTGGAAGCTAGGGAGAACGCAGAATGCTGTAGAGAGGATTGTCTAATAAAAAAAATGGAGATTATGGCCAACGTGTCACCAAATAAGGACAAGGATGGTAATTTGCAGGAATGTCTAAAGTACATTCTCTTTTGTCAGACTGAAGGAAAACAGGCAGAAAATACTTCAAGAGAATTTGGCCAGCATTAATTTAGTAAATGCAGGTTGATTTGTTTACTCATCCAGTTCAACACCTGAAACCTGACTGCAGCATCATAAAGTTGTCACCTATCACTTGTTTATATTGTCTGTTTGTGTGCACAACAGAAAGATGTGTGAATTCTAACTGGGGAAATGAGAGCTAAAATACTCTTTTGTAGAGCAAGTTTAATTGTTTCTATTTGAATTGTGCTTTACACTGATTTGATCTGAAATAGTGTGAAGTTTTGTAACAAGCTGGATTCAGAGGCTTTCAGAGAGCAAAAGGGAGGCATTGAAATGGAAGCACCTGAAAAACAAACAAGAAAATGCTGTTAGTCTTGGTGATGAACATAATGAACATATGCAGCTGGAAATAACCATAACAGACCAGAGGTAGTGTAATAAGGCATTAATCTCCTTTACTGCCTAGATTCCAGAAAAAATAACAACAGCAGCAACAACAACAACAACAATCACTCCTGAATTGTTTGCCTAGCCAACATATATAAAGTTGGTGTGTACTGAATATCATCAATTAAATATTTGTCAGGAACCAACAAGTAGGTCTTTTTTTATTATAGCATCTGTCCTATTTGTTGTATTCTTCATTTTGTCTTTCTTCTGGGCCAGTTGAGTCTTTCCAGTACTCAGTAAACCTCCGTATGCATTTTCTTTGATGCGTGTTTTTTCTTCTCCAACAATCTATTGTGTTTGCAACATTTGATACCCTCTATTTTCCTTGATAAGCAGAATCTTGGTAAATGTAAACATTGCAGTGTGGGCAATGAAGGGCATGAATCATTGTCATTGCTTTTCTGGTCTTCCTATTGAGGGCTTTTAGTTCTGCTTGAATCCAGTCTACTATTCCAGCTGTGTATCTAATGACTGGGATTGTCAGATGTTGATTGCTTTGATGGCATTTCCTCCACTGACTTTGGATTTTAAAAGTCTGTAGAGATTCTCAGTCATTCAGGTCATGGTTATTCCAAAGGTGCTTTCTCAGGAGGCAACTGGACTTTCTTGTTTTTTCTTTGAAGAAGTTTCACTTCTCATCCAAGAAGCTTCTTCAGCTCTAACAGGATAGTGGGAAATGGAAGCAGGGAATTAGACTTTAAGAGTTTCTTGTCTCTTGTGATATATTCACTTCTAATCTTCATATCTTGATTGTATTGTGCTTGATGTAGTCAATCTGAAGAATATCCAGTATTTGTAGCAATCATCTTCATCCAGATTCTTGATATTACTTCCATAGGGCATCTTAATTTCTTCATTTTTCACTATTTTTCTCCTGTTGGAGAATGACTCATTTGTCTGTCAAAACTCCATTGCATTATCTTGGTCTTGTACACAGGGTTTAGTAGTAGTTCTATATTCAATGTTGTTTTTCCATGCAACTTCAGATCATACATATAAAGAAAGTGGGATAGTCTGGCATATGTTTTTGATGTTTGACAGCCAAGTTCTGACTTGTTCAGTATTGTTCACGAGGAATCAGTGCAATGACAAAAATAGTGGTGATAGTCATTCTCCTTGAAAGATTCCTCTCTTGATATTAATCTCTCCCACTCTATCACCACTGACCAGCAACTGTGTCTTCCATTGTACATTGATCTTTGCACAAAACATCTCATGTTTCTGGTGACTCCTGATATTTCTAGGCACTTGTACATCCAAACATATAATCTGATGCCTTCTTAATCAATCCAAAATATGTTCAAGTTGATCTACCTTTTCTTGCAGTTTTCTAAAATCATCTTGTCAATTAGGAACCGATCTTTTGGGAAGAGCTTGGAAGTGGAAAGAGCTTGTTTTCAGCAAGATACTGTTGGATTGTATCAATTACTATAGAAGTTGGCAATCTGAAAGCTGCTGGTAAGCAGGTAACAGTTACCTGATGCTGCACCTTTTGTTGCATCTTTCATTAACAAGTAATTTTTGCCAAACATTTTCCATCTTATTGATTGATTGATTCCATTTATATAACCATTCATTTCAAATGATTCTGGGTGATGAACAATCATTACAGAAATTAAAACCAAAACAATTTTAATACATATAATATATATTTAATATAATGTAATATTTAATACAAATATTTTAACCATAAGCATCAATATAGAAAAAAAAAAAACAGGACTCTTAACATACTTGGCACAGAACCAGGTCTTCAATGCTTTATGAAAGTCTAACATAGTCGGGCCATCCTAATCTATGGAGGGCAAATGTTCCAGGCAGAGGGGCTGTGGTGGAGAAGGCACAACTTTTAGTCCCCGCTATAACAACATTCCTTGACTGATGGGACCTGTATTATAACCTTTACCTATCTGGTGGGCACGAGCTTGTGGAAGAATTTTTAAAAATTTGTTTTACTGTTTTTTTTTTTAAAAAGTGCAGAATATTTAAAAAATGTTAAGTGAAGTCAGAGAAAGTTAACTAGGAAAGAAAGAACACTGTAATATTAGCATTCAATTCACTTACAGAAAAATACCAGTAGGAAAAAATACTGTATTTCTTGCTTTTACCTATGAATTTGTTGCTTCAGCCATGTAGAAACTTACTGTACAAGGTAATGCTACAGGGTAACTGCAATGCATTTAGTAAAGTGATGTGTTTTAGCCTCTGCTTCTATAGAAGCGGCAGGTAGCTGCATTACCAATTAGATTATGTTAGAGAATGTCCATTTGGGCTTGACCTAGTCAGTGGTAATTCTGTTATGGAAGTTGAGCCAAGCTTGTGAGAAGCATTTATGTCAAATGTAGTTGAAATTTCTTCAGTAGCATGTATACTATCACTGCAATCTTGTTCCTTAGATGGCAGAAAAGCCAGCTAAATTTAGAAGGCTTTTCATTTGAGTAGATACGAAAAATATTGTGCTGCAAAATAATTACACAGGTCATCAGAAGCATGTTGTAAACCCATACTGAAATGTTTTTTTCAGTGAGACCTGGTCTACTCAAATGTGGGATGGAACATACTGCTTCCGCTTTCACTTGTCAGCCCTGTTGAGTCCGCGAAATGATGCCAGGAGTCGGTGACTTTAGTGCAAAGCTCTTTATTAAGGAGTTGGAACCGAACTGGCAAAAGGAAAAAAGCCCGCGGCTTTTATTCCTTTTGCCGCGGCAGCCGCGGCCAATGGCACCGCTTTGAATCTCCCGCGATTCGAATGGACCAATCGCGGGAGATTCCTAGCGAGCCAATCGGCGCGGCTTGCCTGACCAATCGGAGAGCCCCGCGCCTTGGCCAATCAAAGCGCGGGGATCTCGAGTATGTTAATTAAGGACAGCACAAGCCCCAATCCAGGAGCCTTCACAGGCAGTCACTTTCACAACAAACTATTTTTGTGTTGAATTTATATTTACCAACAAAGAAATAAAGGGAGACTAGTATAGATCTATTTCAAGCTGCTTAGCTCTCGTCAGCTAACCATACACTTTTGAGATTCGAACTACCCAGGTTTGAATCCCAGAAGTGTATGGCAAGCTGACAAGAGCTAAATGATTTGAAATAGATCTATACTAGTCTCCCTTTATTTCTTTGTCTGTAAATATAAAGTCAACACCCATGCTTTAGCTTCCTGTTCATTATTTTAAAAAATAGACTTGTGGAACTATGATGTACATGACGAGAAGTTGTTGTTGGCCCTTTCTGTCTCTACTAGCTATTGTAGTCATGCCCTATTATCTGGGAAGATCTCGAACATGTTGGGCCTGAGGAAGCGGAAAGGTTGTTGAGAAGTTGATTGTACCACAGCTTCAGTGAATCCTGAATAAAATTAATTATATGGGCTCATTTCAGTCAGGTTTCATACCTAGGCATGGGATTGAAACAGCATTGGTCACAGTTTTGGATGACCTGTGGCAGAAGCAGGAGGGCATGCATTCATCCTTGCTCTACTTGACTTCTTGACAAACTTCAGTATCATTGACCATTGAATCCTTCTGAATCAGATGCTGGGATGGAGACGAGAGGCACTATATTGTTCCAGTTCTCCTTCTTTCTTTGCAGTCGGTTTCAGTCAGCGTTGATTGGAAGTGAACACATGGCCCCATTGTATGGATTCAGAAGGGATCAGTTCCATTTTTGCTCTTGTTTGACATCTACACAAAGATAAGGTCATTTATTGCCATAGCTGAGGCACCATTGATACGCTGAGGATACCCAGCTGTATATCTCAGTCCCTGGATGTCATAAATTCAGTTTTTTTAAAAAAACTGTACCCAATTAGATTGACCAAGACTGAAAAGAGTTATGAAAGCATTGGACTCATGACAGGTAATTTTTAAAATATCTTGTCAGAAGGCTTTAGGAGATGCTTTATTTAAAAAATAAGATACAAAAGTGGAATATGAAACTTACAAATGTGAATGCTTTTATTGTCTCTATTCCACACACACACACACACATACACACATATATACACAGTATTTATTTGTTTTTGTAGATTTTCATGGGTACAGGTATGTAGGTCTAGGTGTGTTTGGGTCTTTTCCCATGTAAGATTAAGAATATCTTGGTGACATTTCGGCGAGGTCCCACTCGCCATCCTCAAGCTGGTGCTTTCGGCTTCATGCCAGTGCAAGCAGTATATATATATACAATATGTATGTATGTATGTATGTATGTATGTATGTATGTATGTATGGTATTCAGCTTTGTTCAGGTATTTTCCCACGTCATTATAGTTGTGCTTTTAAAGTTGTAGCAACATTTCGGCAGAATCTCACCTGCCATCATCAGGCTTCTGTGTAGTGTTCGTCTGTGAGTCAGACTTTCACAGATGTTTCTGTTTTAAATTTGGTGCTAGCCTACGCTGTGCCAGAATGGTTTTTTCTTCATCCTGATTGGTTGGGCGTCTTGGTCTGTGTTTATTGGTCTTTGAGTTTGCTGTGTTCTGCTTGATTGGTGTTTCTAATACCTTCTGTCTGTTTTGTAGCTTTTTTTGTCTTGATTGGCTGGATTGCCAGAACCAAACGCCTGGCAGACAAGATACACATAAAGACTGAACTATGCACCCTGACTAAAGTACAATGGCTTCCACAAAAGCAAAATCACTGGCTTGATCCACAAAAACACACTGAGACATAATGGAGACCTAGAAGATGAACAGACCTATGGAACAGCTGTCCTGCCCTACATAAGAAGTACTACAGACAAAATCAGTAAGATACTACACAGGCATCACATCAAGACTGCCTTCAAAACAGACAAAAAAATAGCAGCCATCCTAAGAAACCCCAAAGATAAAATTGACCTGGAAAACCAAGGCATATATGAAGTCCCCTGTGCATCATGCCCTGCAACATATATTGGACAGACCAATAGAAAAATAAGTACCCGCCTAGATATACACAAAAATGCAGTAAAAAAGCTGGAACACACTTCCTCACTAGTCCAACACATGAAAGCCACAGGTCATAGCATCGACTTCAATGGCACCAAAACCCTAGCCACTATAGAAAACCCCAGCCACAGAATTATCAGAGAAGCCATAGAGATTGAAAAAAGACCTGAAAACATGAATAGAAGAGATGACTCCACCAGTCTGTCAATTATCTGGAAGCCTGCACTCACAAACAAAAAAATCTTCATACCACAAGCCAAGCAAGCACCTAAGCACAAACAGATCCCCCCTGATACCTCCAGCTCAAACACACCCCAACCAGGCACCCAGATGAAACCTAGCTTCCTAATAAATGATAGCCATCCATTTACTCGGAGCCAAGCTGCACTAAAAGCCTCCAATACAGGAAACATAATGTTGCCAGCCAATCAAGACAAAAAATGCTACAAAACAGACAGAAGGTATTAGAAACACCAATCAAGCAGAACACAGCAAACTCCAAGACCAATAAACAGAGACCAAGACTCCCAACCAATCAGGATGAAGAAAAAAACATTCTTGCACAGTGTAGGCTAGCACCAAATTTAAAACAGAAACGGTTGTGAAAATCTGACTCATAGACGAACACTATACAGAAGTGATGGCAGATGAGATTCTGCCAAAACGTTGCTACAACTTTAAAAGCACAAGTATAATGACATGGGAAAATAAAAGCTGAATACCATCTATATCTATATCTATATCTATATCTATATCTATATCTATATCTATATCTATATCTATATCTATATCTATATCTATATCTATATCTATATCTATATCTATCTATCTATCTATCTATCTATCTATCTATCTATCTATCTATCTATCTATCTATCTATCAAGTTTTCATAGATTTTCACGGGTACACTCACCATCCTCAGGCCATACATATATATATATATATGTTTTCTTAAGTTTTCACGGGTATTTATATGTATGGTATTCAGCTTTGTTCAGCTATTATCTCGCGTCATTGTAATTGTACTTTTAAAGTTGTAGCGACATTTCAGCAGAATCTCATCTGCCATCATCAGGCTTGTGTATTGGTTTTATCTGTGTATCAGGCTTTTGCAGCCGTTTCTGTTTTAAATTTGGTGCTAGCTTTGTGCTTTGTTAGAATGGTATATACACACACACATATAGTGTGACTTTATTGTTTTATATAACAGATTTTGGGAGTTAATACTGATGCAAAGAGGTTTCACAGCTATTGAAGTAGATTAAGAACTAATCAACGAGTGTATAAAGGTGAATGTTCTGTCAATATAGTAGCCCCAAACAACATGTATTTCTTTTTCTGTTATTTAATTTGTAGTCTGTTTTCCTACTTATTCTAACAGTCAAGGGAATCCAGATCAATTAAATATAAAGTATAGAACATAAGTACAAACCTTTATTGTCAGAGTGCAACATGTGTGCAAAGAGATTGGCTGAGCCTCCCTTCGTGCAATCCCCCAACATAATATAACTACAGTGAAGACAGAAAATCCCTAACCCCAGTGAATCCTACTACCAAACACACAATCCTATTATACCATGTGAACTTATGGCATGTTGAGCCAGCCCGGCAAGTCACTTGTACTATGTTGTTATTAGGTTATTTTCCATTCAGAAGTCTGACAGCCCACGGATAAAAACTATTCTTCAGCCTGTTTGTGCTGCTGCCTATGCTTCTATATCTCCTTCCCAATGGTAGGAGAATAAAGAAGTGCTGACCAGGGTGTGAGTCATCCTTGAGGATTTTCCTCACTCTTCTAAGGCAACAAGCCCTAGCAATGTCGTCTAGTGGTATCAGGGGACAGACCACAATGTTTTGTGCTGTGCTCACCACTCTCTGCAGTGTCTTTCTATTCACGGCTGTCAATTCTATTGTGGACCAGTAAAAGGAGGTCATCAGTTGTTCTTCCATTCTGTTTTTTCGCAAAACCCTGAGGAAGTGGAGTCTCTGTTGGCCTTTCTGGCCATCTGGGTCATGTTGATTTTCCAGATGAGGTATTTGCCGAGGTAGACTCCCAGGAATTTAAAGGGTGAAGACAGACCTTCCCTAATAGTACCTTAGTCTGCCTGCATGCATCGTAATTCTTGAAAATTCATTGGAGTTACTTCTGCTAGGAGGTTCCATAGCATAAGAAACAGAAAACCTCCAGGGCCATTGGTTGGATAAGTAGAAAAGACATAACAAGGACTGTCAAATCAAGTTGGGAGAAAGGTTTAGAAAGCTTCCATCTTGAAAATAGCAATGTCAGATTAAGTGGTTTCCAAAATATGTACATGCATGTACTGCGAATGGAGGCAGGTCCATAATAGAATTGCAGTGCTTTGAATTAACAAATGCTAATTTGAATGGTACATTTGGTTGAATTTAAATGGTTTTTGAATGACAGAACAGTCATGACACAGCATAACAGCTCAAGTGAAAGGATAATCTCCCTCTGCTGCCCCTTCTCCTAAAAAGAATATATTTGACAAGTAACAACCTGGATCTATCCCTGTGTGGTGAATAGTAGTAACTGACTGAGGAGCTTTGAATGTGACAACCAGATAAAATTTAGCTTCCTGTTTGTTTTTAAACAAAAGATTTGTGGTATCAGGTCTTTTCCTGTGTATTTATTCTTCATCACATTTTTTTGCTGTCTCTCTGCTGTTTCCAAGTGCATGTAGACTAAATACAATTGAAAGTCAATTTCTATAGCACAGCTTATGCAAAAAATCTCAGTGGGCTTTACCTAAAACAATAACCAGCAGCTTGAACATTTAGCTGCATTTAAGTCTTACATAAGCAAAACTCAAAAGAAAAGTTTTCAACTTGGTTTGAAATGAATTTTCTGAATCTGCATTTCTCATGTCAAGTGGATATGAATTTCAGAGCTGTTGTGCCCAGCTAGCAAAAGACCCTGCATCCATGAAAATTTAATTTGAGTGTCTTTTTATTTTCTATGCCTATGATTATTTTGGAAGGAGCAGAAAGAAATATCTATTTTTCTTTTCACATTTGAAATGTCTATGGATTTTTCTGTCTTACGGCTTGTTCTGCATGTATTTCTTCTAATTGTCCTTATATTTTCCACTCCCCATCAGTTAATAAAAGCTTCCTTGGGAATAATATTGTTAGTGTAATACATGAGCTTCTACTGACAGCCATGATTCAAATAAACAGAAAGCTTTTAATAGGAACTTGTCTGCTTGGCTGCCTTCTGCTTGGAAAAGACAGCCAATTAACATAAAATGCTGAATTAACAATAACACACATGCATAACACACACACACACTGTTTCCCCAGAACAAAACATAAAGCAAAGAGAAGAGAACCAGCAAGATGAGAAATCAAAGAAAAGGGGGGAACATAGATTCCCCCAATCTCTGTTTTTCCCTCAGTCATAATTTAATTGGTGATGAATGTTCATGTCCTTTCTCTTTTCTAGCCCTTCTCACAAATTCTGACTGTAGAAACATTTATGATGGTTTATAAGGGATAGTATCATTGTGATGATACTATCTTCAATTTCTTCATATATTCTGGGATAGAAATCCTGAGAATGTACGGCTCCGGAAATCTAAATGAAATATTTAAGGAAGACATGTGACATAGTGCTCCTGTCCTATATAATTTCACAAAAATGGTGGGGAAGTTGTTGTCAAAAACAATTCTTTTGTCATAATTTGGCTGCTCACAGCAATTTGTTTGTTTCCTTGAACATTTTAACTCAAAAATGGAACATATTTTCTTTTTTACAAGAATAGGTTTTTATAACTAGTTAGCTTTCATCAGATACAGGGCCTTTCTCATGCCTGGTGGGATTTAAATGGAGATATCCCAAAGGTGCTTTTTCAAGAGGTGACTGGACTTTGTGGATTTTCTTTGCAGACGTTTCACTTTTCACCCAAGTAACTTCTTCTGCTTTGATGAGAGAACTTCTTGGATGAGAAGCGAAATGTCTTCAAAGAAAAACACCTTGATCTGGATGACTGAGAATCTTCATATACATTTAAATATTGAGATAATTGTTTTAGGTAGAAATCATTATTCTCCATCAATTCTCTTGCAATATAGACAGTATATTTGGGGAAGTACAGGTAATTTCCAAATGGACTTGAGCCCAATAGAAGACAATATCTGTAGCTCAGACCTGAACTGTGAAGTCCTTGGGGCTCTCTGAGCTTGGTTGTTTGCTTGCAGACATTTCATTACCTAGCTAGGTAACAACATCAGTGCTAGTGAGTGTGGGGTTTGCTCCCTGTAGGTTTATATACAGTAGTTTTCACCTTAGTAGTTCCTTGATTAGCAGATTATTTTCTCCTTCACTGTTTGATGTTAATCCCTACTTATCTGGGTATAGATTGCTGGAGAGGATGTGTTCTGATCTTTTTGTTCCTTTCTTCAGTTTTTATTGTCTCCTTACAATTAGATTCAAGAGTGCTAATTGATATAGTTTCAGGCATGGGTGAAATGACTGGAGACAATCTTAGTTGGTGAACTTTCAGCTCTTTATTACATAATGACTTGAGAGCTTGAACAACAACAACTCTGCCTTATATAGGTAACCTTAATGTGAAATAACCAATAGGGAGCTGTAAGACGCTAGCTCCAGAACCAATAAGAGTCCTTCGTTAAGGGCCAATTGGATTCTCTGAACCCAACCAATCCGATCTAGCCGCTTAACACCCAATCAGAAGTGCAGGGCCAGAATCCTGCACTTTACCCCAAGCTTGCTTTTATTTAAACTATTTACATACATAACACTAATGTTCATGCATTTTAGCCACTTCCCTTTTGTAATATTAATGCCCACTGGGATACAAAAGCACTTGACAGATAAAATATTGTTCTCCATATTGTCCATGAAGTTGTATATATTAATTATCTAATGGCCTGTAGTTGCACTTAATAAGATGACTATTTGGTTGTCATCTGCTGAATTTCCACCAAAGAGATGAGGAGCCTATGAACCTTTTAAAATGTCAGTTCATATCAGCCCTTAGTATGGTCAGCAGTCGGTCTCAGGTTTTATTAGAATGGCTTTGCAGGGACGCCAACTACGATTATGATCTTGCTGAATAATATACTATTTTATTTTGCAGTTTGATCATTGCACAGCTCCTCTTAGTGAATCTAAATGTAGAAGCAATGAATATTCATGATCCGGAAGTTCTAAACAGGCATTCCAAACACCACATAACTTGGAGAAGTTTCACCTTCATTCAGGTCTGAATGTGAGCCTTGATATCTGGCATGATTCAAATTTAGCAATACAATAACACTTAGACATATTCACAGTGCTTTATAGCCTTCTTAAGCAGTTTACAGAGTCAGTATATTGTCCCCAACAAGCTGGCTCCTCATTTTACCCACCTTGGAAGGATGGAAGGCTGAGTCAACCCTGAGCCTGATGAGACTCTGCCCAACTGCTGGCACCACAACTCTTCGCTGATGATATCAACTTTTCTTTTCTTTTTTAAAATAAAGATTGTTAAAGAATTTCAAATTCCAAAGCACTAAGTGATTGAGGTGCAAGTGAAAACCAAGCACAACAATAACACAAACTATCCAGATCTTCTGCATACATTAATGAGATCTAAGTCAGCATTCACACATCAGAAATGAAATCTAGATTTGTGATAAATGCTCCAATGAAAAGTCAACTCATTATATAGCTATTTAAAAAGGAGTGAAAAAGACAATTACATGCTTGGAAAGGTTAGAAAGGGAATTAAAAATAAAATATGTAAAGTAATTGTTAAGTTCTGCGCATGGGCGCAAGGAACGGAGACAAGACGGTGAACAGTGAACTTCAACTCTTTATTAATCATTCTGAACAGAGCAAAACCCTAGGGCAACAGCAGCCCTTTTATAGGCAAGCTGCTGCTCTAGTAACAAATAAGAGACGTGGAGTGTTAACCCCCTTAACCAATGAGAGTGGCTCGTTAACAGCCAATCAGATTCTCCTGAATGGACCAATCCGATATTGCTATTATCGGCCAATCAGAAGCGCAGGGCTAGAACCCTGCTATTTTCTAAAGCTTTTGATAAACTTTATTTAAGTGTTTTATTAGTTCATAACACCCCTTCCCCCCGGGTTCCATTTGGGGGGTGCAGTGACGTAATCGCTGAGGTAGGAAGGTTGCTTTGACTGTCTATTGGATTTACGCTGTCCCACCGGTTCTTGTCCATAAGCCTGTTTTGGTGGAGCATTTTCAGGCAAGTCGGGTGCAGCGGTTCCTCATTGGAAGACTCGGTGCCGCTAATGTTCTTGTCGTTGTCCTCTGGCCCTTGCGGGCTTGCCTCTGTTGATGTGTTCCTCTGTGGCAAGGCCACGCCCTTCCTTGATCCTTCTTCATTAGTTACGCCCAATTGTTGATTCTTTCGTTCCTGCTTTCCGCCATCTCGAAATCGGTTTCTTCGACATCCCCTCCCCCCTCAGTTTGGGAGTTACCGGGGTCACAGAAACTAGGTTGTAGCCTCGAGCGAAGCTGATCTATATGGTGTTTCCATATTTTTCCGTCGCAGGTTTTCACCTGGTACGACCTGGGTCCAGTGGCTTGAATAACAGTGGCCTCGATCCACAACGGTTCACCAGAAAGTCGCCTATCTTGAACTCGCGGCATTTTCTGCTAGATCCACAGGGTTTCTCTGGCTCGTAAGATGGGTGAAGCCAGTTGAGGTGGGAGCAGAATTTGCATCTCATCAATAGTTCCGCTGGAGTCTTGTTGGTGACGCTGTGCAGAGTGATGTGTTGGAGAAGGAGTATTCTATTTATCTTATCTTCAATGTCCCCATAGTCCATTTTGTAGAGGTTTTTTTTAACAAACTTTACCATGGGCTCGGCTCTTCCGTTAGCTGCAGGGTGCACTGGCAAAGTTAGCGCATGGCGAATACCGCAGTCCGCTAAGTATTGTTCAAAAGGGAGCGCGGTAAACTGGGGTCCGTTGTCGGATACCAGAATGTCTGGCAGTCCATGCATCGCAAATAATCTGTTCAACTTCCAGATGACGGACTCGGTTGTGGTACTCTTCATTTCGTGGATCTTGAGCCAGTTTGAATAGGCATCCACTGTTAATAGGAACATATGTCCCTTAGTAGGTCCCGCAAAGTCAATATGGATGTGGGACCATGGTCCCCAAGTGTTTCCCATTCTGTCAGAGTTGCTTTTGGTGGGGCATTGCTAACTTCCTGGCACTTATAACAAGTCTTTACCCAAGCTTCGATCTGTTTGTCGATGCCCGGCCACCACGCGTAGCTTTGTGCGAGCGCTTTCATATGCACGATGCCGGGGTGGCCCTCATGCAGTGTCTTTAATACTGCTCATTGTAACTGCTCTGGGACGACGACTCTATCCCCCCCACAGGATGCAGCCTTTTTGTGAAAAAAGTTCTGTTTGCCAATTCTTGAAGGGGATGAAGTCATCAGGGGTTTGATCTACTGGCCATCCTCATTCGACCCAGCTAAGAACTCGCTTTAAGATAGGATCGCGTTTTGTTTCGATCACGATATCTCTAGCTGTTAGTGGCGGTGAATGTAGCATTTCAATCTGGAGTGTTGTAAGGGTTGGAGCTGGGTCGTCGACAGTTTCCGGAAGTGGTGCACGGCTCAACGTGTCAGCGTGGGGAATGGCTTTCCCCGGGCGGTGTTGCAGCTTATAATTGTACACAGCCAAAACTCCGACCAGCGAGTCATTCTAGGTGATAATATATAGGGGGTTGGCTTGTCTATCGTATAATCCTCAGCAAAAGTTTGTGGTCGGTTATAATAGTAAAAACTCATCCATATACATATTCATGAAACCGTTTCACAGCAGATACAACAGCAAGAGTCTCTTTATCGATTTGACTATAATTACGTTCAGCCTTTGATAAAGTTCTTGAAAAATAGGCAATGGGGGCTTCACTACCATTTGGTAACACCTGGCTCAAAATGGCTCCTTCTCCAAATGGTGACGCGTCACATATGATTGTTAAAGGCAAAGTCTCGTTATACTGCATTACTTGTCAGAACGCATGCTCCTCTCGGTGCCCCCAAATCCAGGTTGCTTTTTTGTCGAGAAGCCGATGTAGGGGCTTGGCTACGGTCGCTTTGTGGGGCAGGAAGATGTTGTAAAAATTAATAAGCCCCAGGAAAGCTTGGAGATCAGTCTTATTTCTGGGTCTTGAGGTGTTCTTGATTGCTCTTGCTACTGGTGGGGTGAATGCCTTGTTTATTGATTCGGTACCCCAGGAACTCTACTTTATCTGTACACAGTTGACATTTTTTTTTTTTTAACTTTAAGGTCAGAGTCTTTAAATTTCTGGAGAACCAGTCTAAGATGCTCCTTTAGTATTTCTCTATTCGGGGCAGCAATTAAAACGTCATCAAAGTATGGTACGATCCCTTTTATTCCCTGTAATAGTCTCTCCATCAAGCTCTGAAAGATCCCTGGGGCCACGCTAACTCCGAATTGGAGTTGGTTGCACTTAAAAGTGCCTCGGTGCGTAACGATCGTTTGTGCCTCTGCTGTTTTTTTATCTACAGGCAGTTGTTGGTACGCCTGTGCTTAATCCAATTTAGCAAAGACTTTTCCACCACCCCCAGGGAATGGAGGAGGTGTTTTACCACCGGCACCGGGTAAGCGTTCTGTTGAAGGGTGTGATTCAGGATGGCACAGTAGTCCCCACAAATCCTTAAAGATCCATCCATTTTGATGGGTGTTACGATTGGGTATTCCCAAGGAGCATGGTTGGTTGGTTCTAAAACACCCTAGCTTATTAATTTATCAAGCTGCTCGTCAATCATTGGTTTAAGGGCAAAAGGGACTCGACGAGGCTTAAGGCGGATGGGGGCTACTTCAGAGTTGAGGTTAAATGATATCGGGGTCCCCTTGTACTTGCCTAGTTTGTCTGCAAAGACGTCCTGGAATTCCTGGACGAGGGCCTCCTCCCAGTCATCGCTGCTGGTTTGGTGAATGCCGGCTACCTCAATCCCAAGTGGAGCAAACCATTGAAGGCCTAACAAGCTAGGTCGATCATGGTCGACGACGATCAATGGTAAAGATGCAGTACGATTTTTGAATGAGACCTGGACAAGGCTGGATCCAATAACCAGAATTCGGTTTTCTTGATAGTCCTTGAGAATGATTCTTTGGATTCTGAGGTCTTGCTGCCGGATGGCAGGGATTAATTGTTTAAGGATCTTCCAGGAAACCATTGAGAAGGATGCTCCTGAATCGACTTCCATCACACAGGGCTGGTTTTCGATGGCGACCTTCACTCGGATCTTCTTTGCATCTAATGATGAGGCGTGACCAATCGTGATGGTTTGGTGTGCCTCTTCTTGTTTCGTTGAATGGGCTAGTGGTTTATTTCTGTAGGAGTGGTTGTTCCATTGGTGGTTCGAATGTTCCCGATTCACAGGACGACTTCCTGTGGGTTGGCGGTAGTTGGTCCCCCTCTGAAATGAGCTGGATCCTAGCTTGCTTCTACAAACCTTTCCGATGTGGCCTCTCTTCCCACAAATATGGCAGAGCGCATCAAGGAATTTGCAGTCTGATCGTGGGTGGTTTGCCCCACAACCTGCGCATTGATACTGCAGTCTTGGTTACGCTGGTGGTGTTGGTCTCGTTCAGACTGGAGCCGGTTGACTTCTTCCTCATCACTTTCTGATGACGATTCGAGGTCCTCATGGTGGGTTGTCATTGCATGTCCCTCAAGGCGAGGTGAGGTTTCGCCGGCGAGTTGGTGGAGCGGGGCGTTGGAGCGGTGCATTCGGGCAGCCGACTTCCTGGTTGCTTCCGCTGCAGTAGCGTCAGCGATGGTATCTGTAAGGCTGATGTCACCTTTCACCATCAGCTTACTTTGCACGTGTGGTGCATCTGATCCCAGAACTATTTGGTCTCTTAGAGCTTCTTCGAGGTCAGCGAGTCCACAGAGGCCTCCCAGGTTCTGGAGATCCGCGATGAAATCTGCAATGCTTTCTCCTTTCCGCTGGTCTCTCTGGTAAAATTTATGTCTTCGGACAAGCGTTGGTATGGTAGGTGCATAGTGGGCCCGTAGGAGGGGCTCGAGGACGTCCCAGTCCATGGATTTCACCTCAGCTGGTTTCACCAGTGCCTTAGCCATCTTGAAAACGGCAGGTCCGCAGTGAGTCAGGAATACCGCTCGCTTTTTTCCAGTAGTGGCATCCTTCAAGTTGTTGGTCTCCAGAAACATCTGGAACTGGTCCATGTATGAGTCCCAGTCTTCTTGTGCTGGGTCGAATGGAGCGGGTGGTATGGTGCCACTGGTCATGGTTTCCGCCATTGATGTGCCTTCAGCCACGTGCTCTGTTTTGTGCTCTGTAGTGTTCAGTCAGCTCTGACGTCTCCGCATCCCATCCTCGTCACCAGTGTTAAGTTCTGCGCATGGGCGCAAGGAACGGAGACGAGACGGTAAACAGTGAACTTCAACTCTTTATTAATCATTCTGAATAGAGCAAAACCCTAGGGCAACAGCAGCCCTTTTATAGGCAAGCTGCTGCTCTAGTAACCAATAAGAGACGTGGAGTGTTAACCCCCTTAACCAATGAGAGTGGCTCGTTAACAGCCAATCAGATTCTCCTGAACGGACCAATCCGATATCGCTATTATCGACCAATCAGAAGTGCAGGGCTAGAACCCTGCTATTCTCTAAAGCTTTTGATAAAATTTATTTCAGTGTTTTATTAGTTCATTACAGTAATAATATCTTTTTATACATCTATGGTGAGGTTAATCTTGATATAGAAGGTAAAATTCTAATCATTGCATCTGAAACATGATTTTGTAAGTTGGAGAGTTGCAAATAATGGTAGGCAATAAATAAAAAAAGAAAAAAAAACCCACAGCATCTTTGGTTTCATTTAATTTGATGGGAAGATTGGTAAAGGTAAAATATGAGAGAAGTACATTAAATAAAATATATGGAAAATGTGGACAGATTTTTTTCTGTCTCATTATGCTGGAATGAGAGGTCTTCCCTTAAAACCAAATTCAGGGACATTCTGGATGATAAAATGAAATGTTTAATACATAGTTATACTCTGGAATTCTGCCGTTATCAAAACTCATGGTGAAATAATTGGATAATTCAGGGACATTCAAGCTATAAATAGTTATTAACCTTGGTGACAGTTTTAGAGCCACAGGCAACTTGCTATGAATGTAGTTACTAGCAGTTAATGGAATGCTAGTCTCCTCCTTTCCTGGAAGTAGCTATACTGTTCATTGATATAAGATTGATAACCACTGATAGTGTAGTGGTAATGGTGCTGGCCTTGAAACAGGAGACTTTGAGTTCCAGTCCTACCTAAGGCAAGAAAGCGAGCTGGGTGACTTTCATTCTCTCTCAGCCCAACCCAACTCACAGGGCTGTTGTGGGAATATAGGAAGAGAAAGGTGTATTATGTATGTTTGCTGCCTTGAGTAACTTATAAAAGTAGTAAAGGCAGGATACAAATCATATAAAGAAATAACAAAGTAAAGAACAATTAAGGAATTCTTTTTTTTTTTTGATAAAAGTTTTATTGATTTTAACGACAAACAAAAACATATAAAACATAACATAAAAAAATATCATTCTTCATAAATTGACAGTGTATTGGTTGGTTTACCACTCCCTTTTGTGCATCCATTTCATGGTCTTGAATGGAATTCTTGAATGTACTAGAAATTGCAGTAACTCAACTTTGCTCTTAGTTCATTAAAACAGAAGATCTCAGTGCCAGTGGTGATCATTTGTTTTTATTGCCATCTGGGTAGAATCTCCCTCATAGTTGTGAGAGGCCACATTTCCCTGGAATGATTATAGTCCAGAAAGATTGTCAGCCTTCATTGTAGATGAGACTAGGAAACCAAAGCTATTTAGGCTGATACTATTTTTATTCTAAACTTATAATAACATAATCTTGCATGCCTGAATATGTTTCTTTCCACTCTCCTTTATCTTTCCATGAACCAGCAAAGGCTCCTGAAACATTTATGTATGTTACATTCCAGCCCTAAACTCAGGTTTCTTTTATCTGACTGTTGCCGTGGCAGCAGCTCTTCCTTCTGTCAGTCAAGGCCATTCCCTCTGCTCTCTGCATTAGTGGACAAGCTTCCAGTTGCTGCACTGGGACTTGTTATCTTATTCTTACATTATGCCTTCTTTACCACATCTATGTGAATGCTGATATTCTCTTGTAGCATTCTGAAGTGTCCTGTGGGAGAGGCAAATGCAATAATAAAATGTTGGGAATGACTTGCTTAGCTCAAATGCTTATTCTCTTCCCTTGCTGGGAAGGGCTGGGACCACAGCTACTGTAAGTCCTAGGTGCTGACTGCAGCCAGTATCAACTATCTCTTGCCGCATGAGAGCATTCAAAGAGTGCATTTCTTGTGAAAAAATTGCCATAAATGCAGAGTTAGATAAATTATGTTAGCTCATTGGAAATTAAGGATGTCTATATCTATTGTTGAGATCAATAGATTTCTGATGAAATTATTTGTTATTTAATTATGGGTATAGAAGTCAAGTTCTATTTGAAAACACTTCTGTAGCTAGGCTACCATATTTTTCCTCCTCGGCCTTCAAAAAATGTTCTTTGTTAAAGAGAAGTGTTCATTATGAAATTAGAGGGCTGGTGTTTAAAAACCTGGCCACATTTTGATTTAAATTATCCAGAATTGCCTGGGTCTTTGGAGCTTCCTTTTCTTCTTTAGACATGGTCTATTTGAAAAAAAAAAAAATCTTTGTATCCCTTGAGTTAAGGCTAGCAGGAAGTCTTATACATTCTTCATTTGCTTGTAGTCTTTGAACTTTTAGATAAGCCTTAGACACATATTGCCATTAATTAGAAGATAGTCTTGGATGCAACTGGCTTTGAAACCAGGAAGGAAGTACCTACAGGTCAGAATGGCTGACAAATTCTTTGTCCTATTCAGTTGATATTGCTAATCCTGTTCATTGTAAAATAAAATTGATAAGACAGCTTGTCTGGTAAGATAGCTGCCATTCATAGAGCTCCTAGAATGCTGAAGGAAAATGGATTGGAATATTTTTCTTTTTTTTATACAAATGTTTTTTGTTCTGTACCTTCATTTGAATTCTTGAGATCCCCGCGCTTTGATTGGCCAAAGTGCGGGGCGATCGGATTGGCGAGGCGAGCCGCGCCGATTGGCTCGCTGAGAATCTCCCGCGATTGGTAGATTCGAATCACGGGAGATTCAAAGTGGTGCCATTGGCCATGGCCGCTGCGGCTTGGGAATAAAAAGCCGCAAAGTTTTTCTAAGAGCCAGTTCGGATCCAGGACAAAATAAATAAATTACTTTTCATACAGCACATAACCCCGAACACCACAACAAATAAAAGCCCGGCAGAACTGCTAATGGGGAGGAAAATAAGGTCCCCACTCGATAGACTACACCCCACTTACAACCCAGAGAAACCCCCAGACTCCACCAGCAAACACCGAACCTTCGCACCAGGCGACGCCGTCTACGCGAAGAACCTAAACGGAGACCCATTATGGGTACCAGCAATCAGAACACAGCTAACAGGCCCACACTCGTACCAGCTACAAACAACCGACGGACTTGCGTGGAAACGCCACATCGATCAGTTAAGATCGAGGACGGCCACACAAGACACCACTGACATGCAACCAAACAAAACCAACCCCCTCAACACAAACCAAGAGGGGAGGGGATACCCCGGGAACCAAAACCCAGAAAAAAGAAACCAGCCATACTCACCTGCAAGCAGCCAGCACGAAACCTCACCAGGAAGAGACAGCCAAGCCAGCTCAACCAACCCGGGAAAACCGAGCGGGACCGGCGAAACCCGCAGCTCAACCAACCCGGGTAGCCCAGGAGGGAGCTGCACAGAGCGGCCCGGCCAGACAGACCAGGCGGTTCCCACGACGGAGTCCGGAGAAACAGAGACCCCGACCGAACCGGCCGGGATCCAACCTACGACTGACCTGCGCAGGTCCAGTAGGCAAAGATGGAGCCCCGCCTACCTACGGGACTACGCTACGTAGGACTGAACCAAGAGGGGAGGGGTGTTCTGTACCTTCATTTGAATTCTTGAGATCCCCACGCTTTGATTGGCCAAAGCGCGGGGCGATCGGATTGGCTAGGCGATTGGCCTAGCGCCGATTGGCTCGCTGAGAATCTCCCGCGATTGGAAGATTCGAATCGCGGGAGATTCAAAGTGGTGCCATTGGCCGCGGCCGCCACGGCTTGGGAATAAAAAGCCGCAAAGTTTTTCTAAGAGCCAGTTCGGTTCCTGACTGTAATAAAGAGCTTGATACAAAGTCACCGACTCCTGGCTTCCTTCCACACGGACTTAACATTTTTATTTTTATTAAATACAGAAAGAGCAAAAATTTCAATTTCTATATAAACAGTGTGTTGCCTGGGTATAGTTTATTTGAACAATTATCAACATCATTATCATAACAATAGTGTTAAAATATTAGTATTCATCATATAATAGCAGTATTGCCTCATCATAACATCAATAATAAATATATATATTGAACTTCCAGTTTGCGTGGCTTCGGGGCAGCAGGAATTCGCGACAGCTCGCGATTCCTGCTGTGCTAGCCGTCGAGGTACCCCCGATCCAGATGGGTCAGGGGGATATGGCTGCCCTGTAGGGACAGCTGAAGACAGAGGGGAGTCGGAAAGGGAGGTGGGGGCATCGCAGACCCCCCCTTTCTCCGGGAAAACCCATTTTTCCCAAGGCGGTGGAGCGGCGGTCAGCAATGGCCGCCACGAAGAAGCCAGCAACCGGGTAAGAACTGTGCTGGAGGAAGTGTGAAGAGTGAAAGTTCTGTCTGAGCCGGGTCAAGTAACACCTTTTAAATTGCCTGGAATTGAGCTGTTTGTTGCTGGAGGATACATTGTATCCCTAAGAAGAGCGAAAAGCGGCGGAGAAGCTGTTAAAGGGAATTTTATTTTATTTTATTTTTTACTCTCCCACCCCACGGAAAAAGCAGAAATATTTGGATATATTAGACATTGAAAGTGGATTGTTTTGAAAGCTAAGATAAGAGACAAAGGGATTTTTGGACATTGAAAAATGTGAGAAATTGGAAAATCTCTGCTGGAGGTATGGATTTTTGATTATTAAAATTCTCATTGCAAGTGGGAAGGGAGAAAAAAAAAATTGGAGCAGAAGCTGAAAAAGGAGGAGATTGATTAGAACGTCTTTGTGGATCCCAAAAGAAGATATATGGTAATTGGACCTCTTTGATTAAAAATTAATTCAGAAAGAGAAAGAGAAGAAGGAAGAAAAGTATTAACTTTTGGAACTTTTTTTCTTTTTTTTAATTGCTTTTGATTGTCTTTGATTAAAAATTCTTGTGGTTGTTTTGGAAAAAGTTTCCCTTTTCATAATGGCATCGTCTGTGGATGAACTAGAGATTGAATATCAAAAATATAAAAAAGAAGATACTTTGGGCGCTTTGTTTCAATTTTTAGAAATGGCGTTATGTTCCTTTGAAAAGTTGATTACGCAGCAGAAGGACTGGGACAAGGAAGAAGAGGAAGAAGAAGCCATCTTTGATGAACAATGGGTCCCTTCTGGAGAGGAGGAGAAAAAGGATAAGAAAAAGGGGATTTTAAGAATTATAAAAACAACCAAAAGAGAGAAAAATGAGCGAAAAGATGGAGGCAAGGTTAGAAAGCAAAGGAAAAGGAGCAAGAAAAGCGAAGAGAAAAAGCAAAGGGGTAGAAAGGGCAAGGAGAAGAATAAGCAAGAGAGAAAGGGGGGGAGGAGAAGCCTTAATGGGGGGAAGCAAGACCTAAGGAAAAAAAGTTTATTTAGAGACAATGGGTGAATTTAATTTAGATTAAAAGAGGGATTCTGGAGGGTATATAAGAGTGTGTTTTTATATGTATATTTAGAATATAAAATTTATTATGTAATTTTAGAATTTTTTTTAAACAGAATCCCAAGAAAGATTGCTATATGTAGTATTTCTAAGTTAGGGTAATGAGTTATAGATGTTACTCCAATTGGTGTACAGGAGAAGTATAGTAAAAGAAAAAAAAGATGAATGGATAATTGGAAATAGAACAGACAAAGAATGTTGTTGAAAATGGTAATAAGATATGGAAGGATATATATGCTTTTTTTTTTTGGATTTTGTATATTGATAAAAGGCAATAAAATTTTAATTAATAAATAATTTGGATGGAAAAGAGAAGTAGGGACAAGATATGAAGTTAATATTATATGAAATATTGATATTATAATCTGGAAATGTTATGCCTTATTGGTCTTTTATTATTATTTTTTCTTAGAAAAGAATTTATAAGCTGCTATGCCTTGATTCTTTGTGCATTGTTTTTATAAAACTGATAAAAATGGTTTTTATATATATATATAAAAAAGAAAATGATAATAAGATTTGGAAGGAGATATGGGTTGAATATGATGTTTGAATTTGTGTCTGTGTAAAGAGTTTTAACCCGGGAACAGACAACCTTCAGAAAAGATCTTTTAGTTTTGTTTATGTTTTGTGTTTGTATGTTTGTGTATTGTGCTTATGGTAAAACTAACAAAATTTGTTTTTTATAAAAAAAAAAAAAAGGAAAGAATCAATAAAACCTTGGAGGAATGTTAGATGAGAATAATTTATACAAGCCAGAAAGAAAAGAATATGATGACTATAAAATGGATAAATATGGAAGAGAAATGAAATTGAATAGGAGTAAAGAGAAAAAATGAGAAATTTGCTGAAAGATGTTTGTGTGTCCATATGGAGATGGGATAAATTGGAATTATGCTGTATAAAAATAATGTTTTGTTTGACTTGTAAGGATTTACAATGTTAAGAGGTTTTATGTGTTTATGTATTTAATAGTTAATGATGTGTTGTTTTATCTTTAAAATCAATAAAAATTTGTTTCAAAAAAAAAAAAAATTCAAACAAACAAAACAGAAAGCAGCCGTTTCAACAGTAAATCCAAACAGAAAGTAGTCTCACAAGATAACGGCTGTTAGGGATAACATTGTTTACCCTAACTGGTTTAGGTAAAATAATAAATATGTTTTCATAGTTTATTAGTTAAAGTGTCTGCAACTTTAACTGTAGAATTGTAATTAAGGGAGTGGTTGTAAAAAGCACCATAAAAGAAGCAAGGCACTGCAGCTTGCTCTCTCTGGTTTTGATGATCACTAATTACTGGATGAAGACTGCATTTTTCCCTACTGGAACGGGAGAGAGATAAAGGACTGATTTATTGTAAGTGAACTGACATTGGATATTCTACACGGACTTTGCTAATTGAATATCCTTGAATGGACTGACTGATATGATACATGACTAATGGACTGTTATTTTGACTATGCTATAAACTCAAAATGGAATAAACTATCTTTTGATAGCAAAAAAAAAATAATAATAAATATATATTGATAGTAGTGCTTAATTATCCATTTGGTAAGCCGTTTTTACAAAATTAGTTATTCTCTTGTATTTTTTTTAAATCTAACTTCTGTTTCTGCTTGTTAACCATTGATAAAACAAATCCCATATTAGGAAATATTCAGTGTCTTCCTTGTCTTTAATTTTAAGTGTCATTTCTGCACAGTCTAATATTTTTTAAAAAAATTGCATTATCTTCTGTAGGGATCTCCATGTTCTTCCAGTGTTGATGAATATGAATATTTTCCTTTGTTAATTCTCTTAATATTTATTCAATTAAACCCTATTTGGCTGTTCTGAGCCTCTTGTCTTAGAATTCAAAAAAATCCTATTGCTTCTCAGCCATCATGCCTTTGTAACTGGCATTGCAGGTTCTCAGTTCATTCATCCCAATGTACTATATTCAGTTACCTTTGTGTTTCACCAAGGCTTATTAAAGTCATTTTTGTGTCTGTGTTTATTCTTCAGACACATTTTCACAAAAACATATATCATCAGATACTAGAAAGTCTCCTAACTTCCCTTTTATATTGCTAAACAGTGAACAACAACAAAAAAACCCAGTCCAAAATGAATTCAATCAATGTTTGTACAAGGTAGCAAGCAAGCATGTTATACTGACATGATGAACCCAGTTTACTGACAATGAATAAATGAAGCAGTTCTACAGGAAAAAAAAAATCATTTTTCAAAGTGGCCTATCATCTCAGAAGAAAGTAGCTTCCTCTTCTTTACAATGAAAGTATGAAAGGGGGAAAAAAGAAACAGTCTAACAGGTTTGAATTGCCTAGATAGAAACTACAACTGAATGAAAATTAGTTGTATTGTCAACATTTTCTTCAAATAAACCTTATTAATCCAAGCACAGAGAGAAGTGTTCCTTGGCTATTCTTCTCCTGTCCTGATTATTTTTTAGAAGATGCGACACAAATTATTGACATGCAAATTCAAGGTGGGAGGGAATTATGCTAGAATCCCAGCAAGGTGGGCGGTAGATGTGTTGTGTCCGCAAAAAGACGCCAGGAGTCGGTGACTTCGTACAATGCTCTTTATTTCAAGGATTGGAACCGAACCGGCGAAAAGAAAAAAGCCCGCGGCTTTTATTCTTTTCGCCGCGGTGGCCGCGGCCAATGGCAGCGTTTCGAGTCTCCTGCGCTTTGAGCGAGCCAATCGCGGGAGACTCTTAACGAGCCAATCGGCGCGGCTCGCCTGACCAATTAGAAAGCCCCGCGCTTTGGCCAATCAAAGCGCGGGGATTTCGAGTATGTAAATGAGGACAGAACACCCCTCCCCTCTTGGTTCAGTCCTTACGTTGCGTAGTCACGTAGGTAGGCGGGGCTCCGTCTAGTCCTACTTGACCTGCGCAACTCAGTCATAAGCTGGATCCCGGCTGGAGCAGTCGGGTTTTTGGTTGCTCTTGCTTCTGTGCGAACCGGCTGGTTGATCGGGCCGGTTCCTTCTCCGTGGCTCCCACCTGGGCCTTCTGGGTTGGTTGAGCTACTGGTTTCGCTACTCCCGCTCGGTCTTTCCGGGTCGGTCGAGCTGGCTTGGCAGTTCTTTTCCGGCGAGGGGTCGCGATGGCTGCGTCTTGGTAAGTACTGCTGGTTTATTTTTTCTTGCGCTTGGTTATTCGGGTATTCCCTCCCCCCTTGGTTTGCGTTTTGGGAGGTGGGTTCTGTTGCTGTCCTAGACCTGAGTTGGTCAATGTGTCGTTTCCACACTCGTCCATCTGTGGTTTGGAGCCGATACGAGCGTGGGCCTGTAATTTGGGTGATGACGGCTGGGATCCATAGGGGGTCCCCCGTCAGGTTTTTCGCATACACGAGGTCCCCGGGTGCGAACGTTCGGTATTTTGTACTTGAGTCTGGGGGCCGCTCCGGGTTATATGTAGGGTGTAACCTGTCGAGTGGGGACCTCAGCTTTCTACCCATTAGTAATTCGGCTGGGCTCTTGTTGGTAGTGGTGTTCAGGGTTATGTGTTGTATAAAGAGGAGTCTGTTAATTTTGTCTTGGATCTCCCCGTGGTCCATTTTCCGGATGGTTTTTTTGGTAAATTGGACCATCCGTTCCGCCCTACCGTTCGCCGCCGGATGCGCCGGTGCTGTTAGTGCGTGGCGGATGCCCCTTTCCGCCAGGAACTTCTCGAAGTCTAGGGAGGTAAACTGGGGCCCGTTGTCGGAGACGACGATGTCTGGGAGGCCGTGTGTTGCAAAGAGTTTGCAAAGTTCTTTGATCACGGCCTCCGTGGTTGTTGTCTTCATGTCGCTTACCTCCAACCAGTTGGAGTAAGCGTCAACTGTTATGAGGAAGGTATGTCCATTCGTGGGTCCAGCAAAGTCCAAATGGATTCTGGACCAGGGCCCCCTTGGTGTTTCCCACTCCAGGATGGGCGCTGTGGGTGGGCTGGGTCTAGTCTCCTGGCATCGCTGGCACCTAGCTACCCAGACCTCTATCTGCTTGTCCATCCCTGGCCACCAAGCGTAACTTCTGGCCAGGGCTTTAGTTCTTACGATGCCAGGGTGCCCCTCATGCAACATTTCCAAAACCTTCCCCTGTAGTCTGTCCGGAATGACCACCCTGTCACCCCATAAGATGCACCCCTTAAGCAGCGAGAGTTTGGTTTGGCGGTTCCGAAATGTCTTGACGGACTCGTCGTTGTCCTTTTCCGGCCACCCTTTTTCCACCCAATGCAAAATCCGCGCCAGACGCCTGTCTTTAATAGTTTCCTGGGCAATGTCTGACGCGGTTATGGGTAGGTTGGGTAGGGTCTCGATGCTGAGGGTGGTCGTCGTTGGTGCTGGGTCAGGGTCGGAGTCCGGTAACGGCGAGCGGCTCAAAACGTCCGCATGTGAAATCTTCTTACCCGGTCTGTGTATAAGTTCGTAGCTGTAGGCCGCCAGGAACTCGGACCACCTTGTCATCCGGGGAGACAGAATGTTCGGGGTGGCCCGATTTCCTGCAAGGATGCCCAGCAACGGCTTATGGTCTGTTATAATGGTGAAAGGGCGGCCGTAGAGATATTCGTGGAACCGTTTTATGGCGGCAACTATAGCCAAAGCCTCTTTGTCAGTTGGCTATAGTTCCGCTCTGGTTTGGTTAGGGTCCTTGAAAAGAACGCGATGGGTGCTTCTTTTCTGTCAGGAAGGGTATGGCTGAGGACAGCGCCGACGCCGAAAGGTGATGCGTCGCAAGCGACGGCCAGGGGCAGGGTTTCGTTGAATTGAATCAGGACGGCGTCGGAGGTGAGGAGGTCTTTAGTTTTTTGGAAGGCGGCTTGCTCCCGTTTCCCCCAAGTCCAGGTTGCCGCCTTATCCAGGAGCCTATGCAAAGGTTCCGCCGCCGTTGCCTTTTGGGGTAGGAAAACATTATAAAAGTTCAGTAACCCCAAGAATGCTTGTAGTTCAATTTTTTGATTTTGGGGTGGGGGCCTCTTTGATAGCTCTGACTTTTTTACTCGTGGGGTGAATGCCGTGCCGGTCTAGGAGGTAGCCCAAGAATTCCACTCGTTCCGTGCACAGTTGGCATTTCTCCCTTTTTACTTTAAGTCCCGTTACTTTAAATTTAGTTAGGACCTCTCTGAGTCGGCTTTCTAATTCGGCTTCGTTTGGCGCCGCTACTAGAACGTCATCGAAATAGGGCACCACCCCCTTGATGCCCTGCAGCAACCGCTCCATCAGGCTCTGAAAGATGCCTGGTGCCACGCTGACTCCGAATTGGAGTCGGTTGCACCTGAAAGCCCCCCGGTGGGTAACGATGGTCTGGGCTTCCGCCATTTTCTCGTCGACTGGCAACTGTTGGTATGCCTGGGCGAGATCGAGCTTGGCAAAGACCCTGCCCCCTCCCAGTGAGTGCAGTAGGTGTTGCACGATTGGGACGGGGTAGGCGCTTTGTTGCAGCGCGCCATTTAGGGTGGCCTTATAGTCCCCACAGATCCTCACCGACCCATCTGGCTTGACCGGGGTCACTATGGGGGTCTCCCACCGGGCATGGTCTATGGGCTGCAATACCCCTTGTTCATCTATCTTAGGTTTTAGGGCGAATGGCACCCGCCTAGGTTTTAGTCGTTTGGGGGGGACGCTAGGGTCTAGGTCAAACGAGATAAGGGGCCCCTGGTACTTGCCCAGGCTTCCGTCGAAGACTTCTCGGAACTCCTGGGCTAGTCGCTGTTCCCAACCGTCGTCGGTGACGTGGTTGACTCCCGTGAGAGTGATGTCGAGCGGGGCGAACCATTGTAGTCCCAGCAGGCTTGGGCGGTCGCGATCGACGATTGTGAGGGGGAGTTGTTCGGTGCGCCCCTTATATGTCACGTTAAAGTTTTTGGTGCCCACTACCGGGACGCGGTTTCCCTGGTAGTCTTTTACAATAAGTCTTTGGGCGTCTATGTTCCTCCTTTGGAGGGTAGGCACCAACCTTTTTATCTCGCGCCATGCAATCATGGAGAGGTAGGACCCGGAGTCTACCTCCATTTTGCATGGCTGGCCCTCGATATGGACCTCGACGTGGACTTTCCGGGCGTCGTTGGTGATGGCGTGGCCGATGGTTACCGTCTGGTGGGTCTCCTCTCTCCGCCGGTTGTCGCCGCCTCTCGAGGATCGTCCGATCCGGTCCCATCGGCTGTCCGAGTGGCGATCTCTGGGCCGGGGCGGTGGGCTTTCCCTTCTCCGGTCGTGTTGGTCCCATCGAGGTGGACTGCGAGTTTTCTTCTGGCGGCAAACCCAGGCGATGTGCCCCTTTTTTTCACAATGCCGGCAGATGGAATCAAAAAACCGGCATTCTGACCTGGGGTGGTCGCCGCCGCAACCGGCACAGTTGGTCCTCGACCTACGACCTCTGCGGTTCCGTTGGTCGCACCCCGTCTGCAATCGATGTATGTCTTCTTCGTCTTCGGACGTGCTGGATGCAGAAAGGAAATCGCCGTGGTGTGTGGTTGTTTCGGTTTTCTGTTCGGTCGACCTTGCCGGGTTGTTGTTTCCGCTGCGGTCCTTCGCGTCTGGTTTGCGCATGCTGTCGGCGGAAGTACGGGTTGCTTCTGCGGCTGCGGCTGCGGTGAGGGCGTCTGCTAAATTGATGTTGACCTTAGCCATCAACCGGCTCTGGAGCGCGGGGTCCCACAGGCCGAGCACGAATCGGTCTCTCAGGAGATTGTTTAGGCTGTCAAATTCGCAGAGCCCCCCTAGGCGCCGCAGCTCGGCGACGAAGTCGCTCAATTTTTCACCCGGTCTCTGGTCCCGCCGGTAGAATTCGTTGCGCCGGATCAGGATGGGTACCTCGGGAGCATAATGTCGCTGAAGGATAGGTTCGAGGACGTCCCAATCCATGGCGGTTGCGTCGGCGGGCTTGGCCAATGCTTTGGCCATCTGGAAAACTTCGGTTCCGCAATGGGTGAGGAAGACGGCGCATTTTAGCAGGCCCGAGGTGTCCTTCATGCCGGTGCACTCGAGGTACATGCGGAAACGGTCGGAGAACGATTCCCAGTCCTCGGTGGCGGGGTTGAAGGGGGCGGGCGGTGCGATTTTCGCCATCTCGGTGCTAAGTCTGGCTTCCGTCGGACACGGGGTTCGGTTCAGGGTCTGGATCCCATCCTCATCGCCAGTGTCGTGTCCGCAAAAAGACGCCAGGAGTTGGTGACTTCGTACAATGCTCTTTATTTCAAGGATTGGAACCGAACCGGAGAAAAGAAAAAAGCCCGCGGCTTTTATTCTTTTCGCCGCCGCGGCCGCGGCCAATAGCAGCGTTTCGAGTCTCCCGCACTTTGAGCAAGCCAATCGCGGGAGACTCTTAACGAGCCAATCGGCGCGGCTCGCCTGACCAATTAGAAAGCCCCGCGCTTTGGCCAATCAAAGCGCGGGGATTTTGAGTATGTAAATTAGGACAGAACAAGATGCAAGTAAGGGAATCCAAGACATGATTAGAGAGCATAACAAGGATACTCACTACACTCTAGGTATCCAGGCTGCCAACCCTACTTTAGACTTTCTAATTGTCTCCATATTTAGCCCACCTTTCCCCCCCTTATTTTTTTTCAGAATGGTCATCTTGCATCTCCCATTTCAGGAATGGTCAACCAGTTTAACAGAATAACAGAGTTGGGAGGGACCTTGTAGGTCTTCTAGTCCACACCCTTCTCAAACAGAACCCTATACCATTTCAGACAGATGGTTGTCCAATCTCTTTTTTAAAACATATATTTTTTGGAGCACCCACAACTTCTGGAGGCAAGCCCTTCCACTGATTAATTGTTCTGATTGTCAGGAATTTTCTCCTTAATTGGTCTTCTCCTTGATTAGTATCCATCCATTGCTTCTTGTCCTGTCTTCAGGTGCTTTGGAGAATAGGGCGATCCCCTCATCTTGGTGGCAGCCCCTGAGATTTTGCAACACTGCTGTCAAAACTTCTGTTACCGGTTCTCCAGAGCTGGTCAGAACCTGCTGAATACCACCTCTGGTTCCAGGACTATGGTTGCAACCCAACGGAAGCACGACCAACTGCGCATACATGGACAAAAAATTGTGTGGACTGTGCATGCACAGAAGGGGGAAATCAGCACGGAAAGGGAATCTGCCACAGCCGGATTTGTTTGCCATTTGATTTTTAAATCGTGACCCAATTCAAAAATGGGTAGATCTTTTGGTTGGAACCCGATTTGGTCACAAACAGAAGCGTTCATGATCCAAGTTTCCACTGTACATACAAATTTCCTTTTTACAAACCTGTAATCCCTGAATTCAGGGTGGAATCAGGGTGACTGGATGGAACTGATCATTTACTGACCTGATGCCTATATGGAGTTCTCAGCAATTTTTTTCCATTACACCCTAGGAAAGAAACATTTGTCACTACCTAGGATTGAACTGTCAGCCTACCAAGTGGGAGGTGAGTGTCGTCACAACTAGGCCACCATGCTGCTCTCAGTATACATATAAAAAGGATGAAAAGTAGAGGGGAAAAATAAAACATCTTTTTCCTTCACTGATCAGGTGGACGAAATGGAGCCAGGAATTCCAAGCTTTATGAGAGAAACTCAGATTTTCTTTAGTTTCTTTCCATTAATTATCTCTAAATGCTGCCAGTTGATGATTTTGTCTGTCTTTTCCTACTCACTTGTATTCTTTCCTTTGTTCCCTCCTTTTGATCAGCTAGTAATAACAGGAGACACACAGAACATTGTAGGATTCAGAGAGGATATAATAGACATATAGAAAGCAGAATAAAGAACAAAGATATGTATGTAAAGCATAAAGATATCTAATGGGAATACAATTATGCATTTCATATCAATCACACCCAGACATAGTAATAAATATGAGCTCTCCAGAAACTCAATCTCATATTTAGTAGCAACAGATGTTTCACAAACTCAACACAGCCAAGTAAATTGCTTTTTTTTGCAGATGAGAAAAAAGTCAATGAAGGCAGAATGTATTAAATGTACATGGGTATCAACTCCAAGATTTAAATCTTAAGCTCTTTTCTCCCGAACTATTTAGATCAGCAAATTTTGGCTGGTGTATTTCTTAGCCTTGAGAGTTGGGGACATCTGTCAAATGCTTATAACATTTCTATCTAACCTGAGATGCTTTAGTTGCTCTCTTGTTAGCTTCAGCTACTTACAGATTAACTAAGTTTCCTATTTGTATAATGAAGTCTCAAAGCAGGTGAATCAGAATTCAAATAGGGCTCTTTCTTAAGAGTTCTTAATGCATGAAGATAGTTGGCAAGCATGTATGTTGATGATTAGGTTTCCTTTCCTGGACCAGGGAATACCTCAGTGCCTATCAGCTATGATCTGGACACCGAATAGAACCTTAAGGAGAACAAAAAGACAGTGCATATAATTGAACTGAATGAACAAAAATATCAAAAGAGTCCTGGAAAAGTAAAATTTTTCAGCTAAAGACAGAAAATGGAAGGCACAGTCTGGTCAATTTAGTAATTGTAACCATAGTTGTCAGCTGTTTCAATTCAGACTTTCCAGCTTGAAGAACAGATTTTTGCAGAAAATCCATTTTAATATTTTACACTTTGTGCAGTGCTGTTTGGAGAAGGCTTTAAGACTGGCAATTGTAGAAGGAAAAAGAAGAGGATGATCTGAAGCATGGTGAATGGACTCAATTTCAATGGCTATGGGCACACCATTTGAACATTTAAAAAATCAAGCTAGGGACAGATTGTCATAGAAAAAAAATCTGTGTGGTTGCTAGGAGTTGACAGTCGACAGTGACTTGGTGACACATAATCAATCAATCATTGAACAGCAGAAGAGAAGAATGGAATCCCCAGCAAAAAAATAAATTGTCCTGGGAGGGATACCAAAGAATTTGTATGACTACAAATTTTCGCTCTGTTTCTTTGATCAATTGAAAAGGTGGCAGAGTTGCTATCCCACCTCACCTGTACAATATTTCCCAGGTTAGATACTATTTGAATATCTTGTTAGTTAACTAGCTTGGAGTCCCCCCATGCCAAAATACAACTTCTGTTATAATAAGAGAATTATAAAACAATAATTATAATTATAATAAGAGCTGCAGTGGTGCAGTGGTTAGAATGCAGTACTGCAAGCTACTTCTGTCGATCATCGGCTGCCAGCAGTTTGGCAGTTTGAATCTCACCAGGCACAAGGTTGACTCAGCCTTCCATCTTTCTGAGGTTGGTAAAATGAGGACCCAGATTGTTGGGGGCAATATGCTGATTCTGTAAACCGCTTAGAGAAGGCTATAAAGCACTCTGAAGCGGTATGTAAGTCTACCTGCTATTGGTATTGCTATAATGGTGCCTATACTATATTCTGTAGACCTGAAAGCAACCGAGGGCAGGACAAGAAGCAATGAATGGAAGCTAATGAAGGAAAGAAGCAACCTAGAACTAAGGAGACATTTCCTGAGAGTTAGAACAATTAATTAGTAGAATGCCTCCAGAAGATGTGGGTACTCCAACACTGAAGGTTTTAAAGAAGAGATTGGACAGCCGTTTGTCTGAAATGGTATAGGGTTTCCTGCCTGAGCAGGGAGTTGGACTAGAAGACCTCCAAGGTCCCTTCCAACTCTGTTATTCTGTTTTATACAGCATCACAGTTGCGCGGAAAACTCACACCATTTTATAATTCAAGGGGGAGGTTGTGCTGTGCCTATGGGTTGGAAGGTTTCAGATTATTTCTGCTGCTCCTTGTGAGATTTCAATTTTTAAAAAATTTGTTCCTTTAGTATTGCCAATTGTTTCCACATGGTGCTGATTCATGGGTTTTGTGACTTTGTAGTTTATCATGTTTTGCATCTGCCTGCATTGGTCACTAGGGTAAAGATGGTTTGAGGCTAAACTGTTAAAATGTTTTGAGGTTGCAGCTGGTCTCCACTTTGAAAAAAAATAGATAATATGAATGCACGAGAAGGTGAGATGTGGATTTCTAAAAATAGAACTTCTAAATTGCAGAATTCAGTGACTTGTGTATTGTTCATATCAGAAGTGGTAGAATCATCATATTTGCCCTATATTCCATTTTTTTTAATATGTGTAACTGTGGTTTTTTGCGGGGTGACAGAGCAGGAAAAGTAATGGATTTTGTAAAGGGTCACGACTTTTCTTTTCTATACAGGTCTTGTCCACTTTGAATCCCAGCACATAACTCAAAATTAGGTTCTATAGGGAGCTAAAATGTTTTGGTCCATGGGGAAGTTTACCAACAAAATCCATACAACAGAACAGTTGGGTCAAACCTTTATTTGAAAACTAGGAGAAAAAGGTGTGCAATTCATGTTCTTTAGCTGTGATTTTGGTGAGAAGAGAACCATTGTAGCATTGTATGATTGGAGTCAACTCACTGACAGAGCCACTGGTTTCCAAGAAACTCCATCATACAATAGCAGAAGACTCAAGCTATTGCTTTTCACTGCCATTCCATTCAGGACCCAGCAACACGACAACCATAAAGCTTTGTCTTTGTCCTAGGAATTGGATGTCAAATAAGTTGTTCAGCCAAGTTCCCCCATTTCCTAAAAAAATACAAGAGCATTGTTGTAGGTGGGCTACTTTTGGATATTCTGCCCCTCCAGCAGATTGCATTAAAGCAAGATAGCAGAATGGAATAAAATAGAATAGAATAGAATAGAATAGAATAGAATAGAATAGAATAGAATAGAATAGAATAGAATTCTTTATTGGCCAAGTGTGATTGGACACACAAGGAATTTGTCTTCAGTGCATAAGCTCTCAGTGTACATAAAAGATATAAGTGATAAATACATGATCGTAGTCATCATAAATACATAAATACATAAATACATCATGAATCATAAGATACAACACTTATTGATAGTCATAGGATACTAAATAAGCAATCAAGATCACACTAGGAAACTAAATAAAACAATATAAATCATAAAGATACAAGTAACAAAGTTATAGTCGTAAGTAAAAAAGAGAAGAGTAGTAGTAATATAGTCTTAGTAAATAATTTGATAGTGTTGTGGGAATTAGTTGTTTAGCAGAGTGATGGCATGCGGGAAAGAACTGTCCTTGTGTCTAGTTGTTCTGGTGTGCAAAAATGGTCCTTTCAAATGGTAAATCATGGCAGATAGCCTTCCAGATGTCATTGATAGTGGTACAGTAATGTCATGCCCCTGGTGGAGACTGACTCTGAGGGAGAGGAGGAACAGCTGACAGAAAGTGGAAGTGTGGTTCAGGAGGTTGTGGAAGAGGCTGGGGAAGGGCAGAGGCCAGCTGAGCAGTCAGAGGAAGACCCAGGCCCACCTCCTCTCCATCCTAGGGCACGCAGGGAGGAGAGGATAAGGGAGAGACATGGTCTCCTCAGGAGGAGAGAGTCTTGATCCTTTTCATGAGCTGCAGGTGTGAGAACTGAATCAAAGTTTGGACCTGCGTACGCTGCAAATGCTGGAAACAAAGTGTGTTTTATTTTGGTCTGAAGTTATCTTGGTTGGCATCCTTCCAACAGACTTGTTATCTCCTTGAATTTGGTAAATACTTCTCCTGTTCCATTGTGGAAATTTCATCATTGTAGTTTGTTTGGTTTTTTATTTCACCTCTATCTGCTCATTAAATTCAGATTGTATTGCTTTTTTTTGAAGACTATTTTTGAATACATTTTATCTCCAACTGAGTATTATTGAACAGTGGGGCCAAGTTGGAGGCATTAAAGGACATTTATTTACGTTTTGGATTTTGTTACATTTGTGTTACACTCTGGATCATCACAAGTAATTTGGCAAATTCTATACCTGTGGCTGTTACTGAATGAATAAAATCCGCACTGCAGTTCCTAAATGGCAGCTTCTTTCCCAAATTCATATTGTGTATTGCATGTATAAGAGAAAACTCTGATGAAGACACATCACACTAAATTAGCAGTTGAATACCATATGTGAAACCCATGTTTTTGAGCTGGAAAGTAAAACTTTTCTCTTAAATCGAAGATAAGGATTTATTTATTTATGGCATTCAATTTTTATAGCTGTTTATTCACAAATTAGTCTAGAAGTCATAGAACATATTATTCATTCATGATAATTTTCCATTCTATTTGATCTATGGTTCTATTCCCAGGAGATAAGGGTTTTTGGTTTTTTTTGTATTGGCTGGCTTTGGTGCTTAGTATGAATTAACTTCCAGCTTCTTAACCTGGCATCTGCACTAGCCATATTTAATTGCTGCACAAGAATTAGATCCTTATGTAATTAATCAGGCAAAGTGCTCAATTTAGTATTCCTAGTTCTTACAACTAGGGTCAAAAGAAGTAGTTCTGCTTTCCCTAATTTTTAAAACTTTTTCCCTAAGGTATATTCCCCCCCAAATACCTTTCACTGAATGGGGGAAGCAGCAGTGGAGATATTTTGCATTACTTTTCTGAAAAAGGTCCTAATTAAAAAGGAACACTTCTTGCACATCTATAGAAGCCTCTACCAAGATGGTGACTTATCTATCTATTTATTTTTACTTATTTTTTCAAATGCTTACAATATAATAGAAATAAGAATAAACAAAAATTTAAATACATGAAATAGGAACTAATAATTGGGGACAATAGGACAGGGACGGTAGGCTTAATTGTGCGCTTATGCACGACCCTTACAGACCTCTTAGGAACGTGGTGAGGTCAATAGAGGTTAGTTTGAGGATAAAGGTGTGGGGGTTTGAGCAGCAACAATAGAATCAGGTAGTGAGTTCCAGACATTGACCATTCTGTTGATGAAATCATACTTCCTGCAATCAAGTTTGGAGTGGCTTACATATAGTTTATATCTGCTGTGTGCTCTTGTATTGTTGTAGTTAAAGCTGAAATATTCATTAACTGGTAAGACATTGTAACATATGATTTTATGTACTATGATTAAGTTCAATCTTAGCCGGCATAGTTCAAGGTTGTCTAAGAATCTCAAGTCTGGTGGTGTAGGGTATTCTGTTGTGAACAGAGGAGTATAGTACTTTCTTGTAAAATACTTCTGGACTTGCTCAATTGTATTAATGTCTGATATACAGTGCAGAACCCAGACAGCGGAGCTATATTCAAGTATTGGTCTAGCTAAGGTTATGTATGCCCTAGTTTTCAAATCAGCATTACCAGAGGAAAAGCTTCATAACATCAGATTTACAACTCTTAAAGCTTTTTTTGCAATGTTGTAGCAGTGAGCTCTGGCACTTAGGTCTTTCGATATGAGAACTCCAAGGTCTTTGACAGAGTGAGGGTCGTCAATGAGATCATATCTGCCTAGCTTGTATTTGGTGTATTGACTTACTGAATTGTCTTCTACCTTGCCTTTTGGGGAAAGGAAAAAAGAGAAGACTGGCTTGGAGGTGATAAGATAGCTAGTTTTTGAATTGGTAAGCAGATAAAAAGCGACCAGTAGTTTTGAAGTACTATCACTCAGCCACTCTTATTTTTATGTTTTTACATTTGTTTATGCTTGAATAGAGTTTCTAGAATAGTACAAGCAAGCAAAGCCACATGTCTACAAGTCTAATGAGTGGTCAAGTTCAGATCCTAGACTCAAACTCTAAAACTCAATTCAAGTGGCAATTCCCAAATAAGTTTTTAGGGTTAGCTCAAAACAGCCACCTGAAGAGATTTATGAGATGAGCAAGAGGTTTAAGAATTAAGTACAGGACTCAACAAGAATGATTTATTTGCCAACATATTGGCCTTCTACATAAGCAACCACAACCCTAGCATAATATGATTTACACCTGCAACACGTCTAAAAAAGTGAGGCTTTGATTGTGCAGTCAAAAAATCTACACAGGCATTCCTGTGGCTACTCCTGCATGACAACAGAGAAGGGAGGGGAAGAGGTTAAGGGCATGGACATTATTTGGACACACATAGAATATTTTACTGGGAAGGTAGTTATAGCAGCAGTTGGAAGTGTCAGTTAAAGTATGAGGCTATATTTTCTCTGCTTTAGATGTGTGCAATGTGTTCCATGCTAATATGACAGGTGGTTGAACAGCTATTTTCTTAGTATTCATCTGCTCCAGCTCTTGTAGAAACTTCTGCCATGCTAATAGAAAGCCAAACTCACTTGTTTAAGGCTACCTGCTGCTTTCAACATACATTCTGCAGCCAAGTCACATGGCATATACCACTTGAAGGTTTCCAACTCTTTATTTGGTTCTTTACATGCAATATGGTTGAAGCATCACAATTAGGACTTTAACCACACAATCAGAAGTTTAACCACACTTTCCTAGCAAGTAAAGCTCTGGCCATTTTTACTGCCATCTTTTCTTTATTTCCATAAAATCCTGTGTCATCCATCTGCAGATGTTCTGGCTTTTCAAATACATCAGATGGATGGATTTGAGCCAATAAGATTGATAGAGTAAAGAAACTTGTTGCTGGGAACAGAGAGATTTGCCATAACTTAATGTTGGACATACGATTATAGGACTATCGGACTACCCCATGTCAACTGTTCCTTCACTCATACTTCAACTTACTTTTACAGTTTAGAGGAATTAAAACATTGTATTCTTCAATAGATATTTCTTTCTTTTTATAGATACTCAGCAGAGCTCTCCCCTTGTGTTGTTCTTTGTAGGATTTGTGAAGTTGTGCATACTTTGGAAACTACAGAATAGAACATAACTCAAAAAGACTCAACAACTGCAGAAGGAAAAACAGAAGTCATCAACAACATACAATGTAAGAACTGTAACAACCGCTATATAGGAGTGTTAAGCCTGGGTTCCCCAACCAGGGTTAAGGAGACAAGCTAAACAGAATGTGCAGCGTTAGTCAGATAGGCACACAGATAAATGAGTGAGATATGTTTGTATGTTTATTAACATACAGTAAAAATAACAGATATGCTTGTGCTATCAAAAATATAGTTTATTCCATTTATAGCATAGTCAAAATAACAGTCCATTAGTTGTGTATCGTTTAGTCAGTCCATTCAAGGATATTCAGTTAGCAAAGTCCGTGTAGAATATCCTATGTCAGTTCACTTACAAATCAGTCCTTTGTTTATCTCTCCCATTCGAGTAAAGCAGTCTTGAGTCCATGCAGTAATTAGGGATCATCAAAGCCAGAGAGAGCAAGCTGACGTTCTTGCTTCTTTTAAAGTGTTTTCACAACCACTCCCTTAATTACATTCCTATATTTAAAGTTGCAGACACTTTAACTTATAAACTATGATTACATATTTATTATTTTACCTAAACCAGTTAGGGTAAACAATGTTATCCCTAACAAGGATAATCAGGCAGAAGACTGACATAACACATCCATGAATACCAACTGGCAGTCAGAAAACATGACAAAAAATCTTTACTTTCACAACATATAGATAGATTTAATCATAGTTTCAATTGGGAAAATGTGACAATCCTAGACCAGGCCAAGTCCAAAAATGCCAGGGAATCTCTAGAAGCCTGGCACTCTGACAAATTAGCCATCAATAGACACTAACAACTTCTATAGACTATGCAAAAGAGACAATCAACTAGCCCAAAAGAGAAAAAGACTCCAGCACCTCTCTATCAGTAGTCAGCATTCAGAGGAGCATAGATTAACTTCAAGGTTAACTTCAGATCAACAATCAAGTAAGCAATACCCCAATCAAAGTGCTAAACAGCCATCAGTAAACAGCCAAACCAAAGAATCTCAAAGACCAACCCCACTGACATAGACAAATCAGCAGAATATAAACTGACAGCAAACAGCACCCCTTACTAGCACTGATGAGGCTACCTAGTTAGGGTAATGAAACTAGCACTGATGATGTTACCTACAGTAGTTGGGGTAATGACATCTGCAAGAAAACAAGCAAGCTCAAATAGCACCAAGGACCCTTCAGAAAGTAACTCATCCAACAATGTCATAGTTCAACCACCATGTTGTGATCCTTATGAGAGATTGAGCTGATGGGTTGGTTCCAAAATTTAGTTCCCATTATTCTCTCAAGTATTGGGTTTATGTAGCCAAATCAATATCACCCACCAATAAGAAGAGTAGTGAAAATCTTGAAATAAGTTTAAATTTGATGCAAATTTGAAAAATGGAAACGGGGTAGTGCCCAAATTGTCCAGGGTGAGCAGATAATGCCAATGACCATTGTATACCATCCAGATGTTCTAAAATTGAGTGAGTTAGAGAACACAGGGATGGCTTTATTTGCATTATTTTAAAGTCAATGATTTGGAGTATATATTGTACCCACATTTTAAACACATTTCCAGTATCATTGGGGGACTTCAGGGGTTTAGATTTTAGGTTGGAAGATGGTCAATAAAATCTTTCATTTTTTCTTATTTGTTTGGTTATTTATTTAAATTTAGAGGTTGTCTGACTCCAAAATGACACTGAGCATCTTACATTTTAAAAAGTTATGAATAATGAGATAAAAGAAAAAGATCGTGCATCAAAACAACTCTCCAAAGAAAAACTGACAGATGTTCAACAACTGCTTTATCCTCAGGCCTGGGAGAAGAGCCAATTTTACAAAGACCTTCAGAAGAATTTCAGAACCATCAGTGGTGGTGGTGAAAACCTTATAATCACAAAAATCTTGTCAGGCTCAAACCTGTGTATCATTTAGCTCTGATCAACTTCAGATTCTAAGTCAGGACACTGAGAGCATCTGGATAGCTCAGGATGAAGATATTTAATTGTGTATCACCCACAAAAGTTTATTCAACTTATTTGTGCCTTTGAGGAACAGTGGATATATTAGATTTAGATATAAATTTACACTTAGTTGCAAAATTCAATGAAAGATGCACAAACAACATTCATCAATAGAAGTACAATACCAAGAACCAGAGAAGTCATTGTTCATCTGTGTTGATCAACCACACTAATAATATTGCATTCAGACAAGAAACAAGGGATATTACAAGAATGAAGTTGGGAAATCCTGAATATAATGCAGTAAATGGGAATAAGCTTTGACAATATCAGTTCATAATGTACCTAGCAATTCACAAATTGTGTGCAAATTGTACAGGACACTAACAGTTCTACCCTCAGGTATTTCTGTGAGTTTTCTGGGGTGCCCTGGCACACAGTTTCAGAACTAAGTCTTGTGAGAAAACTTCAGATACAAGATGAATAATGCCAGAAATGTGTGTTATGTGTATTACTTCAGGGGAACTATTTCTGTCCCCTGAGATATAGCCCCCCCCTCCCCGCACTCTCCTGGCCTTCTGGAAAGGAGTTAAAATGTGACTCTACAGCCTTGCATAGAAAGGCCAGAGGAGCACACAGTTGTAGTGCCACAAAAGCCCTCCCTCCATCTTTGTTAACAATTTTTAACAGGGTATGTTTATTTATTATTGTTGCCTTTTATACATTTTTAATTCTAAAAATTAAATTTTAGCATTTTAATTTTTATATACTGTTTATGTATTGTTATATTCTCCCTCTTTGAGAGAGATGGGCAGGTCTGAAATGTGAAAAATAAATTAAATAAATAAAGTTTTTAATTAATGGCAAAAATTTCAGTTTTGGTTGAATATTATGGCTAACCATATATACTTTATTTGTGTGTTTGTATGTACGTGTATGTGTGTGTATGCACACACACACAAAGAAACATACACAAACACCCTGTTTTCTTCACTGTCTAGAAAACTATTTCTAACATTTACTTTATCTCTTAAAATCATAAAATCCACCATGTTAATAAAACAGAAAAAATGAAAAGTGAAGTCAATTTTTCATATCTGCTGGGGAAAAAAGAAAGAAGAAACAATGAAGAATTCTATGATAGGAAAAATGTCCAGAGTTATGCTACGAGCTAAAAAAATATTGTAGATTTTTGTGTATATATGTGTGGGTGGTGTGAACTGAATTAAGGAAGGACAAATAAAATATGGTTGTATTGTGTGGACAAGAGAGCAAGCATCCTTAGTAGTTACCTTGAAGTATTATTTACATCAAAGAAAGTAATGCCAGGGTGTACCAATGTGGTTCTGCAATGGAGCTTTTAAATATGGTTTCCTCATTCTATGGCTTGAGGAATCTGCATGTGATCTGCCACGAGGAGGAATTTGCTTGTGAATGTCACTATAAAACTCCATCTTGGTTGTCAGCACACACTAAATGAATGAAGAAGTGATAGAGGGAATTGAAACCTGGGGAACCTTGAGTGAGAGTGACTATGTCATACTAGAATTCAATATAACACAAACACAAGCAATAGAACATAATGACACCAGAGTCTTAGATTTTAAAAGAGCTGATTTTAATAAACTCAGAGAAAACTTGGGAAAGATTCCATTGATGAAAATCCTAAAGGGAAAAACAACTCAAGAATCTTGGGAAACTCTGAAAAGTACAATCATAGAAGCCGAGACCAGCACAATACCACTGAGAAAGAAAAACAAGAAATCCAAGAAGAAACCAGCAAAGATCTCTCTGGCAAATTGAAAGATAAAAAGGACAAGTACAAAAACTGGAAAGAGGGACATACAACTAAGGCAGAATATCAGCAGATAGCCAGAATATGTAAAGACAAAGTCATGAAAGCAAATGAACGAACACTTGCAACAAAAGTCAAAGATAAAAAAAAGATTCTTCCAACATATAAATAACAAGAACAAAATCAAGGAAGCAGTTGGTCCACTAAGGAGAGAAGACAACAAGGAAGTAATAGGCAACAGAGAGAAAGCATAGCTGCTTAACTCATTCTTTGCATTGGTTTTCACACAAAAACAACTATAGCTCAACCCGCCAAAAACATAACTGTAAAAGACAGACCAGAAATAAAAGTTAAAATAAGCAAAAAAAAAAAAAAAAAGTAAGAGAACACCTGTCTGATCTTGATGAACACAAATCACTGGGGCCTGACAGATTACATTCCAGAGTTTTAAAGCAATTGGCAGAGGTCATCTCAGAACCACTGCACCATATCTTTCAAAAATCCTGGAGCACCAGGGAACTACCAAAGGACTGGAAAAGAGCTGATGTGGTTCAGGAAACTACAGACCAATCAGCCTAACATCAATACCTGGGAAGGTCCTGGAAAAGATAATAAAAAAAAAGATCTATCAACATCTAGAAACAAGTAAAGTAATAACTAGCAGTCAACATGGGTTTGTTAAAAACAGATCATGCCAAACCAATCTTATTTCATTCTTCAATATAGTGACTAAATTAGTAGACCAGCAAAATACTGTGGACATAATATATTTAGCTTTCAGCAAGGCATTTGATAAAGTAGACCACAACCTACTTCTTAGTAAGCTAGAAAAAAGTGGAATAGATAGCACCACCACTAGATGGATTCGCAACTGGCTGGCAAACCGTACTCAACAAGTAGTCCTTAATGAGTCTAAGTCTACATGGAGGGAAGTAAGCAGTGGGGTGCCACAAGGTTCCGTCTTAGGCCCAGTACTCTTCAATATCTTCATTAACGACTTAAATGAGTGAATAGAAGGGGAACTTACCAAATCTGCAGATGATACTAAGCTGGCAGGAATAGCTAATATCCAAGAAGAAAGGTTCAAGATCCAGATGGATCTTCACAGACTAGAACACTGGGCTGTATCTAACAAAATGAAATTCAATGTAGAGAAAAGTAAAGTCCTACATGTATAGAAACCAGGCTTAACAGCAGTAACTGTGAGAGGGATCTTAGAGTCTTAGTGAACAACCAGCTAAATATGAGCCAGCAGTGTGCAGCCACTGCCAAAAAAAAAGCTAATGCAATTCTACGTTGCAATAACAGAGGGATACAATCAAGATCAAGTGAGGTACTAATACCACTCTATAAAGTCTTAGTAAGACCACACATAGAGTATTGCATCCAGTTTTGGATACCACACTCTAAAAAAGATGTTGAGATTCTAAAAAATGTAACCAGGATGATTAGGGAACTGGGACTAAAACATATGAAGAACGGTTACAGGAACTGGGCTTGGCTAGTCTAGTGAAGAGAAGGACCAGGGGAGAATGACAGCAGTGTTCCAATATTTGAGGGGCTGCCACAGAGAGGAAGGGGTCAAGCTATTTTCTAAAGTGTCTGTAGGCCAGACAAGGAATAATGGATGGAAACTGAACAAGGAGAGATTTAACCTGGAAATAAGGAGAAACTTTCTGACAATGAGAACAATCAACCAATGGAACAGCTTTGCCCTCGGAAGTTGTGGGAGCTTCATCACTTGAGACTTTCAAGAAGAGATCTGTCAGAAATGGTGTAGAGTCTCCTGCTTGGGCAGGGGGTTGGACTAGATGACCTACAAGGTCCCTTCCAACTCTGATTATCTGTTATCAACAAGTATTATTATAAGCTGTTTTAACAATCTAGGGCTCTGTTAGATGTTTGAATGCTTTTCAGATAGCTTTTATACCATCTTTTAAAAAGGTATTTCTGAAAACTAGCCATATGCTGGAACTGGAAGAAAAATCCTGGCTAGACTAGCCAAAGTAGAAAGCATAGTTCTACTTTTACAAGGTTAGTTCTGCTTTCTTCTCTCCTATGGTGGTCTTCTATGTGGTTTTCAGAATGCATGGTGCCTTCTTTCAGAATTCCTTTGGTTTCTTTCTGACTTTGCAACAGCAGCCAAGGTTTATTTATATATAGAATATATATATATGTTATCCCAATGCAATCAAACTAGGTTTACAACTGGGGTGAAAGCTAGAACACATGCAGGGGGAAATTCATGCCAAATACAACCAAACACAACTTAGAGCCCATCATTAGATCTGTTCTGTGGCAGTCAGAAAGTTTTCTTCTCAGCGTGATTCAGCAGTGTTTCTCTGAGTGTAAGGGGTCTGTTGCAATGTGGCTACTTTGAAAATTAAGTTGCCACATTTACCACAGCCAACACACTCCAGAAATCTCCTGCAATAGTTTGAATTTAATTTACAGAATACAAACTAAAGAACCTTTTTCCAACAGTGACCACAATATGATTGACTTTTGTCTCAACATACACCCACACAAAAATCATCACAATGATGTAATCCCCAATTATAACTTCAAAAAAAGCAATTATGATCTTATAGACAACGATCTCTCATCCCTTGATTGGCAATCTCTATTAACTGGATGCAATACTGTTGAAGACTATTACAACATATTTTTACTTGAAGTCAAAAGAGTCATCAAACTATATGCACCAATAACAACTCCCAAAACAAACAAACAAAAAAGATTACCCTTAACAATAAGGAAACTTCAATCCAAAAAGAGATCACTCTGGCAGAAAAACAAATATGGTCACATTGCCAACTTCAAAAGCCGATATAAAAATTTATGCCACCAGATAAAGACTGCACATTATCACATTAAACAAGAGGAAAACCTTCTATGCACAAATTCCACCCGCGCTTTTTACAATTTTGTAAACAACAAACTAAAAGACTCAAGGTCCATCCCACCCCTGATAGGACCTAATGGTAAAGAGTGCAACGACGACACCATTAAAGCCAACATCTTTAACACATTCTTTGGCTCAGTATTTGTAAACAGCAATGGATCATGCCCAGTATTTCCTAGCCGAACCACAGAAAACTACAATGATCTAATACATATCGATTTTACAGAAGACAATGTTGAAAAACACTACACAATCTAAAACCATCTCCATCTATTGGACTGGACGGAATATGTGCCTACTTCTTAAAAAAGCTATCCACTACCATAGCCAAACCTCTAAGCATAATCTTTGAAAAATCTTTCAGGACCAGCTCCTTGCCAAAACTATGGTCATAACCCACAGTCATCCCCATCTTCAAAAAGGGAGACCCCAGCCTAATTGAAAATTACAGACCAATCTCCTTATGCTGCATCACCTGTAAAGTTATGGAATCAATTATTAACCAATTCATTATCCTTCACTTAGAGACAAACAACCTACTCTCCAATAAACAATTTGGTTTCAGAAAAAAACTATCCAATAATCTGCAACTCTTACACTGCAAAAACATATGGACTACACAACTTCATCAGGACAAAGCAATAGACACAATCTACATAAACTTCTGTAAAGCCTTTGATTCAGTGGTACACGACAAACTACTCCTAAAACTAAAATCTTATGGTATCTCTGGACAACTGCATAAGTGGATAGAAGCATTCCTGTCAAACAGACAACAAATGGTCAAAATTGTGAGCATCCTATCAAATTCTGCAACTGTCAATAGTGGTTTCCCCCAAGGCAGTGTTCTAGGACCAACTCTCTTCATACTCTACATAAATGACCTCTGTGATCATATTAAGAGCAACTGTGTTCTCTTTGCTGATGATGTAAAGCTGTTCAATACCACAGACAATACTGCTACCCTTCAAAAAGATCTTGACTATGTATCAGAATGCTCAAACAAATGGCAACTTCAAATCTCAACAAATAAATGTTCTGTCTTACATATTGGCAAAAAAAATCAGAAAATAAAATACAAGCTGAATAGTCAAGACTTTGTTGATGATTCAAACTCTGTAAAGGACCTTGGAATACTCATCTCTTATGATCTAAGTGCTAGAACCCACTGTAACTACATAGCCAAAAAGGCATTAAGAGTTGTTAACCTTATCCTATATAGCTTTTTCTCTGGTAATATCACACTACTAACTAGAGCATACAAAACATTTGCTAGACCAATACAGTTCATCAGTCTGGAACCCACATTACATATCTGATATTAGCACAGTTGAGAAACTCCAGAAATATTTCACAAGAAGAGTTCTCCACTCCTCTTCTCATTGTAGAATACCTTATGCCACCAGACTCGAAATTCTAGACTGAGAAAACCTTGAATTACGCTGTCTTCGGTCTGATCTAAGTATGGTATATAAAATCATACATTGCAATGACTTACCTGTCAATGAATACTTCAGCTTCAACCATAACAACACAAGAGCACACAATAGATACAAACGCAAAGTTAACTGCACTAAACTTGATTGCAGGAAATACGACTTCAGCAACAGAGTGGTCAATGTCTGGAATACTCTACCTGACTCTGTGGTTTCTTCCCCAAACCCCAAAAACTTTAACCTTAGACTGTCTACTATTCACCTCACCCCTTTCTTAAGAGGTCTGTAAGGGGCATGCATAAGTCCACTAACGTGCCTACCATCCCTGTCCTATTGTTTCTATTTTTCTTATATGTACCCATTTCATGTATCCATAACTGTGTATATACTTATACCTATTTTCTTGTAAGTGGTTGACAAATCAAAATAAAAAAGAAAGAAAGAAAGAAAGAAAGAAAGAAAAATAGAAGTATTGAGTGGGCATATCTTGGTTTTTAATTGCTGAGCAGTGATGGGATTCAATTTTTTTCTACTACCAGTTCTGTAGGTGTGGCTTGGTGGACATGGCTTGGTGGGTGTGGCGGGGGAAGGATACTGTAAAATCTCCCCATTCCTGGGGGAAGGTTACTGGAAAATCCCATTCCCTTCCCACCCCACTAACCTGGTTTCCAGCTCCGTTCTCCTTTGCAAGGCAACAAAAGAAGACCCAGCCAGGAAAAGGTGGAGCTTCCTTGCTGACAGACTGTAGATCGCGACTCTCTGCGGCTATGGTCCATGCTCTTTCATTGGAGAGCCCCGGTCATCATGATTAAGGGCTGAAGCTGCCTTGGAGGAGTGGTGGAGTAAGTGGAAGCTGCAAGCCAGGTTGAGGGGTGCCGCATCTCCCCTCCTGGCCTTGGTCTTTTCCCCCCGAAGACAACTGTAGCGGTGGTTTAAAATGGCCACCCCGAAGAGGAGGACTCAGTTGGATTAAGATTTGTGCAGGAGGGAAGAAAGAGATGGATAACATCTGAACCGGGACAACTGGGCAATACAACTAAACAAAAGTACCCCAGGATTAAGGTAACATGGAATTTTTAAGAAAAGAAAAGTGAGTAGTGAAATTACAAAGGGACAGGAAAAAAAATAAGAAAATATTTTTGACAGCTAAGCGGGGCTTCGAACTGGGAAATGAAGAAGCCGGAACTAAAGATTTAACTAAATTGGACTAAAACATCTTGGCAATAAACAGGAATAAAATAAAGCTGGACTTAAGATTGTCAAATAATAATAATAAAGTTTACAAATTGGAGACTGGACTGCGCTGGAAGATTGAGGTTCGAAAAACCCTAAATAAAAAAATAGGAGGAAAAGGTGAAGACTTTGTATAATGGAGAGTGCCACCTTTTGACAAAAACTTGAGCTCAAACAAAAGAGAAAGCATCCTGTTTCTGAATGAACTTGTGTGGATATAACATTAAAGAAATAGTGAAACAAAGTAAGAATCTTAGACAGTGAAAGCAGAACCAGAATAAAGAAAAAAGCAAGGAAAGACTGACTATGGGATTGATTGATGTTTTTGTTATAGAACTTGGGCTGGAATAACTGAGAACTTTAGAAAATTGAAAGAAGAAAGAAGGAAAGTAAAAGTGTTTTTTTTTTGTGTGTGTGGACTTTAACAATTGTAAAATATAAGAGTGTGTAGGCGATTGAAGAACAAGACGAGCGAGCTTTGAAGGAGGAGTTGACTCAAGGAGAAGACATTTTAAATGGACAATTAACACAAAGAACACTACAAAGAAGTGGGGAAAGAAGGAAGGCTAAAAAGTTGAGATTTAAGAAGGCAATCAAAAGGGGGAATACCTGTGAAGTCGGGAAAGGCAGAAAGACCCAGCAGAAAAGGGAAAAGGAAGATATTAAAAAAGAGAGGGATATAAACTGGAATGAGAAAAGATATGGGGAAAAGAGGGGGAGGAGAAGCAGTAAGAAACAGGTGCATGAAATAAAGAAATACAGAAATAGTAAAATGTGGAAAAGAATTTTTTTTTCAGAGATGATGGTTGATGAATTAAAAAGGGGATTCTGCAGGGTGACAAGGGGTAATAAGAATATTTCTGCAATTAAAAATATTTAGAAAATAGGATAATATAGATACTTATAACTCTTATTAAAAATTAAGGGGGGGGGAAATATGCTGCGGAATCCAAATGAAAAGATGGAATGATTATTATTGTAACTTCTTAAAAATAATGGTTTATTGGGAATCAAGATGAGGGAATAAAGGCATATTTTAATCATTGAAGTGTCACACTCAAAGCAGTAAAAGGGGGGAAACCTATACTAGTTTTTTTTTTCTTTAGTGTTAAAATTTGTATTAATCTAGAATTTATAAAAAGAAAGTAATGGAAAGGAATATGACAGACTAAAGAACCAACTAAATTTATAAGTTAATATAGACTATTAAAAGCAAGGAGAGACATTGGTAACCTTTATCATCATCATCATCATCATCATCATCATCAGTCAAACACATATTGTTTATCTTTATTTTTAAAATAAATATTAAAGGATTATATTTGAAATAATTGAAATGAAACAAAAAGATGTTTCAAATGAAATTAATGAAAGAGGCTAGAATTAATGTGTTTGTTTCTCTCCTTACTGAAAATTTGGAATGGAAAAGGTAATAATAGAATTAAGTATGCATATATGAATGTATAATTGCTGTCATATTTGTATGTAAAGTAACAATATGCCATACCTTGAATCTGTGCGGGAACCTGCATCTCAGTTGTGTTAATGATTTGGGTTTGATGTTTCATGCTGGCTGAAGAATTCTGAGAATTGAAGCCCACATATCTTAATGTTGCTAAGGTTGAAAAACACCATTCTAAGACATATTCCCTGATTTGCACTTGTCAGAATCTTTGGAATCATGTTTCCTAGATGCACACAAGCCCTTTTATATTGGCTTAGTTAAGCACCAATTTGGATAATGGATATTCAGTTGAAGTGGCCTTGGTAACTGCATCATTCATACTTGTCCTAAAATCCTATAATCTGAAGGTATCTTGTTGACCTTTAATTTGCGAATTTAATAAACATAACAGTATAAAGGCATCAATAGATTTAGCATAAGCGGTGAGCTTAATATTTTTATACAGTAAATCTGATTTCAAAATTGAAAGAACCAGAGATGCATGCCAATTGAGATGATGCAAAAGCTTCAGCTTTCAAAATGTTCTGACTCTGTACCATCTGTTTGAAGTGAGAACCAGCTGCAAGAAATGCATGAATAAATTGGAACAAATCTTGGTTGTTTATATCTAAGCACAATTTTGTCTTGCTCTAGTGTAACTAATGCTATTGGGGATGTATAAATGCATTCTCTTAGTGCATGACTTCAAAGACAAAATTGATTCAGGCTGGCCTATTGAGCTCTGCTGTACCTTGATAAGAAATATCAGTTCTTCAGCCAGCTGGATCTAGTGCAGGGCTGTCAAACTTGTGACCCATGGCCCAGATGTGTCCCATGCTGCACACACCCACACCTGGTTTAGTGAAGGGGAAAAATGTCATGATATGCTATGTGATGCCACTGTGAAACAAACAACCTACTCTATAATAAACAATTTGGTTTCAGGAAAAAACTATCATGTAATCTGCAACTCTTACACTGCACAACTCGATCAGGGCAAAGCAATAGACGCAATCTACATAGACTTCTGTAAAGCCTTTGATTCAGTGGTACATGACAAACTACTCCTAAAACTAACATCTTATGGTATCTCTGGACAACTGCATAACTGGATAGAAGCATTCCTGTCAAACAGACAACAAATGGTCAAAATTGGGAGTGTCCTATCAAATTCTGTACCTGTCAACAGTGGTGTCCCCCAAGGCAGTGTTCTAGGACCAACTCTTTTCATACTCTACATAAATGACCTCTATGATCATATCAAGAGCAACTGTGTTCTCTTTGCTGATGATGTAAAGCTATTCAACACCACAGACAATACTGCTACCCTTCAAAAAGACCTTGATTATGTATCAGAATGGTCAAACAAATGGCAACTTCAAATCTCAACAAATAAATCTCTGTCCTACATATTGGCAAAAAAAATCAGAAAATAAAATACAAGCTGAATAGTCAAGACCTTGTTGATTAACCAAGACCTTGTTGATGATCTGTCAAGGATCTTGGAGTACTCATCTCTAATTATCTACGTGCTAGAGCCCACTGTAACTGCATAGCCAAAAAGACGTTAAGAGTTGTTAACATAATCTTATGTAGCTTTTTCTCTGGTAATATTACACTACTAACTAGAGCATACAAAACAGTTGCTAGACCAATACTCAAATACAGCTCATCAGTCTGGAAGCCACATTACTGATATTATCTGATAGTATCTGATATTAACACAGTTGAGAAAGTCCAGAATATTTCACAAGAACAGTTCTCCATTCCTCTACTCATTGCAGAATACCTTATGCCACCAGACTCAAAATTGTAGACCGAGAAAACCTAGAACTACGCCACCTTCAGTCCGATCTAAGTATAGTATATAAAATCATACATTGCCATGTCCTACCTGTCAATGAATACTTCAGCTTCAACCATAACAACACAAGAGCACACAATAGATACAAGTTTGGTTAAACTTTGGTTATAAACTCAAGTTTGGTTAAACTTGATTGCAGGAAATACAACTTCAGCAACAGAGTGGTCAATGTCTGGAATATTCTACCTGACTCTGTGGTTTTTTTTCTCCAAACCCCAAAAACTTTAACCTTAGACTTTCTGCTGTTGACCTCACCCCTTTCCTAAGAGGTCTGTAAGGGGCGTGCATAAGCGCTCCAACGTACCTACCGTCCTTTTCCTATTGTTTCTTTCTTTTTCTTACATGTATCCATGTATTCATAACTATATTTTACTTACACCTATTATCTTGTAAGTACTTGACAAAAATAAATAAATAAATAAATAAAAATAAAATAAATGAATTTGACAACCTTGATCTAATGGAAGAACCAGGAAGTTCAGAGCACAAGGCGTAAAGTCAAGCAGGAAGCACAAACAAAAACACAGCCATAAACCAAACACATTGTTCTCAGCAATTCCTCCCTCTGCTTGTGATAATAAATAGCTTTCTAGTGCAGCCCATCAAGACAGGTGGGGCCTTCTCCTGAGTAATCTAGCAGATCTCCTTTGCCCTTGTCTTTTCTCTGCCCTGCGTGCCCTCAAATCCACCATAAAATGCAGCTCCTCCTCCTTCTCTTCACTGACCTACAAACTATCCCCAATTGACGTGTCCCATAAATCTCTTTCGGCCAGCAGTTCAGAGTCATTAATTAACCCAGTTTGTGACATGCCAGAATGAGCACATCCTCCCTCGAGCCTGCCTCTGAGGAACAGTCAGAGGAGTTGTCAAGGGAGACATCACATTCAGTCCTTGCCATCTACAGACTCCTATCACCTTTCTTCATCAGATCGTAGAATCACCTGGTCACTAGCTGGCCTCAACTAATTCTTCTAGCCTCTCCACCTTTTGAGTACCATCACACGTTTCAGCAAACCTGGACCTCCATTATTTTTCACAGGGGGCTTCACAAACCATGTTCAAAATCTGCTTTACTTTGAAGCATCATCAGAGCAAAACATCCCTTTGAAGTTCTGTACAGCTTTGACAGCCCTACTCCCATTACTAAAATTGACATCAGCCTTAAAAAAAAAAACCCCATTGTCTTTGAAATAAATGGGATTATAAACTGACCATTTTCAGCCAGTAATAATCAGCATGCTGACAGGAAATTCTGGGATTTTTAAAAATATGAAAATATTTGATAATTGCCACATTGGAGAAAACAGGTTTATATCACCCATTCATTCTTGATTTTTCAAAATCAACTTTTTAATGGGAAAAATACTTAGAAATATACTAAAGGGAGCATTTTGCTGACTTCCCAGGAGGCACAGCCTGTTAGCACAGAGCTTAACCAGATTCAGCTACAGTGAGAAATGTTTTGTATTTCCACTATTCATCTGCAATATATTTTAGCCCAAAATCTTTTTTTTTTGCTGTTCAGCCTCCCTACTCTACCTATGTTACATCTATTTTCTTATATCTTCAGTTTTCTCTGACAGAAGAAGCTTAGCGTGACTTCTTTAAAATAAAAATAATCTTGCCTGTATATCTATATGCCAAGAGTTATATTAGGAAATTGTTATGAACGAATAAAACGCTTAAATAAAGTTTTATCAAACCTTTAGAAAAAGCAGGGTTCTAATCCTGCACTTCTGATTGGCCGATAACAGTGATATCGGATTGATCCGTTCAGGAGAATCTGATTGGCTGTTAACGAGCCACTCTCATTGGTTCAAGGGGTTAACACTCCATGTTTCTCATTGGTTACTAGATCAGCAGCCTGCCCTATAAAAGGGCTGCTGCTGCCCTAGGTTTTTGCTCTGTTCAGAATGATTAATAAAGAGTTGAAGTTCACTGTTCACTGCCTCGTCTCCGTTCCTTGCTCCCATGTGCAGAACTTAACACTGGCGACGAAGGTGGGATGCGGAGATGTCAGAGCTGACTGAACACTACAGAGCACCAAACAGAGCATGTGGCTAAAGGCACATCGACAGCAGAAACCATGTCCAACGGTGCCATACCACCCGCTCCATTTTACCCGGCACAAGAAGACTGGGACTCGTACATGGACCGGTTCCAGATGTTTCTGGAGACCAACAACTTAAAGGATGCCACTACGGGAAAAAAGCGAGCGGTATTCCTGACCCACTGCGGACCTGCGTTTTTAAGATGGCCAAGGCTTTGGCAAAACCGGCTGAGGTGAAATCCATGGACTGGGACGTCCTCGAGCCCCTCCTACGGGCCCACTATGCACCTACCATACCAATGCTTGTCCAAAGACATGAATTTTATCAGAGAGACCAGCGGAAAGGAGAGAGCGTTGCAGATTTCATTGCGGATCTCCAGAACCTGGGAGGCCTCTGTGGATTTGGCGACCTCGAAGAAGTTCTGAGAGATCGAATAGTTCTGGCACTAGATGCACCACATGTGCAAAGTAAGCTGATGGCGAAAGGCGACATCATGCTTGCAGATACCATCACTGACGCTACTGCAGCAGAAGTAACCAGGAAGTCGGCTGCCCGAATGCGCCGCACCAATGCACCGCTCCACCAACTCGCCAGCAAAACCTCACCTCGCCTAGAGGGACACCACGAGGACCTCGAATCGTCATCAGAAAGTGATGAGGAGGAGGTCAACCGGCTCCGGTCTGAACGTGACCAATGCCATCAGCAGAATCAAAGACTACAGCTCCAATGCGCAGGTTGTGGGACAAACCACCCGCGATCAGACTGCAAATTCCTCGATGCGCTCTGCCATTTTTGTGGGAAAAGAGGCCACATCGGAAAGGTCTGTAGAAGCAAGCAAGGATCCAGCCCACTTCAGAGGGGAACCAACTACCGCTAAACCACAGGGAATTGTCCTGTGAGTTGGTAACATTTGAACCACCAATGGAACAACCACTCCTACAGAAATAAACCACTGACCAATTCAACAAAACGAGAAGAGGCACACCAAACCATTACAATTGGTCACGCCTCATCACTAGATGCAAAGAAGATCCGAGTGAAGGTCGCCATCGAAAACCAGCCCTGCGTGATGGAAGTCGATTCAGAATCATCCCTCTCGATGGTTTCCTGGAAGACCCTTAAACAATTAATCCCTGCCATCCAGCGGCAAGACCTCAGAACCCAAAGAATCATACTCAAGGATTATCAAGGGAACCGAATTCCAGTCATTGGATCCAGCCTAGTCCAGGTCTCATTCAAAAATCATACTGCATCTTTACCATTGACCATTGTCGACCGTGATTGGCCTAGCTTGCTAGGCCTTCAATGGTTTGCCCCACTTGCCTGTTTTTCAAGGACCCTATCAAAGGCTGAACGTAACTATAGTCAAATCGATAAAGAGGCTCTTGCTGTTGTATCTGCTGTGAAACAGTTTCATGAATATGTATATGGACGAGTTTTTACTGCTGTTACCGACCACAAACCTTTGCTGGGGATTATAGCGGGAGACAAACCAACACCCTATATATTATCACCTAGAATGACTCGCTGGTCAGAGTTTTTGGCTGCGTACAACTATAGACTGCAACACCGCCCGGGGAAAGCCATTCCCCATGCTGACACACTGAGCTGTGCACCACTTCCGGAAACCGTCGACGACCCAGCTCCAACCCTTATGACACTCCAGATTGAAACACTACATTCACCGCCGCTAACAGCTAGATATATTGCGATCGAAACAAAACGCGATCCTGTCTTAGCATGAGTTCTTAGCTGGGTCGAACAGGGATGGCCAGTAGAACAAACCCCTGATGACTTCACCCCCTTCAAGAACCGGCAAACAGAACTTTTTTCGCAAAAAGGCTGCATCCTATGGGGGGGATAGAGTCGTTGTCCCAGAGCGGTTACAACGAGCAGTATTAAAAACACTGCATGAGGGTCACCCCAGTATCGTGCGTATGAAAGCGCTCACACGAAGCTACGCATGGTGGCCGGGCATCGACAAACAGATCGAAGCCTAGGTAAAGACTTGTTTAAAGTGAAAAGAAGTTAGCAGTGCCCCACCTAAAGCAACTCCAACAGAATGGGAAACACCCCGGGGACCGTGGTCCTGCATCCACATTGACTTTGCGGGACCTACTAAGGGACCTACGTTTCTCCTAACAGTGGATGCCTATTCCAACTGGCTCGAGATCCATGAAATGAAGAGTACTACAACCAAGTCCGTCATCTGGAAATTGAACAGGCTGTTCGTGACGCATGGACTGCCAGACGTTCTGGTCTCCGACAACGGACCCCAGTTTACCACTCTACCCTTTGAACAATACTTAGTGGACCGGGGTATTCGCCAGTGCACCCTGCGGCTAATGGAAGAGCCGAGCGCATGGTACAATTTGTTAAAAAAAAACCTCTACAAAACGGACTATGGGGACATTGAAGATAAAATAAACAGAATACTCCTTCTCCAACACATCATTCCACACAGTGTCACCAACAAGACTCCAGCTGAACTATTGATGGGATGCAAACTCCGTTCCCACCTCGACCGGCTTCACTCATCTTACGAGCCAGAGAAACCCTGTGGATCTAGTGGAAATGCAACGAGTTCAAGATAGACGACTTAGTTTTCACCAGAAACCTTTCCGGCGAACTGTTGTGGGTCGAAGCAACCGTAATTCAGGCCACCGGACCCAGGTCGTACTGTATGAAAACCTGCAACAGAAAAATTTGGAAACGCCATATAGATCAGCTTTGCTCGAGGCTACAACCCAGTTTCCGCAACTCCGGTAACTCCCAAACTGAGGGGGAGGGGATGTTGAAGAAACCGAATTCGAGATGGTGGAAAGCAGGAGCGAAAGAAGTCAGCAATCGGGTGTGACAAATGAAGAAGAATCAGGCAGGGGAGTGTCCTCGCCACAGAGGAACACCTCAACAGAAGCAAGCCCGCAAAGATCGGAGGACAACAACGAGAACATTAGCGGCACTGAGTCATCCAATGAGGATACGGAACCACCGGTACCTGACTTGCCCAAAAACGTCTCGCCGAAACCGGATTACAGACAGGAACTGGTGGGACAGCGTAAATCTAATGACAGTCAAAACAACCTTCATACCTCAGGGATTACGTCACCGCACCCCTTAAATGGAACCCGGGGGGAAGGGGTGTTATGAACTAATAAAACGCTTAAATAAAGTTTTATCAAACCTTTAGAAAAAGCAGGGTTCCAATCCTGCACTTCTGATTGGCCGATAATAGCGATATCAGATTGGTCCATTCAGGAGAATCTGATTGGCTGTTAACGAGCCACTCTCATTGGTTCAAGGGGTTAACACTCCACATTTCTCATTGGTTACTAGATCAGCAACCTGCCCTATAAAAGGGCTGCTGCTGCCCTAGTTTTTGCTCTGTTCAGAATGATTAATAAAGAGTTGAAGTTCACTGTTTACTGCCTCGTCTCTGTTCCTTGCTCCCATGCGCAGAACTTAACAGAAATAGCCAGGAGAAATGATAATCCAATGGCACTGAGAATGAGCACTGCTGTTTTTATAGATATGTAGATTCTAATCTTGAAGAAGGCAATACTGAACCATTTAATGTGAAAATTCTACTAGTAACTGCTGTATTTTTAGACAGCATTTGGCAAAGCATCTCTTAAGTAAAAGATGATCCCAGAAGAATAGAAATAAATGCTTCCAATACCAGAATGGAATTGCTCTAATATAACTTGATTTTATCTGATAAAGTATGAACATCAGGGTAGACTCTTTTTAAGACTACTAAGGAACTTGAGTGTTTGTAAAAAAAAAATGACACCAAGGAAAGTTACTTTAAGAAAAAGGTCAAAAATTGGAATAATAAGAATAAGAAGCCTTCTGCTTTTAATCACATTCCTGTGTTGATAAAATATTTATGAGATTCCCCTTCAATTAATGAGAATAAACTATGTAACACTTCAGGAAACAAATTGCAAATTTAATAAAGAAAGTCGGATTCCAATGTCTTTTGAAGAAAGGAGGCTCATTATAGTTAGTTCTGTAATTATAACTTTAATTACAATATAATGTAAAAATAGGCACAGTGAAGCAAATTTTGAAATCGAGTCTTTCAGGCTGATTCTCCCTTTTGATAAAATAAAAATCCTGAATAAATTGAACTAGCCTTTTGAATCTCTCTCTTTCCCTCTCTCTCCCCCCAATAAATATTTACATTTCAATTTATCTTACAACATTCAATCATTTTGTTGCCAAAGTCACATAGTTTATGCAACTTCATTCGTCACCCCATCAGGGTAACTCTGAAAGCAACACAACTTTGTTTACTGTTTTTTTCTCAACCACATTTTGATATTGAGGATTATTTGTAAGTTTACTACTACTGGACTGCAGCAACTAACTTGAGTAAGCAAATTACAAGTTGCTTCAGGCCAAGCCATTTATACAGGTGAAAGGTATGCTGCAAAAGAGTTTAGGGTTTTATTGTTTATTTATGCATTATAATAACAGAATAACAGTGTTGGAAGGAACCTTGAAGGACATCTAGTCCAGCCCCCTGCTCAGACAGGAAACCCTATACCATTTTAGACAAATCTCTTCTTAAAAACCTCCAGTGTTGGAGCACCCACAATGATTCTGGAGACAAATCATTCATTTATTTATATAAACATTTGTTTGCTTCTTTATATAAATAAATTATAAAGTATCTATTTACATATCAAAGTTTTCTGGAACACTGACAATCCTCTCATCTCGCAATTATGGCTCTGGACACAAATAAAACCAATAGGATCAAAACTAATACAAGCAATTAATAACTGCAGCAACAGAATAGTGCAATGGAACCTAGGGGCAATCCAGCCCAGTTCACACAACCACCAGAGTCATGTTAAGAAAAAAATCACATCAACATGGATGGAAACTAATCAAGGAGAGAATTAACCTAAAACTAAGGAGAAAATTTATTGACGGTGAGAATAACTAGCCAGTGGAACGGCTTGCCTTCAGAAGCTGTGGATGTTCCATTACTGGAGGTTTTTAAGAAAAGATTGGACAACCATTTTTCTGAAATATTATAGGGTTTTCTGATTGAGGAAATTATTTTGGATGGACTAGAAGACCTCAAAAGTCCCTTCCAGTAGTGTTAGATATCTTTTATGTTAGATATCTTTGAAGAGAAACATGTGGATGGTACCGGCAAATGTATTGTGTAAACCCTGCAATACTTTTGATATGTCCTGTCTTTTTTCTAGCTTCCCTCACTTCAGAGGTGGTATTCAGCAGGTTCTGACTGGTTCTGGAGAACCGGTAGCGGAAATTTTGAGTAGTTCGGAGAACCGGCAAATCCCACCTCTGACTGGCCCTGCCCCCATCTATTCTCTGCCTCTGGAGTCCCAGCTGATTGGCTGGGTCTTCCTTTGTTGCCCTGCACAGGAGAATGGAGCTGGAAAGCAGGTTAGTGGGGTGGGGAGGGAATGGGGATTTTGCAGTATCTTTCACCTGCCCACCCACCAAGCCACACCCACCAAGCCACGCCCACAGAACCAGAAGTAAAAATTTTTGAATCCCACCACTGCCTCACTCGTAAAGTCATTTAGTAGTTGTTGCAGCTACACTCAGACCCCCACCTCAGTGTCTCTTTCACTCAGGATATTTTTTTCTATATAGGTACAAGATCAATACATATGTAAAAAGTCAACCTTAAGATGATCAGGACTTGACTATAAAATAAAAGCCAAATAAGCCATCCTTTTAAATGCATATTATTTTGCATTTCATCATTATTATTTTAATATACAAAATGATATGTTGCATAACACACACACACACACACACACACACACACACACCCCTTATTCCCTAAGAATACAATCCTATAGTGGTGAATTCATAAACATGTAGTGCCAGTTATAGCTTTAAAACGAAGAAGAGATGAACCAGGCTTCAGAGCTGTCAAATTCAATTTAAGACACTATGTAACTTAACCTGTCTCTACTCAAACTGAATCATTTTCTCTTCCATATATACCACAGTTCCAAAACTGTACAGCCATAGATCTTGGCATTCCCTCCCAAACTGATAAGAGATGTGTCATGCGTTAGTCAGGAGTGGCAAAGTTGTCTCTACAAACTATAAATCAGAAATAGAACCATCAGAGAAGAAGGCTGGATTGACATCTGCTGTTTTCCTATATTTGTCAAATGTTACCATGTATTTCTAGCAGCCATCGGAAAGTAGGAAAATAACTGGAGATATTTGTTTTTGAGAATTTACATTCCACAAACCTGTCACAGAACCACAGCAGATATTGTAGCCAGGAAAGCACTTTGTAATCCTACTCAGCAATTAAATAGGATCTATTTCCCTGCAGTGTGGCTCCATTAAGAAGCATTCCTTTATTGTGGCTGTTGTGCAGGAAATCACATAGGCACAGTGTATCTTGAAGTACAGTGAGTAAGGTTCTGCAAGGCTCAAGAGATAACATGTTTCACTGTGCTGAAATTCAAGGTCAAGGAAATATATCCTGACTCAAAAGACAAATAAATCTTTAATATAAAATATCTAATGTGTTCAAAATGTATAGTAATTTCCCTTGTATAAAGGGAAGTGATGCTTGATTTCTGCTACTTCACAGCAATAGCAATAGACTGATACACTGCTTCACAGTGCTTTACAGCCCTCTCTAAACAATTTAGAGAGTCAGCATATTGCCCCCAACAATCTGGGTCCTCAGTTTACCCACCTTGGAAGGATGTAAGGCTGAGTCAATGTTGAGCCTGGTGAGATTCATGGGCTTCACTTCTTTTTGTCTTGGCAGCAATAATAAATAGTTTTGCCATTGCCTTTTTCAAGAATATTGTAGAAGAGAGTTGCTCAGGGTTGAATTGTGGGACTTGGTACTCTCTGAGCGTGGATTAGAGACGTTTCATTACCTGATTAGGTAACATCATCAGTGCTAGTGAGTATGGGGACCAATCCCTGTTTTAGATAAAGTAGCTGCCAGCTTTGGTGGGGATTGAGTTTTTTTCTTACTGGTTCCTTGACTAGGCTATTGTTTTTTTGATTGATACTTTGTCTGGTGTTCAACCCTGCTTATTTTGATATAGGCTTCTAGAGGCGATGCATTTTGATCTTCTTGTTTCATTTTAAAGTGGTCTCTTTTGTGTGTAAATTTGGTTTATCTCCATGTGTCTATTGATGACTGATTTGTCTGAATGCCGACCTCTCAGGATTTCCCTAGAGATTTTAGATTTAGCTTGGCCTAAATGGTATAGGATGCTCACACTTTTCTAGTTGAAACGGTGTCCATTTTAGTCTTTAATCTCAAAACAGATGAGCAGATTTGAACTATAGCTGATATTTTTGCAAATGAACTTTGGATGCTCAGCAACTCAGCCAAATTTACAGCTGTTTGCACTGTCCTGTGGTCATATGGCCACATTTTACAACAGCTTTGCCAAAACCTGGCAATTTCTGTAAGAACTGTTATGTTCTGTGCGTGGCGCAAGAAGTGGAGACGAGTCGATGAACAGTGAACTTCAACTCTTTATTTAACATGGTGCAACAGTTCTAAATACGGCCACAACAGCCCCCTTTATATAGGCAAGCTCTTGGGTATTTAGCCAATGAAAATACAGGAAGTTAGCTCTTTTAACCAATGAGAAAGGCTCGTTAATAGCCAATCAGATTCTCCTGAATGGACCATTCCGATATCGTTATTATCGGCCAATCAGAAGTGCAGGGCCAGAACCCTGCACTTTACTTTAAGGTTTCAACAATCTTTATTCAAGCACTTTTATTAATTCACAACACCCCTTCCCCCCGGGTTCCATTTAAGGTGTGCGATAACGTAGTCTTTGAGGTAGGCAGGTTGTTTTGATTGTCTATTTGATTCACGTTGTCCTCCCGGTATTTGTCTAGAGTCTTGTTGGGGTAGGACGTTATCAGGTGAACAGGGTGCCTCTGGTTCTGTATCTAAAATTCCATTACCACTAATGTCCTCGGTATCCCTTTGAGGTGAGTTTACCCCTGTCCCCGATGCTTCTTCACTTGGTGTGTCTGAGCAGTCATTTCTTCCGCTTGTGCTTTCCGCCGTTTCAAACTCAGCCTCCTCGGCGTCTCCTCCCCCCTCAGTTTGGAAATCACCGGAATCACAGACCCCAGAATGTGGCCATATGACCATCCTTGAACGCAGATGATCAATATGGCGCTTCCATATTCTATCGTCGCGACATTTCACTCGGTACGATCTGGGTCTGGTTACTTGGATTACAGTTGCCTCAACCCACAATGGGTCACCATAAAAGTTTCTCGCGAAAACCAAGTTGCCTACCTGGATATTATGGCATTTCCCGCTGGATCCGTGTGATTTTTCAGGTTCGTAAGATGGGTGTAGTCGGTCGAGGTGGGAGCGGAGTTTTCGTCCCATCAATAACTCAGCGGGAGTTTTATTAGTGACGCTATGTGGAGTGATGTGCTGCAAAAGGAGTATCCGGTTAATCTTGTCTTCGATATCGCCATAGTCCATTTTATGTAGAGTTCTTTTGACGAATTGTACCATGTGCTCGGCCCTTCCATTAGCCGCAGGATGTGCCGGTGAAGTTAGCGCATGGCGAATACCGCGGTCCGCCAGATACTGTTCAAAAGAAAGCGTGGTAAACTGGGGCCCGTTGTCGGATACCAGAACGTCCGGTAGTCCGTGTGTTGCAAATAATCTGTCCAATTTCCTGATGACCGATTCGGTAGTTGTATTTTTCATCTCATGGATTTCGAGCCAGTTCGAGTAGGCATCCACTGTTAATAAAAATGTGTGTCCATTCGTAGATCTCGCAAAGTCCAGATGAATACGGGACCATGGTCCCCTGAGTGTTTCCCATTCTATTGGGGTTGCTTTCGGTGGGGCATTGCTGACTTCCTGGCATTTGTGACAAGTCTTTACCCAGGCTTCGATCTGCTTGTCTATGCCTGGCCACCACCCATAGCTTCGTGCGAGTGTTTTCATGCGCACGATGCCGGGGTGGCCATCGTGCAAGGTTCTCAGTACCGCTCACTGTAACTGCTCTAGGACAACGACTCTATCACCCCAAATGATGCAGCCTTTCTGGGAAAACAGTTCCGTCTGTTGACTTTTGAAGGGAACGTAGTTGTCAGGGATTTGGTCCAATGGACATCCACTTCTACCCATTTGAGGACACGTGCTAAAATGGGATCGTGTTTAGTTTCAATTGCGATATCGCGAGCTGTCAGCGGCGGTTTTTGGAGGGTCTCGGTCTGCAGTGTTGTGACAGTTGGAGCAGGGTCGTCAACGGTTTCTGGAAGTGGTGCACAGCTCAATGCGTCAGCGTGGGCAATGGCTTTCCCTGGGCGGTGTTGCAACTTATAATTATAGGCAGCCAAGAATTCTGACCAGCGAGTCATTCTGGGAGATAATATATAAGGGGTTGGTTTATCTCCCACTGTTATTCCCAGTAAAGGTTTGTGGTCAGTTATAGTAAAAGCTCATCCATAAATATATTCATGAAATCCTTTAACAGCAGATACAATAGCAAGAGCTTCCTTATAGATTTGACTGTAATTGTGTTCTGCTTTTGATAGCGTTTTTGAAAAATAGGCAACAGGGGCTTCACTTCCATTTGGTAAAACGTGGCTCAAAATGGCACCCACTCCGAATGGTGATGCATCACATGTAACCGTTAAAGGCAAAGTCTCATTATACTGCATCAAAACAGCGTCGGAGGTCAATAGTTTTTTTTACTTGTCGAAATGCATGTTCCTCTCAGTGCCCCCAAACCCAGGTTGCTTTTTTGTCCAATAAATGATGTAGGGGTTCGGCTATGGTTGCTTTGTGAGGCAGAAAGACGTTATAAAAATTGATAAGGCCTAGGAAAGCTTGGAGATCAGCCTTATTGCAGGGTTTTGGGGCGTTTTTGATTACCCTAAGTTTGCTATTGGTGGGGTTAATGCCTTGTTTATCTATTAAATATCCTAAAAATTCTACTCGATCCGTACATAGTTGACACTTGTTTTTTTTAACTTTGAGACCCGAGTCTTTAAATCTCTGAAGAACCAACCCCAGGTGCTCCCTTAATATTTCTTGAGTCGGAGCAGCAATTAAAACATCATCAAAATAGGGGACAACGCCTTTTATCCCTTGTAATAGTCTTTCCATCAAACTTTGAAAGATTCCTGGGGCCATGCTTACTCCGAATTGGAGTCGGTTACATTTAAACGCACCTTGGTGCGTAACGATCGTTTGGGCCTCTGCCATTTTTTGTCTACAGACAGTTGTTGGTATGCCTGGGCTAGATCTAGTTTAACAAAGACTTTTCTGCCCCCCCAGGGAATGGAGAAGGTGTTGCACCACCGATACCGGGTAAGCGTTTTGCTGCAGGGCATGATTCAGGGTGGCTCGGAAGTCCCCACAAATTCTTAACGATCCATTTGGCTTGATGGGTGTCATGATCAGGGTTTCCCAGGGAGAATGGTCGGTTGGTTCTAACACACCCTGGGCTATTAATTTATCAAGCTGCTCATCAATCTTTGGTTTAAGGGCAAATGGAACTCGATGAGGCTTAAGGCGGATGGGAGCTATTTTGGGGTTGAGGTTAAATGATATCGGGGTCCCCTTGAACTCGCCTAGTTTATCTGCAAAAACATCCTGGAATTCTTGGACGAGAGCCTCTTCCCCGTTGTTGCTGCTGGTTCGGTGAATGCCGGCGACTTCAATTCCAAGTGGAGCGAACCATTGGAGGCCTAACAAGCTAGGCCAATCCCTGTCGACTACAGTCAAGGGTAGAGATGCGGTACGATTTTTTAATGAGACACGGACTTGGCTGGATCCAATGGCTGGAATTCGATTTCCCTGATAATCTTTGAGTATGATTCTTTGGAATCAGAGGTCTTGTCGCTGGACGGTAGGGATGAGTTGCTTGAGGGTCTTCCAGGAAACCATAGAGAGGGACGATCCTGAATCAACTTCCATCATACAAGGCTGGTTTTTGATAGCCACCTTCACCCGGATCTTCTTGGTGTCCAGTGATGAGGCATGACCAATCGTAATAGTTTGGTGTGCCTCTTCTCGCTTCATTGAGTGGTTTAGGGGTTTGTTTCTGTAGGAGTGGTTGTTCCATTGGTGGTTCAAGGGTTCTCTCTTTATAGGATGGCTTCCTGTAGATTGGCGATAGTTAGCCCCCCTCGGGGCTGGCTGGGTCCTTGTTTGCTTCTACAGACCTGTCCAATGTGGCCTCTTTTCCCGCACACATGGCAGAGCGTGTCGAGGAATTTGCAGTCTGATCGGGGGTGGTTTGCCCCACAACCAGTGCATTGGTACTGCGATCTCTGGCGTTGGTCTCGTTCAGACCAGAGCCGGTTGAGCTCTTCTTCATCGCTTTCCGATGACGATTCGAGGTCCTCGTGGTGGGCTGTCGTTGCCTGTTCTTCTAAGTGAGGTGAAACTTCGCTGGCGAGTTGGCGAAGTGGGGCGTGGGTGCGGCGCATTCGGGCAACCGACTTCCTGGTTGCTTCTGCTGCAGTAGCGTCAGCGATGGCATATGCAAGGCTAATGTCACCTTTCGCCATCAGCTTACTCTGCACGCCTGGTGCATCTAATCCCAGAACTATTCGGTCTCTCAGGGCTTCTTTGAGGTCGGCAAACCCGCATAGGCCTCCCAGATTCTGGAGCTCAACTATGAAATCAGCAACACTTTCACCCTTCCGCTGATCTCTCTGGTAAAATTCATGCCTTCTAATGAGCGTTGGTACGGTCGGTGCATAGTGGGCCCTTAGCAGGGGTTCGAGGATGTCCCAATCCATGGACTTCACTTCTGCTGGTTTCGCTAGTGCCTTGGTCATCTTGAATATGGTTGGTCCGCAATGAGTTAGGAATACTGCCCGTTTCTTTCTGGTAGTGGCATCGTTCAAATTGTTGGTCTCCAGAAACATCTGGAAGCGATCCATATATGAGTCCCAGTCTTCTTGTGCCGGGTCGAATGGAGCGGGTGGTATGACGCTGCAGGACATGGTTCCGCCATTGGTGCATTTCAGCCACGTGCTCAGTTGTCACTCTGTAGTGTTCAGTCAGCTCTGACATCTCCACATCCCATCCTCATCGCCAGTGTTATGTTCTGTGCGTGGCGCAAGAAGTGGAGACGAGTCGATGAACAGTGAACTTCAACTCTTTATTTAACATGGTGCAACAGTTCTAAATTCGGCCACAACAGCCCTCTTTATATAGGCAAGCTCTTGGGTATTTAGCCAATGAAAACACAGGAACGTTAGCTCTTTTAACCAATGAGAAAGGCTCGTTAATAGCCAATCAGATTCTCCTGAATGGACCATTCCGATATCGTTATTATCGGCCAATCAGAAGTGCAGGGCCAGAACCCTGCACTTTACTTTAAGGTTTCAACAATCTTTATTCAAGCACTTTTATTAATTCACAACAAGAACCATACCACTGCAGAGGTATAAATTAACAATCGCTGGCAAAACATCACAGAAATGTTATAAAACCATCTCGGTCATATCACTAATCTATTTTATGACTGTTATAACATATGACCAGAAGGGGCAGACTTCATTTTATCAGGATCTACTTGTGTACAATCCACTGTTTCTTCTGATTCTTCTGATTCCACTGTTTCTTCTGATTCATTATCACAATCTGCATTTTTAATTATTTGGTGATTTTTCAGTTCTGATTGCAATAGTTTTGCACAATCAAAATCAACCCTTCAAGTTTGTTTAATTTTCTTATTGTAAGCCATTGTCAGGCTTTATCTTTATCCACTTCCCCTCAATCTTTTGCAGAAATTGACCATGTAACAGTTTTCCCTTGCCAGCATTCTCTTTGTGTTTTTACATTACATTATTACATTATTTTGATATTCATTCTTTCTTTCCTGCACATTCAGGAAATTGCAATTTTTCACTTGCATGCATGCTTGTTCTTGGCTGTCATTTACATAATCAACCAATGAATGCCTTTCTTCTCTGATAGTTTTTTTGACTTGAGGTAAACCTCTGCCTCCGTTTCTGCAGGGCATTTATAATCTATATATATAAAAGCAAAATACCACTGAAGCATCATCACAAAATCTCCAGAACCATAAAGCCTGCAAATTTGAAATTTGGCATGTATGTTCCTCTTGGCTTCTAGGTGCACATTAAGAAAGGATTTTTTGAAATGACCATCAACGCATTAATATTTCCTATATTATTATTAACAGGCTCTGATGCTAAGGAGTTCTGCTCCCCCTCTCCACCTGAAAAGAAATCTATCCAAATGCAAAACACAAGCAGAGGAGAGGAGTTTTAGTTTCACAGCACCAAGCAGCTTTAGTATAGAACAGTTGAACTAAGCCACTCCCAGGGTCCTTGCTGTCTCCTTCTTGCTCACACAGCAAATACTGCTTCAGTTTCCAAACAGCCCTCAACTCTCTCACATACTGACAGGATGCTAGCCAGATGAATATTGATGGATAGTGGTAGCCAGAAGTAGAATTTTCTTTTCCTTATCATCCTCCGAAAAAATTAAGCCCGACCACTTGGTTTTGTAATGAAGCACGGGTATTGAGCTAGTATAACAATATTACCACAGGGATGTAATTCTTAGTGAATAAACATTAGGGTTTTTTTTGTTTTGTTTTTCAGTCCAAACTTCCTGTACAACTTGTTTCCAATTAACATACATGCCCAGTATGTATTGTATCACAGCTCTGTCCCAGGTATTTATGGATTTGATGGTGTTTCCACTGCTCAATTTTGTTTTTAGCAATTTTGTCTCTCTTTGGATATATTCTTTACTAATCATAGTTTTCACTTGCTTAATGTTATCCAATTGTAAAAGGCCCAGATACTTGTAAGCTTTATGGCTCTTGTTTGTTTGATCATTCAGCATTTTAATTCCATTACTGTTTTTTATTTTACCACAGTTTTTTGGTTCTATAGTACATTTTCGTATGCCTGCTATATCTGTGCAAAAAAATAATAAAAAATCTGACAAGGTTTGTCAATGACTGGATTTTGATTTTTGATTTTCCATAAAGCTTTAGATCATCCATATAGAACAAATGTGAGATCTTGTTAGCATTTTTTTGCTGTTTGATAGTCAAGATTTGTTTTCTTCAAAGTAATTGAAAGTGGGATTCAAACACATCTGATACTTGTTCTTTTGTGACTTGAAAATAATTTTTTTTTATTCCATCTGTCAACCTTTAGTTTTTGACATGTAGGAAATGAAATTTCCATTTTCACTAAGATGTGTCTATTTATTGAGTATTCCTTCCTTTCTGTTATTCTTCCACTTTATTTAATCACCACTCTCAGATCTATGCAGTAGTCCCAACCTACTTTGGGAAATGAGACTGAAAAAAATTTGTATTCATTAGTCTTTAACCCAGAGAGTTTCTTCCTAGGTAACAAGAAGATAGCACAAATTAAAGATCCAAAGTCTTTGAAAGAATTAATGATTGGGGAAATGTGCTGACAAATTGATTATATGATTGAAAAGGAAGACCTGTTCTACCTTGCCACAAACCAGAGTCTAATATGCCTTTTCCCTCACCCTTTAATTTAGCACTGGGCAAAAAGATAAAAAAACCTGTTTATGATATTCACAAGGTTCAACCCTTAAATTTTTTCCAGCTTTAGCCAAATTATGATGGACACATCACAATTCTTAATGTAAGAAAAGGTAAGGGAAATGTCTTCTTCCAAATGGTTTGATATCTGGGCATTATAGCACTTAGAAACCATAAATTAACTAGTGCTGCTGTATCAACCATTGCTTGGCAATGGAACTAAAACCACTGGTGTTGACTTTGTAAAGAAACATGCTAAAAACATCAGAATCTGATACTCATCCTTCTGCAAGGTATTGTCACCGTGACAGTATGAATAAAAAACATTATTTTTAGTCATTAATCAGGGACTGAGGGGAAAACATTGGATGTTTAAGAACTTTTTCCTTTTCTGGAGAATAAATGACACTCTTCAATAATGTCCTAGAGAAGACATGTGAAGTGGCAAAATCTGATAAAAAAAACTTGACAATAAGCACAAACTCAAGGCAAAATCCTAAAATAGCATTGATGAGATATTCCACATCACACTCAGGGCCAGGAAGCCAAAAAACTGTGTTCTTCTTGTCCATGTTTTTATTTTAATCTTCTTGACTATATCTGATTGGCTGCTGAGGCCAGCAGAACAAGAAAATGTTCTACGTCTACCCAGCAAGTATACTGTTAAGTCCTGGGCATGGGTGCAAGGAACGGAGACGAGACATCGAACGGTGACTTCAACTCTTTATTGTAAAATAAGAACAGAGCGAATACTCGGGCAGCAGCAGCTCTTTTATAGAGCTGGCTGCTGTCAAAACAACCAATGATTTGAGTTTACTGCTTTCACAAGCGTCCAATAAGATGGGCCCGTTTAACAGCCAATGAGACTGGCCAAAAACGATCAATCACGACTCGCTATTCACGGGCCAATGAGAAGTGCAGGATTACAAGCCTGCTGTAAAGTAAAGCTGTTTAGGGTTATATCACTACGTTGGCTTAGTCCATAACACCCCTCCCCCCAAGGTTCCGTCTGAGGGGTGGGGTGATGTATTCTCGTAAGCAGGCAAGTCGCTTCACCTGTCTGCTTGACCTGCGCTGTTCCACTGGTTTCTGTCCTGGCTCTGGTTCCGGTGGGCTGCTAGCTGGGTTGGATGGTGGAAATTGTGGCTCTGGGCTGCTTTCCCTGCTTATGCCAGTGCTGTCTTCCGGGTTCCCTGGATCTGTTTCCATCGCAGTGCTGTCACGTGGCGAGGCCACTCCCTGGCCCGGTTCTCCTTCTGATGGTGAGTATCCCCTGGTTGGTTGTGTAGACTGTTGGGTTTCGATTGTTATTTCTTCTTCTTTGGCCTCCTAAATGTTCCTTCTCCCCCCAGCTAGAGATTCTGGGGCTGAGATAGGACTAGGTGCTAATCTGGAACAGAGTTGGTCGATGTGGCGTTTCCACATCTTACCATCTGCAGTTTGCAGGCGATAGGATCGGGGTCCCGTAAGTTGCGTTATGGTAGCGGGGACCCACAATGGGTCGCCCAAGAAGTTTTTCGCAAACACGTGGTCACCTTCCTGGAATGCCCGACACTTGCTGCTGGATCCTGGGGGTTGTTCCGGTGTAGTTTGGGTGGAGGCAATCGAGATGCGAGCGAAGTTTCCGGCCCATCAGGAGTTCAGCTAGGGTTTTGTTCATGGTACTGTTTGGGGTTATGTGCTGGAGAAGAAGCATCCGGTTTATTTTGTCGTCAATGTCGCCATGGTCCATTTTGTGCAAGGTCTTTTTTACAAATTGAACCATTCGCTCAGCCCTACCATTGGCCGCAGGGTGAGCTGGCGATGTTAAAGCATGGCAGATGCCCCGATCTGTCAGGTACTGTTCGAATGGCAGGGCAGTGAATTGGGGGCCATTATCGGAGACCAGGACATCCAGAAATCTGTGGGTAGCGAATAGCTTATTCAGCTTTTTAGTGACTGCCTCTGTGGTGGTGCTTTTCATCTTGTGGACTTCGAGCATCCACTGTCAGGAGGAAAGTGTGTCCTCTTGTGGGTCCCGCAAAATCGATGTGGATACGGGACCAAGGACCTCGAGGCGTTTCCCACTGAGTTGGGGAAGTTTTTGGAGGAGTGGAGCAAGTCTCCTGGCATTTGCTGCACTTTACTACCCAGGTCTCTATCTGTTTGTCTAACCCAGGCCACCATGCATAACTCCTGGCCAATGCCTTCATCCGCACGATGCCTGGATGTCCATCGTGCCACATTTTTAATACCCTATGTTGCAATTTCTCCGGGATTATGACTCTGTCTCCCCACACTATGCAGCCTTTTTGGGAGAATAGCTCTGTTAGACGATTCCTAAATGGCTTGAACGTGTCATTGGTTGCGCTGACTAGCCAACCCCGTTCCACCCAGCTGAGGACTCGTGCCAAAACAGGGTCCTTTTTTGTTTCTAAGGCGATGTCTCAAGTGGTCAGTGGCGGCGATTTGAGGGTTTTGATTTGCAATACGGCTAAGGTTGGAGCTGGGTCCTCTATGATGTCTGGTAGTGGAGAGCGGCTCAAAGCGTCAGCGTGGGGAATGGTTTTCCCAGGAGGTGTTGCAATCGGTAATCGTAGGCAGCTAAAAATTCTGACCAACGTGTCATTCTTGGTGATAAGATATGGGGAGTTAGTTTGTTTCCCGCCAAAATACCAAGTAGTGGCTTGTGGTCTGTAATTATGGTAAAGGGTCTCCCATACACATATTCATGGAAATGTTTAATTGCGGATACAATAGCGAGGGCCTCTTTATCAAGTTGACTATAGTTCCCTTTGGTCTTCGACAAAGTTCTCGAAAAGAACACAATAGGTGCCTCATTCCTATTTGGTAGGACATGGCTTAAAATGGCTCCCACTCCAAATGGTGAGGCGTCACAGGTAACTGTCAAAGGTAGAGTCTCGTTGTATTGCATTAATACAGCATCAGAGGTTAAGAGGTCTTTTACTTGTTGGAATGCCCTTTCTTCACGCCGTCTCCAGACCCAGGAAGCCTTTTTGTCGAGAAGTCTATGTAGGGGCTCGGCTACGGTCGCCTTCTGGGGCAAGAAGATGTTATAAAAGTTAATGAGTCCCAGGAAGGCTTGGAGGTCTGTCTTATTCCTAAGTCTCGGGGCATTTTTGATTGCGGTTAGTTTTTTTTCGGTGGGGTGGATTCCCTGTCTGTCGAGAAGGTATCCCAGGAACTCCACTCTCTCTGTACAAAGTTGACACTTGTCCCCTTTTTACCTTCAGACCAGCGTCTTTAAATTTCTGAAGAACTTTTCTGAGTTGTTGTACTAATAACTCTTTAGTGGGGGCAGCTATTAGGATGTTGTCAAAATCAGGCATGACGCCTTTTATGCCTTGTAATAGTCTCTCCATTAAACTTTGGAAAATGCCAGGCACCACGCTTACTCCGAATTGGAGTCTATTGCACTTGAAGGCACCTCTATGTGTAACTATTATCTGGGTTTCTGCAGTTGTCCCGTCTACAGGTAGTTGCTGGTACACCTGAGCTAAGTCCAATTTCGCAAATATTTTTCAGCCACCCAGGGAATGAAGAAGGTGTTGAACCACTGGTACTGGGTAAGCGCTCTGTTGAAGAGCATGTTTTAGGGTGGCCCGGTTATCCCCACAATTTTTTAATGAACCATCTGGCTTCATGGGTGTTACCATTGGAGTTTCCCAGTGGGCATGGTCAATCGGTTCCAATACGCCCTGGGCTATCAGTTTATCTAGCTGCTTGTCGATCTTCGGATTTAGGGCAAAAGGCACCCGACGAGGCTTAAGCCAAATGGGAGCTACATTGGGGCTAAGATTAAATGATATAGGGGTCCCCTTGTACTTGCCTAATGTTCCTGTGAACACGTCCTGGAATTCCTGGATGAGAGCCTCTTCCCAGTTGTCGCTTCTGGTTTGGTGTATGCCGGCTAGTTCAATTCCGAGTGGGGTGAACCACTGTAACCCTAACAAACTGGGTCAGTCACAATCGACGACAGTCAGGGGAAGCGTCACGGTGCGGTCCTTGAAGGATATTTGGACGTGGCTGGAACCGTCAACTGGAATTCTGTTTCCCTGGTAGTCTTTTAGGATGACTTGTTGAGTGATGAGGTCCTGGCGGCAGATGGCAGGGATCAGCTGTTTGAGGGTTTTCCAGGATACCATCGATAGGGATGATCCCGAATCAACTTCCATCACGCACAGTCGATTCCCAATAGTAACCCTTACGCGGATCTTTCTTGCATCGAACAATGGCCGATAATGGTTTGGTGGGACTCTTCTCATCTCGTTGAAGAGGCAGGTGCTTGATTTCTGTAGTAGTAGTGGTTGTTCCATTGGTGGTTCAGATGGTCCCGGTTCTCAGGAGGTTTGCCTGTCTCCCGACGGAGGTTGTTCTCCCTTCGACTGGGACTGGACTCTTGCTTGCTTCTGCAGACTTTCGTGATGTGGCCTCTTTTTCCACAGGTATGGCAGAGTGCATCGAGGAATTTGCAGTCCGATCGCGGGTGGTTTGCCCCGCAAGGAGCACATGGGCGCGGACATCTCTGGCTCCTTTGCTCTCGTTCCGAGCAGAGCCGGTTGACCTCCTCTTCCTCACTGTCTGAGAATGACTCGAGGTCTTCGAGGTGGATGGTGGTAGCATGCTTCTCAGTGGCGAGTGGGCTCTTGTTAGCAAGTTGGCGAAGCGGTGCGTTCGCTCGGCACATTCGAGCGGCTGACTTCCTGGTTGCTTCTGTGGCAGTAGCGTCGGCGATGACATCTGTAAGGCTGATGTCTCCTTTTGCCATCAGTTTACTCTGCACGTGTGGTGCATTTAATCCCAGAACTATGCAGTCTCTTAGGGCTTCCTCAAGGTTTGCAAAACCACAAAGGCCTCCCAGGTTCCAGAGGTTGGCTACGAAATTCCCAATGCTCTCGTCCTTCCGTTGGTCCCTCTGGTAAAATTCATGTCTTCATATCAGTGTAGGTACTGCGGGTATGTAATGGGCCCGGAGGATTGGGGCGAGGGTATCCCAATCCATGGTCTTCACTTCCGCCGGTTTTGCCAGTGCTTTAGCCATTTTGAATACGGCGGGGCCGCAATGAGTCAGGAACACTGCTCGTTTCTTGCCAGGCATAGCATCTTTTAAATTGTTGGTCTCCAGGAACATCTGGAAGCGATCTATATACGAGTCCCAGTCTTCGGTTGCTGGGTCGAATGGAGTGGGTGGTATGGCACCGCTGGTCATCTTGCCGTTTGTTGCGTGCGCTCTTCAGCCACGTGCTCTGTCTTGTTCGATGCGTACTTAGTCAGCTCTATCATCTCCGCATCCCATCCTCATCACCAGTGTTAAGTCCTGAGCATGGGCGCAAAGAACGGAGACGAGACATCGAACGGTGACTTCAACTCTTTATTGTAAAATAAGAAGAGAGCGAATACTCGGGCAGCAGCAGCTCTTTTATAGAGCTGGCTGCTGTCAAAACAACCAATGATTTGAGTTCACAAGCGTCCAATAAGATGGGCCCATTTAACAGCCAATCAGATTGGCCAAAAATGACCAATCACGACTCGCTATTCGCGGGCCAATGAGAAGTGCAGGATTACAAGCCTGCTGTAAAGTAAAGCTGTTTAGGGTTATATCGCTGCGTTGGCTTAGTCCATAACATATACAATACTAATACCAATCACATGATACCTGTAGAAATGACATTGCTAACTGGATCATCTTGGTTGCAGTTCAATGGCTTAAAATTAGAAATTGCCCCTTCCACTTTTAAAATCTTTGTATCAGTACATTTGTCTGTAAACTTTTTCCATAAAAAAAGAGAATCAGCACTGTTTCTCACGGTTATCTAACAAACAGCACTGTGATACCTTTAATACTTCCTGACTGAGAGATGAAGAATGCCAAGAATTCAATAACTTAACCATATTGTGTTCAAAATCTTTTTGTAAATGTCCACTTAGTTTATTTTCAGTTGGGGATTCCAGTTAGTCAGAGTTTATCACCACTGCCACACATCTACTTTATTTATATAGATATCCTAATTTGCTCCACTCAACAAGTATACCAATGGCACACTTGCTGAGGTATCTCAACAAGTGTACCTATGATCTGTATATAATCCCAGTTTCAGAATGGAAAGTCCCTTATTATATTGGAATTGGAATTTCATACTGATTGCCACCAGTGCATCTTCTAGCTTTGTAGCCCTACTCTTGATGGTGATGCCTATCCTCTAAATTGCACACTTGACACACACACACACACACACTGCACATAGAGTGGTAGAATCAAGATCACATGAAGTATTAGTACCACTTTATAAGTGTGGCCTTAGTAAGATCACACTTAGAATACTACATCCAGTTTGGCTCACCATATTATAAAAAAAGATGTAGAAACACTGGAAAAGAGAAACAGATAAACAGAAGAAAAGAGAAACAAAGATGATTAGGGGGCTCGAGGCTAAAACATGAAGAACAGTTGCAGGAATTGGGTTTGTCTAGTGAAAAGAAGAACTAAGGGTGACATGGTAGCAGTATTCCATTCCAATATACAGTATATGCAGTTGCCATAAAGAAGAGGAAATCAATCTATTCTCCAAAACGTCTGATGCAAGGGCAAGAAGCAATGGATGGAAACGAAGCAAGGAGAGAAGCAACCTAGAAATAAGGGGAAATTTTCAAACAGTGAGAAAAATTAACCACTGGAACAACTTGCTTTCAGAAGTTGTGGATTCTCTATCTCTGGAGGCTTTTAAGAAGAGCCTAAACAGGTTTTTGGTGTGCGTGTGTGTGTGTGGAATAGTATCGAGTGACCTGCTTGAGCAGTGGGTTGGACAAACTCCCTTCTGTTTATTCTGTTCTGCTATTGTTGCCACAATAATGGGGTCACATTCCTCATACCTTGCATATCGATTTCAAGTGGTATGGGATCTAAGTTCTGCTTTTAAACAATGAGGTTAGTAGACTTCAGAACTGGGAACCAATATGCCCAGAGTTTCCAATTTGTCCTCAATACTGTCTTCAGACAGGATATAATAAATAGTGAAAAAGAGTTGCTTTTTTAGGATTGGGGTGTAACTGAAACTTACAGTCTATAACTGCTAAACCAGGATGGGGAAACAATTTAACCAAAGGGTCAACTGATTATTCCTCAAGCTTCTTTGTGTGAAAGAGCCAACATAACCCAGCAGAGGAAAGTCTTTGGAGCCTGCTTTGTCAATTCTTTGTCATTTTATGTTAGGCAAAATTGAGGGGTCAAAGGTCCTCAGCTTTTGTTTAGAAGAAGACCTTTTGAGACTTCTCAAGCTGGATGAGGAGAACTATCAGGCTACATCCTGATCATGGTTTGAGATTCATAATGCCCATGATAGCAACTTCACTAAAGTCTGACTAGACTGCAGGTAGTTTCAGTCTCAGGAACAGTTTGGAAAATAAAAATTGTTTAAACTAGGTTTGTTTGTTTATTCAAAACACTGATATGACTGTGCAGCTTGCACTCAACTTTACATAGCTTACAATAAACTAAAAGACAAATATGTAGGGGATTAAATTGCAGCTATTAGAATAAGTATAATTTTGAAAGAATTCCATTTAGTCTTTCATCTTCTCCACTCTTGTAGTGTCAAAGCCATAGATTTATCCCTTTCTTTTATTCTTCCAGTACAGAATATTCCCAGGGTATAACTTAATGCAGTTCCCTTATTTCAGGCAACTTACTAGCAACATTCATGCAATTCTGATTTAGAAGTGCCATTAAAGCTTACAGTATATTGGAAGAGAGCAGAAAAAGAGAACACCCTTAGTACACATTTGCCAGCTTTATTGCAATTGTTTACTGAATCAATAATGTTGGAAAACCAATTCCAAACATCTGATACCTGTTCATTTATTTATAAATTCAGGTGATGAATTTGAGAACAATAACAATAACCAGATAGCTGGCCATAGCATATTTAAAGCTCTTTATTCATTTTTGCCCATGGCAGAAAAAGGACAATTAGACAAAAATAAAGGTAAAGGTCCCTCTTGCACATACGTGCTAGTCGTTTCTGATTCTAGGGGGTGGTGCTCATCTCCTTTACAAAGACAAAGAGCCAGCGATGTCCGAAGATGTCTCCGTGGTCATGTGGCCAGCATGACTAAATTGCGAAAATGCATGGAACACTGTTACCTTCCCACCAAAATGGTCTCTATTTTTCTACTTTCATTTTTACATGCTTTCGAACTGCTAGGTTGGCAGAAGCTAGGACAAGTTGTTCTGTCCTTCATTAACATACTCGAGATCCCCGCGCTTTGATTGGCCAAACCGCGGGGCTCTCCGATTGGTCAGGCGAGCCACGCCGATTGGCTCATTAAGAATCTCCCGCGATTGGTCCGTTCAGACCGCGGGAGATTCAAAGCGCTGCCAATGGCCGCGGCCGCGGCGGCGAAAGGAATAAAAGCCGCGGGCTTTTTTCCTTTCGCCAGTTCGGTTCCAGCAGATCAATAAAGAGCTTTGCACTAAGTCACCGACTCCTGGCATCATCTGGCGATGAAGGTGGGATCCAGACCCTGAACCGAACCATGTGTCCGACGGAAGCCAGACGAAGCACCGAGATGGCGAAAATCGCACCGCCCGCCCCCTTCAACCCCGCCACCGAGGACTGGGAATCGTTCTCCGACCGATTCCGCATGTACCTCGATTGCACCGGCATGAAGAACGCCTCGGGCCCGCTGAAACGCGCCGTCTTCCTCACCCACTGTGGGACCGAGGTCTTCCAGATGGCCAAAGCGTTGGCCAAGCCCGCCGATGCGACCGCCATGGACTGGGACGTCCTCGAACCCATCCTTCGGCGACACTACACCCCAGAGGTACCCATCCTGATCCGGCGCAACGAGTTCTACCGGCGGGACCAGAGATCGGGTGAGAGTTTCAGCGACTTTGTCGCCGAGCTGCGGCGCCTAGGGGGGCTCTGCGAATTTGATAACCTAAACAATGCTCTGAGAGACCGAATCGTGCTCGGTCTGTGGGACCCCGCCCTCCAGAGCCGGCTGATGGCTAAGGGCGACATCAGCCTAGCAGACACCCTCACTGCAGCCGCAGCCGCAGAAGCAACCCAAACTTCCGCCGATAGCATGCGCAGACCGGACACGAGGGACCGCGGCGGAAACAACAACCCGGCGAGGTCGACCGAACCAAAAACCGAGACGACAACACACCAGGGCGATTTCCACTCAGCATCCAGCACGTCCGATGATGAGGAGGACATCCATCGACTCCAGACAGGGCGCGACCCACGGAACCGGAGAGGTCGTAAGTCGAGGACCAACTGTGCCAGTTGCGGTGGCGACCACCCCAGGTCGGAATGCCGGTTTTTCGATTCAATCTGCCGGCATTGCGACAAAAAGGGGCACATCGCCCGGGTTTGCCGCCTGAAGAAAAACCGCAGTCCGGCTCGATGGGACCAGAGCGACCGGAGGAGGGAGAGCACACCACCCCGGACCAGAGATCGCCCCTCGGACAACCGATGGGACCGGAACGGACGATCCTCGCGAGGCGGCGACAACCGGCGGAGAGAGGAGACCCACCAGACAGTCACCATCGGCCACGCCATCACCAACGACGCCCGGAAAGTCCACGTCGAGGTACGCATCGAGGGCCAGCCGTGCAAAATGGATGTGGACTCCGGGTCCTACCTCTCCATGATTGCATGGCACGAGATAAAGCGGTTGGTGCCTACCCCCCAAAGGAGGAACGTAGACAACCAGAGACTCATTGTAAAGGACTACCAGGGAAATCACATCCCAGTAGTCGGCACCAAAAGCTTTAACATAACGTATAAGGGGCGCACCGAACGATTCCCCCTAACGATCGTTGACCGCGACCGCCCAAGCCTACTGGGACTACAATGGTTCGCCCCGCTCGACATCGCCCTCACGGGAGTCAACCACGTCACCGACGACGGCTGGGAATAGCAACTAGCCCGGGAGTTCCAAGAGGTCTTCGACGGAAACCTAGGCAAGTACCGAGGGCCCCTTATCTCATTCGACCTAGACCCTAACGTCCCCCCCAAACGCCTGAAACCAAGGCGGGTGCCATTCGCACTGAAACCCAAAATAGACGAGCAAATTGATAAGCTCATCAAACAAGGGGTACTGCAGCCCATAGACCACGCCCGGTGGGAGACCCCCATAGTCACCCCGATCAAGCCCGACGGGTCGGTGAGAATCTGTGGGGACTATAAGGCCACCCTAAATGGCGCGCTGCAACAAAGCGCCTACCCCGTCCCAGTAGTGCAACACCTACTGCACTCACTGGGAGGGGGCAAGGTTTTCGCCAAGCTCGATCTCGACCAGGCATACCAACAGTTGCCGGTCGACGAGCAAACGGCAGAAGCGCAGACCATTGTCACCCACCGGGGAGCATTCAAATGCAACCGACTCCAATTCGGAGTCAGCGTGGCACCGGGCATATTCCAGAGCCTAATGGAGAGGCTATTGCAAGGTATCAAGGGGGTGGTACCTTATTTCGACGACGTCCTAGTGTCGGCAGCCAACCAAGCCAAACTAGAAGGTCGACTAAGGGAGGTCCTAACTAAATTTAAAGTAACGGGACTAAAAGTAAAGAGGGAAAAATGCCAGCTTTGCACGGAACGAGTGGAATTCCTGGGCTAACTCCTAGACCGGCACGGCATTCACCCCACAAGCAAAAAAATCAAGGCCATCAAAGAAGCCCCCACCCCTAAATCAAAGGCTGAACTACAAGCATTCTTGGGGTTACTGAACTTTTACAATGTTTTCCTACCCCAAAAGGCGACGGCGGCGGAGCCCTTGCATAGGCTCCTGGACAAGGCGGCGACCTGGACTTGGGGGAAACGGGAGCAAGCCGCCTTCCAAAGAACGAAGGACCTCCTCACCTCCGACGCCGTCCTCATACAATTCAACGAGACCCTACCTCTGGCCGTCACATGCAATGCATCACCCTTCGGCGTCGGCGCTGTCCTCAGCCATACCCTTCCCGACAGAAAAGAAGCACCCATCGCGTTCTTTTCAAGGACCCTCACCAAACCGGAGCGGAACTATAGCCAACTGGACAAAGAGGCTCTGGCTATAGTTGCCACCATAAAACGATTCCACGAATACCTCTACGGCCGGACTTTCACCATCATAACGGACCACAAACCGCTGCTGGGAATCCTTGCAGGGAACCGGGCCACCCCGAACATTCTGTCTCCCCGAATGACAAGGTGGTCCGAGTTCCTGGCAGCCTACAACTACGAACTCATACACAGACCGGGTAAGACGATCTCCCATGCAGACGCCTTAAGCCGCTCGCCGCTACCGGAACCCGACACTGACCCAGCACCCACAACGACCACCCTCAGTATAGAGACTCTACCCAACCTGCCCATAACCGCGTCAGACATTGCCCGAGAGACTAATAAAGACAAACGTCTGGCGCGGGTGTTGCATTGGGTGGGGAAAGGGTGGCCGGAAAGGGACAACGACGAGTCCGTCAAAATGTTCCGAAACCGCCAAACGGAACTCTCGTTGTTAAAAGGGTGCATACTATGGGGGGACAGGGTGGTCATTCCGGAAAAGCTACAGGGGAAGGTTTTGGAAATGCTGCACGAGGGGCACCCTGGCATCGTGAGGACTAAAGCCCTGGCCAGAAGTTACGCTTGGTGGCCAGGGATGGACAAACAAATAGAGGCCTGGGTAGCTAGGTGCCAACGATGCCAGGAAACGAGGCCCAGCCCACCCACAGCACCCGTCCTAGAGTGGGAAACCCCAAGGGGACCTTGGTCTAGAATCCATATAGACTTCGCCAGGCCCACAAAAGGACACACCTTCCTCATAACAGTTGATGCTTACTCCAACTGGCTGGAGGTAAGCAACATGAAGACGACAACCACGGAGGCCGTGACCAAAGAACTCTGCAAACTCTTTGCAACACACGGCCTCCCAGACGTCGTCGTCTCCGACAATGGGCCCCAGTTTACCTCGCTGGAATTCGAAAAATTCCTAGCAGAAAGGGGCATCCGCCACGCGCTGACAGCACCGGCGCACCCGGCGGCGAACGGTAGGGCGGAACGGATGGTCCAATTCACTAAAAAGACCATCCGGAAAATAGACCACGGGGAGATCCAGGAGAAAATCAACAGACTACTCTTTACCCAACACATAACCCCGAATACCTCAACCAACAAAAGCCCAGCCGAACTACTAATGGGTAGAAAGCTAAGGTCCCCACTCGACAGGTTACACCCTACGTATAACCCGGAGAGGCCCCCAGCCTCAAGCACCAAAAACCGAACGTTCGCACCCGGGGACCCCGTATATGCAAAAAACCTGACGGGAGACCCTCTATGGATCCCAGCCGTCATCACCCAAGCAACAGGCCCACACTCGTACCGGCTACAAACAGCAGACGGACGAGCGTGGAAACGCCACATCGACCAACTTAGGTCGAGAACCGCAAACCAACGAACCGCCGACGCACAAACAAACGAACCCAACCCCCGTAACGCAAGCCAAGGGGGGAGGGAATACCCAGGGGACCGAATCCAAAGAAAAATAAACCAGCAATACTCACCGGAACGCAGCCATCACGACCCCTCGCCAGAAAGGAACAGCCAAGCCAGCTCGACCGACCCGGAAAGACCGAGCGGGAGCGTCGAAACCCGTAGCTCAACCAACCCGGAAGGCCCAGGAGGGAGCTACGGAGAAAGGACTGGCCCGATCGACCAGCCGGTTCCCACAACAGCAGCAGGAGCAACGGAGATCCCGACCGAACCGGCCGGGATCCAGCCTACAACTGAGTTGCGCAAGTCAAGTAGGATCAGACGGAGCCCTGCCTACCTACGTGACTACGCAACGTAAGGACTGAACCAAGAGGGGAGGGGTGTTCTGTCCTTCATTAACATACTCGAGATCCCTGCGCTTTGATTGGCCAAAGCGCAGGGCTCTCCGATTGGTCAGGTGAGCCGCGCCAATTGGCTCGCTAAGAATCTCCCGCGATTGGTCCGTTCAGACCGCGGGAGATTCAAAGTGCTGCCATTGGCCGCGGCCGCCGCGGCGAAAGGAATAAAAGCCGCGGGCTTTTTTCCTTTCGCCAGTTCGGTTCCAGCAGATCAATAAAGAGCTTTGCACTAAGTCACCGACTCCTGGCATCATTTCGCGGACACAACACAAGTAATGGGAGCTCACTCCATTATATGGTGCTAGGGATTCAAACCACCGAACTGCCAATCTTTCTGATCGACAAGCTCAGCATGTTAGCCACTGAGCCACTGCATCCCTTCAAAAAAATAAATCATTGTAAATTTTGGTTTGCAAGTGAGTTTTGCAGTGTTGTTCTTTTAAGGACAGGATATACATGAAGAGAAAGCACAGGGCAAAAATACTTACAAAATTAGACATTTAGAAAAATATACACAACACAGATAAAATATGTATTACAGTGAATACAAACATTAAGAAATGTGTGAAATTGGGGAAAAATAAGTATCAATTTTTAATAATATGTGGAAAAGATAAATCATCATTACATTGAATAGGTATTTTTCCCCTCCTGGGATTCAGATTTTTGGTTCTATGTGGGTTAAAATACTCATTAATTGGGGAGTTTGTCTCATACAATAGACCAGAAAGCAATCTTGGGTCTGGGCAAGACAAGAAAGCAGTGAAGCCAGGAAGACAGCAAAGACATGAGAAAAAGAACACTTCAGTAGCATCTTCAGACAGCCAGAGAAAACTGCAATTCTTGCATTTGTGAAACCAGCTGAGAGGCAGAGCTGAGAGATGAAAAGTAAAGCCCAATCAACTCCAGAAACAGAGGACAGGGGAGAAAAGCCCATTACTTGTAGATGTTGTCAGAGTCAAATGGAGCTGGCTACATGAGCTGAAGACCTAGGGCAGGGATGTCAAACTCAATTTCATTGAGGGCTATATCAGGTTTGTGTTTGACCTTGGGGGGAAGGTGGCCAGGGGAGGTGGCCAGCTCGACATCAGTCATGTCAGGAGCACCTGTGGTGGCCAAGTGCTAAGGCAGGACTTCCCTCAGACCCTCCCTCTCTCACATTATAATCTTCCTTCCTTCCTTCCTTCCTTCCTTCCTTCCTTCCTTCCTTCCTTCCTTCCTTCCTTCCTTCCTTCCTTCCTTCCTTCCTTCCTTCTTTCCTTCCTTCTGTTCTGACCCAAAGCTGGTTCCAAGAGAGCAAACACAAGACAAAGGCAGCAGTATAATCTTTTTAAGTTTCAGCTAAGAATCCTGTTTCCCCACAGAAAGAAACTGCTTCCAACTAATTAGCTCCAACAAGAAAGAGACTTGCCAAGTTTTTCAAGTCCAACAAAACAATAACAACAGATAACAGATAATCAGAGTTGGAAGGGACCTTGCAGGTCATCTAGTCCAACCCCCTGCCAAAGCAGGAGACCCTACACCATTTCTGACAGATGGCATCCAATCTCTTCTTGAAAGTCTCAAGTGATGGTGCTCCCACAACTTCTGAGGGCAACTTCTGTTCTGTTGGTTGATTGTTCTCACTGTCAGAAAGTTTCTCCTTATTTCCAGTTTGAATCTCTCCTTAACAGATATGTTTTGTTTCCATCCATCATTCCTTGACTGGCTTACAGGCGCTTTGAAAAACAGCTTGACCCTTTCATCCTCTCTGTGGCAGCCCCTTACTAATTTTCTATACAGACACCACATCAAGACTGCCTTCAAAACAGACAGAAAAATAGCAGCCATCCTCAGGAACCCCAAAGACAAAATTGACCTGGAAAACCAAGGCATATATGAAGTCCCCTGTGCATCATACCCGGCCACATACATTGGACAGACCAATAGAAGAATAAGCACCCACCTGGATAAACACAAAAATGCAGTCAAAAAGCTGGAACACACTTCCTCACTAGTCCAACACATGGAAGCCACAGGTCATAACATCAACTTCAATGGCACCAAAAACCTAGCCACTATAGAAAATCCCAGCCACAGAATCATCAGAGAAGCCATAGAGATTGAAAAAAGACCAGAAAGCATGAACAGAAGAGATGATTCCACCAGGCTGTCAATCATTTGGAAGCCTGCACTCACAAACAAAAAAATCTCCACACCACAAGCCAGACAAACACCTGGGCACAAACAGATCCCCCCTGATACCTCCAGCTCAAACACACCCCAACCAGGCACCCAGATGAAACCCAGCTTCCTAACTAATGATAGCCCTCCATTTACCCGAAGCCAAGCTGCACTAAAGGCCTCCAATAAAGTAACACAATGTTGCCAGCCAATCAAGATACAAAAAGAGCCAAAAAAACAGACAGAAGATATTAGAAGCAGAACACAGCAAACTCCAAGACCAATAAACACAGACCAAGACTCTCAACCAATCAGGATGAAGAAAAAACCATTCTGTCACAGCAATAGGCTGCCCCAAATTTAAATCTGAAACCACTGTAAAAGTCTAACTCACAGACGAACACTATACAGAAGCCTGATGATGGCAGATGAGATTCTGCTGAAACGTTGCTACAACTTTAAAAGCACCACTATTATGACGTGGGAAAATACCCGAACAAAGCTGAATGCCATACATGTAAGTACCCGCGAAAACTTAAGAAATATATATATATATATATATATATATATATATATATATATATATATATATATATATATATATATATATATGTTTTCTGAGGTTCTCGCGGGTATTTGTATGTGGATCTTTGGTTATAATATATAACCAAAGATAGATAGATAGATAGATAGATAGATAGATAGATAGATAGATAGATAGATAGATAGATAATATCAACTGCAACTGTTGTGAATTTGCATGGCAAATATAGGCTTAGAATGGTCTAACTGCATCACAGGAGCTCTTAAAAGCAAATAACCAGCCAAGCTCATTCATCATATTCACTTCTTCCCCACTATATCCATCATTTGCTTAGGAAAACAAACAAATCTAATTTTTCCTTTCTTGTTATAAATCTGTTATGATCATTTTGGGTTGTTCTTGCATAAGGCTTTCCAACATGGTTTAAAAAATGCATTAAAAAAGAGATAATAGAATTTAACAGACTAGCACAACTGAAAGACTTTGTCACAGATGGCAATTCCTTCTGCATGTATTTTGGAACCAGATAAGGGCTGTCCTTTCTGTGTGGTGTGTTCTTTGACAATTTGCTTCACTCCAAATATTTTATTCGATTTGTGGAAATTCTGAGAAGTCTTACTAGCAGAGTTTTCAAGGGGAAGATGGTGTGCTCTTTAGGAGAAAATTATAGCTAGACCAGACAGCTTAGAGAGCCAGGGCTCACCTTTGAACTTCAAAAAGATTTGCAGAGCTTGTTCCTTCTGAACCTTTTTTTTTTCTTTTTGATTGAGACTCAACATACCATTTGGTTACCAAAACTGTGACCCCTTTGGAGAATGCACGGGGTCTTTTAAAGTAGACTTGTGAATTTTTAGGCAAATCAGAAAGGCCTCTTTAAAAGAATATGTTCTTATTGAAATACATATGGTGACAGCAGTAGCTAGAACGCAGTATTGCAGGCTAGCTCTACTCACAGTCTGGAGTTTGATGCTGATGGGGCTCAAGGTTGACTCAGCTTTCCATCCTTCCAAGATCAGTAAAATCAGGAGGAAAACTCAAGAGGAAAATGAGGAGGAAAAATGAAGAGGAAAATCAAGGAAACAGTCGGTCCACTAAAGAGAGAAGATGGCAAGGAAGTAACAGGCAACAGAGAGAAAGCACAACTGCTTAACTCATTCTTTGCATCGGTCTTCATGGAAAGAGAAACTATAGCTCAACCTGCCAAAAACATAACTGTAATAGACCAACCAGAAATAAAAGTTAAAATAAGCAAAAAAGTAGTAAGAGAACACATCTGATCTTGATGAAAACAAATCACTGGGGCCTGATGAATTACATCCCAGAGTTTTAAGGGAGCTGGCAGAGGTTATCTGCACCACATCTTTCAAAAATCCTGGAGCACCGGGAAACTACCAGAGGACTGGAAAAGAGCTGATGTGGATCCCATCTTCAAAAAAGGAAAAAAAAAAACCAGACCCAGGAAACTACAGACCAATCAGCCTAACATCAATACCAGGGAAGATACTGGAAAAGATAATTAAAAAACAGATTTGCCAACATCTAGAAACAAGTATAGTAATAACTAGCACGGGTTTGTTAAAAACAGATCATGCCAAACCAATCTTATTTCATTCTTCAACACAGTGACTAAATTAGTAGACCACCAAAATACTGTGGACATAATATATTTAGATTTCAGCAAGGCATTTGACAAAGTAGACCACAACCTACTTCTTAGTAAGCTAGAAACAAGTATAATAGATAGCACCACCACTAGATATACTTGCAATTAGCTGAAAACCGTACTCAACGAGTAGTCCTTATTGGATCTAAGTCTACATGGAGGAAAGTAAGCAGTGGGGTGTCACAAGGTTCCATCTTAGGCCCAGCACTCTTCAATATTTTTATTAACAACTTAGATGAGGGAATAGAAAGGAAACTTACCAAATTTGCAGATGATACTATGCTAGCAGGAATAGATACCACCCAAGAAGATAGGCTCAAGATCCCGATGGATCTTGACAGACTAGAACACTGGGCCATATCTAACAAAATGAAATTCAATGTAGAGAAAAGTAAAGTCCTACACTTAGGCAAGAAAAGCCAAAAGTACACATATAGACTGGGTGAAACTAGGCTCAATAGCAGTAACTGTGAGAGGGATCTTGGAGTCTTAGTGGACAACCAACTAAATATGAGCCAGCAGTGTGCAGCAGCAGCCAAAAAAGCTAGTGCAACACTAAGTTGCGTTAACAGAGGGATACAATTGAGATCAAGGGAGGTACTAATACCACTCTATAAAGCCTTAGTAATACCATACCTAGAGTACTGTATCCAGTTTTGTTCACCACATTATAAAAAAGATGTTGAGACTCTAGAAAAAGTACATAGAAGAGCAACCAGGATGATTAGGGAACTGGAGACTAAAACATACGAAGAACAGTTCCAGGAACTGGTCATGGCTAGTCTAGGGAAGAGGAGAACAGGGGAGACATGATAGCAGTCTTTCAATATTTGAGGGGCTGCCACTGAGGGGAAGGGGTCAAGTTAAAGTTGCCTGTAGGCCAGACAAGGAATAATGGATGGAAACTGAACAAGGAGAGATTCAACCTGGAAACAAGGAGAAACTTTCTGACAGTGAGAACAATCAGCCAATGGAACAGCTTGCCCTCAAAAGATGTGGGAGCGCCATCACTTGAGACTTTCAAGAAGAGATTGAACTGCCATTTGTCAGAAATGGTGTAGGGTCTCCTGCTTGGGTGGGGGGTTGGACTAGAAGATCCTACAAGGTCCTTTCCAACTCTGTTATTCTGTTATTCCTTCCTTCCTTCCTTCCTTCCTTCCTTCCTTCCTTCCTTCCTTCCTTCCTTCCTTCCTTCCTTCCTTCCTTTTTTAAAATGGTAATTGCAATTCTAAGAACTTAGTGTCAGATCCGTGTATCTGTCATTTCTTCAGTGGAAGAAGAAAAGTGGGGGGAGGCTGATAAAGAAATCCTTTCTTGATGTAACCTGAATATATTTAATCTTATATCAAATTTGTATAACCCACACATGATACGATGGAGGGAGAAAAGCCAGATGGCCAGAACTATCACCTCTGAGAGGCACAACCAGGAGATGAGAAGCTCATAAAAATTCCACAGTGAGATTGTACTTTGGGAATCTCTTGAATAGTTCGTTCTAACAAAAGGGGTGGGGAGGAATTAACATACTGGCCTTTGTTTCACTCAATACACATCGAGATAAGGGGAGGGGTTCTAAACTCCTTTATGTATCCCTGTATGCCTGAGAGACCTCAGACCCTGCTTTGAACTCCTACAGGAATTTTCTCCTCTCAATAAAGAATTCCTTTGTGATAGGTTTGGATATGTTTTCAGAAGTTCATTCCAGTTGAGTGAATGGGAAAAGTTCTGTAGCCTGACATAAAGCAGCGTCTGCAATAGAGGTCAGCCTGGAGAGGATTTTTTTTTCTTTAAAAAAACAAAAAACCCTTTCACTCTACCGAGGGGACCCTGCAAGAAAGGAAAATGTCTGAGGACAGCAAGGACCAAGGGGAAGCTGAATGCTGGGGAGAAATGTTGACAGGTACCCACCTAGATACTGACTTGGTGCACCCCATCGAAGACAGCGAGGCTGCCTACGAAACCTCCACCAAGCCCCAGTGGTTTATAGGTGTAGGAAAAAGAGAAAGCTGGGATGGAAGAACCAGAGGAGTAACCTTCACCTGCGGCAATTGTAAACCTGGGTGGAAATTGGAGCTGGAGGCCCTATTGAATCAGGAAGAAAGGGACAAGGAGCCACCGGCTGATGACTGAATGAGATGTACATAAAACGCCTCATGAGGGAATCCCTGGAGAACCTCAAAGTGAGGGATGCACCAGGGCGACAATGCAGGAGAGCGAGGGAACCAGAAAATGAGAGAACCCGAGCCACCACCCCTGATCCAGCAGAAATTGAGCAGGTAGAGGGACAAACTGAAGGACCAGGAGCCATACCAGGTACCCGACCCCTAAATGCCCCAGATCAGGGGATTAACCCTGGCCAACCAAGAGACATCCATCTGCAGAGGAAGATCCCACCCTTGGGTGTAAAATTTGATGGAGACCCCCAGAAACTGGGATTTTTCCTGGTGCTAGTGCTCACCTACATGCAAGAATATGGGCAGGATTTCCCAACCCAGGGGTCCCGAGTACAAATTATCACCCTGGCCCTTGAAGGGGCAGCAGCCAGATGGATGGTGACACTCCACAACGTCAATGCCCCAGAATTAAGGAACCTCGATCACTTCATGACAGCCTTACGCCACCACTTCAAGGACCCCCTCGCCGATAGAAAAGCCCACAACCACATTAGAGTCGTAAAACAAGGCCGTTGCCTAGTAGCAGAATACACTGAGGAATTTCATGACCTGGCTGGCTGGGTGGACTGGCCAGAGGATATCCTAGTCTGTTGGTTCAAAGATGGACTAAATGATGACCTATATGCTGCCTGCCTGGCCCGTGGGGCTCCGAACCTGTTGCATGAATGGTACATGATGGCAGAGGAGGCGGGGATAGACATGACTCGAAACCGGTACCACAGTGGCAAGTCTTGGAAAAGATCCTCACCCCTGGGGAAACAGGAAGTCTTCAAACCCCAATCCACCATGACTCCAAGAACGTCTGGTTGTTTTAAGTGTGGTAAGGAGGGACCCCGCATACCAGAATGCTATTTGAAGACCCTGCCAGAAATCTAGACCACCCAGCAGGGGGGAAACCTGAAACATCCAGCCCTTGAGGAAAGGAGACTGGCCTGAGAGGCTGAATAGATGTGAGCCTCTGATCCCCCACCAACCCAGAGGAAGAACCCCTAATGCTCCGAGGAGACCTGAGCCAGTCCAAAAGCAATCCAGAAGACGACCCACTGGTAAGCAAGCCAGTTGAACCAAACACCCTACCCCTGAGACTGTTTATTCCCAGCCGAGGGAAGGGAGAGGAAGTTGCAGCGTTGCTGGATTCAGGATGCACCTGATGCCTAATAAATCCCTCCCTTGCAGAGAAATTGGGGATCCAACTGAAAGAAATGGAAAACCTCATTGCTTTCTACCAATTAGATGGAACTATAGCGGGGGGGGGGGGGGGGGGGCTAGCCAGGTTTACCACAGAACCCTTAAAAATAAGACTAGGGAACCATAGGGAAATGCTCACATTCATTGTCCCAGGAATGGAAGAGACGCTAATCCTAGGTCTCACATGGCTGCAGAAATGGAATCCAAAAATAAATTGGAGGACAGGAACTGTACAATTCCAGAGAGATGTAGTATTTGCAAATAGCTCAGAGGAAAGGATAAAGAAAGGAACAGAGAACAGAGAACAGAGAGTCAGCCATGACCGGACAGTCGGTTGAAACCATTAACATCCCCAGTGAGTACCAGGATCTGGCCCAAGCATTTAGTGAGGAAGCTTGTGATGAACTCCCACCCCATTGCACCACAGACTGCGCCATCGAAATCCTACCAGGTGCTAAATTCCCAAAACCACAAATGTACTGCATGTCCCCCAGAGAACTGAAAGAACTCAGAGCATTTATCGATAAAAATTTAAAAAGGGGTTTCATTGAACTCGCCCGTCCTAAAATAGCTGCCCCAATGTTATTCCATGAAAAGAAAGATGGCTCAGCATGCTTGTATGTTAATTACAAAAAATTGAACACAATTTGCATACAGAATATATATCCACTCCCCCTCATGAAGGACATGTTAGCCCACCTCTCAAAAGGATTTTTTTTTTCAAAGTTAGACCTACGAGAGGCATATTACTACATCAGAATAAAGGAAGGGGATGAGTGGAAGACAGCTTTTAACACACCATTGGGATGCTACCAATTTAAAGTGCTCCCCTTTGGACTGCAAGGAGCACCTGCTGTGTTTATACAATTGATCAATGAAACCCTTCATGAATTTTTATATAAAGGGGTTCTAGTGTATCTTGATGATATTTTAATCTACATGAAAATGATGGAAGAACACATCAAGCTACTCCATGCAGTCCTCACAAAATTCTTAGATGCTAAACTATATGCAAAACTCTCTAAATGTGAATTCCACCAAGAAAAAATTGGCTATTTGGGATATAGAATATCCCACGAGGGAACAGAGATGGACCCACAGAAAGTAAAAGCTGTACTGGACTGGGACCCACCGCACACCCGCAAACAACTGCAAAGTTTCCTGGGGTTTGTGAACTTTTATCTCAAATTCATTCCAGCTTTTGCAAACATTTCCCTCTCTATCATGAACTTGCTAAAAAGAAAAGTGGGGGAGAAACCCAAACCAAGACAACCCCTTATCTGGACAATGGAATGCCAAGCGGCATTCGAGAAACTCAAACGTCTATTCTCAGCAGAACTGGTCCTTAAGCATCCAGATCCTGAACATCACTAGCAGATGCTAATGATGTTGCAGTTGGAGCAGTTCTCCTCCAAAAGAATGGAAGTGGACAATTACAACCATGTGCTTATACATCCAAGAAACTGACGGAAACCGAGCAAAGATGGGCCATATGGGAGAAAGAGGCATATGCTGTGCGGTGGGCAATGCTCACATGGAGACATTTCCTGGAAAGAAACCAAATCCCCTTTGAAGTATGGACTGATCACAAAAATCTGGAAGCCCTGAAAAATCCATGGAAACTCTCCCAAAAGCAAGCAAGGTGGGCTCAATACTTTAAACATTTTAATTTCACTCTCAAATATTTTCCTGGGAGAAAGAACTTCTTAGCAGATGCACTGTCCAGAAAACCCCAATACAACAGTAAAAAGATTGAGGTTATAAAACCGATGATCCAACTGACCCAATTAGCAGCCAAAGTAATTACCTAGGCACAAGAGAAAAAAAAATCATCCCTGACTGAAGACACAATGATGTCAATATTTAAGGAGGCACTACTTAAGGACAACTGGCTCCAGGCTAACAAAAACACTTGTTTACTCAACGATGGACTGGCTTGGGTAGAGAACAAACTTTATGTCCCTGCAAGCCAGAGAATGGACATCATGAAACGCTGCCACGTCTCCAAAATAGCAGGACACTTTGGGTTTGTAAAAACTCTGCACCTCATCAAAAGACAATTTTGGTGGCCTTTCCTCAAAAAGGACATTGAAAGCTATGTTGCGAGCTGCCCCACCTGTGCTGCTGCAAAGAGAAGACAAGGAAAATATCCTGGACTTTTACAAACAGTAGCAGACCTTTCTGCTCCCTGGAAAGAGATCTCTATGGACTTTATAGTGGAGCTTCCTGAAAGTGCTGGAAATACTGTCATTTGGGTTGTAACTTATCTTTTTTCCAAACAGGTTCACTTTATCGTATGCCAAAAGATCCCAATTGCCAAGGCATTGGCAAAGACGTTTCTAATACACATCTATCGCCTTCATGGAGCTCCCCAATGGATTATCTCAGATAGGGATGTTCAGTTCACATCCAAATTTTGGCGGGCATTTTTAAACCTATTAGGCTCCACCCAGGGGTTGTCGTCAGTAAATCACCCCCAAACAGATGGATCGATGGAGAGAATGAACAGTGTCTTAGAACAATATTTAAGATGTTTTATTAGTCACCAACAGGATAATTGGACTGACCTTCTTCCGTTTGCAGAGGTAGCATACAATAACTCAGTCCATAGAAGCACAGGGGTCACCCCAATCCAGGTAGCGATGAGCCAAGAATTCAACCCCATGCCAGAATTACCCACTAAAGATCCTGAAATCCCCTCCCTTAAGGAGTAGATGGGTATCGAATTTGTATAACCCACACATGATACGATGGAGGGAGAAAAGCCAGATGGCCAGAACTATCACCTCTGAGAGGCACAACCAGGAGATGAGAAGCTCATAAAAATTCCACAGTGAGATTGTATTTTGGGAATCTCTTGAATAGTTCATTCTAACAAAAGGGGTGGGGAGGAATTAACATACTGCCTTTTGTTTCACTAAATACACATTGAGATAAGGGACGGGGTTCTAAACTCCCATGTATCCCTGTATGCCTGAGAGACCTCAGACACTGCTTTGAACTCCTACAGGAATTGTATCATCTCAATAAAGAATTCCTTTGTGATACGTTTGGATATGTTTTCAGAAGTTCATTCTAGTTGAGTGGATGGGAAAAGTTCTGTAGCCTGACAGTTAGCCTTTAGCTTTGTTAAGCAATCAAACTGATTTGCAGGATTTCAGCATAATATTTGCTGTACATTGAAGTCCTGTTAATGAAAAAGGGGAAAAAAGAATAAATCCTCCATTGAATTTGATTTTCCAGAGTGAAATTATCCAAAGCAGTGAACCCTATTAAGAAATATATATACTTAAAAATATTTCAAAGTGTGTATCCAAACATATAATCCTCCCCACATGAAAATGATTTCCCATCTTCATACTTGTGACATACCACATATGAATTTACATTATCGGAAATGTAAGCAATTGTTGGAAGCTCTTATTGGCAAGCATTTTAGTACATTCTTTTCAGTATAATATGTACTTTTGTAGGTACTTTCCTTTCCCCAATATACCATCTTTTTGGTTCTTAAAACAGCATGCGGGAGTATGCAAATGGACACCCAAACTGCTTCTCAGAACATCTGCATTTTCAGGAAATCTTAAAAGAGCAAACTAAAGAAATTTCGCTCTCATGCTTATTCAAGATAAAAATTAACATGTTTATGACAGTTATTTTGCTGATCAAAGTCCAGCAGAATGATTGCTTGAGGCCTGGAAGACATGTGCTAAGAAGGTATCTTTCCTCTGGAGCTTTAGGATCTAGTAAAAAGAGTAATAGGACAGTACTGTATGTACTTTGATCTGTGTCTCCTAAGGCAGTGTGGCAGGAGTCAGTAAAGAGATTCACTTTCTATGATAACCTCTTTCTGAGAAAAGGAAGGAATATGCCATCTGGGAATTACAGAACTCACTTGTCTGCTAGTCGTCCTTCTTTATTTCAAGAATCTGAATTAGCTTTCATGAATTAATTGGAGCTGTTTGGCCTACCAAGAGCCAGTCTGATACAGTGATTAAGACACTGGGCTAGAAATTGGTAGATGGTGACTTCTAATTCCTTCTTAGGTACAAAGCTAGTTGAGTCAGTTACTCTGTCTCAGTCTGTTGGAGGAAATGTCCATCTGGGTTCAGTTCCAAGTGGGAAGAAAGAAATGGAAACATGGAGGCTCTTTGGAAAGATGGTTTAATGGAGGACAGGACTACATGGTTTTGAGGTCCTGGGCAAAAAAAAAGCACATGAGTGAGAGAGGGAGATAGATTTATAACCTCTGTTGGGCTTTGAACTTGCTTCCTGTCCCTGTGGCAAGAAATGTATCCTGATTGGTTGTCAGACTCCCATGGGGCCATGCAAGGAAAACTTTGTAGGTTGTCTTGAGTCTCAAGCTTGGTTGAATCTTGCTGAGTGAAGTAATGAAGGACAATTCTTATTATGGCTTAATGGCTTTTTCCTTGTTTGGATCTGAGTGAGGGCTAATCCCATCACCCTGGAGCTGAAGGTCTTTTGTGTCGTAGATAAGATGTCTTTCTTTGTCTTTCTGGGGCTATTAACAAAGGTGGGGGCTGCTTTCCAAGAGCATGCTTCTCCTTTTCTCATTGAAGGAAGTATAATATTCTGCCTTTTTAATATTTCTTAGAGCATTTCATTTTTCTAGGAGAAGGGTAGGTGCTAACTTTCTACAAGCCCTAGAAGAAGAGGGCAATGGCAAGCCACTTTTGAAATCTTGCCAAGAAAACTGTAGAGATGAATCCAGGCAATCACCAGGAGTCAATACTGATTCAATGCATCCACTACTCAAAAATTACTCTATAGTTAGTCATGGTGTATCTCCATATCAGAGTAGTTCATTAAATCTGAGCCTGAATAGGGTTGTTATTTCTAGTGATGTGCAACCATGAACTCTATCTTGCCAACCTATTGGGGAACAGTCGTAAGGTGTAGCTTTGCCTTCAAGTTTATTCTTGGTTTGCCTGAAACCTCCTTGGGGCAGAACAGAAGAAATCAGGGTGCATGGAGTTCCCATGGCAGTGACTTTTTATCAAGCACAAGAGTCCCTCCAGAGTCCAATTCTATCCATGGAAATGATGCATTAGAGTCAGTTTTGTCTCACTAAAACAAAAGGAAGGAGAACAGAGGTTGACAGAGAATGTAGATGTGTAATTTACCTACAATTTGTATGTAAATGAATTATGTGTTGAGATGCAAATTGAGAAATAATGACTCCACTTAAACAGAAATACCTACAGTAAGCTTTCTCTGTAGAAATAATCACCAGGGCTGCTCATTCAATGCTGCCTTTGGGAAATAACTGGCCCTACTAAATAAATCTTAACTCTTCATTCACTATATTATTGTTGTACATAGTTTGTCACAACTTTTTTTAACAGTCCTTTTGTCAAGGTTCTGACTGACAAATCCAACTAAGCCAGTAAGTCAAGAGATCAGATCTCTTTAAGCATAACTTTATTGACATCATTTCACGCATGAAGCAAAACCAACTCTAACTAGTGCCTGCAGTTTTTGCCTAATTAAAGAACAAATTCTTTCCTCCCCTCCTTCAACCAGGTCACATTGTTCAATTAGATGTTTTGACAATGGCAATTCCATCAGGCCTTTGCCAAACATCTGTTGACCTGGGTTCCCACAGGATGGTTTCTTGTTGTTTTCTGTGCTGGCACTCCAAACCTCTTCCCCACCCCAACAGTCTATGGTAAGTTGAGAAACAAAAAGATGGCTGTGACAGCAGGGCATGTTTTGAGGTTTGACACCTTTATCTTTAAGCCAGCTATGTACACTCTTTGAGTTAGAGGACATCTTCAACTCAAGAGTTGACTTCCATGAAGTAAGATGGATGGGCATTCTTTTTTTTTTCTGAATAAGTTTTATTAATTTTTTAAAAACAATACACAAACAAACAGAACATAGGATAAAATATCTTTTCTAAAAGAAACAAATAAAACATCTTATTTAAAAAGAAAATAATTCCAAATTTATCACATTTCTATACAAACACAATTTAATATGTATATTTATCTGATCTGATCACAATTTCATATCTTTTCCCAACTTCTCTTTATGCTCTCTTTCCTTCTATTGAATTGTATTTCTTTTGCCTTAAATTATACATATTCATTGAATATAATTTCATTAGTTCTCTTCCACATCCTTTCAAACATAGACAAACATTACACAAAACATAAATACATAAAACTTCTTTTTGGAAAGTGGCTTACCCCGGGTTAAATCTTTTTGTACAGACATAATTCAAATTCGTACTCACTTAATATACTATTTCATATCTTATTTAACATTCTATATTTTTTATATATTTTCTCTCTCCTATTCACTCTTTTAATTCTATTTTATTAATTTCATCTCAATTTAAATAATTATACTTGCATCTTTTGTCCGTTCCCTTTCCATCATCTATTTATCCTTTCTTTCTAATACAATATTTCTCCTGTAAACATGATTGAAGTATGACAACTTTTTATTTTTCCCCTAAATTTAAGATTTAAAATAATACATAATTTCCATACTGATTCTGCTTCGTACATTCTAAGTACTACATTTCAAAATAATAAAACAAGCAAATAATGTTGAATTTAATAAGTAATAATAAAACAAAAAAAGGAAATATTGAATTTATGATATAATAAGAACAATATTTCATAGGAAATTAAACTCTATTATTAAATCTTAAACATTTTCATAGCTTCCCTTTAATGCATTATTAACTCATATAATATTTTAATTTTCTAACTCAGTTTCAAATACTACTATCTTTAATACAATCTTATGTACATTTGCAGAATCATTTTTATAAAATTATATCTTACCCCTTATCTCTGAAAGACACCTGTTTTTTAACATCTTGTTTAAAACCTTTATGACTTCTCTTTCCTTTTTCCCTTCCTTTCTTGTCAATTCTAGCTTTTTGACCCCCCATCTCTCAAATTTCACTCTCTTAATCTTCCCTCTCTGATGTATTTCTCTTTTCTGTTGCTTTCTGACAGCATATCGATTTTTCATCTTATTTTTCTTTTTCTTGGTTGCTTTTTTAAGTCCTGAGTTCACCTTTTCCTTGCCCCCCTTTCGCTTTTCTTCCTCCACTAAGAGTATCTGTCCATTAAAAATGGCTTCTTCTTCTTCATCCCAGCCTTCCTGTTGTTGTTGTATTTCTTGATAGGTAGAGATCGCCATTTCTAAAAAGTTGAAAATAGATCCAGAACAGCCCTTGTCTTCTTGTTCCTCTTCTTTCAATTTTTGAAATTCCATTTGTAATTCTTCAAAAGATAATGCCATTTTTTCTTTTTTTAAAAAACAACTCAAATGTCTTTAGCCTTTCAAGAAATAGTTCACAAAAATCCCAAAGTCACAAAGCAAACCAAATCAAAACAAACAGTTTCATTTAGCTCTTTCTTCTTTCTATATTTTCACTTCCTAGGGTAGAATTCAAATACACAGTTCCAAAGTAGTCTTATAGAAGTTGTAATATCTTTTATTTCTGATCTTATAAACTTAAAGCAGTCTCCTTCAATACAATCTTAAAATAAGTCTTTACCTCTTCCCTTCCACTTATAGGAAATAAAAAGAATTTTAGGTTTTTAATTCCAATGTCCAGAAATCCTTTATCCCCTTGGCTTTAAATTTCAAGTTAGATTACCTTCTATGCCCAAGTAGGTTTTCCAGATTTCCATCTGCTGTTTCTGTGGGAAGGGAGAGTGAAAGAAAATAACTTTCCCTTCCAGCTTTGTTCTGCTGCTTTTACAGTCTTCTTTGGGAGACAATGTATCCTTCAAACGGTTTAGTTTCCAGGGTGGTTAGAAGTTTCTGTTGTCCCGGTTCAGCCAACACTTTTGCTTTCTCCTACTTCCTCCAGCACGAATCTTACCCGGATGCAGGCTTCTTTGTGGCGGCCATTGCTGACCGCCGCTCCACCGCCTTGGGAAAAAGGGGTTTTGCCGGCTGAGAAGGGGGTTTGCGATACCACCAAACCCCAATTCGGATCCCCTCTCTCTTCGGCTGCCTCTACAGGGTAACCATATCCCCCAGATCCATTTGGATCGGGGGCACCTCGCAGCGAGCGCTGCAGGAATCACAGAGGATTGCGAATTCCTGCCGCTGCCGAAGCCTTGCAAATCCGGAAGCTCAAGATGGATGGGCATTGTTAAAAGCCATCCGTTTTTCCACTGGAGATCCTGAAACTAGACTAGACTAGAATAAACAGAGTTGGAAGGGACCTTGGTTGTCCAATCTCTTCTTAAAAACTTCCAGTGTTGGACAATTCATAACTTCTGGAGGCAAGTTGTTCCACTGATTAATTGTTCTGTCCAGTGGTGGTATTCTACCGGTTCAACCCAGTTCTGGCGAGCTGGTAGCAGAGATGAGCAGCGGAGACCGAACTGGTTCTCTCTGATGCCCTGCTGTTGGGGCAACCAGCCCACCCAGGTTCCCAGGCTCACCTTTATCTGCTGAGTGCTGCGCGGCATCTACTGAACCAACTGGGATCATGCAGGCTTGCAGGAGGCGAGTCAGAATACCTCTTCGCCTGCGCAAATGCCTCTGCACCTGTGCAAAGTGCACATTTGGTGTGTGCATGCATGTAAAGTGTGTGCGCATGCACAAAGCACACCCACCAAGCCACACCCACCGAACCAGTGGCAAAAATATTTGAATTCCACCACTGGTTTTGTCAGGGAATTTCTCCTTAGTTCTAGGTTGTTTCTCTCCTTCATTACTTTCCATCCATTGCTTCTTATCCTGCCCTCAGGAGCTTTGGAGAATAGCTTGATTCCCTCTTCTTTGTGGCAGTGCCTGAGATATCGGAACACTGCTATCATGTCACCCCTAGTCCTTCTTTTCATAAGACCAGACATACTCAATTCCAGCAACTGTTCTTCATATGTTTTAGCCTCCAGTGCCCTATTCATCTTTGTTGCTCTTCTCTGCACTTTTTCTAGACTAATAGTAGTCACTGTTAGTGTTTCCTATCCTGGTTCTCCACTGTTCTCCTTTTCTAATTTTCCAGACATTTTTAAAGCATTTTTAAAGCTTCCTCAGGGTTTTGTGAGCATTCCAATCAACCATTCACCCAAAACGTGAGACTTTGCAAAATGATGAATAGAACACTTACAAAAAAAAAAAAAAAACACTTCCATCTCTAATCATTAGAGAAAGGTTTTCCTGCTCTGCAGTTGATTATGAGCCTATCAGTTCTTCTAATTGTTGTTGTGGTGTTCTTTTTCATGGCATATGCACTCCCCATAGAAAGCAAACCCTGATGATGGGAACATAGTTATTTACCATTTTAGGCAAAGCAACATTATAATTGTTGTGAAAAGAAATTCCAACCTGGGGTGGGGTGGGGTATAAAATCAGTCTGCAACTCCAAAGCTTGTGTTTTGCATGTTCATTTGAGCAAAATCAAAAGCTTCCACAAAATGCTGAAAAGCAGCAGGCTGGTCTTCTGCACACCGTGCTCTGTATCTTATTCTTCAATTAATCACAGGATGGAGTAGCTTACTATCTGGGTCTGAAGCATTCAAAATTTGCCAGAGGCCTTTGTTAACACCTCCCTTTTTGGCAGTTACAGTAAGTGCATTGTAAAGAATCCAGACTCCTATTAGATGTGGGAAGCCCTGCTGAAAAAAATAGGCAAGAAGACTGTCAGTGTTGGCACTGAAAGTACTAATTGTGTCATCTGAGCAAGTAGAAAAGTAATGGGTTAATTGCAAATTAACTAGAGCCCTGAGTAGTTATGCCTAAATTGAATACATGTGTGGGTGTAAGGAATAGTTCTTACAGGAAAAAAATGTGTGGTAATTGTATTTCATTCACTGGAGGTCTTTTTATTTTTGGCAGACCATACAGATATGAGGAAACCTAAACCTATTAAGAGTATCTGGAGACAGATGCTTCAGGCCGGAAAGAATGAGCAAGGTTTATTAAGGAAGTTACAGCCTTTATCTCTTTGCTATCTGGGACGGGAACAAGGAGAGAAAAAGAACTATTCCTTTTTTTTTTTTTTTCCACAGAGATGTCAGGTGCAAAGAATCAGGACTACACATTAAATTCCAGTTAAGCTAATTTATTGTTCATGCCTATGCCCAAGAATCTAGTCAACTAATGATCAGCACTAAAATTGGTGCTAGATAAAAGTTAATAAAATTCAGGAATGTACATTCCCATTTATGTGAATGTAACAATTCTAGGCTGATTCCTATCTGGATTCCATCCCCAGACTCTGACTATCTTTTGAACGGTATTTTCCTTTCTGAGTTGCAGAAAGGGAGTTTTGAACATTAAGTATACAGAAAGTTTGCTTTCATCCCTATTCCTTACTGGACCCTTAAGAGTTTGTATCCTGCCTTATTCCAATGAGAAAGTGGTGCTGAATTTTCTTTTACAGTTGTTATTAACATTAATTATAGGAATTTGATCCTTTTTTTTTTTTTGCATCTATTCAATTTAAGTCCCATACTTATACTTGATATTTGAAATTGGTCTGCAAATGTGAGACAGAGAGAAAGTGACATTTCCCCCCAAAAGGATCCTATGAAGTAGAATTTTTTATTTTCAATCTAACTGGCCACAAGAGTTTAAAGTCAACATTTATTAAGATACTAATTACATGAAGAACTTCCTATATGCAATTGTTGTAAGAAATATCCACATGGTTTAGTTCCAAGCTGTGAGAAAGACACTGTGGAAACATGGAGACTGGTTGGAAAGATGCTTTAATGATGAACAGAATCACCAGCATTTATGGTTCTGGTGCAGCTGACAACATGGAGTTGAGAGTGGGGAGTTTTTATACCTTCTTTAGGCTTTGCACTTGAACTTCCTGTTCCTGTGCAAGAATATGTATTCTATTTGGCTGTTGTCAGATTCCTATGGAGTCATGTCTGGATTATGTAGGGGGTCATAGCTGGCTGTATAGGCAAGAGAAGAAATGCAAATCCTAAGTGCTAGTCTGGGGGTGATGCAATGAAGGGACTTGTGTTCTGAAAGGGTGTTAAGCAATTCCTATTTTGTCTTAATGGCTTTCGTCCTGTTTTGGATGAATGGTAGGATTAGTGAGGGCTAATCCTACCATTCTGCCTTTGTTCAGACTTCGCTGCAGGAAGTTAAAAAATATCCTGTTGTGAATGGATTACTAAATCTGCATTTCTAAATGTGGCCTCCTCAGTTTCTGCTTGGGGCTGGTTTCTGAATAGGCTGAGCCTTAATGGGCACAAAATATCTTCTGGGGCCATTAAAAAAGACTGGGTCTTCTTTCTGCCTCTAAAAAAAGACTATACACAACAACATTCTTTCTCAGAGAGTCAAGGACATGTTGCCCTGCACCTGGAGGGGAGTGGTGGGGAGATGTCTTCAGTTGGGATGAAGATTTGGTTGGGCCATGTGATGGACTGATGGGTGCAGGGGATAGATCTTTGATTTCTCTTTTGGGAAGGGAAAACCAAGAACTCTCAGATTTGAGTTTTCCCAGATGTGCCAATATGACAACTCTAATAAAATAGAACTTTGAGGAATGGTTTGTCTCGGAGTTTATTGGTTTGGAGTTGCTTAGTTGCAACACTGACAGTTAGACTTTCTTGAAATACATCGGTGAAGAAAAAATTAGCACTTTGGTGTAATGATTAAGGTACCAGAGTAGAATTAGGAGACTGTGAGTTCTAGTTCTGTCTTAGACACCAAGTCAGATGGATGACATAAGTCTATTTACTCTCTCTCAAGGAAGGAAGGAGACAAGGGCAAACTATTTCTGAAAAGCCTGGCCAAGAAAATGGCAGGGACTTCTCTAGGTGGTTGCCAGGAATAAACGCCGATCTGAAATCATCAACAACAATAACCACAAAACAAAAATCATGTACATAAAATCATGTAGTCTAGCCCTCATTCTAAATTTGATCATTCCTTATTGTCTATGAACTAGATACAATATCTACAGTAGGATAACAGTTTTATGCTAGTGCAGTTTTCTTCTAATTCAAAGACTGTTAGATAAAAGTCTCTTAGCTTTAAAAAAAACAAAAACAAAAAATACCCCAGAATATGAATTGAGGAGGACTTTGTCTTTACAAATTGTGTGACCACAATTTCTAAGTGAGACAGTTGTTAAGTAGGTTTTGTCCCATTTCTTGCCACAGTTGCTAAGTGAATCACTACAGTTATTAAGTTAGCAATATGGTTGTTAATATGGTTGTTAAGTGAATCTGGCTTCCCCACAGACTCTGCTTGTCAGAAGGTCACATCAGGGGATCACATGACTCCAGGAGCACAGCAACCATCATAAAATATGAGTCAGTTGCCAAATATCCAAATTTTGATCACTTGATCAGTGGTGGGAGTCCACATTTTTTCCTACTGGTTCTATGAGAGCACGCTCCAATTAATCATTACACCAAAGTGCTAATTTTTTTCTTCACATATAAAAAGATTTTGCAAATTGCTTAGAGAGGGCTTTAAAGCACTGTGAAGTGGTATGTAAGTAAGTGCTATTGCTATTTACCATCTGTAGTGGCATTGCTGAAGACCTCTGCAATTTGACATATTTTGATTTCTCCTCTGTATTAAGAAAATTCTACCTTTCCTTCTGAGCTGTGGTTAAGCTGCTTGTTTTTCCCTCTAGCTCGAATAAGGGAGAATTCACACAGCTGAGCAGAGCCCTGTCTTATCTGTACACTTCTCAAACTTCCATTCCCACCCCAGAGTTATCCAGTCAAGGTCAGGTTTTGCAGTTCCGTTACCATGGAAGCAGGGTCATGAAATCTTGGGGCTGAATTTTCATAGAAACCCTGAAAAATGCCTTTTCAGCTCTGCGCTTCTGAATACTCAGTGGTGCACTCCAGGGTATTTTGCGTCTCCCTCTACTGTTGTTAAGGGGTCTCTCAAAAGCTTTGTACGTTATGGTTTTATATTTTCTATTAAATCTTCCTGCTAAGACTTAAAATCTCTTACATACTGATTGTCTGTAGACCCTCAAAGAACCCACTGTCTGGCATCTGACCACTGTTTGTCATTTGATACCTTCTAGGCATCATCTGGCTGTCCCTGAATATTGTTCTCTCCATTCCCCAGACCCACACCTAAATTATATACAGATTACATATACGTGTACACACGCACACATACAAACATGAATACATAGAAATCTTTCCAAATGTAAAGGGAAAGTAACATAATAGGTAAAAGAGGCCATTTTTTCAGGATTTACTCCGGTGCCTTGAAAGCAAAATCCAAAGACTGTGATGATGCCATTAGCCCCCAGAATTGCTTATTTTACAAACTTTTAAGTCTCCCAAAGTCACTTCTGTGCGATGGGTGGCATATAAGTTTAGTGCATACATAAATAAATGAGTGCAACCTAATTCCTCTTCATTATAAAGAATAAAGCTTTCAACTTAGGTATGATAATGGAACAAATAATCACACTGTTCTTAAATTCATTGTGGCAGTAGTGCTACTTTTGTTTCTTTACTTATTTCCTTACTTACTTAGGGGGCATAGCTATCAACTAATTTACCCTGAACTAGTGATGTAAACTTGGGCCATATTTATTTGTACTTGGCCAAAGGAGATGAATGAGAGTGGAACGGGATGAAATTGGGGAATTGTTCCTTCCATCTTCTGTTCTTGTTCATTTAAGCTTATCTGAAATTAAGTTACATGTGATCCTAAAGATGCCATATATTATGATTTTTATGTTTAACAATCAGGTTTCCTTGGAAACATAGTGTGTGTGTGTGTATATATATATATCTATATTTGTTTTCTTAAGTTTTCATGGGTACTTACATGAATGGTATTTAGCTTTGTTCGGGTATTTTCCCACATCATTGTAGTTGTGCTTTTAAAGTTGTAGCAACGTTTCGGCAAAATCTCATCTGCCATCATCAGGCTTCTGGTTGTGTTCGTCTATATATATATGTAGGTCTAGGTATGTTCGGGTCTTTTCCCGTGTAAGATTAAGAGTATCTTGGCAATGTTTCAGCGAGGTCCCACTCGCCATCCTCAGGCTGGTGCTTTCGGCTTCATGCCAGTGCAAGCAGTGTGTGATCGAAGTTGCCGTCTGTTAGGAATAACATTGGTTACCTAACTTAGTTTGGGTAAAAAATAATATATATATAAACCATGTTAGTGAGTTTAAGTGTGTGTATCACTTTAACTGTTTAAACATGTATTTTGGGTGCGGTTGTAAAATCACCATAAGAGGGAGCAAGAGAGCTCATTGTTTGCTGGCTTTTACTGGATTGCTGACAATGATGAATTGATGGTGATAACTGCGTGTTTTTCCCTGCTATTGCTGAGAGAAGAAAAGAGTTTTGATTTTCTTCAAATCTCTAACTGCAAAAGAGATATATTGCTGGACTGATTATTTGTAAGTTTACTGACCTTTTTTTCGACACCTGACTTTGCAACTGATTAATCCCCGGATGGACTGAACTAGTGTGTGATATATGGACTGCTATAACTCTTGCTGGAATAAAAAAAACTATTTAACTGGCACAGTGTATCTGTTTTACTGAGTGTAAGCTACAACAACGTTTATCTCACATATTTGCCTGCCTGCTAGACTGCACGTTCTGCTAGGGTGTGTATCCCTAACACCATCTCTCTATAAATACTGGTGGTGGGGGCTGGTGTGCTGAGCTGGTTGGCTGCGCTGCTGCCTCTTGATTGGTTGATGGAGTTGATGTTGGTATAATGGGCTGTGTGATGGCCTTGCAAGTTTTGCTGTGGAGATATCCTGGATCTTGTGCTGCAATCTCCTGGGTTGTTTGTTTTGTAGTGATCCATTAGCCTCTCATGTTTTAACGGCTTGGGTAATGGGTCGTGTGATGGGCTTGTGAGTTCTTTTGTTGTGGTATCCTGGGTCCTGCACTGTAATCTCCTGGGTCATTTGTGTTTTGATCTCTTTTCCATTAGCCTCCTGTGTAGTAATGGCTTGGTAATGGGTTGTGTGATGACCTTGTGAGACTTATTGCTGTGGTATCCTTCATCTTGTGCTGTGATATCCTGTGTTGCAACTTCTAGAGTTCTTGCGGTGTAATTTTCTGAGTTTTCTGATGTGATATCCTGAGTGGGTGGCTGTGATGTAGCATTCTGGGTTTTAGTCTGGCTTCAAGTTTGGGGTCTGGGTCTGTGTTCTTGGTGTGTGTCAGCTTGTTTGGTTTTGGGGTTGGGGGGTGCAACAGCTGGTAAGGCAGCTGTGGTCTGTTTTCTGAATGGTGGTTGTCCTTCGTTTATAGGATGGGCTTGGGCCTGGGTCTGATGAGGGGATTGGCAGTGATGTCCCATGTTGTTTCGGGTCTGGTGTTGGTTTTCATGGCTGGGACTCATTTGTTGGTGAGGGCTAGCTTCCAGATGTCTGGTAGGTGGGAAGTATCATCCCGTCTATTCATGTTATGGGGGTATTTCTTTATCTCGATGGCTTCCCTGATTATTCTCTTGCTGGAGTGTTCAGTGTTGGATGTTAATTTGGTTCTTTTGAAATTAATTTCATGTCCTGTGGCTTTAAGGTGCAAATAAGTACAAATAAATATCTTCAGGCTTCTGTATTGTGTTCGTCTGTGAGTCAGACTTTCACAGAAATTTCAGTTTTAAATTTGGGGCTAGCCTACTGCTGTGCCAGAATGGTTTTTTCTTCATCCTGATTGGTTGGGAGTCTTTTTCTGTGTTTATTAGTCTTGGAATTTGCTGTGTTCTGCTTGATTGGTGTTTCTAATATCTTCTGTCTGTTTTGTGGCATTTTTTGTCTTGATTGGCTGGCAACATTGTGTTCCTGTATTGGAGGCTTTTAGTGCAGCTTGGCTCCGAGTAAATGGATGGCTATCATTTATTAGGAAGCTAGGTTTCATCTGGGTGCCTGGTTGGGGTGTGTTTGAGCTGGAGGTATCGGGGGGGGGGGTGTTTGTGCCCAGGTGTTTGCCTGGCTTGTGGTGTGGAGATTTTTTGTTTGTGAGTGCAGGCTTCCAAATAATTGACAGTCTGGTGGAGTCATCTCTTCTATTCATGCTTTCAGGTCTTTTTTCAATCTCTATGGCTTCTTTGATAATTCTGTGGCTGGGGTTTTCTATAGTGACTAGGGTTTTGGTGCCATTGAAGTCGATGCTATATATATATAGGCTGAAATTATTCAGTTAATGAAGTTGCTCATAAGTGCACATTTTCTGTATATTATTCAAAATAAATGTAATAGACAGTATTGATACACAAAGTAATCATCGCAACCATTTTAGACATAAAACTTTTCTGGCAGTTGAATGTAACTGGTCACATAGCTAATCTGGAAAGAAAGCAAAATTGTTGGCTTAAAATGCAGATTGTTTTAGAGGCTTGGTTCAATAAAAAGATTTTTATCTGTTGAAGCTCTCAGTCTGCACCTTTCCTTATGAGGAGAATTCATAAACAAGATGTTGAGTGAACTTTCCTGGAATATCTAATTGACATGGCTTTTGCTGTGAAAGTCTTGGATACATCTTAAAATGGCCAAGTTCAAAAACCTAACTTAGGTAAAGGAAATCCTTGAAATACTGTAATGGTCTCAAACTAATATAAAATAATGAAAAGAAAGAAATCAAAGAGAAAGCCAAAAGTGCAAGAGAGGAGGTGAAAAAAAGTAGAAGTAAAATAGAAAGAAAAAAGTTACAAGGAAGTAGCTTTTGGTTTTCTTTACAGCAGTTACAAGTACAACTATAAATTTACCTCTTACTCTATGGTTATAATATAGCTCACTTCTTTCTACAATCCATCCTGTCTAATCACTAAAACTATAAATAATTTTTTTCTGTTTTATTCAAACAGTGCATAAGGGTTTTCTAGTCAGCAATAAAGGTAGTGCATTTTCTCTGAGCAAAGAAATCAATTTATTTATCTTAGCAAATTTCACCATCTTCACCAAACATTCCTCTGTTGTGGTTATTGCTGAATCTTCCCATCTTTGTGCATAAAATAATCTCTCTGCAGTTATTATGTACAAAAACAAAATCCCACAACTTTCCCCACTCCACCAACTGTTTGTCCATCAGTCCCAAAGGAAAAACCCATGGCCTCCACTGTATATTAATATTTTAAATCCTCTGAAGCAATGTATTATTTGAATCCAGAATTTTCTAGCTTTCTAACATGTCCATCAAACATGAATAATAGAATAACAGAATTGGAAGGGGCCTTGGAGTCTTCTAGTCTGATCCCTTGCTCAAGCAGGAACCACTGTACCATTTTAGACATATGATAAAACTTTCACAAAGTCACGAATATTCACAAACTTTCAGTGGAGTGGTCTTAATTGAATGGAGTGCGCTGAAAATAGTTCTCTCTCATTGTCCATCATGAACTTCCCAAAGAGAAGATAAAGAGTTCAGAATGCCTTGTGCTACAAAGGAATTCCCACTCAATTCACTCTTTCATGACTACAGACAAACTTAATTAAAAGCAAAGGAGTATATTGCCATCTGGCAAAGGAGACCTTGGTTGCTTTCCAAGGGACTCACGTGGAAATTATGATAAGTCTCAGTAAGCCATATATTTTATTAAGATTTTACAGATGCCCCATGCTCCAACACTGTGTTTCATTTACAATCACCACCAACAAGACATGATTATCTGTCTTCTGTGTGTAAATTTATAGCAGGGGAGATGCAAATTCCATTTGTTGTGGAATCAGTTATTTTTCTCTTACAAGGATAAGATTTAGATTGACTGCTAGGTGAACATTTAATCTTAAACATCAAGAAGGTTTGCAGATTTTCACAAACGGAAAATGCTCTACACCTCTCTTCTTGGCAGGAGTAAGCCCAGTGAAAAATCTCCCTCTGAACAACTGCAAGTAGTCTTGGATTAGAACTTAATGGAAGTCCCCCATAGAGAAAATAACAACTTCAGACAGGGGTGGAGGAGACAATCTTCACTGGAACTAGCTATTTTCATACTTAGGTCATCCCTTAGCTTAATGTGTTTGCTAAGCTTTGTTTAAATGACAGCCAGAAAAAGCTGGTTGCTTGCTTTTACAATGAGGATTACTGTTGAGAACTCAATAACACTCGCATTACACATTGCTATGGAGATTTCCTAACAACAGAATAACTGCTTGAGATCCTTCCTCTGATGGAGTGTTCTTGTGATATCACAAATGCAGACATAGCCAATTGCCGGAGAAAGATTATTAATTATTAGGTATATAAATGAAATGGGATGCGGTGGCTCAGTGGCTAAATCGCTGAGCTTGTCGATCGGAAGGTTGGCAGTTCAATGATTCGAAACCCTAGCACTGCATAAAGGAGTGAGCTCCCGTTACTTGTCCCAGCTTCTGCCAACCTAGCAGATCAAAAGCTTGTAAAAAATACAAGTAGAAAAATAGGGACCAGTTTGGTGGGAAAGTAATAGTGCTCCGTGCGCCTTCAGTTTTAGTAATACTGGCTACATGACTACGGAGATGTCTTGGACAGCACTGGCTCTTTGGCTTTGTAACAGAGATAAGTACTGCCCCCTAGAGCTGGAAACAAATAGCACATATATGCGAGGGGAACCTTTACATTTACCTATATAAATGAACAGGGAGGATTGTTTTAACCATTAACTAATTGCCATAATTCATAAAACCATGCTTTATTAAGCTTTCCAAAGTATATTCTGTTTGTAGGTTAGGTATTTAAAGAGAAAGCACTATAATGCATTTCAAACAGAATTTCAAAGAGAATGAGGAAGGATTTTTACATAATGAAAATGTAATTATTCTAGGAAATGGTCCAGATTTCCTTCAGTGTTTTACAGGGATTACAATCACCATCTGTTTGAGGAGGAAAACAGAATGAAGTAACATGGATGCTTTGGTGAGTTGGAAGCTTGGCTGAACACAGAAGTCTTACATGACATCATCAATTTAGACCTGCCTGTTTAAGCTTCTTTTCCTTTAGTCATCCAGAACTCAGCCATAAAACTGGAAATTAAACTCCACTGTATGAGATTAAATATATTAGTTGACTTCCATCATACATACAATATTTTTATGTGCATTGCTATCCAGGACAGTCCCTTAAGTGTATCTCTATGCCTTTGTTTTGATTTTTCCACTCCATATACTGTATAGAATTTCACATTTCTCATATTCAGATTAGCAGAGTTGGAAGGGGCCTTGTATGTCATCTAGTCCTACCCCCTGCCCAAGCAGGAGACCCTACACCATTTCTGACAAATGGCAGTTCAATCTCTTCTTAAAAGCCCCCAGTGATTAAGCTCCCACAACTTCCGAGGGAAAGCTGTTCCATTCGTTGATTGTTCTGTCAGAAAATTTCTCCTTATTTCTAGGTTGAATCTCTCCTTGATCAGTTTCCATACATTATTATTCCATACATCAGTTTCCATACATTATTCCTTGTCTGGCCTTCAGATGCCTTGGAAAATAGTTCTCTGTGGCAACCCTTCAAATATTGGAACACTGCTATCATGGTCTTCTCTTCATTAGACTAGCCATGCCCAGTTCCTATAACCATTCTTCATATGTTTTAGTCTCCAGTCCCCTTATCATCCTGGTCATCTCTGCACTTTTTCTAAAGTCTCAACATCTTTTTTATAGTGTGGCGACCAAAACTGGATGCAATACTCTAGGTGTGGTCTTACTAAGGCTTTATAGAGTGGTATTAGTACCTCACTTGATCTTGATTGTATCCCTCCGTTAATGCAATTTAGGATTGTGTTGGCTTTTTTGGCTGCTGTTGCACACTGCTGGTTAACTGATTGTTCACTAAGACTCCAAGATCCCTCTCACAGTTACTGCTAGTAAGCCTGGTTTCACCCAATCTATATGTGTACTTCAAGGTTTTTCTCCTTGAAATTCTTTTGACTGGGTTTTACCCATGATTTATCACATGTGCAAATATGTTCCAACTTGTCAAAATCTCTCTGAATCTTGACACTGTCTCTAAGATACTTCCTATCTTCCTATCCACATATTTACACATGTGGTAAATCATAATTTCCAATGCTTCATCCAAATATTTTTAAAATATGTTGAACAGCATCATACACAGAACAGAATGCCCAAAAGATGCTTTTCTAAAGGCAGCTGGACTTTCTTGGTTTTTTCCTTGAAAACATATATCTTCTCACCCAAGAAACTGGTTCAGTTCAGCAGCAAAAAGTTTTCAAGGAAAAAAAACCAAGAAAGTCTAGTTGCATTTTGAAAAACACTTTTGGACCAACCATGATCTGGATGATTGAGAATCAATCATGGACACCAAGAAGAGATCTCTGTAGGGTACTGACTGACTTTTCCAATTGAAGTAGATGCACAGTTGTTTACCAAACATCAGGAATCTTCCTTCCCCTCATTTTTAATGAAATGGAAATAATTTTCCTTTTTAAATCCTCACAGTGACTTTCTTCCATAATGTTTGAAAAAATATCACAAAAAGAAATCAAGTCCAGGATGAGATCTGTAAGCTCCTTCAAAACATACAGATGCTATTGGTTTTGTCCTGGAGACACAAAGTTGTTCACAATAGCGAGGTAGTTCCTAAATTTTTATTTATTCCAGATTGCCAATTTCTTATTTTGTTCATTGTTCTGTTTCGCTTTAATTGTTACTTAAATTAATTGATTTTATTAATCATTTCTGTTCCACTTCAATAAGTACCCTTTTGGAGAGAAGGCCAAACAGGAGCAATGGCTGGTCCTGTCAGCTGTTAGTATACAACCTTCTTCTTGAAAGAGCAATCAATCCCTTTTTGTCTGTTTCCTTGCTTCTGATTGAGCCTTTCCTCCCATCCTTTTTTTCCTCTTTTTTAGCTTCCTTTGCAAGCTTGTGCTTTTTTTGCACTTTGCCATTTCTTTTTTCCTGCAAGTATGAGCTACTTGCTTATAAATCTCCTTGGTAATTACATACATTTTCCATTTCCAGGCGTCCAGATTGTTTCTAAAGTTCCACCCACCACAAAACTGTGGGTGATTGCATTTCCAATATCTTATTTTTGGGAATTTCCCAGCCCTCCTGTGCTTTATAACCTAATCTATTACTTTTCTAAGCTTGAGAAATGGGCTGTTCTGAAATGCAGTGTATAGTTATGCTCCAGTTTTCCTTCTGTGACATCTTGCACCCCAAGATAATATCTTTTTTGCAAAGTCCCATTTGCATTTAATTTGCAGTTCCCTCCTATTGATTAGAATCATATGTAGAAAAGCCAATTCCCTTATCAAATTTCTGGAAATTGTTGGAAGAAATATCCTTCTGGATTCAGTTCCAAGTGGGGAAGAAAGACACTGGAAACATGGCAATTGCTTGGAAAGATGGTTTAATGGTAGACATGACCACATGACTTGGACGTTCTAGGTGAAAAGGATGATCACATGCTTCAAGATGTTAGGTGAAGGAAAAGAAGAAGGAGCAAGATGCTGAGAGACCCTTGGTTTTACACCCTCTGTTGGGATTTGAATTTGAACTTGTATTCTGATTGGTTGTCAGAATCCCATGGGGCCATGCAGGGGCAACTCTGTAGGTTGTCCTGAGTCCCAGGCTTGGTTGAGCCTTGCTGGATGATGATGCAATGAAAGGGCTTTGACCAATTCCTATATGGCTCTACCTGAAGTAGAGCTTTGTTATGTAAAATGGACTGGCCCAGGCCAGAGTAATGGCCCATAAGCAAAGATAGGGGGGCTAAGATTCTGCCTCTGAGTTTCTACTTTTCTTTTTAGGGGAAATATTCTGCCTTTTTAGTATATCCTAAAATATTTCATTTTCCTATGAAAGGGGTGGGTTTTAACTTCCAACAATATGTAAAAAAGCTAATTCCCTTATCAAATTTCTGGAAATGAAACACAGGGCCAACAAGAATTTGAAGAACCTTTCAGCTTTGGCCAAGTTGGTTTTTGAGCAGATGTCTAGGTAGCTAAAGTTTCTCATTATTACTTTGTGTCTCCTTTTTGAATGTTCAGTAAACTTGACCCAGATTTTGTAGGAACCCCCCCTCCTCAGATTAACATATTCATTATTAATACTAAGAGTGGCAGAATTGAATATTTCCCCAAAGGACAAATAGAGAAACATGTTCTTAAAGGCAGAAAGCAGCCCCAGTCTTTCTTAATAGCTTCAAGCAGAAGCATCAAGTCTTTAGAGATGGATATTTTGTACCTATTAAGAAAGACTGGGCCAATCTATTCATAAACAAAACACCTCCAGCCACAGATGGCTGAAGTTGATGGATTAAGAATTTACATTCCCCTATCCAAATTCTAATGGTTTTATTTATTTATTTTTATTTATTTATTTGTCAAACAAGTATTAGATAACAGATATAAGTATATACATGGTTATGAATACATGAAATGGATATAAATAAAAATAAACATTAGGATGGGGAAGGTAGGCACATTGGTGTGCTTATGCATGCCCCCTACAGACCTCTTAGGAAAGGGGTGAGGTCAGTTGTAGTTGTGGTATCAAAGCAATGATGGTAAAATAAGGATAAGAGAAAAAGTCTGCATAGTGTTAAAGGAGATAACACAGGAAAGAAGAGGAGAGGAAAATAATGTAGAAGAAACAAGTTCCTAAAAAATGAAGGCATTAATAGACCTGCTTATATATGGATCAGCCAGTAAGGTTTGCCTTTCCTGAACAAATGGGAAGGATTTTAAATGTGAAGCTTCAAGATGTGGTTGGGGTGGATTTGCAGTGATTGGGAATAGATGGAGGATGACGTGCTTGAAAAATGAGATGTTGTCCATGCTGTCAGATGGACAAACAAAAAAAGTAGACGTGGCCTAAGACAAGACCCCAATTATGGTACCCAATCTGTATAGTTGTAACCAGTGTCTTGAAATGATATGCCACATCAAATTAGTGCCAATGACTGCCCTGCTCTTGTGATGATTTGAAGTTATTATTACCCAAGCATTTCAATAAATTTCCCCACTACGTTTTTTGAAAGAATGAATCATTTTCTAAATTACAAGAAGAAATACATTAAGCTGAAACTTAATTTAATTTGTGCCAAGAAGGTAGGTGTACTAGGCTCTGTTCCCAGAAGGAGTGCTTTCGTGAATACACAAGAATGGTGACCCTATGATCTTACTAGCAGCTATGCTATCTCTCACAGTTGTAAAAAACAACCAAACCCAGCTCATCATTTTCAAAGTTAACACTTGTCTCACTGCCAGCTCAGTTGCCTTAAGGATTGTCCAGAAGCAAGATGCTTAAAAACAGATGGAAAAGAGGGGAGGAGGAAAAGGTAGGACCAAGAGACATGAAAATGCTACATCTGTAAAATCTGGTGGGATATTTTAAGAAACTGAAATCTGAAAAAAATTCATAGGAACATATTAAAAAAGTGCAACAGTTCAGTGGAAACTGATGATTAGACTACACCAGAGGTGCTTCCTTAATGGATTTCCAGGAGGACCCATGAAATGAATTAGTCTGTAAGGTGATTATATGATCTTACATAAGATCTGCCAGATGATTCAGCAGTATTATTGCATTTCTTAAGGAGGGCATTCCTAGAGTAATGCTTTATAGGCTGAGTCTGAGGCAGGGGTCAAACATGAGTTGAGATGAATGTCAAGCATGAGGGAAATCAGGAGATCTAGGCAGTTCAAATGTGTGTAAAGATTTATTATAACCTTAAGCTCTCTACAAGAATCTGAACTACTAATGGTCAAGGGAAATTAGAGGAATTAAGAATAGGAATTCAAGGTGGGCTGAACTTAGATCTGTTGTGGGTGCGCAGGGACACATGACTGATGATGTGTTTGATCCCTCCCTTTGGCTCAGCTGGATATCTCCTACATGCTTCTTTTTCAGAGTTTGATTGCTTACAAACACTAATCTAAAATAAACTAGGAACAGCTGTAAAAGAAGTACAGATTTAAAGATTAACAGAGTTGGAAGAAAGCTTGTAGGTCATCTAGTCCAACCCCCCACCCAAGCAGGAGACCCTACATCATTTCTGACAAATGGCAGTCCAATCTCTTCTTGAAAGCCTCAGTGAGCCTCCCACAACTTCTGAAGCCAAGTTGTTCCATTGGTTGGTTGTTCTCTCTGTCTGAAAATTTCTTCTTATTTCTAGGTTAAATCTCTCCTTGTTCAGTTTCCATACATTATTCCTTGTCTGGCCTTCAGGTGCTTTGGAAAATAGCTTGACCCCTTCCTCTCTGTGGCAGCCCTTCAAATATTGCAACATTGCTATCATGTCTCCCCTGGCCTTCTCTTCCCTAGACTAGCCATGGCCAGTTCCTACAACCGTTCATCATATGTTTTAGCCTCCAGACCCCTGATCATCCTGGTTGCTCTTGTCTGCACACTTTCTAGAGTCTCAACATCTTTTTTATAGTATGGTGACCAAAACTGGATGAAATCCTCTGGGTGTCATCTTACAGGCTTTATAGAATGGTATGAGTACCTCACTTGATCTTGATTGTATCCCTCTGTTAATGCAGCTTAGGATTGCACTGGCTTTTTTGGCTGCTGCTGCAAAAGGGCAGTGTTACATTCTGTGCATGGGCGCTAAGGATGGAGACGAGCTGGTGAACAGTGAACTTCAAACTCTTTATTTACATTTGTAACAGCTCAATTCAATGGCCGCAACGGCCCCCTTTATATAGGCAAACCCTTAACTATTTAACCTGTTAAGGATAACATTGTTTACCCTAACTGGTTTAGGTAAAATAATAAATATGTTATCATGGTTTACAAGTTAAAGTGTCTGCAACTTTAAATATAGGAATGTAATTAAGGGAGTGATTGTAAAAAGCACCATAAAAGAAGCAAGGAACGTCAGCTTGCTCTCTCTGACTTGATGATCCCTAATTACTGGATGAAGACTGTGTTTTTTCCCTACTGGAACGGGAAAGAGATAAAGGACTGATTTATATTGTAAGTGAACTGACATTGGATATTCTACATGGACTTTGCTAACTGAATATCCTTGAATGGACTGACTAAAATGACACATGACTAATGGACTGTTATTTTGACTATGCTATAAACTCTAAATGGAATAAACTATCTTTTGATAGCACAAGTGTATCTGTTATTTTTACTGTATGTTAACAAACATACAAACATATCTCACTCATTTATCTGTGTGCCTATCTGACTAACGCTGCACATTCTGTTTAGCTTGTCTCCTTAACCCTGGTTGGGGAACACAGGCTTAACACTGGTTATGGGCCCAGAGGCTGCAAAGTCAGTTTAACTAGGATAAAACAGATTTATGTAAAAAGTGAGAATTTGTGTTGTTACACATTACAGTAAACAGACAGCTGTGTTTTATTAATTATAGTTTTATATCCATATAAAGAAAACATGGCACAAGTCAATCTACAAAGTTTGTCTCTTATATCCAAGTTAGATGGAACAAACTATGTATCATGGTCTATAAAATGTAGTCTACTTCTATGAAGAGAAGGTCTGTGGAACATAATTGAAAACCCACCAAACGTAGAGGAATGGGATCCAGAGATTGAGGAAGATAGACAAAAGATAGAAGAATTTAAACTAAAAAATCAACAAGCTTTTTGCATAATAGGACTAACACTGTCTGACCAGCAACTTGTTCATATCCACGGAGAGCAAACGGCTGTTGGGTGTTGGCAGAAGCTGAAGAGGATTTATGTCTGAGATAACGTTGGTGCTCACATAAATCTAACACGAAAGCTTTTCAGGACACATCTCCAAACGAATGGTGATATGCTTAGTCATTTGAAAACTATAAAAAGCATTTTTCAAGAACTGCACGAGAAAGAGCTTATTTTCTCTGAACTACACCAAGTCTACATAATTCTATCTTCACTTGATGTAAGTTATGATAACTACGTCACTTCCCTTGAAGTTTTGCCTGAGGAAAGTTTAACTTTAACTGATATAACTGGCAGATTGATTGAAAAGACCAGAAGAAGACTTGAAAGAGATCAGTTAAGGAGGGAGCAACCTCAAAAAGAAGATAATGAATCTCCTACTGCATACGCAATTAAAAGGTGTTTTAATTGTGGAGGAAGAGGACATTTGGCAAGATTTTGTAAAAAAGCAAAGTGCCAGAACGCTGGCCAGAATACTAAAAGTCATCAAAAGATAAATAAAAATTTAGAGTTAGCCATGTATACTAACGGAGCTGTAAAAAATAATTTATGGGTGGTTGACAGTGGAGCATCCCACTGTATAACAAATGATAACAAAAAATTTATTAAAATGTCCAAGAGTACACAGCAGATATCGTTAGCCAATGGCTGGAAACTGAAAGCTAAAGGTCAAGGTATAGCATATTGTTCTTTCATAAAAGAGAATGTAAAAATGTTATATGTACCACAACTTAAGTTTAATTTAATTTCAGTTAGAATTTTGGTTAAACTAGGATATGTAGTTACCTTTAAAGGAGATAATTGCATAATTGAGAAAGAAGATAAGAAAATTACTGCATCTTTAAGAGGTGAATTATATGTGTTAAATGATAATGGTTTAGAGGTGGCTAACACGGTTTATGATAATAAGAAACCTCATGATGAATGTATTCACTTGTTACACCGACAGCTAGGGCATTTAAATTTTAAAATGCTTAAGAAAACTGTTGAATTATCTAAGGGAATAAGTTTGAAACCTTGTAATAAGTATTTCCAATGTTCTATTTGTAATCAAAGCAAAAGCAGGGTCATACCGGCTAATAGAATTGATGGATTTACTACCAAAGAGCCTTTAGAAGTAGTATTTGCTGATTTAATAGGTCCAAAAAAACCAAGTGTAGGAGGAGCTCGATACATATTAAGTATAATGGACCACTATTCTAGATATGGGTTTTGCTATTTAATGAAGAGCAAAACTGAAATGTATCTAAATCTCTTTAATTGGATAAAATTTGCTGAAAGGAAAACTAAAAAGAAATTAGTAACTCTTATAACAGATAATGGTACGGAATTTACAAATAATAAATTCCAGAATAGACTTAGAATGTTAGGTATTCAACATAAAAAGTCTGCACCATATAGGCCACAACATAATGCCTTTATAGAGAGACGAGGCCAAACACTGCAATCAATGGCACATACTATGTTGTCTGATTCAGGATTACCTGACAATTTATGGGAAGAAGCAATAATGTGTGGTAATCATATATTAAATAATGTTGTTAATTCAACAACAGGTGAATTACCATTCACACTGTGGCATGGTACAAAACCTGATTTAAGTTACATGCACACATTTGGAGCACCAGCATGGGTGCATATCCCTATACAACTCAAACACAAAGAACAACATACAGCTAAAAGATTATTTTTTGTAGGATATGAATCTAATCACAGATCTTATAGATTCTGGGAACCAGGTACATCTAGAGTTTATACCAGTGCTAGTGCAAAATTCCTAGAACATGTAGGATGGAATAGATTAGAGCAAGATTTAAATAACGAAGTAATTATTGAATCCTACAAAAGGCAAAAAGATCAGACTAGTTATAAGAAGAGTCCAATAAAAGAAGTCCATGAAGAACAAATAGGACCAAAACAAGAAGAAACAATTGGTCAGGAAGAGTTAGATAATCAAGAACAGTTAATAAATGAAAGTCCACCTGTAAGTCCTGTAATACCTAGACGTACTACACATGTAACTAGACCACCTGATAGGTATCAAGCAAGTATAGTTTGCCAAGTAACTAAAGTTCCAACTAGTGTAGATGAACTTAAAATGTATCCTGCTAAGGATCAGGAGAATTGGCAAAAGGCAATAGAAAAAGAACTAAATTCATTAAAGGTAATGAAAGTATATGAAGATGCCATATTACCTCCAGGAGAAAAATCCATTGGGTGCAAATGGATATTTAAAGTAAAAACTGGAAATGATGGGACTGTTTCCCATAAAGCTAGGTTGGTAGCTCAAGGATTTAATCAAACTGCATCTGATTACGATGAAGTTTTTGCACCAAGTCTTAAGGCTACATCTTTAAGAGCAGCATTAGTGTGGGCAGCTCAGAAAAACTATGTCATTAACCATTTAGATGTAGAAACTGCTTATCTGCATGCACCATTGCAGCACACTATATATTTGAAAAAGCCAATTATTATAAAAGACAATAAAGTAAAGAGTAATGATTGCTGGAAACTTAAAAAGAGTTTTTACGGGTTGAAACAATCTGGCTTTGAGTGGAACCAATATATAGTGAAAGAATTAAACAATATAGGTTTTAAATCTGGTTTAGCAGATCCATGTGTGTTTAAAAGAGAAAATAATGGAATGGTGTCATTATTGTTATTATTTACAGATGATATTGCTTTGATAACTAAGACTACCGTATATACTCGAGTATAAGTCGACCCGAATATAAGTCGAGGCACCCAATTTTACCACAAAAAACTGGGAAAACTTATTGACTCGAGTATAAGTCGAGGGTGGGAAATGCAGCAGCTACTGGTAAATTTCAAAAATAAAAATAGATACCAATAAAATTACATTTATTGAGGCATCAGTAGGTTAAATGTTTTTGAATATTTATTTCAAAGAAAAACAGTAAACTAGCTCTGTAAGTGGAAAAGAGAGCCAACAAAACCAATATGGCATCAACAATAACTTTAAAAGTACAAAAACCTTAGCTCAATCAGCAACCAAGCTAAAACACAAGAGTTAAAATCCTTCAAAACTGGATTCCTCCTCCTCATCTGTATGTTATATTTATGGACAAAAGTGGATATTCATTCAGGCTAGAGTGCTTTAAAATGTAAGTGAGGTTAGTTTCACAGACACATGCACACCGTTTCGCTTTCCATAAACTAATTTTTTAGTGCATGACAGATGAAGTGCCTGACAGATGAAAGTCCTCTTAGGAAACTTTAGATCTTAACTGGCATTACATTTAAAATCAAACATGTTCACATTCTTAACATTTTTCCATGGCAAAGTGTTTCTCAAATAATCCATAATAATGCCGTGGGAGGGAATTATTGTCTAATTAAAACTTTCACTAGGACAGTTGAGAATAAGTTTGATGTTCACAATTTCCTCTTTGAAAGAGACCAGTAAATAGGGACCAAGAAGATGAAGAAAAAGAAGTGTGTTTTTTCACATTTTTCACACTGCAGTGAACAAAAATGGCATCATAGGAACAGGCTTATTCTCAGTCCAAAGGTTTGTTTCTGATTTCTTCCCTGATTTAAGGGAAATTTGGGAAACGATCTCACTATCATGAAAGGTTTAATTGATTCACTAACCCAAAAGATGATGATGATGACAGTGGGAGGCAGGAGTCACTCTCTCCCTTGCAAGAAAAAAGCATGTGTATGGGCTGCATGTACATCCTGTTTTGGAGAGCCACCATCTCTTTCACAGCTCTCCCTCATGCCTCCATTGCATGTGCACACATGCCATGGCTCAATAGTAGGTCAACATACAGATGTCACACTAGGTTCCCTCCTCAAAAGGAACATCCAACCTTTCTTGAGAAGTACAAACTTCATCTGTTCAGGATTGTGGTGACAAAGGTGAAGGAGGATGGGGCTGAGAGAAAGGAAGGGAAGAAAAGATCATTGACAGGGAGAAAGACAGGGAGAAACACCTGGAAGTGTGAGCCCTCGAGTTTCCTTAGGGAAGACCAGACAACAAGGGGAGAGGAGAGGAGGAGGAAGAGGAGGAGAGTTAAAAAAAAAAGAGTGGGAAGCCAACTCACGCGTGCCATCAAAGCCAGGGGGAAGTGGGGCTTTCTCCGCCTGCTGCTGCCAGAGGAGTGCGGGGGGGGGGAGTGTGGGGAAAGGGGGTTCGTGCCGAGGCTCCGCAAGCGATTACCAGATTTGCAGCTCCGTTTGTTGGTGAAGCTGGAAGCGCGCAACACAGGAGCTCGCGGGGGCCCCGGGCGCCCATTAATGGGGAAGGAGAGGCCGCTTGGGGTCGCCAGGCTCAGGCAGCCTCCCCCCCCCAGCAGCGAAGAGCTGCTCCGGGGGCTCCCGCCACGGCGCAGCCAGGCACTTTGTCTCGCTGCCCCCGAAGCAGCTCTTCGCTGCTAGGCTAGGGGGTGGGGGAGGCTGGCTGAGCCTGGCAGTTTCTTTGCGAAGCTGGAAGCGCGCAACACAGGAGCTCGCGGGGACCCCGGGCGCCCGTTAATGGGGAAGAAGAGGCCGCTTGGGGTCGCCAGGCTCAGGCAGCCTCCCCCCCCAGCAGCGAAGAGCTGCTCCGGGGGCTCCCGCCACGGCGCAGCCAGGCACTTTGTCTCGCTGCCCCCGAAGCAGCTCTTCGCTGCTAGGCTAGGGGGTGGGGGAGGCTGGCTGAGCCTGGCAGTTTCTTTGCGAAGCTGGAAGCGCGCAACGCAGGAGCTCGCGGGGGCCCCGGGCGCCCGTTAATGGGGAAGGAGAGGCCACTTGGGGTCGCCAGGCTTAGGCAGCCTCCCCCCCCCAGCAGCGAAGAGCTGCTCCGGGGGCTCCCGCCACGGCGCAGCCAGGCACTTTGTCTCACTGCCCCCGGAGCAGCTCTTCGCTGCTGGGGGGGGGGGGCGGAGGAGGCTGGCTGAGCCTGGCAGTTTGTTTCCTGGGGAGTGCAGCGTTTGCGGTTCTCCTGTTCAGTCCCCAACGGTGAAAAGACTTTCGGAGCTGCGGGCTCTCCTTCCCCATTAACGGGCGCGCTTCCAGCTTCGCCAAGAAACCACCAGGCTCAGGCAGCCTCCCCCCCCCAGCAGCGAAGAGCTGCTCCGGGGGCTCCCGCCACAGCGCAGCCAGGCACTTTGTCTCGCTGCCCCCGGAGCAGCTCTTCGCTGCTGGGGGGGGGGGCGGAGGAGGCTGGCTGAGCCTGGCAGTTTGTTTCCTGGGGAGTGCGGCGTTTGCGGTTCTCCTGTTCAGTCCTCAACGGTGAAAAGACTTTCGGAGGTGCGGGCTCTCCTTCCCCATTAACGGGCGTGCTTCCAGCTTCGCCAACAAACCGCAGGCTCAGGCAGCCTCCTCCGCCCCCTCCCCTAGCAGCGAAAAGCTGCTCCGGGGGCAGCGAGACAAAGTGCCTGGCTGCGCCGTGGCGGGAGCCCCTGGAGCAGCTCTTCACTGCTAGGGTAGGGGGCGGAGGAGGCTGCCTGAGCCTGGCAGTTTGTTGGCGAAGCTGGAAGCGTGCAACGCAGGAGCTCGCGGGGGCCCCAGGTGCCCGTTAATGGGGAAGGAGAGGCCGCTTGGGGTCGCCTGTGAGGCCCTCAGCGGGTAGACAGCTGCGGCGGCGATGCTGCCCTGGAGGCGCGATCGGTTGCAGCCATGCCAGCACAGGCTAGGCATGGTGCCTTAGCGGCTGACTCGAGTATAAGTCGAGGGCGGTTTTTTCAGCACAAAAAATGGGCTGAAAAACTCGACTTATACTCGAGTATATACGGTAATAATGAAGCTAATGAGATTGTATCATTATTAGCTAAAAAGATAAAATTAAAGCATTTAGGTGAAATTAAAAAGTATCTAGGATTGACAATTAACAAAACAAAAAATGGATTTAAGATATCTCAAGAAGATAAAATTTGCCAATTAATTAAAACGTATAAAATGGAACTTTGTAAACCGTCAAAGACTCCAATGAGTCAGAAAGTTTGCCAAACTGATGATCAAAATCCCAAATTTGATAAGTCCATATATCAATCTTTGATTGGTAGCTTATCATATATAAGCAATTGGTCAAGGCCAGATATAGCTTATAATGTTAATCAGCTGGCACGTTTTAATTCGGATCCACATCAATGTCATTGGCAATCATTAAAGAGAATTTTAAGATATCTTAAAGGAACAATGAACCATGCATTGTATATAGAACCAAAGGGTGATTTGAGTCTTAGTTCCTATGCAGATGCAAGTTTTGCAACTGACATAAACACTAGAAAATCAACATTTGGGATGGCTATATTATTTGGTAAGACACTAATAGGGTGGAGGTCAATCAGACAACAGCATATTAGCTTGAAGACTGCGTTTTTTCCCTACTGGAACGGGAAAGAGATAAAGGACTGATTTATATTGTAAGTGAACTGACATTGGATATTCTACATGGACTTTGCTAACTGAATATCCTTGAATGGACTGACTAAAACGATACATGACTAATGGACTGTTATTTTGACTATGCTATAAACTCTAAATGGAATAAACTATCTTTTGATAGCACAAGCGTATCTGTTATTTTTACTGTATGTTAACAAACATACAAACTTATCTCACTCACTTATCTGTGTGCCTATCTGACTAACGCTGCACATTCTGTTTAGCTTGTCTCCTTAACCCTGGTTGGGGAACACAGGCTTAACATAACCAATGAAACACGGGGAGCGCTAGCTCCGTTAACCAATGGGAGAGGCTCATTAATAGCCAATCAGATTCTCCTGAACGGACCAATCCGATGTCGCTATTATCGGCCAATCAGAAGTGCAGGGCCAGAACCCTGCATTTTGCTTCAAGCTCTTAATAATCTTTATTCAAGTACTTTTATTGATTCACAACAGGCAGCATACAATAACAACTACATAATATGAACTAATGGTAACATTCATATTTATACTTGCTTTCATTCTACCTTATAAGCAAGGAACTTAATCCAATCACTCTCCCAGCATATAACTCCTTTAGTTTATTCCTTCAGTTCTCAATAAGGGATTAAAAGGCTCTTCTTCCCTGCATTAATGAATATCCAAAATAAAGAGAAAGACAACTTCTTATTTTCTTTTTTTTTTCTTTTTTTATTCTAGAAAAAAAACATTTATTTGACATACATTTAAATCAGACAAACGTTTCGGCAGAATCTCATCTGCCATCATCAGGCTTCTGTATTGGATACAGAATACAGAACATATATTTATTCTGTATCTGTATCTGTATCTGTATCTGTATCTGTATCTGTATCTGTATCTGTATCTGTATATATATATATATATATATTCTGTATCTGTATTATACATATACATATACACATATATACATTTTACAGCATATATTGAGCAATGGTTAATTTTTTTTTCTTTATCTTTATCATTGACATGATCTGCCTTGTTCCAATAACTCCTTCGTTCTTTTAATGTTTTAATTTCTCTATATAGTTTATAATTAAATGCATGTCTTCTGTCATTTCCATAACATATCCAAATATCAAATGTTACCTTTTCTTTAAACAATCATACCAAATGTTCCATATTTCATAATAGTCACTATCTTGTTTATTTTTTAACAATTTGGTTAGGCTATCCATCTCAGCACATTCATGTATTTTTTAAATTACCATATCCTCTGAAGGAATGAAAGACAGTTTCCAGTTTTGCACGTAGGTTATTTTGGCCGCAGTTATGATGTGCAAAATTAAATATTGATATTTTTTTCTCCATGTTTAAATCTATCATACTTAGCAGAAAGGTTTTGGGTTCAAGTTTTAAATTTTGTTTTGTTATATTTAAAATCCAATTTCTAATATTTCTCCAAAACTTCTGAGCACATGGGCAAGTCCACCACATGTGAAAATATTTTCCTTGTGCGTAGTTACATTTCCAACAGTTGGGTGGTAGGTTGGGGAACATCTTAGCCAGTCTCTCAGGAGGTTGGTGCCAGCGATGAACCATTTTATATAAGTTTTCTTTATATGAGAGTGACATGGTTAATTTGTAGTTTGTTTGCCAGATGTGTTCCCACATATCTAATTCAACACTATGACCCACATTTTTAGCCCAAATTATCATAGATTCTGTGACTATTTCTTCTTTTAATTTGTAATCCAAAAGATATTTATATGTTTTACTAATTGTTTTCTTTTCCTCTCCTAGCCATATTTTATCTAAATCTTGTGGGGTCATATTAAAGCCAAATTGTTCTCTATCTTTTTTATAATGGGTTTGTATTTGTGCAAAGGGCCACCATGCTATCTCCTTTCCTTGAATTTGTATTTGATTCCTATTTTTAAGCTCTCCAGTATCATATAATAAATCTTTATACCTGACAATATTTTCATATTCAGATTTGGATGTGTGACTGCTTCCAATGTAGATAGTCACAATGGAACCTTTGGGTAGTGATTTTTTTTAATCTTGAACAACACATTTCTTACATGGTGCCTTTGGAAATATGAATGTTGTTTAGATTTTCCATCCCACATGAAGGCGTGCCAGCCAAGTTGGAGATCAAAACTTTCTAATACTAATAACCTTCTATTTTCTAATTTAACCCAATTCTTTATGTTGCAACCAATCCTTTATGTATACTACAATACCCCCCCTTTTTTTGTTTGCAAGTGCCAAGTACATTTTACCCAAATTTATATTCTTTAAGAGGTCTGCTTGATTGTCTGGAATATGCACTTCTTGAATACAAGTTATGTCAGCATTTTGTTTTTTAAGTTTCTCAAATATCTGTTTTCTTTTTGATGATAGATTTAAACCATTGATATTGACTGAAAATAAAGTGATTTCTCTATCAGTGTCACTGACTGTGTGAGGCATTTCTCATTTCATTTCTTGTTCAAGGTTCTCTTTTTCTTAGTCTGTTGCCTTCCCCTTCTTCTCTAAGATTTTGGGGTTCAGAGTGTGAATCAGATTCTTTTTCTCCAGAGAGTTGTTCCTCTTGGCTTCTTGTATTTAGGTCATCTCTACTTTCTTGTTCTTCCTTGGGTCCTAGGTGTCGTTCACAAAATTCCTATGCTTTTTCAATTGTATCAATTTTGTACTTTTTGTCCTGCTATGAAACTGAAAGCCCCTCTGGGGTGAGCCACCTAAATGGAATACCATTTCTAATAAGCTGAATTGATAAAAATTGGTAGCCCCCTTCTCTACTCTGACTTTCCTAGGTATTTGTTTCAGTGTAACCACTTCATGATCTTTGAATACAAGTGGTTCATCTCTGGTCTTGCTATAGAGCAGGTCTCATGTTATCTTCCTCACAAATCGAATATGAACCTCTCGGGGTTGTCTATGTCTCCTCGCATAGTGTATATACTCTGTAGACCTCGTCTACATTGTTTTCAATTTCCATTTTGGGTTTCTGTAAAGCTGCCGCTTTCAGATTCATCATAATTGCATGTAAATCTTCCTTTTTGTCTTCCACCACATTTTGGAACCTAAGATGAAATGATGCCTTCTCTAATACCATGTGTACCATTGAATCCCGGAGTTCGCAGTAGAGCACTTTCCAATTTTTTTCTGAATCCTCTAATTTCTTCTCCACCATCTCCGTTCTTGCCTCTACTAAATTTAATTTCTGTTCATTTTTTATCACTTTTTCCTGCATCTTTCCAATCTTACTATTCAAATTTTGTATTTCATTTTTCACTTGTCCTATTTCAGTTCTCATCTCTGTTTTCATATATTCATGGTTCCTTGCTATCAATTCATGGGTTTTTGCCATCATTTCCTGCATCATAGTGAGCATTGCCTGTACTGTCTGCAGGCTTTGAGCTGAACTAGTTTTTTCTGTCAATAGCATTGCATCTATAGATCTCTGTCCCATAGGTGAAGACATCGTTGTTGTAGTTTTCTTTCCTGATTTTACATTTGTAATTGATGTTGTCACCATTTTAACAATCTGTAGCAGCTCCTTCCAATCTACCATCAACTATCCCTAGTAGAGCACTATTTTCCTCTCCTTTTCAGTTCAATAATAATATTAATACATATATTATTATATTATTAATTACCAAAATTCTATTATGGAAAATCACAATCAGCTCTTATTTCTATTTTTTCTTATTGAACTTATTCAACTATTACAATACTTAAAAGAATTCAATATTAATCAAATACAGATATATTTACTCACAAAATCAACAGTCTTATATGCTTAATTATTAATTTAAAGCAGCCAATTCATTAAAGTAATTAAATTCTTATCTACATATAAATATCAATTGATCTATTTCTTTAAAGTTCTTAATTATATGCTTACCTCAGAATAAAGATACCTCAATTTCTTACAATATGATTATTATTTGAAGGTCTGAGTTCTATATTTATACAACACACTTTCAACTGTCCAGTTATTCAAAAATTATTAACCAGTATTCTTAACACAATATTCTAACACACACACTCACACACACACACACACACACACATATAAAGATTATGTTTTACCAATATTATTTAGTTACATCTATGATTGACCAATTGAATGATGTCCATGGATGATCATGATCATCTTCTTCTTCTTCTTCTTCTTCTTCTTCTTCTTCTTCTTCTTCTTCTTCTTCTTCTTCTTCTTCTTCTTCTTCTTCTTCTTCTTCTTCTTCTTCTTCTTCTTCTTCTTCTTCTTCTTCTTCTTCTTCTTCTTCTTCTTCTTCTTCTTCTTCTTCTTCTTTGATGAATACCATATTACAGTTCTTAGTTTGAGTTCAAAATGTCCTCTTTAAATTTGCACAGTCACTTCCACCGTTTCGTTTCTCCTTTCTATTTTGGCTTCTTCTTCTTCTTGCTCCTTTATTCTTTTTCTCCACACAGTCTTGAAATAGATGGCTTGGATCATGGGCACTGAAGTGCATTTGACACATTTTCCCCTGGTGGTAAAAGTCCCTGCCTCTTGTGTTCCATGATATAGTTTTCACCGTAGTGGGCTGTGTGGTTCTGTGTGGAATATATTTGGACACATTTTGTCAATAAGCCATTTAGATTCCTGTAATACCTCTTACATAGGATTGAAATAGGCTCAGAACATTAATGACTGTCATTGTGGGTATTAGGAATATGAGTCACCTAACAGCTATTTCGGTTAGAAATATATAAACCAGGATAAACATTTTAAAACTGTATCTTTAAGAAAATGCAAAACTGTAATTGGGAGTGGTTTCTCAAAGGGCCATAAGATGGAGCCAGAAACCTGGTTTGTCTTCACCTTAGTCTAAGAAGAGAGTGTGAGTAAGCCTCTGTTTTCTTCTGTTGGAGAATATTGCCATTTTTCCTAATTCACTGATATTTTCTGGATTTATTGTAAGTCTGTTACTGAACTGTTTTTGACACTGGACTTTGTTATTGAATTATCCCTGGATTGAAAAAACTGACTGATTTACCTGTGAATGACTTTGGATTGCTTGTTTGGACTTTGCTTAACGTTTCTGGAAGTAAAAACCTACATTTACTGCACAGTGTATCTGTGTGCTATATGTGTATTATTCAAACACTACTCTCAAATACGTCTCCCTGTATGTGCTCATTCTCCTAACGGGGAATTAACTCAACACTGGTTATGAGCCCAGGCCATACAGGCTCAGATAACTGAGAGTTAGTGTGAATGCACAGTACTGTATACAGACAGCTGTTTACTGTTTAATTGTGATTTACTCTCCTGGGAAAGATGGCAAAAGTCACTTCAACATGTCTATCACTGATAACCCGGTTGGATGGAACAAACTATGTTTCCTGGTCTATGAAGTGCAATCTACTTCTGCGTAGAGAAGGTTTAGGGAATGTAGTTCAAGATCCACCAGATGTAAATGCTTGGGATCCAGAAAATGAGGATGATGCCAAGAAACTTGCTGACTTTAAACAGAACAACGAAAGAGCTCTTTGTATAATTGGACTAACATTGAGTGACCAGCAGCTAGTCCATATTTGTGGAGAAGAGTCTGCTGCTAGGTGTTGGGAGAATTTGAAGAGGATTTATGTTCATGATAGTGTAGGTGTCATCTTATACTTACATACATCTTACACGTAAACTGTTTAGAGCACATCTTCTGAAAGGTGGAGATATGTCATTTAAACTTCATGAAAAGAACTTTTCAAGAGCTACATGAAAAAGAACTGATATTTTCAGAACTGCATCAAGTTTACATCATTCTTTCCTCGTTGGATGAAAGTTATGATGATTATGTATCTTCACTGGAAGTCCTTACCAGAGATAAACTGACATTGACTGATATAACTGGAAGATTTTTAGAAGAAGCAAGAAGACGACTGGATAGAGACCAACTGAGAAAGGAACAACCACAAGAAGAGGATTTATCTTCAACTACCTATACTGTTAGGAATTGTTTTTCTTGTGGGGCTGGGGACATATAGCTAAATTCTATAAGAAGGGCAAAACAACAGAATATTGGCAAACATCAGAAGGCAAAGAAGAATATTTGTGTAGCTATGTCTAGCAATTCAACTGTAAACCATGATTTGTGGGTTGTTGATAGTGGAGCATCGCAATGCATTACTAAAGATAGAAAAAGGTTTGTAAAGATGTCCACGAATAAACAACATGTATCATTGGCAAATGAATGGAAGATTAATGCATCAGGTGAAGGTACTACATATTGTTCTTGTATAAATGAACATTTAACTATATTATATGTACCTAAACTGAAATTTAATTTATTATCAGTAAGGGCTTTAGTTAATCTTGGTTAGGTAGTAACCTTTAGGGGAGATAACTGTATAATAGAGAAAGAAGGTAAAAGTGTTACTGCTACTTTAAAAAATGATTTATATATGATACATGATGACCAGTTGAAGATGGCTAACTCAGTTTATAACAATGTTAAGCCACATGATGAATGTATACATTTACTACATAGACGTCTAGGGCACATTAATTTCAAAATGCTCAAACAAACTGTTGAATTGTCAGAGGGAGTAAAATTGAAACCCTGTAACAAGTATTTAAACTGTAATGCTTGTATTACAGAGAAGAGTAAGGTTACTACAGCAAACAGACTTAATGGGTTTAAGACCAAAGAACCTTTAGAGATTGTTTTTGCTGACACAATTGGTCCTAAGAAGCCAGGTTTAGGAGGTGCCTGTTATATTTTGAGTATTATGGACCATTACTCATGATACGGTTTCTGCTATCTTATGAAAAACAAAACAGAAACATTCCAACATTTCTTTAACTGGCTAAGGTTTGCTGAGAGAAAAATGAAAAGTAAAGTAATTACTATAGTAACTGATAATGGGACTGAATTTGTTAACAAAAGATTCCAAACTATGCTGAAATTGGCTGGTGTTGAGCATAAATGTTCTGCACCTTACAGACCATAACATAACTCGTTTGTGGAATGAAGAAGGCAAACACTACAAGCCATGGCTCGCACTATGTTATCTGATTCAGGTTTGCCTGAAACACTGTGGGGTGAAGCCATAATGTATAGCAACCATATGTTAAACAATGTAGTTAACACAACAACTGGAGAATTGCCATTCACTTGTTGGCATGGCAGAAAACCAAATTTAAGTTATTTACACACATTTGGAGCTCCAGCATGGTAGCATATTCCCTCACAAGTAAGACTGAAAGGACAACATAGAGCTAAGAAGTTATTTTTTGTGGGTTATGAGGCCAACCATAGATCATTTAGATTTTGGGATCAAGGCACAGCTCATGTTTATTGTAATGCTAGTGCAAAATTTCTCGAGCACGTTGGATGGGATAAACTGGAACAGGAATCCAGCAATGATATTATTGTTGAAACCCAAATAGTCCCTGAAGATAAAATCAGTAAACCACGAATAGCCATTAAAGAGGAAGAACAGGAAGAAGTAGAACAGGTACAGGAGGAAGTAGAAGAACAGGAGCAGGTGGCACAGGAAAGTCCACCAGTTAGCCCTGTATTACCAAGATGTTCAACCCGAGGAACATGACCACCTGATAGATCTCAGGCTAGTGTTGTATGTCAAGTGAATACAGTTCCAACTAATTATAATGAACTGAAACTGTATCCTGCTAAGGATCAGGCTGCTTGGCAGAAAGCAATGGATAAGGAACTAGAATCTTTAAAAAAAACTGGAGGTATACGAAAACGTTAGGTTACCACCAGGTAAACATGCCATAGGATGTAAATGGATATATAAGTTAAATACAGGTGTAGATGGGACTGTTACCCATAAAGCCAGGTTAGTAGCACAAGGGTTCAATCAGACAGCAAAAGACTATGATGAGGTGTTTGCACCTAGTCTGAAGGCTACTACATTAAGGGCAGCATTAGTGTGGGCAGCTAAGGAGAAATAGATTGTAAATCATTTGGATGTAGAGACGGCATATCTGCATGTACCATTCCATTCATTCCATCTGTATGAGCTCATTCTTCTAATGGGGAATTTCTTCAACAGTGGGGAAAAAAACTAGCAGGAGGGAAGATTGTATGTATCTCTCTGACCGGCATGGGACAACTTGCTACAGCCAGCTTGCTGCAGCCACCTCATTACTGCCACTTCTCCATAGCTAACTCGCCACGGGACAACTTGTCACAGGCAATTTGCTGTGGGATAATTTGTTGCAGGTCAAATTAAGAATTCAATTTAATTATTTAAAATAAATGAAAAATATTTTAATTTTTGACATTCATTTTTCATTTTGTCCTTCCTTTTGCATCTTCTTTTAAATTATTATATCCCATCATTTCTTTGATATTAATCTAATTCCTGTCCCGCAGTGAGTTGTCCTGCATCGAGTTGGTCATGGTGCATTGTCTCATCCGTGAGTTGGCTGCAGCAACTTGGCCATGGCAAGTTGGCTGTGGTGAGTTGGCCAAGGTCAATAGGCGGCAAAGAATTGTCATAGATCCCTCCCTGAGCTTCTATATTAATTAAATCTATATAGCCACCAATCTCACTGAAGAGATGGTATGAAAGATAAGATATAAGTCTTGCAAATAAATAAACTACCATAAAGTTGGTTATCTCGTATTTAGCAACTGGAATCCCTTAGACCATTGTTAAGGCAATGATACTAACTTCAGGCCTGCTTCTTTTAAGTATGAGTGCAAATCTGTACATTCGGGAAACAAAATAACCACTTCATAAATGTAGGCATAACATAGAAGAACAAACCTATCAGGACAAGATTCAGTACTACATCTGCATTTAAAAGACAAAGGTCACTCTTTTGAATACAGCAAAATTCATATTTTGGACAGAGAGGACCACTGGTTTGAAAGAGAGGTAAAAGAGGCCATCTATGTCAAAATTGAACAACTTTCTCTCAAGAGAGAGGTAGGTATCATATGATATCATCTATCTCCAGTCTACAACACAGTCCTTTCAGCAGTTACAAGAATTCTCCATACCCCTTTGCACTACTATGATGAGTTAACAGATAAATCTCCAAGTGGCCTCAACAACTCTCTAAAAGAATGCAAATAACTGGCTGTCTGGTTGTTTGATCTGGATTGACCATGACCTGGATTTCATGGTTGCTTGACCCTAACCTGAATGACTGAAAATCTCCAAAGATATATGAGTGCAAAAAGTGTGGTCTCTGGGCCATAATAACACTTCTGGCAAACACATGTGGGTATTTGCCTCACCTCCTACTCTTCTCTCCCTCCTTTGCATCCATGTACTAGATTCACCACTGCTTTCCATCTTCACACCTTCTTCACTGAATTTTCCTCCTGTGTGTCTCTCTCCCCTCTCCCCAATGTCTTGTCCCATCTCATTCTTCCCAACTTTTTTTTTCAATTATTTTTCTTTCTACTACTTCCCTTCCTGCAATCTTTTTTGTTCAGCCATTGCCACATTTTCTGCAGTTTTGCTAATATCATAATCAAATGAAATGAAAATAATGAAATGCCAAATACATAAAAACTGTACCACAATTAGTTTGCAATGTAGTTCTTGACTTGTTGAACAATGTTCAGTGGGGTCTTGAGTTGGCAAAAGGTGCACAACTTTATTCTTAAGTTTCAGTGCTCTTGGTCTTGGAGGGGATAAGGGAAACAGTGATTTGTGATACATTCTTCTCCCCTCAGAGTCTCTCTGCTGTTAGATACAAAACAGTTTTGTTCAGATGTTTAGATGATAAACTAGAATGACTTATTTTAATGTCTCTGTATAATTAGATATTTTGAGAAGGCTTTCCTGATAGAATCTATTTTATTAGTATGTATGAATGAATATAATAACTAAAACTGTTTTTTGCTGGGCTTACAGGATTTCTGCAGCTAGGGTTGAGATCACATGGAAAAGTTCTTTCATAGTTCAATACAGTTTTGTCTCCAAGCAAAACTATATTATGCCAGTAATGATTAGAAGTAGTAAATAAGAGTGCTTCAAAACATGTCTATTTTTTCCTTTTCCTTTTTTCCTTTTGAATTTGGGACAGATTGTCAGGATCAGATTGTCATGACTACATCTTGATATAATGAACCTCTCAGTATTCAGATAGCCCATGAATTTAGCAAACCACCTGGAAGAGATTGTGGTTGTCACATGCTCTGCGTTTTTCAAGGTCTCTTGTTCAAATTTGGTAGATCTTATTAAAAAGTGAATGTCACAAGAATGCACATGTTTGTCATGTTTGCTTTTACTCAGCTTCTTATTTTACTGGCTTAACTATAGTCTGTCACCTTTCACCTTTCTAATTAAGTAAAAAAAATAGTACCAGCTCTTATAGAATAATTTTTTTTTGGTGATATGCATGGTAGCATCATATCTTGGCATGAAGTATTATTCTGGTTTCACTTGAATGCTGCATGATGATGTTGGATTTATTTTTCTAGTTTTTCCATCTTACAAACTTTTGGAAAATTACATAGAAAAATGTTGACTCTTGCAACTATGAAATGTATTTGTTTATTGACTTTCTCTTTCATCCAATTTTGCAGTGCAGATATTGTTGGATACATCATCTTCATCCACCAGATTAACATAGTTGGAAAATACCTGGAATATTTTCTAGTCCAACCTCCTGCTCAAGGAGGAAACCCTATATCATTTCAGACAATTTGGTTTTTCAATTTCTTCTTAAAAACCTCCAGTGTCGGAGCACCCATAACTTCTAAAGGCAAGCCATTCCACTTATTGACTGTCTAACTGTCAAGAAATTTCTCTTTAGTTGTAGGTTGCTTCTCTCCTTGATTAATTTTCATTCATTGCTTCTTGTTCTGCCTTCAGGTACTGTGGAGAATAGGTTGACCCACTCTTCTTTTTTGGCAACCTTTTAGATATTGGAACACTACTATAAAGTCACCCCTAGCCCTTCTTTTCATTAAACTGGACACACCCAATTCTTGTAACTGTTCTTCATATGGTTTAGCCCACAATCCCCAAAAGCACCATTTTTTTTCTTTCAGGTACAGCATAGAGTTCCCTTTCATCTTTGTTCCTTTTTCACTTTGGACATAAATATAACTAAATCTGGAGCAATCAAAGGTCACTTTGTTTGGGATTGTCCATGTTAATTTCCTATACTCTTGTTTCTGTTGATGTGGGAAAGTTTTGGGCCATTTCATAGAGGTGAATAATGTCAATGGTTAGGTTCTTTGGATTCTTGCCTGTTCATGTTTCTCTTTCCCTGCTTTTGACATTGCAACTTATTAGGTTAATTGACTGTTTTTGATATTTGCAAGTGTCTTAGATGCTTGCTCTATTCTCCATATAGGGATTGACTAGTAGTGTGTTAGAGATTACCCACAGTAATTTTTTCATCAAGAAAACCAGAACTCAATCCTAAACTTTCAGGAACATCCAGAAGTTCTGTAATCACAGAAGTGTCCTGATTAATTTCCAGGTACTTGGAAATTTACTTACTTACTTACTTACTTACTTACTTATTCATTCATTCATTCATTCATTCATTCAATTATTCATTCAAACACTTATTAGATAACAGGTATAAGTTATAAACATGGTTATAAATACATGAAATGGATACGAATAAGGGAAAAAAAGAAACAATAGGACAGGGATGGTAGGCACATATGCACGCCCCTTACAGACCTCTTAGAAAAGGGGTGAGGTCAATAGTAGACAGTTTAATGTTGAAGATTTTGGGGTTTGGGGAAGAAACTACAGAGTTAGAGTATTTCAGACATTGACTACTCTGTTGCTGAAGTCGTATTTCCTGCAATCAAGTTTGGTGCAGTTTATCTTTAGTTTGTATCTATTTTGTGCTCTTGTATTGTTTTGGTTGAAGCTGAAGTATTCATTGATAGGGAGGACATTGTAATATATAATTTTATATACTCTACTTAAATCGAACCGAAGGCGGTATAGTTCTAGGTTGTCTAGGTATAGAATTTCAAGTCTGGTGGCATAAGGTATTCTGCAACGAGTAGAGGAGTAGAGAACTCTTCTTATGAAATATTTCTGGACTTTCTCAATTGTATTAATATCAGATATGTAATGCGGGTTTCAGACTGATGAAGTATTGATCCAGACTATTCAAGTATTGATCTAGCTAATATTTTATATGCTCCAGTTAGTAGAGTGATATTACTGGAGAAAAATCTGCACAGGATTAGGTTAACAACTTTTAATGCCTTTTTTGGCTATGTAGTTACAGTGGGCTCTAGCACTTAGATCAATTCCCACAGTGAAAGGCAAGGTTTTATTTATAATTTATTTGGCAAAGATTTGGCACCGACTGTATACATGTATAAGGTAGGGAAAGATAATTGCTTGTGGACAAACCCCATTACAGTCAAAAGTCTTAGTTTTGGATAAGAAATCTTTTATAGAACAGAGTTCTGTAATTTGGATGAAAAGCTCTAATCACTGTCCACTAGAAATCAACAATGAATAGCCTTGGAAGTTCAGAGAGAGTAAAAAAACAAAACAACCCAACCCACCAGTTGAAGTATATTAAATTATAAAAATACATCATGGCATTATACTTTCTGTGCTGAACAGTAGTCCTGTCCAAATATTTTTCATTTATTATAGTTAACAGTTTGAAAGATGAATCAAAAGGATATGGTTTTGTTGCCTTTCATGGGAGGCGGGCAGTGACATCAAAGCTTTGACATGAAAAAAGCATGTGGTCATTAGAGTCAAGAGCTTTTGCCTTTTCTAAAACCAATTAAATACAGAAAGAAAGTCTGAAATGGGAACAGCAAAGAGAGAACAGGAGAAGGAATGAATGGGACAAAAGAGAAATGCCTAGAGGACATTAAAAACCTATGGAAATCAGTGGGTTTCAGCCTGAATGATGCTGCATATATTATTGTCATGGAAGCTCTGCGGATATTCAATTTTTATATTAGAAACCTCTGCAGCCACATTCATACCAAAACCCCACAAGCAAAAAGGAGAACATTATGCTCATTTGGCAGACTCCCCAGAGCCTTCACTGTGGAAAACAGGATACTGGACTTATTAAACTTTAGTTTTTCTCCTGCATGGCTTTAACAGTCTCTCCCCTCCCCTTTGCTTTATTTCCAGAGGTAGATGGGGGGGGGGGAGGGAGAATGAGAAAAATCAAGAGATGTGTTTGTTCAGGAGTTAGATTAAGACAGGGGACATCATGGTTTAAATTCCTGCTAAGCTGCAAAGTTTAGTTAGTGATTTTTGGAGCAGCCATGCTCTTTTCAGGTTTCCAAGTTATACTGAGAATAAAACTTGGCAAGGGGAAGGGGGGCATCTATTCTGAGCTTCTGGAGTAAAAACGGGGTGGTAGCACAACTAATAAATAATTCACACAACATTGTACACATATCAAGTGAAAAGCTACCTCATAGTTCTATTACAGGGGTCTTCAAGTTTGACAGCTTTAAGACTTGTGGACTTCAACTCCCAGAATTCCTCTTTCAGTCATGTTAGCTGGGGAATTCTGGGAGTTGAAGTCCACAAATCTTAAAATTGCCAAGTTTGAAGACATTTGTTATATTGTAGAGCTTAAACTGATTGAACTGAATGGGGCTACTTTCTCCAGCATCTGCAGCCCCTCAGAAGAGGCTTCTACCTTCCATTCAGCTTTCAGAAGTATCAGATGAGGCTTCTATTCCTCCAGATGGCCATTGTATAAGAGGTACAAGGCAATAAGCAGGCTAGAAGACAAAACAAAGTGCTTTATGATGAAAAACTGGGTTGCCTCCATAAAGAGATTCCTGTCACCCTGTAACACTGACTATTCACTCAGGCAAATCTAAGCTGCCTTGCACAGGCCTAATTTTTAATGAGACAGGAATATTATACATGACTAGAGAACAAGCATGTTAACATTTAGTCTTAATTACATTTAAATGCAAATAAAAAGCCATTCATTCATTAACATTCATTATTTGGCATGAAAGCTGTTTGGGGGATTTGGGGCCAGTCACTTTCTCTCAGTCCAACCCACCTCACAGGGTTGTTTTTGTGAGGTAAGATAGGAGTAGGAAAGTGTATTAGGTATGTTCACAGCCGGGGTGGGATACGACAGGGTTAACTATCAGTTCGGGATTTACAAGCTTTCCTGCAGGCTGCGAGCCGCACACTTGTAAATCGTCATCAGCAGCTGCCTGCAGAGAAGCAGCCTTTGAAACAGCCCTCTTTTTCTGCTTTTCTAACTGCAGCTGTGCCTCGTTCAGCAGCTGAAGTTGAAAAATCAGGAAATAAAGATCAGGTAAGAGCCCAGGAGGGTGGGTATGTGGGCAAAAACATCAGCAGATATAGAACCAGTTCTATGTCTGCTGCTCTTCAGAGCTACTGGTTCTACAGCATTGAACAACCGGTAGAAACCCACCCCTGTTCACAGCCTATAAAGTAATAAAGGCAAGATAAAATCTAATAAATAAAAATAAATCCAATTTCACTTGCATCTGGTTCCTCTACTCTGTTGCTTGTAGAATACCACAACTGAGTTCTCAATTTTGAAAACAGTCCTTTCCTTCCCTTAGAATTCTTCAAGGCTGGAATGTCCTTTTTTTTAAAGGAAACTTCTTTACTTGTTTTTCTATTCCCTCTTGACACCTATTTATTTAAATAAATAATTAAATAGATCTTCTGTTCTGAGACAGAATTTACCAGGTGGCTTCCAAAGAATAAAACATCACAGGGTAACTAAGAATAAAGCAACAAAACAACATCCTCAAAACCAGCAAAGATGAAAGAACAATAAAACTTACAATAAAATAGCAGGTCTGTCACAGATAAAAACATCCACTCCACACCATTTGATTAGAAACTCAAGTCAAGAAATAGTTTTAGCCTGGCATTTGACTTGGCAGTGTTTGTTTTAAACAAAGTCCTTCTGAGATGCTGTCCCCAAAACAGGTGTTCCCACATGAAGGGTCCTCATCCTTTGCTTAAAACACCCCTCCTCTTCCTTCTCCATTCTATTTGGTGTGGACAGTAACATAGGCAGGAGTGGGCTTCAAAAATTTCAGCAATGGGTTCTCTGCCCGGTTGCTGGGTGGCCGTAACCATGGTGGGCGTGGCCTAGTCGGCCTCCTGCACCACATAGGAGGGGCATTTTTGCTCTCCCCGGGCTCTGGAGGTTTTTCCCGAGCCTCTGGGAGGTGAAAACAGCCTCCTGGGCTCCGGATGCTCTGGAAGCTGGAAACAGGCCCATTTCCAGGCTTCCCAAACTTTCAGGAGACCCATTTTTCACCCTCCCTGAGCCCCCGTGCATGCCCTGAATGCAAAACAGGCCACGTGGGAACTCCTGAGAGGAGTGGGGGGGGGGGAGGCCAGCCAGGAGTGGGATTTGGGGGTTCTCCAAACTGTGCAGAATCTTAGGGGATCTCCCAAACCCCTGCGAACCCCCAGCAGACCACCCCTGCACATAGGTCAGTCTTTCTCTCTCTCTGTAGCAACACAGCATCTCATTACCAACAAACATGAGTTATTCTTTTAATCCCTAAAACACCTCTCACAAAAATTTAATTGGAAGTTGTTTTTTTAAAAATAAATTCATTACTTCTTCGAACAATTCATTTCAGTGAAAGCTAACGTATCTTTCAGGACAATATAACTGTATGAAGCCCAAGTTTGACATTCTCTGAGAAGCAACTTGATCCTAAATATTCCAAACTGATCTTGGGAGTTGTGGATTCTCCATCATTGGAGGTTTCCAAAGATAAATTGGACAACAATTTGACCAGGATGTATAAGGTCTCCTGCCTTAAGCAGGAGGTTGGAGTAGAAGGCTCCCAAGGTCCCTTCCAGCTTTATGATTTCTTGAAGAAGTCAAATATGATTTCCTTTCCTAGTTGTGGAGATCTTGCCCCCTGACTCCAAGAAGGAACTGAATTTCTGTTTGGTTCAAAAATATGTCAGAAGGAGACAGAGGAGGCTCCTTTAGCTACCAAATATAAACAGTCTCATTTGAGGAAACAAAACTATGCCTCCTTGTAAGTAAAGTCCCTGCAACTGAGTTTTGGGCTGACTTTAAGAGCCCAGGCTTCAAAAATCTTCAGTTCTAGCCTATAATTTATAGGAATATGCCTTGTTTCTTAGACTGAAGGCAGATAACAAACACATTTGTCTAATGCTCTTATGGATGCTAGCATGCTTATTTTCTTGCCCCGTGTCCTTGGATCATTTCTCCCACCAAAACAGCTTTTTAGTGCTTAAGGGTTTCAGAAATTAGAATGACTACTAATTGGCAGCCTAGCAGAATTTTAGCTTTTATTAGTGATGTGTTCTCCAGTTGTGTAATGATTAAGGCATCTGGTTAGAAAACAGGCAATTGAGTTCTAGTCCTACCATAGACACAAAACCACCTGGGTAACCTTGGACTAGTCACTTTCTCTCAGCCCTAGGAAGGAAACAACAGCAAAGCACTTCTGAAAAGCTTTGCAAAAAAACCTGCAGGGATTTGTCCATATAGTCTCCAAGAATAAGACACAACTGAACAAAAGAAAAAAGTGATGATTCTTTTTTGCAGACCAGATATGGTAGACCAAGGCTCTTTTGTTTGTTTGTTTGTTTGTTTATTTGATTTGTCAATTGCTTACAAGATAATAGGTATAAGTATAAGTATAAACTTAGTTATGAATACATGAAATGGATACATAGAAGAAAAATAAAAAGAATCAATAGGACAGGGACAGTAGGCACGATGGTGCGCTTATGCACACCCTCTACAGACCTCTTAGGAAAGGGGTGAGGTTAATAGTAAACAGTCTAAGGTTAAAATTTTGGGGGTTTGGGGAAGAAACCACAGAGTCAGGTAGAGTATTCCAGACATTGACCATTCTGTTGCTGAAGTCATATTTCCTGCAATCAAGTTTGGTGCAATTAACCTTGAGTTTGTATCTATTGTGTACTCTTGTATTGTTATGGTTGAAGCTGAAGTATTCATTGACAGGTAGGATATTGCAATATATAATTTTATATACTATACTTAGATTGGACCGAAGGCGGCATAGTCAAGGTTTTCTAGGTCTAGAATTTCAAGTCTGGTGGCATAAGGTATTCTGCAACAAGTAGAGAAGTGGAGAATTCTTGTTGTGAAATATTTCTGGACTTTCCCAACTATGTTAATATCAGATACGTAATGTGGGTTCCAGACTGATGAGCTGTATTGGTCTAGCAAATGTTTTGTATGCTCTAGTTAGTAGAGTGATATTACCAGAGAAAAAGCTATGTACTTTGAATGCCCCCGTCTCCTTGAACCCTGAAGTAAGATGAGCTGAGTTGTTTAATCATGTCTAGCTCATCCAATATAATCCCCAAAGGAGAAGCATCTCCCGAGATGCCTTATTTAAGCATTTTTAAAAAACATTATCTTTTTCTCAAATGAATAGCTACTCACATTCAAAGAAGAATGATGTCTAATTTTAAATCATGTTGGCTCTTTTCCTTGAAGATATTTTCAGAATGTGGCTGTGTTGATGTGAGAAGAATTAATAAAAATTAATTGCATGCAGCATGAAAGCTGTCCATAGTTTTTACTGGTGTATTAACTAGTATCATCTTACTGTTCTTATCTAGCACAATGCATCTATTAATTTTTGTAGATCAATTATTCCGTTCTTTTTAGGAGTTCAGGAGATGCCTAGATTACTGAATTGTGAAATTAAAGCAATGCCATGGTGAGCAGGGGAGTGCTGTGTGCTTTTATACTTATAATGGGAAGATCAGATATTGTTTTGTATACAGCGAGAAAAATGAATAATGAAATAAAAGACTGATTCATCATTCTTTGCATATAATTTATTTCTTTGTTCTCCTACAGCTAGCAAAGTTACAAACAAAGCAGCCAAATATGTGAAAGGGCTGAGGAGAGTTCAATGGCCATCATCTTCATCCCAAATTCATTTGGATTATTGTGTTGCTGGTGGGTACTGAGATATTATACTCAATTATTAATTATTTGGCAAATTATTCTCCTCCCCATCCCTCCCCCTGCCCTTAGAATCACCAATTGGTAATCTTTAGAGAGTGAAATAAAAGACATTTTACATTACGAAGGTAACACTGTAGTTTTTGTCCACTATTGACAAAAACATACATATTATCACATTTATCTGCTGATTTCATGTTCAATATTGTTTTTTATCTTACCTTTTTCATAAATGCATATATATATATATTACATGATCATGGGGATGCTACAATGGTCTTAAGTGTTAAGAATGGTCATAAGTCACTTTTTTCAGTGCTGTTGTTACTTCAAATGGTCATATAACAAACTGTTGTAAATCAAGGAGTACTTGTATCTTACCAACCTCTTGTCTGCTGGCATCTTTTTCAATTGCCTTATATTTTTCAAAGCATCAGACCTTTTCAGTGTCTCCTGCCTTTACATTATGTGTCCAAAATATTTAAGCTTTAAGCTCACTGTTGGTGCTTCCAATGGGCAGTCTGGCTTAATTTCATCTAATATTTAAAAATTTATTTTTCTAATGGTCCAAAGTATTTCTTCGACACCACAGTTCAAAAGCATTCATATTTCCTTGTTCAGCTTTCATATGTTACAACTGGGGAAACCATAGTCTTGACAATGTGCATCTTTGTTGACAGTGTGATATGTCTGCCCTTAAACGTTTTTTCTCGAACTGTCATAATCTTTCTCTCAAGCAGTAGACATCACTTTATTTCATGGCTGCAGCCACCGTCCCTGTGAATTCTGAGCCTGGGAAAACAATGTTAATTCCTACTTCAACTTCTTCCTAGCCTAATTGCACAAGATTAGCATTGCCTGTTGACAATAAATAAAGCAAAATAATAATCTTTTGTGAATTCCCTTGCCCTTTTCAGTACCCATCAGATATTAGCAGTGTAATTTTGGGTACCGTGCCTCTTCTGAAACCGGCTTGTGCATCTGGCAGTTGTCACTTCATGTATGTTAAATCATGAACATGTGAGGTAGTTTGTTAAATCATGAACATGTGAGGTGAATACAGTTGTTTGCCTGAAACCTGAACATTTCTTAGTATTGCCTTTTCTGGAATTAGGATGTAAAGGGATCTTTTTCAATTCCTTGGCCTCTGCTCTTTTTTCCATATCTGCTTACAAACTGAATGCAACATATTAATTGCATCTTCTTGTTTTATTTGAAACGATTCTGCTAGCATTTCATCAATAACTGCAGTTTTGTTCTTAGCAATATGGTTAGAACCCTTTAATTCTGCATTTCAGAGTATCTGCCCTTGCTCATGGATCAAGCCTTCGTACATATCATTGATTTTTGGATTTTTTATGTACCATTCTTCCATATATTTCCATCATCTCTTTTTTTGTATTATCTTCCTCCAGCACATCTTTTCTTTGACCTTTTCTGTGACCATTTTTTGCATGAAGGCTTCCATTGATCCCTATATTTTTTTTCTTAATCAAATCTCTTGTTGTTCCATTTCATTCTGGTCCTTAATATTCTTGGACTATTTATCAAGATGTAATTCCTTGTCTCTTCCTGCTCTGCTCGGGAACTCGGTGTGCAATTTTTTGCTCTCTGTCATTCTTTAACTATTTTGTGTATGTCACAGGCACCTATTTTGCTTTCTTCTGCTCTTTATATTTCTTCTGCTCTTTATATTTTGGGAAATTCTGCTTGCTTTAATAATGGCAGAAATTTCAGTCTAGACTTTTATTAAATCTAATTCATTAAATCTATTCTCTACTTTTACTGCATAATCATATGGAATAATGATGAGGTTCTATTTTTTTTTGTCTCATTATATTGTAACCAGTACACAGGCTTAATCACTATTTTTTTAATGGAATAAAAAACACACACAATTTTTGTGCATTTCTCCAGTATCTGTCCCTGACAATCAACTTCACTGCACTCAAAGGGTTTTTGTTCAAACACAAAAGAAATTATAGGAACATGAATTATTTTTAAAGAGCTCAAAAGTCGGTGACATTTGTAACCCTTCATCAGTTCATAATTGTAGCTTTCCTGCAGATTTTACATTCTTCTGATGAACACCAAAACAACCATTTCAATTTCTCCCGTGCTTTTTGAAATGACACTCAAAAACTTGGGACAAAATGGATTGTATTTTTTCCAGAGTAGATTTGGTGTGCTGAAAATTATCCAAGCTAGATGAGATGACCTCTTCATACTCCCAGTTCCTGTTTGATGAGAAAACCTTATTTATGAGTGGGACATTACTCCTAAACATTGCTTTTTCGGCAGGCGTTTGTCTATGGAGATTCTCAATCATCTAGGTCATGGTTGTCCCAAAATACTTTTTTCAAGGGGCAAATGGACTTTCTATTTTTCATTGAAGATGCTTCACTTCTCATCCAAGAAGCTTCTTAATTCTGACTGAATGATGGAGAATGGAAGTGTTGAAAGGTGGGGTCATATCCCTCCCTCTCTGATGAAAGAGGGCCATTTAACCTTTACATAAATGGCTTCTTTGATCCCTCTTTCAAACCAGCAGTCCTCTCTGTCCAGAATGTGGACTTTGCTGTCTTCAAAAGAGTGACTTTTGTCTTTTGAATGCAGATGGATGGCTGAAACTTGTCCTGATGGGTTTGTTCTCCTGTATTGTGCCATGCATTTGTGAAATGATTGTTTTGTTTTCCAATGTACAGATCTGCACATGTCTTACTGCATATATCACATTGTTCAGTTTGTGTCTGGATGTTTTCTCCTTGAGATGGAAAAGCTTCTGCCTTAGTGTATTTTGGGGTTTAAAGTGTGTATGTATATTGTGTTGGTTGAAAATCCTCCTGAGCTTTTCAGATATTCCTGCAATGTATGGAATGGCATTTGCAACACAGACATTTCAGCAGTTCCAAGAAGGTTCCACACCCATTTGCATTATTCATGTGATGCTGAAGGCACAGATATACCTCCAAGTGGCCTCAACGACTCTCAGAAAGAGTGCTAATGACTAGATGACTGCCAGGAATATAAATCCTTCCATTCTCCACCATTCACTCAGAACTGAAGAAGCTTCTTGGATGAGAAATGTTTTCAAAGAAGTACAGTCTAGTTGCCTCTTTAAAAAAGCACCTTTGGGATAGGCAGGCATTTGTTTATCAGAGTACCAAATGAGCAAGTGCTTTTTGCCATTTTGCTTCCTACAATATTTCTAAATGAAGTCTCAACTTGCATTTTAGGTAGATGGCTCTGCCTTCTAGTTTAGCATGTTTAGGAAAATTTCTTCAAAATGAGCAGAACCTTTCTGTCCCATCGCAACGTCTCCAGGAATAAATCAATGCTTTAATCTATGTTATGGGACTTCAGATTTTACTTAGGAGGAATCAGGGATCGGGCATGGCAGTTTGATGGCAATGTGGAAGACCATTGTATTTCAAGAAAATTAGTGACATAGTTTGTTTTTTTCCTTCAGATTAAGAAAAGTCAAAAAGTTTAGAGCCTCTTAAGGAGAGCTTTCCTAATGGTGAGAGCAAATTAACTGTTAGATCTGGGAGAGTGGGTGCAAGGAACGGAGACGAGGCATCGAATAGTGACTCCAATTATTAGTGACTTCAGAACAGAGCTAAATACTAGGGCAGCAGCAGTTCCTTTTACAGAACTGGCTGCTGTCACAATACCCAATGATTTGAGTTTGCCGCACTGGGAGTGACCAATCAGCAGCGACCCGCTATCAGCCAATCAGATTGGCCAAAACCGAACAATCACGATCCGCTACTAGCGGGCCAATCAGAAGTGCAGGTTTATGAGCCTGTCGTGGAAAGAAAACTATTCGAAATGCAAGCTAATGAGTTTGCTTAGTTCAGAACATTAACTAATGGAATAGCTTTGCCTTTAGAAGTTGTGGGTACTCCATCACTATCAAAAAGAGACTGGACAACCATTTGTCTGAAATGCTATAGGACAGTGGTGGCTAATCTTTTTGGGCTACTATGCCAAAAATTGTGCATGCGTTTGCATGCTCACGCTCACATGCCAGCACCAGAAGGCAATGCATGCCCCCCCACGCCCCTAAGCATGCAAGCGCAATTCACACACACACATACACACCCGCCCTTACCTGCACTGTGTCTCACAGCTGATTTTCGGCCAGTTTGAGGCTTTTTTTTTGGCCTCCCAGAGGCTTCAGGAAGGCTTCTGTAGGCTTTTCAGGTTGAAAACTAGGTTTCGTCACTTCTGGTATTTCTGGAAAAAAACGAAGTGATGAAACGGGTCTAGTTTTTGGCCTGAAAAGCCCGCAGAAGCCTGAAGAAGCCTTCCTGAAGCCTCTGGGAGGCTGAAAAAGGCCTCAAACGGGCCAAAAATCAGCTGTGAAGCGCACACATGCACAATGAAGTAAGTTTGCCTGCAGCTCGCATGCCAGCACAAAAGGCTCTGCGTGCCACCTGTGGCACATGTGCCATAAGTTCACCATCACAGCTATAGGGTCTCCTGTTTGAACGAGTGGTTGAACTAGAAAACCTCCAAGGTCCTCCCATCTTTATTATTCTATGTTTTTCACTCTTGCTTATTGCATAAAGGACAAATGGGTAGGGAATCCTAATATGATTACAAAGCCTTCATTATCTGGGAAAATCTCAGGCTTTCAGTTCCCAGCCCAAAATCATGTGCCATTCAGTCAAGGTTAGGTCTTTCAGTCTTATAACCATAGAAGCAGAAGTCCTGGTGTTATATTTTAATAAAAGTTCTCATACCATTGCCTTTAAATGGAGAGCTTCTTCACCCTAGCCAGCACTGGGTTCTGTGGAAACTGGGCACACTTGGAGTATTTCTGCTGTCATTATTTAAAAAATTCCTGAGAGCTCATAAGGGATTTGGGTATCATTTTGTATTTTATGTTTTACTTTTAATTCTGTTTGTTTGAATTAATAATAAAGCTTAAAATTTCTTTATTAATAAAGGAGAATATTTATAACTCAGATTTGAAATGAGGGGTTCCTGGTGCTCTCTGAGTTTGGGTGTTTCCTTGAAGACATTTCATTACCTAAACTAGTTAACATCATCAGTACTGGTAGCACTGGTGAGATTATTTAGTTTGGGTAATGAAACAGCTGTAAGAAAACAACCAAACTCAGAGAGTACCAAGGACCCCTCATTTCTTTAATCTCATTGTCTCTAGATACAAAAGAACCAAATGAGCGCTTAGATAATTTTTTATTGTCTTTTTTTTTTTTTTTTACTGTGAGCATACTGGCCCACATCAAAAAGGTGTTTTTCTTGCTCTCAAGAGAAAGTGTATATGTACCCAAACATACACATAACACACATATACACATGCTATATACATACATAAATATATACCTGTACCATACACACATATATAAATCACTGTCCAGTTTGAATAAGTAGCAGAAAGAGGAAACTTGAGAGTTTATAAGGTTTTTGGGACAAAACTGACTGCATTCAAATGTTCTGTTTCGGATACCATGAAGCCTGACACAAAAACCTTGATCATTGCCCTGACATCGGGCAAAACTTGGGGTAGTTTCCTCATTTTCTGGAGAACATGGTAGAACTTTTCACCTCTTTCACATTCTGAGGCAGTCAAAATTTGTATCAACAAGTAATTTATATAGTGGAAAACTTTTATGCGCATGATCAAATATACATGGGAAGAGATGTTTCCTTACTTATTCTGAAGGGGCAGTGAAGTGATATTTCTGTATGAATACACTTGGACCTGTCATCTGCTATATTTCAACATAGATCTAATTCCATAACTTCCCAAAGGCAGAGAAGCCTTTCATGCCAGCAGTAAATAGTTGGAAACGAAAAACAAGGCTAATTTTTATATATATCAGAATATGTGTTTCTTTCATATGGTCAATTCCAAAGTAAATTTATTGGTTTGTTCTGCTCTACTGGAAGCAAACAGTCTCAATGAATCTTCTGCGGCAAAACTTAGAAATTTTTAGTGCAGCTCTTTGAGTCATTCGGGCAATGTATTGGCTGACTGTGACACAGGACATATTGTAATTGCTCAGAGCTGACCTACAGGAAGAAGGAGAGTGTATTACTTTTCAGCTTTGGGAGAAGGTTTTCCATATCGGCATGGTAGCACAAGTTTTCAAGCTTGTCTTTTAGGCATTTTAGGGCTTCTTGATTTTAAGATGTAGAGTATATAGGAAAACATGAAGAAGCTTGAGAAGCATGGATACAATCAGAAGATAAAATTTGTTATTGGAAAAAGATATAAAAGAAAATGGTCGTGGATTGAAGGAGGACACTATTTGTAAGGCCTGCCAATACAGTTTCTACAGTAGTACATATGACAGAGCCAAATCAGATCCAGTAATGTCTGTCTTTCCGCTGTTAAAAAACATTGCAGATGAAAAATACTTGTGAAAGTTGCATCTGAAAAAAAAAAGTTTTGAAATATAAATTCAAAAGACAGCTACAAATTTAGAAAGCTCCCATTGGAGAAATTTATGGAAAACAGAAAATCTGCATCAGAAAAATTATGCAATAAAGAACACAGGAAAATTAATACTTTAAAATAAAAGGGAAATTAATACTTTAAAATGAAATTCTTGGGGAATTCATTTTAATAATTATTCATTAAGCCTGACAAAAAAGAAGTGAATACCTTGTATGTCTGTATACATGCATACATGCATACATGCATACAAACATACATATATTAATATACTAGCTTGATATCCGTGCTTCAATATGAAACTATGTGGTCAGGCTTAGTTTTGGGGGAGAAAAATAAGGGTGGGGGCGGGGGAGAGTTGTGTCTCCACCTACCAGCATCCATCAGTATTCATCTGGCTAGCATCCTGTCAGTGTGTGAGAAACCTGAGGGTTATTTGGAAACTGAAACAGTATTTGCTGTGTGAGCAAGGAGGAGACAGCAAGGAGCCTGGGCATGGCTTAGCTGAACAGTTCTGTACTACAGCTGCTTGGTGTTGTGAAACAAAAACTGAAACTGATACTCCTCTCCTCTGTTTGTGTTTTGCATTTGGAACAGATTTCTTTTCAGGTGGGGAGAGGGAGTAGAACTCCTTAGCATCACAGCGTGTTAATAATAATATAGGAAATACTAATGTTCTGATGGTCATTTCAAAAAATATTTTCTTAGTGAGCACCTAGAAGCAAAGACATGCCAAATTTCAAGTTTGTAGGCTTTACGGTTCTGGGGATTTTGTGATGATGCGTGAGTGGTACTTCATTTATAGGTAGGTAGGTAGGTAGGTAGATTGATAGATAGATAGATAGATAGATAGATAGATAGATAGATAGATAGATAGATAGATAGATAGATAGATACAGCAGATCAGAATGTTGTCTTACCTGATCAGTGCAATTCTAACTGAAAATGATCTTTTCAAAATCAGGCTTATTGTATTACTTACTAGTTCTAATTCATTAGCTCATCTTCCCCATTTTTAAAGCTGTAATTAGAACCTCTCAATTTTAGTAAGATCTAATATATAATCCATGGCTTTCCCGAATTCTTTGATCTTAGAACTACTTTCTAGATCCTTAGAATTATAGTATATCAGAGATTCCTTAATTTAAATGCCATGGCAGGCAATATGATGCTGCACTTTTTGCCAAATTATCTTTGTCAGACAAAAACAGTGAGGAATGAGGGTAAGGCAAATGGGCGCTGAAGAACATAACAATTACTAAATTGCCCATCCTTGCTTTTTGCTAACAAGGTCTTCTTTTTTTAAAAAAGGGATAATATAGCTTGAACAAAATATAACAGGAAAATAACTGCATGTCAGCATATGCTAGGGTGGGGACAGAAAACCAGAGATGATATTCAGCAGGTTCTGACCAGTTCTGGAGAACTGGTAGTGGATATTTTAAGTAGTTTGGAGAACCAGCAAATACCACCTCTGGCTGCCTCTGCTCCTATCTATTGTATGCCTCGTGTCCCAGCTGATCAGCTGGGTCTTCTTTTGTTTACCTTCACAGGAGAACGGAACTGGAAAACAGGTTAGTGGGGTGGGGAGGGAATGGGATTTTGCAGTAGCTGTCCCCCAGGAATGGGGAGGAGATGGGGATTTTGCAATATCCTTCCCCTGCCATGTCCACCAAGCTATGCCCACCAAGCCACATCCACAGAACCAGTAGTAAAAAAATTTGAATCCCACAACTGCAGAAAACAATGACCTACAGAAGGGTGCAAAGCACAAGTCAGGCCAATGGAACAAATAAGTGGTTCATGAAAATATTTGAATCAAATCATCAATGGATTATCAATATGATTAAGGGTATAGTTTCAGGTTCCTCTGCTTTCCTGTGAGTGACTCATTTTTTTAAATTAACACCAGGAATTAAGATGTTAATTAAAGGTTTATTTTTGTTTAGCATTTTGAGTCTATCTAGCTATTTTGTTTTTGTTTTTCCTTTCATTTTAAAAATGTTATTGCACTTTGTTAATTAACAGAAGAAAAGTCTAATGCATGCAGCAGATATAACAAAACAATCGTATTTCAAATTAGAAAACATGATAATAATAATAAAAAAGAAAAACAAAGTTAAAAAAAGTGTTCAGGTAAATTGTTTTGTAAGAGAACAGCTGCAAAATCTTTTGTTTGAGAGTCTTTTTATACCTTTGGAGGAAAAAAAAAAACTAATTAAAAAAATTGTTTCAAATGCACTGCTGTAACTTAGGTGCCTGAGATATCCACAATTCCGAAATTTCTTGACAGATTCCATATACCATGGACATCTTTAATGACAGTAATTAATCCAGAGATAGAAATTCTGTTATCAGCCTGAAGTAGCAGTAGAAAGACTTGGACTTATATACTGCTTCATAGTGCTTTCAGCCCTTTCTAAATGGTTTACAGAGTCAGCATATTATCTCCAACAATCTAAGTCCTCATTTTACTGACCTTGGAAGGATAGAAGGCTGAGTCAACCTTGAGCTGGTCAGGATCGAACTGATGGCAGTTGGCAGAATTAACTTGCAATACTGCATTCTAACCACTGTGCCACCAGGCTCTTATCTAACTAACCCTAACCCTAACTACGATAATAATAATAATAATAGGACAAAACTAAATTATACAAGCTAATATTTCAGCTACAAAGTTTCACCTTCAAAAGCAGGATTGCTATAATAAACATTCATTCAATATTCTTAGAGTTGTCCCATGTACACAAATGATTTTTGTTGTTGTTGCCTTATAGAAAAACTAAATCACATTGTTCAAAATTACTCTCTGTTAGTTTGCTAGATCAGGACATTCAACCTTATTATTCCAGCTGTTGAATAAATAACTAAGCTCAGTTTTAGCAATTTATTTCAGCTTTGTTCAGTGTATTTCTCTAAAAGTTCTGACTACTGAGGAATTTCATCTGTGCAAAATAAATTGAATAACCGATGGTTAAAACTGAAAAAAATAATCCTAAGAATTACATTGAACTAAATTTTTAAATTCAGCAACAGTTATAAAAAAATGCTTTTTTAGAACTTTCATCCACTATAATAAAGTTATGAGATGCCCCAAGCTGCTTTAGATGTCATTGTTAAAGTAGCATTATTAATTTATTAATTGGAAGCCCACCTTTATTATTTTTACAAATAACTAAAAGTGGCGAATATATTCAACACACTCTCCTCCAATTTTTCCCCACAATAACCCTGTGAGGAGGACTGATAAAAAATGACTGGTCCAAGGTCATTCAGTCAGTTTTCATGGCAAGGCAGAATTAGAACTCATGGTCTCTGGTTTTTGAAACCTGATGCCTTAATTGAGAATCCAGATTGATTCTCCTTTCAGAATTATTCCATAATTAGACTTTACAAGGATGAATGGATCAGAATTATATCCACACCCTCTTATTTTCCAAATATGTCTCCCATCATTAAATGCAGTTGTGGACACTGATTCTCACACAAAAGTCTGCTAGTATTTTTTAGACTTCAGTGGAAAAATACAGGTATGTTCATGTTACCCAAAGAATGGATTTATAGTATAAAAGTGAACAGGGCAAACTGGTAAGTATCTTTTATGGTGATAGATTTTATTTCAAACATTCTTAAAATAGACAGTTTTAAATATGCATTTCTGTATCTCACAGGACAAAATGTATTTAGATAACACATATCTGGACATATTTGCTGTCACTTCCCAACACTAATCTAATTAGAATTTCAAGATTTGGGTCATGATAGCAACATTTTGAGGTCAGTTCCTAAAATAGACTGTATTTTGTCAAATACATAGGATGACAGATGAGCTCCATCTTATGCTACAGTTTCAGATTGTTATTTATCAGAATATTGAGAAATGGGTAGGTGCCAGATCGTTATAAGAAGCTATATAGCAATAACAATAGCACTTAGACTTATATACCACTTCACAGTGCTTTACAACCCTTTCTAAGCAGTTTATAGAGTCAGCATATTTCCCACAACAATCTGGGTCCTCATTTTACCCACCTTGGAAGGATGGAAGGCTGAGTCAATTTTGAGCCTAGTGAAATTCGAACTGCAAAATTTCAGGCAGCCAGAAGTCAGCGGAAGTAGCCTGTAGTATTGCACTCTAACCACTGCGCCACTGTGGTTCATATACTTTACAGGGTTTCTCAACATTTTCTTCACCATAGGCCCTCTTTAAATAGATTTTATGGCCATGCACCATGGCCATGGACCCCAAGACAATACAAAATTTAAATTATAACATTTCTTCAAACCTTTGCAGACCTCCTGTGATGACATAACGACCCCCCAGGGGTCCATGGACCACAGGTTGAGAACCACTGCTCTAATGTAACCACAAAGATAATACTATGACTTAGATAATACTATGGCCAGAGTCCACCTCCCATGTGCAATTGTTTATGTAGCTTCTCTCCATCTACTTAATGAACTAAATGGCTTATGACACATATGTCCCCTGCCCCCAAGCTCCATTTTCACTGCCAGAGGCACCGTGGCCTGGTTTCCAGAGCAGCCATGTGGCCAGATCTAAGTAGCTTGAGGGCCAGATCCCCACGGGCTGGATGAGTTTGACACCCCTGCTGTATAGCATTCTTCACCTGAGAGGGAAAATGGCCAAAGTGGACGTGGGAAGAAATTTCATATCTGAGCTCACTAAGCCAATGAACAGGGAAATTAAAGGGAGTTTACTCATTTTTCACCTCAAAATGTATCAGGAAAGAGTTGGATGCATTGAGAACATGTGGAAAGGCAAGATGCAATGCAGTCAAGAAGATCAGCTGTATTTTGGAGTTTCAGAAGAGAATCCAGGGCTTCACTATCCATACTTCTAGACCTGTGGATGAAGAGCAGTTTCCCCCAGTCTAACAGATGAAGAAGAGGACTCCATGAGCTCTAAAAAAAAACAAATATTTCTCCTGGTGTCCTGAAAAGGAGAAAACAATGAATGGTTGTGATTGAAACTCTTACTTTTTAGAAGCAGGGGTGGCCTGCTGGGAGTTTGCAGGGGTTCGGGAGATCTTCTCAGCTAAGATTCTGCACAGTTCGGAGAACCTCAAAATCCCACTCCTGGCTGCTTCCACCCACCCTACTCCATCCTTCCCAGGAGTCCCCATGTGGCCCATTTTGGATGCAGGTAAGTGCAGGGCATGCTTGGAGGCTTGGGGAAGGCAAAAAACGGTCCTCCTGGAAGTTCGGGAAGTCCAGAAATGGGCCTGTTTCTGGCTTCCAGAGAGCCTCCGGAGTCTGGGAAGCCATTTTCACCCTACTGGAGGCTCAAGGAAAGCCTCTGGACCCCGGGGGGAAGGCAAAAATGCTCCCTCTGCCATGATGCAGGAGGCCAACTAGGCCACACCCACCATGGCTACATCTACCTAGCAACCGGGCAGAGAATCCGTTGCTAAAATTTTTGAAGCTCACTCCTGGACTAAAATAGCAATTGTCTGCTGGTTGCTTGGGCAATTAGCTATTAGCCTGCTGCCCAATATCTCTTCCCACTGACCCATGTGAGAACAAATGACAAGGCAGACATAGCCGTGAAAATACTGCATGAGGTGTGAAGCACTGGGCAAGAGGAGGAAGGAGCTGGAGACACAGATGATGTTTTCTCTAGTCTTTCCTGTTGAAGGAGATGATTTAAGAAGAGAGAGGAAAATACTGGAAATGAAAAACTGGCTACTCAGATTGTGCTAACAGGAGTAGCTTGACTACTCTGATAATGAGATGCATTTCTAAGTGACTACATCCTAGCAAAGGATAGGTTGTACTTCACAAAAACTGGGAAGAATGTTTTTGGAAGGCACTTTGCAGACCTGATCCTGGTGGAGGGAATAGAAGGTCCAGGAAAAAAATCTGTTACAAAATACCAAGAAAGGGAATGACACACTTTAAATAAAATCATTCAATAATGAGCAAAGTAAATGTAGGAAGGAAAGAGTCACACAATCTAAGAATTCCAATCTCTCTCTCTCTCTACTAATACACAACAACAGACAGGAAGAGTTGGAAGCCTTGATAAGATTTATATAGACATTATTAAAATCTGGTGAAATGAAATTGATAATTTATTTATAAGGGGAAGGGGAAGGAGGTGCACACATATATTGAAATCCAGGATTTGGAACAGAAGCAGAGGTGGTATTCAGCAGGTTCTGACCAGTTCTGGAGAACCGGTAACAGAAATTTTGAGTAGTTTGAAGAAACAGCAAATACCACCTCTGACTGGAGATTTTACAGTATCTTTCCCTTATCAACGCCCACCAAGCCACGCCCACAGAACCGATAGTAAAGATTTTTGAATCCCACTGCTGAACAGAAGGTTCAATTGGGAGTGTTGGGGTAAAGAATATAAAGAAAAAAATGTAGATATTGTTATAGCAGTGCAATGTAGATTGCCAAGCCGAACAGAAAACCTGCCTTCCTGAATTAGATTATAGAACTTTCAGAAAGGAAAAACATGATGATAATGGGATTTTTTTTTTTTTTTTTACTATATTCAGACTTTAGCTGGGAAACAAATTACCAAGGAAAGATGGTGCCCCAAATTCCTCAGGGGTCTAGCTGGCTGTTTCATTTTCCAGAAAAACTGAAGATTTAAAAAATTGACTCTCTTAGATCTGTTGCTCACTGAGGAGGTAAAAGCTGTGGGAACTCTGGGAGCAAATAACCATGTCATCTTGGTAGTTCAAGACACAAAATAAAGAGAAATTAGAGTATACATGATAGATAATGTTCAGGAAAGCACGTTCAACAGAGTCCCTAGACAGAACTTCTCAGATAAAAGGGAGACCAGGAGTGCTGGGAACTTCTAAACCATAAGCTATTAGAAGTGCAATCATATACTATTCTAATTTTAAAAAATGGGAGGGACAGTTACAAAAAGGGACATGTGTAGGAAATGAAAGATAAAAATATTCACCAACAAGATATAATTTATTTATTTCAAGCCAGTTGCCTTAAAATAACAATTGCGTTCAAATTAGTTTTTGACTCCTTCAACTGCCTGGACTCGCTCCTGCTGTTTTCTTGGCAAGCTTTCTCAGAGGTGGTTTCACCTTGCCTCCTTCCCAGGTTGAGAGAGAGGGACTGACCCAGCTAGTTTTGTGCCTAAGGCAGGGCTGGAACTCACAGTCTTCTGGTTTCTAGCCTGATGTCTTAAGACTAAGCCAAACTGGGTCTCAAGGAGACATGCTAGTGAATGGCAAATATGTACAGTAAGAAAGTTAGAAAAGCTACATATAAAAAGAAAGTTAGGCTCACATTGGAGGTTAAAAGCAAAGCATAACAGAACAAAAACAAAGCAGGGTGGCTTGTTTGACCAGGTCAGTAATAAAAGGAAGGGGAAAAAGAAAAAGGTGAATCTACTAGCAGGATGATATGGTAGGGTGATAGGGATTACATAAGAAGACAAAACTCTAAACTTTCCTTTGGACTTCTCCCCAAAAGAGAACTGTATTCAAATGGACTGAAGCAGAGCAAAGAGTGAAACAGAGATTGAAACTTCAGGTAATGATGTGTAGAGAGCACCTGATTTCCCTGAAGAAGTTTAATTCTCCAGAATTAGATCAATTGCATCTGACAATCTTGAGGGAGCTTGCAGATGGGATTTCTGAAACATTTGGAGAAGATGTATCTGGAGAACAGTACTGCAGGCTATTTCTGCTACCTGCAATTTGGCAGTTCAAATCGCACCAGGCTCAAGGCTGACTCAGCCTTCCATCCTTTCAAGGTGGGTAAAATGAGGAGCCAGACTGTTGCGGGCAATATGCTGACTCTGTAAACTGCTTAGAGAGGGCTGTAAAGCACTATAAAGCGGTATATAAGTCTAGGTGCAATTGCTATTTGCACAAGAGCTATGAGTTCCATTGGAGATTGAAATGAGAAGTTCTGCTGCGATTATGAGTCCAGTAAGCTTCTCCTTTTGAATCATCCCACAACCCAGAGATTTCTAGTGCTGGAGCTGTCGGAGATGAGATAGACGGCAGCCATCTGGGATACGTCCCTGCAGTAAAGCTCACATGGAGTGAAGAACACCTGCAGGAAAATTATATCTCATTAGTATTGTGAAAAAGCTCATATTTCATATCCTGGTATCAAAAAACTCAGCATCTAGCAATAAAATGGGCAGATGTGGCAACAGATAAAAAAAGTACATATTTTATTATTTTATTTTATTTCTTTACAAGATTTACATGCCACCCACTCTTTTCATGGCACCTTATAAAAATGCAAAAAAAGACATTCACAAAAATAAGCTTAAAATGCAAGCAGAAGACTAAACAGGACATTTTTTAAAAAAACAACAACATGAATATTACAATATGGAGCCAGTCACTTGAAAAAACAGAGCTGACTGAATCAAACAAACAATTGGCTATGGACAGAAGAAAAAACCACAATTAAATTGAATTTACGTAACATTATTTAATGCAGAGATGTTGAGAGGGGGGTGTTGAGAATTGTTGAGAATCTAGAAAGCGTGCAGAGAAGAGCAATGAAGATGATTAGGGGACTGGAGGCTAAAACTTATGAAGAATGGTTGCAGGAACTTGGTATGTCTAGTCTAATAAAAAGAAGGACTAGGGGAGACATGATAGCAGTGTTCCGATACCTCAGGGGCTGCCACAAAGAAGAGGGAGTCAAGGTATTATCCAAAGCACCTCAGAGCAGGACAAGAAGCAATGGGTGGAAATTAATCAAGGAGAGTACCAACCTAGAACTAAGGAGAAAATTCCTGACAGTAAGAACAATTAATCAGTGGAACAACTTGCCTCCAGAAATTGTGAATGTGCCAACACTGGAAGTTTTTAAAAAGATTTTGTTAAAAGTTTCCTGCCTAGGCAGGGGATTGGACTAGAAGACCGCCAAGGTCCCTTCCAACTCTGTTATTCTATTTTAAATGTCAAATGGTAAACTTATTCCAAATTTTCCTCAAGTGAATGTAGATTTGTACAGTTAAATCTATATTTATGGATTGTACAAAAACCTAAAGTGAAGTGAATCAGGATAATGTGTTCATTGTAGTTTCATCACATTTGTAAACAGCAATGGATCATGCCCAGTATTTCCTAGTTGAACCACAGACAAATACAATGATCTAATACATATCGATTTTACAGAAGACAATGTTGAAAAAGCACTACACAATCTAAAACTATGTCTATCTATTGGACCAGACAGAATATGTGCCTACTTCTTAAAAAAGCTACCCACTGCCATAGCAGAACCTCTAAGCATAATCTTCGAAAAATCTTTCAGGACCAGCTCCTTGCCAAAACTATGGTCACAAGCCACAGTCATCCCCATCTTCAAAAAGGGAGACCCCAGCCTAATTGAAAATTACAGACCAATCTCTTTATGCTGAGCCACCTGTAAAGTCATGGAGTCAATTATTAACCAATCCATTATCCTCCACTTAGAGACAAACAACCTACTCTCTGATGAACAATTTGGTTTTAGGAAAAAACTACCCTGTAATCTGCAACTCTTACACTGCAAAAACATATGGACTACACAACTCGATCAAGGCAAAGCAATAGACACAATCTACATAGACTTCTGTAAAGCCTTTGATTCAGTGGTACACGACAAACTACTCCTAAAACTAAAATCTCTGGACACCTGCATAACTGGACAGAAGCATTCCTGTCAAACAGACAACAAATGGTCAAAATTGGGAGTGTCCTATCAAATTCTGTACCTGTCAATAGTGGTGTCCCCCAAGGCAGTGTTCTGGGACCAACTCTCTTCATACACTACATAAACGACCTCTGTGATCATATTAAGAACAACTGCGTTCTCTTTGGTGACGATGTAAAGCTATTCAACACCACAGACAATACTGCTACCCTTCAAAAAGACCTTGACTGTGTATCAGAATGGTCAAACAAATGGCAACTTCAAATCTCAACAAATAAATGCTCTGTCTTACATATTGGCAAAAATAAATAAATCAGAAAATAAAATACAGGCTTTATAGTCAAGACCTTGTTGATGATCCAAACTCTGTCAAGGATCTTGGAGTACTCATCTCTAATGATCTAAGTGCTAGAACCCACTGTAACTACATAGCCAAAAAGGCATTAAGAGTTGTTAACCTAATCTTACATAGCTTTTTCTCTGGTAATATTACACTACTAACTAGAGTATACAAAACATTTGCTAGACCAATACTGGAATACAGCTCATCAGTCTAGAACCCACATTACGTATTAACACAGTTGAGAAATTCCAGAAATATTTCACAAGAAGAGTTCTCCACTCCTCTACTTGTTGCAGAATACCTTATGCCACAAGACTTGGAAATTCTAGACACAGAAAACCTAGAACTACACCGCCTTCGGTCCAATCTAAGTATAGCCTATAAAATCATACATTGCAGTGTCCTACCTGTCAATGAATACTTCAGCTTCAACCATAACAATACACGAGCAAACAATAGATACAAATTCAAGGTTAATCGCACCAAAGTTGATTGCAGGAAATATGACTTCAGCAACAGAGTGGTCAATGTCTGGAATACTCTACCTGACTCTGTGGTTTCTTCCCCAAACCCCAAAAACTTTAACCTTAGACTTTCTACTATTGACCTCACCCCTTTCCTAAGAGGTCTGTAGGGGGCATGCATAAGCACACCAACATGCCTACCATCCCTGTCCTGTTGTTTCTTTTGTTTTTTTTATATGTATCCATGTATTCATAACTATGTTTTTACTTATACCTATTATCTTGTAAGCAATTGACAAACCAAATAAAATAAAATAAAAATAAAAACATTTTTCCAAGGAATTTCGGGTGACATATATAATCTTTCCAAATATATGATCATAATAACCCTGCAAATTTGACTAGGAATTGAATTACTGAGTAGGAGTTGCATAAATTCCCAATGTGAATAGTGATCTGCTGGTGCAGATTATTATCTTAAACTATTTTACCATCCTATTCCACCTAATTTACTTTTAGCCAAGGGGAGGGAAAGTCAGATATATACATACATCTTTTACAAGCTGAAATTGACCACAAACAGCTTGTTTTGATGTGTTTCAATGTGTAAAATTAGTATGTTAAGAATCTGGCTTAAATTGTCTCATAATGAAGTCTAGTGAATGTATCATAGCGTTATAATTGGCTAATGAAATAATATTTCCACAATAATTAGTACAGTAAATATTGATTCCGTTATGAGTTGATGTGCAGAAGTTGACACAAATATTTACTAATTAAATTCCTATGCAACCCACATTTACAATATGCATATGAATTGGAAGGACAGTTATTTCCCATTACATGTAAGACAGTTGCACATTATTTTAGAATCATGGAATTGGACAACATGAAGATATGCTGTAGAAGTCCAAAAGTAGGACTAAACAGTTAGTCAAACTAAAACATTTATTTTTTCCTTACTGAGCTAGGATTTAGACTTCTATATTGTACCAAGGTTCCAACTTAAGATATATTGGATAATCAACAGTCGTGCTAGTTTGAAATTCTTGGACATGCACCTCAGTGGTGGGATTCAAATTTTTTTACTACCAGTTCTATGGCTTGGTGGGCATGGCATTGCTTAATGGGCGTGGCTTGGTGGGCGTGGCAGGGGAAGGATACTGTAAAATCTCCATTCCCACCCTGCTCCAGGGGAAGGATACTGCAAAATCCCATTCAGGGGTATTTTAGAAGACACTATTGTTGTGTATGTAATATAACTAAATAAAGTATGAGCTTGGAGTCAAGTGCAGGGTTCTGGCCCTGCACTTCTAATTGGCTGTTAAGCGGCCGGACCGGATTGGCCCGTTCTGGGGAATCCGATTGGCCCTTAACAGAAATGTCTTATTGGTTCAAGAGCTAACGTTCCTAGCTCGTTATTGGGTAATCGTTACCAGGTTTGCCTATATAAGGCAGGTTCTACTACTGTTCAATTGAGCAAGTTATAATGTAAATAAAGAGCTGAAGTTCACCGTTCAGAAACTGGTCTCCATTCTTTCTCGCCCATGCTCAAAACTTGACAATTATATATGTGAGGCTTTGTTATTAAACTGGGAGAAGACTAAAAAGCAGTGCTATTTTAAAATTCCAGTCTGGTTATCGACTGTTGGAGCATATTCTTATCCAATAACATATAAAAAGGAATAACCAGTTAGATATGGTGAAATATTGAATGAAAAGAGTGAACTTAAATCTATGCAAGAACTAGAAGAACAAGGTATAAAGATGGACTGATTTTCACATGTGCAAATATGCTCTAGATATGATAAAGATTTTAAAACAGAAATTTTTTATGATAAACTGACTGACTTAGATAAGATTTTGACAGGTACTGATGAAAAGGTGATTAAAAAACTATATGGACATTTATTAGAAATTAAGCTAGCAGAAGAACAAGTTAAAGAAACAATTATTCTTGGGTGGAAAATTTTGGATATGGGATTGATTTAGAGAAATGGCAAAAATTGTGGTCTCAAAATTATAAAATGACAATGTCAACAGCATATAAAGAAAATTTGTATAAGATGTTTTACAGGTGGCACTTACCTCCAACAAGAATAGCAAGAATGTTTAAGAACAAATCTGAAAAATGTTGGAAATATCATCAGACACCGGGGTCATAATACCATATATGGTGGACGTGCACAGAAGCTAGGAGATATTGGACTAGAATCCACACATGGTTGGAAAAAATGACAAAGAAACACGTAGACTTGAAACCAGAGATATTTTTATTGGGAATTTTACCTGAAATATACAATAGGGAATTGAAATATTTGATTGTAAATGTATTAACAGCAGCTAGGATTGTATTTGCTAAAAATTGGAAAAATCAGAAAATACCTATGCAGGAGGAAGTTATTAAGAAAATAATGGAATGTGCTGAAATGAATAAATTGACTTTTGAAATTAGAGAACAAGAAGATAAACAATTTTATAAGATTTGGGATCTATTTTATCAATGGTTAGAAAATAAAATAAGGTAATGAAATAGGTAGAATTTTACAATATAAGGAGAATAGGATTATTTAGAATATAATATAGAGATGTATTATTATTCAATGGATTTAGGATGATAATATGAATTGTTATAATATAAACCAATTTAAAAATATGAAACATCTCGCATAACATGAAGGAGCAATAGTATAGTCAAATGAATGATTAACAATGATAATAATGTATTCAGAAATATTTGATTGATAATATGAGAATATATACAAATAATTGTAAGTGAGGACTATGGAGAGGAAGCACAAAATTAACCAACCTACACACTGTATGTACGTAATTGGAAGATGGCTTTATGTTTTTATGTTTTGTTTGTGTATGTTTGTCTAAAAATAAAAAAAAATAAAAAAAACATTTATTTTTTTCCTTTCTGAGCTAGGGTTCAGACTTCTATATTGTACCAAGGTCCCAACTGATATTCTTAAGTTATATTGGATAATCAACAATCGTGCTGGTTTGAAATTCTTGGACATGCACTTCAGTGGTGGGATTCAAAAGTTTTTACTACTGGTTCTGTGGGTGTGGCTTGGTGGGCATGGCATTGCTTAATGGGCGTGGTTTGGTGGGCATGGCAGGGGAAGGATACTGCAAAATCCCATTCCCTCCCCATCCCACTAACCTGCTTTCCAGCTCCGTTCTCCTGTGTGGGGCAACAAAAGAAGACCAGGCGATCAGCTGGAACTTGGGAGACAGATGGGGGCAGGGCCAGTCAGAGTTGGTATTTGCCAGTTCTCTGAACTACTCAAAATTTCCACTACTGGTTCTCCAGAACTTGTCAGAACCTGTGAATACCACCTCTGGTTCAGACTTCTATATTGTACCACTGTCCAAACTGATACTCTCAAGATATGTTAGATAATCAACAGTCGTGCTAGTTGGAAATTCTTGGACATGCATTTAAGAAGAGGAAACTAGAATTATATCATGATTCAAATCAATGGCTGATTCTTTAAATAGCAATTGGAGCAGAAAAGTCATCTATCAAATTCATCAGATATACATGCAACATTGCATCTGACTCAGTTTTCATTTCTAATTCTCTTGACAGTAGCCATTCTATAGAAACTTTGGGCCCAGTCCTACTGGAAAATGTCCAGGTGTTTTTGGTAAAATACACTGAAGCTATGACAGAACCAAACATACACAAACAAAATGCATTAAAAGGGGTACATAATTGGAATTGATGTGTTGATTTTCCCCCACAATGAGCACTCAAATACCTATGTAGTGAGATTCATGAACTCCATTATACATACATACATACATATATACATACAAACATACATACATACATACACACACACACACACATATATATATATATATATATATATATATATATATATATATATATATATATATATATATATATATATATATATATATATATATATATCATAGGAACTGTTTCCCTTTCAAACAATATAATTATAAACAAATAGACAAGAGAATATCCTCATTAGGTTATTTCAATTTCTTCTCACATCAGTCAGTCTTATTTGGATCTGAAGTTATTTATATATACTAATGAAAAGTGAAGATACACTATGTAGCCTGTTTTATTTCCAAACTGTTATTTTATAGGATGAATTAAAGCAGAGTTTTAGCTTTCCATAATACTTAACTTCAGTTTTGGTTAGTTTAGTGTATGATATTGTAGCCTTCAGTCAGTTCTACTGATTTGGATAGTTGTTACCGATCACTTCTGATGTTATAGAATACTTATTTCCTATGGAAGTCATTTCACTACTTAATTAACCATGCAATACAGTGGCCTATTTTGGTTGCATCATATTGCACCCATTTCTTTTTCTTTTTTAATTTCGGGAATTTCAGCTGAGCTTTCTTCTGAAAATTGAGTACTTTCTTCTTTAAAATATATTGGGAGACAGTGTTATGAATGTTGTAGTTAAAAGATGTGGTTTGACTAAGAAACCAGATAATTTTATGTGAAAAGTAACATTGGCTTAAAATTCCCAGAAACACAGTGTGGTAAATTCAAACTATAAAGATTATCTGAATCTATTAGGAAGTCACACTGAGTCCAATTTGATTTACTCACACCCAAGTTTGTATATATTATCATTTTATGTGCCATGTATATGAGTTCTCATTTGCTTATTCAGCACTTAATAATTCATAGATGCACGTGTTAACTTGAATTATTGTGCTTAATGTATTGTGAACATGAAATTATTATCTGTGATATGTCATTAACATGTGCAAATGATGAATTAATGATGCAGTTCTCAGGTAAATGAGTATGTAGGTATGAATTACTTTTAAAACTGAATAACTTAGCTGGAATATTAAAAGCAATGGAAAAATATGATAACCCACAAGTTCTGTAAAGCATGGCCCAAACTAAAGTGCTGCCTATCCATTTTTGAATTGGCAGGGGGAAAAAAATCATAAAATTAGTTATCTTCATTGATGAATCCTGTCCTGCATCTATTGCTTTTCCTCTGGCCTGCGATCAAATAGTGAGGTCCTGATGTTCCATGTGTGTCCATAACCTGTGTTAGCTAATTCATTAAATCTTCTAATTTGGCTGCCCTTCCGTTTTCCAAATATCAGTGCTGTGTTCAAACACTAGCAGCAGTCCTCCCTCCGGTCCGCCGCCAATGCAGGAGCGCCAATCGCTCCCATTGGTTGATGCCGTTTGACAGCCGGCTATAAAAGGGAGCTGTCAAACGGCATCAACTGTCGCCACCAGCTGGCTGTCAGATAGCCTCAGCAGCCGCGGCAACCCTTTATTCGCAAGAATAAAGTTGTTAGCCTTTAGCCTGGCTCCATCTCTCTTTGTAACCGCCGCTCCACAACACTGGCGACGAGGATGGGATACAGCTAAGATGACCAGGCAGGAAATCGAGCTGAAGTCACAACAAGAAAGAGCCGAAGCCGCTACGAGCTGATCGAGTCACCGCCACTGGTGCTCTCCAAAGAGCGCAAAATTTAAAAGCCCTCTCAGCTGAGGAGCCGAACGCCGCTGACAGGCGCAGCCAGAAACACTTTTCTAAAAGCGAAAACTCTATTTTTCCTCAGCTGAGGAAACCAATGCTGCCACTCTAATGGCCTCTAATCCAACATTCCCGCACTTCCAACTGGGGGCAGAAACATGGGAATCATACATGAATAGGTTTGAATGCTTTTTAAATGCCATTGATCTAACTGAAGCCACGGATCTAAGGAAAAGCGCCTATTTTTTAAGTTTCTGTGGGGCCACAGTTTTTGACACAGCCTCTGCGCTAGTGTCCCCACGTTCTATAAAGGCTATTCCCTGGGATGAGTTGAGAGAAATCTTGTCAAATCACTACTCCCCCAGACCCTCTAAGATAGCCAGGAGATTGGCTTTTAGAAGAAGAACTCAGGCTGAAGGGGAGACTGTGAGTCAGTACATGGCAGCATTGAGATCGGCTGCCATACATTGCGGTTTTAGGGACTACCTTGAGGACATGCTGCTCGATCAAATTGTGGGAGGAGTAAGGGACCTAAAGCTGCAAAGGTGGTTACTGGCTAAAAAAGACTTAACCCTAACCTCAGCTATTGAGGAAGCTCAGGCTGCTGAATTGTCAGAATTATCAGCAGCTGAAATTCAGGGGAACACCCCTAAGCAAGGGCAGGCTACAGTCCACTATGATGAGGTCTCCCAAGAAGTGGAAGAAGAACCTCTGGACCATTTCCTACAAATTAGCGCATACCCAGTACCTGTAATCAAACACCTGCTCCACTCTTTTGAGCCAGGCATAATTTTTGCAAAGTTAGACATGTCCCAGGCATACCAGCAATTTCCCATTGACTAACACACTGCTGACCTACAAACTATAGTTACTCACAGGGACGCATTTAGATGTAAATGTTTGCAATTTGGAGTTAGCGTAGCCCCTGGCATTTTCCAATCACTCATGGAAAGAATCCTCCAGGGCCTACCTGAGGTGGTTCCATACTTCGATGACATTTTAGTTTCTGCCACCAACAAAACACAACTTTTACTCAGAGTGAGATCTGTCCTTGACAGGTTTAGGCAAAACAGGCTAAAATTGAAAAAAGACAAATGCACCATTGCCACCAAACAGTAATTTTGGTGGGTTATCGAATTGATTTCCTGGGTTATCGAATTGATGCATCTGGAATTCACCCCATAGAGAGTAAGGTTAGGGCTATTCACGAGGCACCCACTCCCTCTAACAAAACTGAATTGCAGGCCTTTTTGGGATTCCTTAATTTTTATGCTTCCTTTTTGCCTCACAAAGCCTCTGTAGCTGAACCCCTACATAGGCTCCTAGATAAGAAAGCCCCATGGCAATGGGGACAAAGGGAAGCCCACGCCTTCCAAGCAATGAAGTCTCTCTTTAGTTCAGTTTAACCCAAACCTGCCCCTAGTGTTAGCCTCTGATGCCTCACCCTTTGGTATAGGAGCTGTATTAAGCCATAGGCTCTCAAATGGATCAGAGGCACCCATTGCCTATTTTTCAAGAACTTTCTCCGCTGCAGAGAGTAACTATAGTCAGATCGATAAGGAGGCCTTAGCAGCTGTAGCCACTGTAAAAAAATTCCGTGAGTTCCTTTATGGCCATAGTTTTGAACTTGTAACAGATCACAAACCTCTATTAGGACTGCTAGCTGGGGATAAGCAAACCCCACAGGTGTTATCCCCGAGAATGACCAGATGGACTCTATTTCTGGCCGCTTACTCTTACACACTGGTACATCACCCGGGGAAGACCCTGTGCCATGCTGATGCCCTCAGCAGATGCCCCCTGCCATCACCAGTCGAGGACCCAGCTCCCATCCACACAATCTTTGACTGCAATGAACTTAACTTACCAGTCTCAGCTGGGGATATTGCTGCACACTCCAAGAAGGACCATGTTATTTCCCAAGTCCTGGACTGGGTAGGGAGGGGGTGGCCTGACATTCAGTTCACCCCTGAATTCATGCCATTTAAGACCCGCAGGCAGGAGCTTTTTTCACTACAGGGCTGTCTGTTATGGGAGACAAGGGTGGTCATACCACCCACCTTGCAAGAACCAGTTTTAAGGGCACTGCATGAGGGTCACCCTGGCATCGTAAGGATGAAGGCCTTGGCCCGCAGCTACGTCTGGTGGCCAGGATTAGATGCCCAGATCGCCAACTGGGTTAACATGTGCCAGCCCTGCCAGGCAACAAGAGCAGCCCCACCAGCAGCTGCCCCAACCAAGTGGGAAGATTCGGGGGCCCCTTGGGCCAGGCTGCATGTAGACCTGGCTGGTCCCATACAAGGGAGGACATTCCTGGTGATTGTAGATTCGTTCTCCAAATGGACTGAAGTAGCCTTGTTACCCTCCACCACAACGCTGGCTGTCACAAGGGCCTTGACCAGACTGTTTGCTACTCATGGACTTCCTGACACATTAGTTTCAGATAATGGCCCCCAATTCAGTTCTAACGAGTTTGCCATCTTCACAGCTAAACTGGGCATCAGACACGCTCTCACAGCTCCCTTTCACCCAGCAAGTAATGGGATGGCAGAAAGGGCTGTCAGGTCTGCCAAGGAAGTTCTGGCCAAGCTGGGCCAGGCAGACTGGCACGCTAAACTGTCAACTTACCTACTCACACAACATGCCACCCCGTGCCCTTCCACCAACAAGTCCCCTGCTGAACTGTTAATGGGCAGGCGCCTCAGGACCACCCTGGACAGGTTGCACCCCCACTATTGCTCCCAGCATGCCACTAACCTCTGACAGCCATGCCAGGGAATTCGCCCTGCAAGACCAGGTGTACGCCAGGAACTATGCGGGGCACCCCTTATGGCTGCCAGGGCAGATAGTCTTTGTTGCAGGACTCAGATCATATAGAGTCCTTCTGGAAGATGGCCGGATTTGGAGAAGGCACGTAGACCAGCTGAGGAGGCGTTGGAACAAGACTGCCACCGAAATCCTGGTCTACCCGCTGCCAGACGACCCGGTCTACTCACCGCCAGCCAACCTGCCGAAGGACCTGGTCTACCTGCCGCCCGACAATGCAACCAGCCGACCGCCGTGGGAAGACTCACCCAAGCAGTCGCCAGAAAGCAGTCCAGGGATGGCCAGCGACCCTCTGCAAGTTTCAGTCACCGCCCGGGAGGAACAAGACGCACCAGCCGCCGACAAACCTCAGGAACTTCGAAGATCGGGCCGTGAGCGAAAGCGGCCATCATGGCTACAGGACTATGCATGCTGGTGGCCAGGAGGAAGGAGTGCTGTGTTCAAAGACTAGCAGCAGTCCTCCCTCCGGTCCGCCGCTAACGTGGGAGCACCGATCTCTCCCATTGGTTGATGCCGTTTGACAGCCGGCTATAAAAGGGAGCTGTCAAACGGCATCAGCTGTCACTGCCAGCTGGCTGTCAGATAGCCTCAGCAGCCGCGGCGACCCTTTATTCGCAAGAATAAAGTTGTTAGCCTTTAGCCTGGCTCCGTCTCCCTTTGTAACCGCCGCTCCACAACAATCAGCAGTCAGTAGTAAGCCATCTGCCAATGAGAAGTGTGATTCAGGGAAGACTTAAGGAAGGATGAGTTTTGACATGTTGCTTATCCAGCTCTCTTGCTTTACTCCCTATATCAAAGTAGGACAATCAACTTGTCAAAACATGACAAGTCCACAGGTTCACTGCACAGATTTTCAGTCATCTTCTTTTAAGTATGGATTTAGTACTCTTACAAATCTCCACACACTGTGCTAAACTTTGTTGAGCTTTAATAGCTCCTCCACTGAGCTCATGTTTCATAGGCCGGGCAAGCTAGTGGTTCCTGAAAGGGCTTGTTTTTAACCATATTCACCTTGCCACAGCACCTTTGGATGCCCCTAAACACAGCTGGCATCTGTGACAACTTCTTTCCATCAAAAAGAGTAACAGCAGAAGAATGCGCTGGGCCCGTGAGAAGGGAAGTAGCTACATCAGTCCAAACTCGATAAAAGCTGCTGGGCCGTTCCTGTGCCACAAGCCACAGGAACGGGCTCTCCATAAATTATTTTGTGAAATGAATGAGATTTTACACACCTTGAAACTCAAGAAAGGTACTACTCTAATCCCAGAAGAGCTAAAGATGATTTAAACTTCCCTCACTCATGGGTTGATGACAAGATGAAGGGGAAGCTATAAAATCACAAATGAATCACAAGATTGTCAAGTCATATTTGTACTGTGGTTATATGCAAGTGGGAACACAGACTACCTAATGCATTTTCAGCACTGAGAATAGTCACCAGAAAGGGAAAGAATGGCTGAAACACCCATGAATGAATGAATGACTGAATGACTGAAGGAAGGAAGGAAGGAAGGAAGGAAGGAAGGAAGGAAGGAAGGAAGGAAGGAAGGAAGGAAGGAATAATTTTTATTCATTTAATTTATTGCTGCCAGAGTCACTTACTGAGATGGGTATTCATATACATTGAATGAAGGAATAATTTTTATTCCTTCATTCAGTGTATATGACTACCCATCTCAGTAAGTGACTCTGGCAGCAATAAATTAAAAACAAATAATACAAAAATTAAAACACACTGCAGCCAAGGAGGATGTCACAGTCAGTGGTTGTTACTACCACCAAAAGACAGGTTTACACATTCAAGGCTCTAGGCCTAGGCCCAGAACCAAATGACAGAACTGACAGAGTAAAAGGCAAATATGTAAATATATGAACTATTGTCTTGTGTACCCTTTATGACAAGTATAGTGCGGGATTCTGCTCTAGAAAGTAAAGATAAGAGAGCAAGGAAGGTTAAAAAAAGAAAACAAGGAAGAGCTCTTTGTTAATAGATTGTACAAATCTTAAAATAATTCATACTAGTAGGTAGAAGAAGGCAATAGGTGGGGAAAAAAGGGTTCCTTGCCAATTTCAAAGAAGTACAAAAAAAGAATTGGTGATTACAGAGGATCAATCAGAACAGCAATAGCACTTAAACTTATGTACAGATTCACAGTGCTTTTACAGTCCTCTCTAAGCGGTTTACAGAGTCAGCATATTTTCCCCAACAATCTGGGTCCTCATTTTACCCACCTTGGAAGGATGGAAGGCTGAATCAACCTTGCACTTGGTAAGATTTGATCTGCCAAATTGTAGGCAATTGGCAGTCAGCAGAAGTAGCCTGCAGTACTGCACTCTAACCACTCCGTCACCATTGCTCTTAAATAAATAAAATTGGCTCCAATCTACAATCTAAGGGAAAATTAGTAAAAAAAATTTTTTTACAGATGACATATCACACTGTCCATGATTGTCAAGATAAATAAGGCATTTTACAATAATGTTTCAAAATGGCATAATAATAAAGGACCGTTTTTCCACCAATCATGCCAAAAAAATTCACGGCTATTGGGAATAAGTATTGCATATCCATTTTTTAAAATAAAATCTGAAAATTAAAATTTGAACTGAAACCACAGATATGTCTATTTAGTATAATTCCAGAAAGCAAATGGATTGCCACTTTATAAAGCCTTAGTAAGACCACACCTAGAGTATTGCATCCAATTTTGGTCACCACATTATAAAAAAGATGTTGAGACACTAGAAAAAGTACAGAGAAAAGCAACCAGGATGATTAGGGAACTGGAGACTAAAACATATGAAGAACAGTTACATGAACTGGGTTTGGCTAGTTTAGTGAAAAGAAGGACCAAGGGAGACATGATAGCAGTCTTCCAATATTTTAGGGGGTGCTACAGAGAGGAGTGGGGTCAAGCTATTTTCCAAGGCACCTGAAGGCCAGACAAGGAATAATGGATGGAAACTGAACAAGGAGAGATTCAACCTGGAAATAAGGAGAAACTTTCTAACTGTGAGAACAACCAATAAATGGAACAGCTTGCCCTCAGAAGTTGTGGGAGCACCAGCACTTGAGACTTTCAAGAAGAAATTGGACTGACATTTGTCAGAAATGGTGTAGGGTCTCCCGCTTAGGTGTGTGTGGGGGGGGTCGGACTAAATAACCTATAAGGTCTCTTCCAACTCTGATTATCTGTTGTCTGGAAATAAATCATGATTGACTAAGATGCAAGTTGAAGCATCCAGAATCGAAATTGGAGAATATGCTGCAATGGCAAAACTGATAACATATAACTACAATAGAAGTTGAACCAAATTCAGGAGGAAATGGTCGCCTCATTTACATATGCAGGTAGTCCTCAATTTACAAAAGTAGATTTAGTGACTGAAGTTACAATTGCACTGAAAAAAGTGACTTATGACTGTTTTTCACACTTATGACCATTGTACCATCCCCATAGTCACGTGATAAAAATGCAGACACTTGGCAACTGATTCATACTTATGACAGTTGCATTGTCCCTGAGTCATATGATCCCCTTTTGTGACCTTCTGACAAACAAAGTCAACGGGGAAGCCAGATTCAGTTAACAACTATGTTACTAACTTAATGACTGCAGTTATTCACTTAACAATTGTGGCAAGAAAGGTTGTAAAAATGGGGCTGAACTCATTTAACAAAAATGAGCCACATAAATTTTGGACTTAATTGTGGTTGTAAGTCAAGGACTACCTATGTTACACAACTAGGCAAATTTAGGCATCTGAAATATGTTTTTTGGACTTGAATAGAAACTAGCAACAGTTACCAACATTTGATGCAAAGTTTAAATATTTAAACTGTGACCAGAGGATATAAAATTACCAGGAAGTTATTTATTTTTTCTTTTCCTTTGTTATTTTTTTAAATCTAAATGTAGTAATATTTTTGCTTTATCTAGCTTTTTTTCTAGTTTCTTTGTATGCTAATATGTAAATAATAAAACATGGATTATTAAAAAAAGAAACACAATTTTTCAAGACAACCAAAAAAAATGAAAGTATCCCTTTGCTTTCACCTGCGATTTGACAATCAGCTGTTTCCCACTGTCGGGCTCCAGAGCAGGTCAGAAAGAATTCAGAGCCTGACACATTGGCAGGGCACATGAAGGGATGAATCAGCAGCCACAGCATGCTACAGCTGCCCAGAATCTCTGGATGCCTTCCATTTTATTCCGGAGCCAAGGGCAAGCTACATCTGCCCAGGAGATCTGGAAGTGGACGATCCTGACTCTTCATTGTGACAGAGATGCTGTGGAGTGGCTGGGAGGCTGTGAAAACCAATTCGATGCAGCACGCATCCTAGCTGTACTGCATGGGGCTGCGCTTGTGTGACTGTGGCTGTTTGCAACATTTGGGAGCACAGGGGTGGGATAAACTGTGGAATAGGTTAGGGGGATTGGATAGCATAGTGGTGCATGATTAAGGGATAGATAGGAGAAGCAGGATGGCAGGAGGATATTAGGAGGGGGCGGTATTAGGAGGGGGCGGATGTTGGTTAACCCGGGGTTGTTTTCGAAGTGCTGAGAGGCGTTAGCTCTCAGTGCTGGCTCTTCACAGGTTTCCTGTTCTTGCTGCTGTTAATCCTGATTACTCAAATTAAAGCTGAAACGTGACTATATCAAAGAGTGAGTACTGTCTGCTTTGTGAATAACAGCTCAGGAGTTCAGAGGCAGCTGAGACCCATGGGCCAACAATCAGCTGTTCCTCTGCAAGCCGACAATCAGCTGGGTAAAATTTGTGCCTTCACTAGCCAACCGGTAGCCCCGTGGATGGGCGTCCATGCGATATAGAATGCAGGTGTGTGTCTGGTTGGTGACTCCTCCCAGTCAGTGACTCCTCCCTGTCAGGAAAGCAGTCTGGTGTGGCCACTTTCCTTCCTTCTTTCTTGTGTACAGGGGGTAGGTGGTAAATGCATTATAATATGGATACGTTTATACCCTGCTTTTCTATCCATGTGACATTCAATAAAACTGATAATAAAATCTCATTTAAAGTTAAATCTATAAACATTACAAGATTATATTGAAAAATGCTGATTGAAGAGGAAGAATGAGACCTAAGTTAAAGTATATCAAATCATAGATTGCAATGTCCTACCTGTCAATGAATACTTCAGCTTCAACCATAACAATACAAGAGCAAACAATAGATACAAACTCAAGGTTAATCGCACCAAACTTGATTGCAGGAAACACGACTTCAGCAACAGAGTGGTCAATGTCTGGAATACTCTAACTGATTCTGTGGTTTCTTCCCCAAACCCCAAAAACTTTAACCTTAGACTGTCTACTATTGACCTCACCCCTTTCCTAAGTGGTCTGTAGAGGGCATGCATAATAGGTCCCTGTCCTATTGTTTCTTTTATTATTCTTATATGTATCCAAGTATTCATAACCATGTTTTTACTTATACCTATTATCTTGTAAGCAATTGACAAACCAAATAAAATAAAAAAAAATAAAGCCATGCCCAAGGGAGTGGCTTTTGTAAATTTAGGAACAACATAAGATAGTTATAACCATTCAGAAAGATATTATTATCATCCTTCTACATCTCTTAGTCACCTTTCAAAAGAGTTTTCTTCAAGTGAAAAAAAACACACTAACAAACATGACTGTTTACTTTTATACAGAGCTGGAACCTTTAATAATTGTTGAGATTAATGGAGTAAAAGTTTGGGATCATTTACAAAAATGGCTTGAATTAATTAAAACAGTAGGGTATTTTTATTGCTTTGAAAACCTCAGGTGGCGAACATATATTTCAGGCTCATAAATAACTGTCTTAAGCTGGGCCTTTATTTAAGAATCCATAGGACACAGTGAGCAGCAAAAGCAGGCCATTTTGGGGGGCATTTCAGTGCATAGTCATGAAATATTCCACAGATTATATATAATGAACTGTGGCTTCTTCAAGGATACCATGAAAGTGTTTAAAACCCCATCATCTTGCTAAGCAGTCATAGCCATCAACAAAGAAAAGGTTGTTAGTCAGTCTTCAGACTGAGCATGTAAAACATAGTGGTTTAATACACATCTAAATGAATGGAGGGGGGCTAGAGGAACTGTTATGAACTAATAAAATGCTTAAATAAAGTTTTATCAAACCTTTAGAAAATAGCAGGGTTCTAGTCCTGCACTTCTGATTGGCCGATAATAGCGATATCGGATTGGTCCATTCAGGAGAATCTGATTGGCTGTTAACGGGCCACTCTCATTGGTTCAAGTAACACTCCACATTTCTTATTGGTTACTAGATCAGCAGCTTGCCTATAAAAGAGCTGCTGCTGCCCTAGGGTTTTGCTCTGTTCATAATAATTAATATAGAGTTGAAGTTAACTGTTCACCATCTCGTCTCCGTTCCTTGCGCCCATGTGCAGAACTTAACACTGGTGACGAGGGTGGGATGCGGAGACGTCAGAGCTGACTGAACACTATAGAGCACTAAACAGAGTACGTGGCTGAAGGCACATCAACGGCGGAAACCATGACTGGCGGCGCCATACCACCCGCTCCATTCGACCCGGCACAAGAAGACTGGGACTCATACATGGACCGGTTCCAGATGTTTCTGGAGACCAACAACTTGAAGGATGCCACTACTGGAAAAAAGCGAGTGGTATTCTTGACTCACTGCGGACCTGCCGTTTTTAAGATGGCTAAGGCACTGGCGAAACTGGCTGAGGTGAAATCATGGACTGGGACATCCTCGAGCCCCACCTACGGGCCCACTGTGCACCTATCTTGCCAACGCTTGTCCGAAAACATGAATTTTACCAGAGAGACCAGCGGAAAGGAGAAAGTGTTGCAGATTTCATTGTGGATCTCCGGAACCTGGGAGGCCTCTGCGGGTTTGCTGACCTCGAAGAAGCTCTAAGAGACTGAATAGTTCTGGGACTAGATGCACCACACATGCAAAGTAAGCTGATGGCGAAAGGTGACATCAGCCTTGCAGATACCATCGCTGACGCTACTGCAGCAGAAGCAACCAGGAAGTCAGCTGCCCAAATGCTCCGCACCAACGCCCTGCTCCGCCAACTCGCCGGCGAAACCTCACCTTAACTTGAGGGACATGCAATGGCAACCCACCACGAGGACCTCGAATCGTCATCAGAAAGTGATGAGGAAGAGGTCAACTGGCTCCAGTCTGAACGAGACCAATGCCACCAGAGACTGCACTATCAATGCGCAGGTTCTGGGCCAAACCACCCACGATCAGACTGCAAATTCCTCGACGCGCTCTGCCATGTTTGTGGGAAAAGAGGTCACATCGGAAAGGTCTGTAGAAGCAAGCAAGGATCCAGCCCGCTTAAGAGGGGGACCAACTACCGCCAAACCACAGGAAGTCGTCCTGTGAATCGGGAACATTTGAACCACCAATGGAACAACCACTCCTACAGAAATAAACCACTAGCCCATTCAACGAAACGAGAAGAGGAACACCAAACCATTACGATTGGTCACGCCTCATCATTAGATGCAAAGAAGATCCGAGTGAAGGTCGCCATTGAAAACCAGCCCTGTGTGATGGAAGTCGATTCAGGATCATCCCTCTCGATGGTTTCCTGGAAGACCCTTAAACAATTAATCCCTGCCATCCGGCAGCAAGACCTCAGAATCCAAAGAATCATACTCAAGGACTATCAGGGAAACCGAATTCTGGTCATTGGATCCAGCCTAGTCCAGATCTCATTCAAAAATCATACTGCATCTTTACCATTGACTGTCATCGACCGTGATTGGCCTAGCTTGTTAGGCCTTCAATGGTTCGCTCCAATTGGAATTGAGGTAGCTGGCATTCACCAAACCAGCAGCGACGACTGGGAGGAGGCCCTCGTCCAGGAATTCCAGGATGTCTTTGCAGACAAACTAGGTGAGTACAATGGGACCCCGATATCATTTAACCTTAACCCTGAAGTAGCCTCCATCCGTCTTAAGCCTCGTCAAGTACCTTTTGCCCTTAAACCAAAGATTGACGAGCAGCTTGATAAATTAATAGCCCAGGGTGTTTTAGAACCAACAGACCACGCTCGTTGGGAAACCCCAATCGTAACACCCATCAAAACGGATGGATCTTTAAGGATTTGTGGGGACTACCGTGCCACCCTGAATCACGCCCTTCAACAGAACGCTTACCCTGTGCCGGTGGTACAACACCTCCTCCATTCCCTGGGGGGCGGAAAAGTCTTCACTAAATTGGATTTAGCACAGGTGTACCAACAACTGCCTGTAGATAAAAAAACAGCAGAGGCACAAACGATCGTTACACACCGAGGCACTTTTAAGTGCAACCGACTCCAATTCGGAGTTAGCGTAGCCCCAGGGATTTTTCAGAGCTTGATGGAGAGACTATTCCAGGGAATACAAGGGGTCGTACCATACTTTGATGATGTTTTAATTGCTGCCCCGAATAGAGAAATACTAAAGGAGCGTCTTAGACTGGTTCTCCAGAAATTTAAAGACTCTGGCCTTCAGGTTAAAAAAAATAAATGTCAACTGTGTACAGATAAAGTTGAGTTCCTGGGGTACCTAATCGATAAACAAGGCATTCACCCCACCAATAGCAAGTTAAGAGCAATCAAGAATGCCCCAAGACCCAGAAATAAGACTGATCTCCAAGCTTTCCTGGGCCTTATTAATTTTTACAACATCTTCCTGCCCCATAAAACAACTGTAGCCGAGCCCCTACATCTGCTTCTCGACAAAAAAGCAACCTGGGTCTGGGGGCACCGAGAGGAGCACGCGTTCCGACAAGTGAAAAACTTATTAACTTCAGATGCTGTTTTAATGCAGTATAACGAGACTTTGCCTTTAACAATGACATGTGACGTGTCACCATTTGGAGTAGGAGCCATTTTGAGCCATGTGTTACCAAACGGCAGTGAAGCACCTATTGCCTATTTTTCAAGGACTTTATCAAAGGCTGAACTAACTATAGTCAAATCGATAAAGAGGCTCTTGCTGTTGTATCTGCTGTAAAACAGTTTCATGAATATGTATATGGACGAGATTTTACTATTGTTACCAACCACAAACCTTTGCTGGGGATTATAGCGGGAGACAAGCCAACCCCCTATATATTATCACCTAGAATGACTCGCTGGTCGGAGTTTTGGCTGCGTACAATTATAAGCTGCAACACCGCCCAGGGAAAGCCATTCCCCACGCTGACGCGCTGAGCCGTGCACCACTTCTGGAAACCGTCGATGACCCAGCTCCAACCCTTACAATGCTCCAGATTGAAACACTACATTCACTGCCGCTAACAGCTAGAGATATCGCGATTGAAACAAAACACGATCCTATCTTAACGCGAGTTCTTAGCTGGGTCAAATGGGGATGGCCAGTAGATCAAACCCCTGATGACTTCATCCCCTTCAAGAACCCGCAAACAGAACTTTTTTCGCAAAAAGGCTGCATCCTATGGGGGGGATAGAGTCATCGTCCCAGAGCAGTTACAATGAGCGGTATTAAAGACACTGCATGAGGGCCACCCTGGCATCGTGTGTATGAACGCGCTCACACGAAGCTATGTGTGGTGGCCGGGCATCGACAAACAGATCGAAGCCTAGGTAAAGACTTGTTATAAGTGCCAGGAAGTTAGCAATGCCTCACCTAAAGCAACTCCGACAGAATGGGAAACACCCCGGGGACTGTGGTCCCGCATCCATATTGACTTTGTGGGACCTACTAAGGGACACACGTTCCTCCTAACAGTGGATGCCTATTCAAACTGGCTCGAGATCCACAAAATGAAGAGTACCACAACCAAGTCCATCATCCGGAAGTTGAACAAATTATTCGCGATGCATGGACTGCCAGACATTCTGGTCTCCGACAACGGACCCCAGTTTTCCGCTCTCCCTTTTGAACAATATTTAGCGGACCGGGGTATTCGCCATGCGCTAACTTCACCAGTGCACCCTGCAGCTAACGGAAGAGCCGAGCACATGGTACAGTTTGTTAAAAAAAACCTCTACAAAATGGACTATGGGGACATTGAAGATAAGATAAACAGAATACTCCTTCTCCAACACATCACTCCACACAGCGTCACCAACAAGACTCCAGCTGAACTTTTGATGGGACGCAAACTCCGTTTCCACCTCGACCGGCTTCACCCGTCTTACGAGCCAGAGAAACCCTGTGGATCTAGCGGAAAATGCCACAAGTTCAAGATAGGTGACTTAGTTTTCGCCAGAAACCTTTCTGGTGAACCGTTGTGGGGCGAGGCAACTGTAATTCAAGCCACTGGACCCAGGTCGTACTGGGTGAAAACCTGCGATGGAAAAATATGGAAACGCCATATAGATGAGCTTCGCTCAAGGCTACAACCTAGTTTCCGCGACTCCGGTAACTCCCAAACTGAGGGGGGAGGGGATGTCGAAGAAACTGAATTCGAGATGGCAGAAAGCAGGAACAAAAGAAGTGAGCAATCAGGTGCAACGAGTGAAGAAGAATCAGGGAAGGGCGTATCCTCGCCACAGAGGAACACCTCAACAGAGGCAAGCCCGCAAAGGCCAGAGGACAACGACGAGAATATTAGCGGCCCGAGTCTTCCAATGAGGAACCACTGGCACCCGACTTGCCCGAAAACGTCCTGCCAAAACAGGGTTACAGACAAGAACCGGTGAGACAGTGTAAATCCAATAGACAGTCAAAACAACCTTCATACCTCAGAGATTACGTCACTGCACCCCCTAAACGGAACCCAGGGGGAAGGGGTGTTATGAACTAATAAAACGCTTAAATAAAGTTTTATCAAACCTTTAGAAAATAGCAGGGTTCTAGTCCTGCACTTCTGATTGGCCGATAATTGCGATATCGGATTGGTCCGTTCAGGAGAATCTGATTGGCTGTTAACGGGCCACTCTCATTGGTTAAGGGGGTTAACACTCCACGTTTCTTATTGGTTACTAGATCAGCAGCTTGCCTATAAAAGGGCTGCTGCTGCCCTCGGTTTTTGCTCTGTTCATAATGATTAATATAGAGTTGAAGTTCACTGCTCACTGTCTCGTCTCCGTTCCTTGCACTCATGCGCAGAACTTAACAGGAACAAAATCCAATGTTTTCCACAATTTAACAAAAGAGGAAGAAGAAAAACATGCAATTCAATTTAAAGTGGTAAGAGGTTTATTGAATAGTCATAAGACCTTATCAATAACATAACATAAATATATACCAAGACAACATACAGATAAGTTAGATGTAGAAGAATACAGTAATTAAAACATATGTGAAAAACCAGGGAGTCAGAAATCGGATAATAGATCACCCTTGCAGGATACACCAATTTGTTCAATATATTGGGTTCTTAGGACCGCTGCCTTGATTATAAACTTAGCAGTCCTATGAACGATGTGTACATTAGAGGCCCGGGGGAAATATAAGAACCTGTGGTTTGATTCCCAGTGGGCTGTTCTTTCCAGTAGAAATGATAAATATTTATATATATATAAATATATATATTTGACAGTTGAACAAGATGTGGGAAATATCTTCAGTGGCAGATGAACCACATAAGCAGGTTCTCTCATGGTATGGTACCTGGTGGAAGTGCCCATGTCTGGACATGGAATCCAGTAACTCAAATCTGGCTCTGGTATAGGCTCTTCTCTGTAATTGTGGCATACCCATTGAAAGGTATTTTTCAGGTTGGAAGATGTTTTTATTCTTAGCCAACCTTCTTATAGATCCTTTTTTTGCTAATAATTCCATGTCAGTCTGGGCATTAATTGTTAAGTCCTGAGCATGGGTGCAAGGAACGGAGATGAGACATCGAACTGTGATTTCAACTCTTTATTAGTGACTTCAGAACAAAATACTTGGGCAGTGGCAGCTCTTTTATAGAGCTGGCTGCTGTCAAAACAACCAATGATTTGAGTTTACCGCTCTAACAAGCGTCCAATCAGAGGGACCTGCTGTCAACCAATCAGATCGGCCAGAAATGACCAATCACTACTCGCTATTCGCAGGCCAATGAGAAGTGCAGGATTATGAGCCTGCTGTTAAAGTAAAGCTATTAGGGTTGTTACTGACGCATTGGCTTAGTCCATAACACCCCTCCTCCCTAGGTTCCGTCTGAGGGGTGGGGTGACATATTCTCGTAAGTAGGCAGGTCGCTTCACTTGTCTGCTTGATCTGCACTGTTCCACTGGTTTCTGTCCTGGCTCTGGTTCCGGTGGGCTGCTAGCTGAGCTGGGTGGCAAAAACGGTCCCGCTGTTTTGTTGAATGGCTCTGGGCTGTCCTCTCTGCTCTCGCCAATGCTGTCATCTGGGTTCCCTGGATCTGTTTCCATCGGGGTGCTGTCACGTGGCGAGGCAACTTCCCGGCTTGGTCCTCCTTCTGGCGGTGATTATCCCATGGTTGGTTGTGTAGACTGCTGGGTTCCTATTGTTAAGGCATCTGTTATTTCTTTTTTGGCCCCCTCGATGTCCCTTCCCCCCCAGTTTGAGATTCAGGGGATGAGATGGGAGTAAGTGCTAGTCTGGATCAAAGCTGGTCTATGTGGCGCTTCCACATTTTGCCATCTACAGTTTGTAGACGACAAGATCGGGGTTCCGTAAGTTGCGTTATGGTAGCGGGGACCCACAATGGGTCACCTGAGAAGTTTTTCGCAAAAACGGGGTCGCCTTCCTGGAATGATCGACACTTGCTGCTGGATCCCAGGGGTTGTTCCGGTGTGTAAGCAGGGTGGATGCGATCGAGATGTGAACGAAGTTTTCGGCCCATCAGGAGTTTGGCTGGGGTTCTGTTTGTGATGCTGCTTGGAGTAATATGTTGGAGGAGAAGCATCCTGGTTATCTTGTCATCAATGTCACTCTGGTCCATCTTGTGTAAGGTCTTCTTTACAAATTGGACCATTCGCTCAGCCCTACCATTGGCCGCAGGGTGAGCTGGCGATGTTAAGGCATGGCGGATGCCCCAGTCTGCTAGGTACTGTTCGAATGCCAGGGCAGTGAATTGAGGGCCATTATCGGAGACCAGGACATCCGGCAATCCGTGGGTAGTGAATAGCTTATTCAGTTTTTAATGACCGCCTCCGTGTTGGTGCTTTTCATTTTGTGGACCTCGAGCCAGTTAGAATAGGCATCCATGGTTAGAAGGAAAGTGTGTCCTCTTGTGGGTACCACAAAATCGATGTGGATTCGGGACCAGGGACCTCAAGGCGTTTCCCACTGAGTTGGGGGTGTTTTTGGAGGAGCAGAGTGAGTCTCTTGGCACTTGCTGCACGTAGCCACCCAGGTCTCTATCTGCTTGTCTAAACCTGGCCACCATGTGTAACTCCTTGCCAATGCCTTCATTCGCACGATGCCTGGATGTCCATCATGCAACATTTTCAAAACTTTATTTTTTTTTGAAACAAATTTTATTAATTTTAAAGACAAACAAACCTTCATTTACCATTGAATACATAAACCCTCTTTCCATTATAAATTTTACAAGTCGAATAAGACATTATTTTATACAACATAGTTCTGTTTTACACCATTTCCATATAAATATATAAATATCTCTTAGCAAATTTCTCATTATTTCTCTTTACTCTTATTCAATTTCATTATTATTATTATTTTTCCCTATATTTATCCAATTTATAATCGTCATCTACATTTCTCTCTGACTTGGTTACCATTATTCTCATCCAACATTCCTCCAAGGTTTTATTAATTCTCAAACAAACATAAACACACAAAACACACAATAATAAAACTTCTTTTAAGAAAGTAGTTTGGACCCAGATTACCTCTCTTTATATGGACTTCAATTAGCTTTGTGCTCATCTTATATACCATTACCTATTTTATTTACCATTCTATATCTTCTATATAACTTCTCCCCTCTTTTCACTCTTCTTAATTCCATTTTATTTAATTCATTTTAATTTAAATCATTGTGTTTGTATCTTTTGTCCATTCTTTCCAAATTATCCATTTATCTCATTCCCTACAAAAAAAAAAAAAAAGATTTCTCCTGAAATCACTGATCAGAGTATGATGCCTTTCTATCCTCCCCCTAAATTAATATTTAAAATAACGCCCATTACCCAATCTGATTCTGCTTAGTACATTCTACCAGCTAACTTTTAAAAAGAGGAAAGAATAATAAATCCAAAATGATTAATATAGTTAAATAATAAATCTAAATGTTAAATCTTGTAACATTCCAATTATCTATTTCAAAAACAAATGCTACAATAGTAAGTTTATAGTAACATCAATACAACAATCAATTAAACTCTTCAATTAAACTCAATATTTTAAACATTCCTTTTAATATTTTGTTAAATTTTAAAGTCTATCATTACTAAACATTTCAATATTTTAATCTTTTATTAATTCTTATAACATTCTAGTTTTCTATTTCTAATACAAATACTACAATACCATCTTATGTACCTTGCAGAATCTTCTTTTTAAAAAAAATTATACATTATCCTTTATCCCTAAAAAAAAAATCCTTTTTCCCCATCTTGTTTCATACCTTTGTGGCTCCCCCCCGCTTTTCCCTTTCTTTCTTATCCCACCTGGCCTTTTTACATCCCCCCCTCCTATCTTCCGCCTTTTTAGCTTCCCCTCTCTGCTGTATTCCTTTTTTCTTTTGCTTACTAACATTGTGTTGATTTTGCATCTTATTTTTCTCTTTCTTGGGTGTTTTTTTAAGTCTTAAGTCCTTCATTTTCCTTCCACTCTTTCTCCTTTCTTAATTAAGTTTTGAGATTCATTGAAGATGGCGTCTTCTTCTTCTTCTTCTTCTGTTTCCTCCATCTGTTGTTGTGTTTGCTGATAAATAGCAAGCGCCATTTCTAAAAAAAGGAAGGCTTCTTTCACAGCGTCCTTGCCTTCTTTTTTTATTTTTCCATATTCCTTTCTAAGTTCATCAACCAGTAAAGCCATTGTAAATCTTTTCTTTATTCTTCTTCTTAAAACAACCAGGATGTTTCAAAAGTTAAAACAGTTCCCCAAAGTCCCAGAGACATCAATCAATCCAAACAAAGCACAAAGTTCTCACTTTCTCTTCCTGGGGTAATATCAATAGAAGGGAAAAGAAAAAAAGCCCAATCTATATTTTAAAGCCTTATTGCAATTAATTTCTAGTCTCAAAATCTTCAAGGTATCTCCTCCAGCAAGACCTTAATATTTTCTTCTTTTTTTTGCCCTCTCCCTTCCCACTTATAACAAGAAGCCAAGTTTTTACCTTTTATAAAAAGACAGGTTTCTCAATGGCCATTTGTTGATTCCATAGGGAAGGAGAGTAAACTTTCCCTTTCAGCACCTCAAATTTGCCGCTTGAGATTCTCCTTTGGAAACAAAGTATCGTTCAAAAATAGTCATAGTTTTCAGGATGTTAGGCGTCTCTTAAAGTCCTGGGTCAGCCAAAAAACTTTCTCTTGTAAACTTTCTCCCCTCTTCCTCCTGCTCAGTCTTACCCAGCTGCTGGCTTCTTTGTGGCGGCCATTGCAGACCGCCTTTGTGGCGGCCATTGCAGACCGTCTTGAGAAAAGGGGGTTTTGCTGGCTGGGGAGGGGGTCTGCAACACCCCCAAACCCCTCTCTGGCTCCCCCCTGTCTTTGGCTGCCTCTGCGGGGCAGCCTTAGCCTCCAGACCAGTCAGGATTGAAGGCACCAAGACAGCTAGCGCCGCAGGGATCGTGCAGGATTGCGAATCCCTGCCGCTGCCGAAGCCGACAAACCGGAAGTTTCCAACATTTTCAAAACTTTATGTTGCAATTTCTCCGAGATGACGATTCTGTCTCCCCACAAGATGCAGCCCTTTTGAGAGAATAGTTCTATCTGTTGATTCTCGAACGGCCTGAAAGTGTCATTGGGTTTGCTGTCCGGCCAACCCCGTTCCACCCAGCTGAGGACTCGTGCCAAAGAAGGGTCCTTTTTCATTTCTGAGGTGATGTCCCGAGCGGTCAGCGGTGGTGATTTAAGACTTTTGATTTGCAATACAGCTAAGGTTGGATCTGGGTCATCTATGACGTCTGGTAGTGGAGAGCGGCTCAAGGCGTCAGCATGGGGAATGGCTTTCCCTGGACGGTGTTGCAGTTGGTAATCATATGCGGTTAAAAACTCTGACCAACGTGTCATTCTTGGTGATAAGATGTGGGGAGTTGGTTTGTTTCCCGCTAAAATGCCAAGCAGCAGCTTGTGGTCTGTAATTATGGCAAAGGGTCTCCCATACACATATTCATGGAAATGTTTAATTGCGGATACAATAGCGAGAGCCTCTTTATCAAGTTGACTATAGTTCCTTTCAGTTTTAGACAAAGTTCTCAAAAAGAACGCAATAGGTGTCTCATGACCGTTTGGCAGGACATGGCTTAAAATGGCTCCCACTCCGAACGGTGTGGCGTCACAGGTAACCGTTAAGGGTAGAGTCTCATTGTATTGTATCAACACAGCATCAGAAGTTAAGAGGTCTTTTACTTGTTGAAATGATCGTTCTTCACGCCGTCCCCAGACCCAGGAAGCCTTTATGTTGAGAAGTCTATGTAGGGGCTCGACTACGGTCGCCTTCTGGGGCAAGAAGATGTTTTAAAAGTTAATGAGTCCTAGGGAGGCTTGGAGGTCTGTCTTATTTCTAGGTCTTGGGGCATTTTTGATTGCAGTTAGTTTTTTTTCGTTGGGGTGGATTCCCTGTCTGTCGAGAAGGTATCCCAGGAACTCCACTCTCTCCGTGCACAGTTGACACTTGTCCCTTTTTACCTTCAGACCAGAGTCTTTAAATTTTTGGAGAACCCTTCTGAGTCATTGTTCTAATAATTCTTCAGTAGGGGCAGCTATTAAGACGTCGTCAAAATAAGGCACGACGCCTTTTATGCCTTGTAATAGTCTCTCCATCAAACTTTGGAAAATGCCCGGTGCCACGCTTACTCCGAATTGGAGTCTATTGCACTTGAAGGCACCTCTATGTGTAACTATTGTCTGGGCTTCTGCAGTCGACGCATCTACGGGTAGCTGTTGGTACGCCTGAGCTAAGTCCAATTTCGCAAATATTTTTCCACCACCCAGGGAGTGAAAAAGGTGTTGGACCACCGGTACTGGGTAAGCGCTCTGCTGAAGCGCGTGATTTAGGGTGGACCGGTAATCCCCACAAATTCTTAACGAGCCATCTGGCTTTATGGGTGTTACTATTGGAGTTTCCCATCGGACATGGTCAATCGGTTCCAACACACCCTGGGCTATTAATTTGTCCAGTTGCTCGTTGATCTTTGGCTTGAGTGCACAAGGCACCCGACGAGGCTTAAGGCGAATGGGAGCTACATTGGGACTGAGGTTAAATGATATAGGGGTCCCCTTGTACTTGCCTAACGTTCCTATGAACACGTTCTGGAATTCCTGGATGAGGGCCTCTTCCCAGTCATCGCTTCCGGTTTGGTGGATGCCAGCTAGTTCAATTCCAAGTGGGGCGAATTACTGTAACCCTAACAAACTGGGCCGGTCACGATCGATGACAGTCAGGGGAAGCGTCGCGGTGCGGTCCTTGAAGGATACTTGGACGTGGCTGGAACCGACAACCGGAATTCTGTTCCCTTGGTAGTCTTTTAGGATGATTCTTTACGTGCTGAGGTCCTGGCGACAGATGGCAGGGATCAGCTGTTTGAGGGTTTTCCAGGAGACCATCGATAGGGATGACCCCGAATTGATTTCCATCACGCACGGTCGATTCTCAATAGTGACTTTACTCGGAAACTTTCTTGCACCTAGTGATGAAGCGTGGCCGATAGTGATAGTTTGGTGTGCCTCTTCTCGTCTCGTTGAAGCGGCAGGTGCTCGATTTCTGTAGTAGTGGTTGTTCCATTGGTGGTTCAGGCGGTCCTGATTCTCAGGAGGTTTGCCTGTCTCCAAGCGGAGGTTATTCTCCCTCTGGCTTGGACTGGACTCTCGCTTGCTTCTGCAGACCTTTGCGATGTGGCCTCTTTTCCCACAGGAACGGCAGAGTGCATCGAGGAATTTGCAGTCTGATCGCGGGTAGCTTGCCCCGCAACCAGCACATTGGCGCGGAAGTCTCTGGTTCCTTTGCTCTCGTTCCGAGCGGAGCCGGTTGACCTCCTCTTCCTCACTGTCTGAGGATAATTCGAGGTCTTCATGATGGGCGGTAATAGTGTGCCTCTCAGAGGAAGGCGGACTATCACTAGCGAGTTGGCGGTGCGGTGCGTTCGCTCGGCGCATTTGAGCGGCTGACTTCCTGGTTGCTTCTGCGGCAGTAGCGTCGGCGATGACATCTGCGAGGCTGATGTCTCCTTTTGCCATGATCTTGCTCTGCACCGTGTGGTTATCTAATCCCAGAACTATTCGGTCTCTCATGGCTTCCTCGAGGTTTGCAAAACCACATAGTCCTTCCAGGTTCCAGAGGTTGGCTACGAAGTCCCCAACGCTCTCGTTCTTCCGTTGGTCCCTCTGGTAAAACTCGTGTCTTCGTATCAGTATAGGTACTGCGGGTGCATAATGGGCCTGGAGGATCGGCGCGAGGTTATCCCAATCCATGGTCTTCACTTCCGCCGGTTTGGCAAATGCCCTAGCCATTTTAAAAACAGCAGGGCTGCAATGGGTCAGGAACACCGCTCGTTTTTTGCCAGGCGTAGCATCTTTCAGATTGTTGGTCTCCAGGAACATCTGGAAACGGTCCTTATACGAGTCCCAGTCTTCGTTTGCCGGGTCAAATGGAGCGGGTGGTATGGCGCCGCTGGTCATTCTGCTTTTTGTTGCGTGCGCTCTCAGCCACGTGCTCTGTCTTGTTCGATGAGTGTTTAGTCAGCTCTATCATTTCCGCATCCCACCTTCGTTGCCAGTGTTAAGTCCTGAGCATGGGCTCAAGGAACGGAGATGAGACATCGAACTGTGATTTCAACTCTTTATTAGTGACTTCAGAACAGAGCAAAATACTTGGGCAGTGGCAGCTCTTTTATAGAGCTGACTGCTGTCAAAACAACCAATGATTTGAGTTTACCGCTCTAACAAGTATCCAATCAGAGGGACCCACTGTCAACCAATCAGATCGGCAAGAAATGACCAATCACGACTCGCTATTCGCGGGCCAATGAGAAGTGCAGGATTATGAGCCTGCTGTTAAAGTAAAGCTATTAGGGTTGTTACTGACGCGTTGGCTTAGTCCATAACACTAATATCCTCTATTTAAAAAATTCCCCTGCCTGGGAAACCCTTGTCAATAAATATTGGGTAGAAAACCCATGTCTTAAGATGGCCCTGTGGAGTTGACTGGCCCAGGAGTTAAATTGGAACTTATTTAACTGTTCAGTTAGGCATGGTTTGGGAAGTCTATCTGAATCCATTGATTGTATCTTTAGCCAGTATGTAAATGTTTTAATTATTAAGTGGCTATGTAAGGCGTGGATACCCAATTCCACTCTGACTGCTGAAGAAGTGTTCTTATCAGTCCCCAATAAGTGTCTTAAAAAGCGGATCTGTGTTTGTTCAAGTGGGGAGGCTTTATTTAAACCCCACAGTTCTGCACCATATGTCAGCATTGGAACTATTTTTGCCCTAAATACTTTCAACATAGGGGTCAAAGTGCCTGGGTAATTATGATTAAATAATTTATATAATCTTTTGATGCTTATCTCAGCTCTTAATGCACTACTTTTAAAGTGATTAAACCAAGGTCCTGTATTAGTAAAGACCACTCCTAAGTAGGTGTAAGAATTTACTTGTTCGATTGACTTCCCAATAATCTGCCAATTATATTTCCCACTTTTTGTGCTGAAAACCAACACTTTGGATTTGCTTTTATTAATATTTTAGAAATTCAAAGTGCAATAGGTATTCAGCTTATGAAACACTCTCCTCAGGCCTATTTGTGAATGAGCCATTAATAACATGTCATCGGCATATAAAAGGGTATTAATAAATGTATCAAGAATCTTTGGCATATGCAAATTACTGCATGCAGGAATCCTGGTAAATCATTGACATAGAGATTGAAAAGCATTGGGGCTAAAATGCAGCCCTGTTTTACGCCAATATTGGTAGGTATGTTCTTAGACATTAGGCTTATTGGTCTGTAATTAATTGGATTGCCTCTATCTCCTTTTTTATGTAAGGGAACAATAATGGCCTCTTCCCAACCCACAGGTATGCAGCCAGTATTGTTTATAAAGGTGAATAGCCCTGCTAACAAAGACGCCAACCAGTCCATATAAGTCTTAAATAATTCCGGAGGCAAAAAATCTTCACCAGGTGTCTTATTAGCTTTTAATGATCGAATAATGGATTTAATTTCTGAAACAGAAACAGGGGGCCAGATAGGGAGATTTTCTAAAGTTAATAATTCCATTTAAGAATTCGGTACAGATATACTTACAGGCTGGTTTTGATGTAATGCAGGTAGTCCTTGACTTAACAAGCACAATTTAGCCCAAAATTTCTGTTGCCAATTGAGACAGTTTTTAAGTGAACTTTGACGCATTTTAGGATCTTTCTCTCCACAGTTGCTAAGTGAGAGCCACTGTAGTTGTTTAAATTAATAACATGGTTGTTAAGTGAATCAGGCTTCCCCATTGACTTTGCTTGTCAGAAGGTAGCAAAAGGTGATCACATGATCCCGGGACATTGCATCTGTCATAATTATGAATCAGTTGCCAAGCATCTGAATTTTGATCACATAACCATGGGGATGCTGCAACAGTCATAAGTGTGAAAAATAGACACAAGTCACTTTTTTCAGTGCTGTTGTAAATTGAAAGGTCATTAAACAAACTGTTGTAATTCAAGGATTATCTGCATTGTTAGTTGATGGGTAAAATAAAATAATAAAAAAGAGAAAATATCTGCTGTGAACTCTACATAGGTATCAGGAAGGGCATCTGGCCAGTAAATACTCAGCTCCATTCAGTTGCCCTGACTCTACTCCGAATTAAGGATTTACAGGGTCATAAAAAGAAAAAAAAACAGTTGATGGATATGTCCTCTTTTTTCTATCTTGACTCTCTTCAATATATTCATCTTTCCTATTAATACATCACTAATTAATTATTAATGCATTCCAACTACAGCTGGCCTTAAATGCAAGCTGCTCAATGCAAGAAGCCTTGTGAATAAAATACCTGAATTTCTCCTCTTATTAAATATGGCTAAATTCAACAACTTATTTATCTGTGAAACATGGCTCAACGCATCTCTCCTAGACTCCATTACCACAGTAAGAGACTATCATGTTTACCGATCAGATCGTGAAATTCGTAGAGGAGGTGGTATTGCTATCTTCTATAAAATGTCTTTACATCTAAAAAACATCCAAGTTACCCAGGAACTTGCTCTTCCTGAGACCATCATCTGTGAACTATATGAATATTACATTTTGATTCTTACTATGTTACAGAGCACCTGATTATGACATCGAACATATAAACAAGCTAAATACACTACTAACATGGGCAACATCCTGCCCACACGCTTTTATCTTTCTTGGTGACTTCAATCTACCTCATATTAACTGGACTCTAAACGAATGTACAACTGAACCCATACATGCAACCTTCTATAATGCTGTTACAAATCTGGGACTGGAACAACTGGTAACCAACAATACTAGACTTAACAATTGCCTCAATCTCATCTTTTGCAATAGTTTGAATTCAATTTACAAAATAAAGAACCCTTTTCCAATAGTGACCACAATATGATTAACTTTTGTCTCAACATACGCCCACACAAAAATCATCACAATGATGTAATCCCCAAATATAACTTCAAAAAAGGCAACTATGATCTCATAAACAACAATCTCTCATCCCTTGATTGGCAATCTCTATTCACTGGATGCAATACTGTTGAAGACCATTACAACATATTTTTACTTGAAGTCAAAAGAATCATCAAACTATATGTACCAATAACAACTCCCTCCCCCCCCCAAAAAAATAGATCACCCATAACAATAAGGAAACTTCAATCTAAAAAGAGATCACTCTGGAAGAAAAACAAATCTGGTCATGTTGCCAGCTTTAAAAGCCGATACAAAAATTTATGCCACCAGATAAAGACTAAATGCACCAATTATCACATTAAACAAGTGGAAAACCTTCTATGCACCAATTCCACCCACACTTTTTACAATTTTGTAAACAACAAACTAAAAGAATCAAGGTCCATCCCACCCCAGATAGGACCTAATGGTAAAGACTGCAACGATGACACCATTAAAGCCAACATCTTTAACACATTCTTTGGCTCAGCATTTGTAAACAGCAATGGATCATGCCCAATATTTCCCAGCCAAACCACAGAAAACTACAATGATTTAATACATATCAATTTTACAGAAGACAATGTTGAAAAAGCACTATGCAATCTAAAACCATCTCTATCTATTGGACTGGACGGAATATGTGCCTACTTCTTAAAAAAACTATCCACTGCCACAACAGAACCTCTAAGCATAATCTTTGAAAAATCTTTCAGGACCAGCTCCTGGCCTAACCTATGGTCACAAGCCACAGTCATCTCCATCTTCAAAAAGGGAGACCCCAGCCTAGTTGAAAATTACAGACCAATCTCCTTATGCTGCGTCACCTGTAAAATCAGGGAATCAATTATTAACCAATCCATTATCCTCCACAAACAACCTACTCTCTAATAAACAATTTGGTTTCAGAAAAAAAAAAACTATCCTGTAATCTGCAACTCTTACACTGCAAAAACACATGGACTACACAACTTGATCAGGGCAAAGCAATAAACACAATCTACATAGACTTCTGTAAAGCCTTTGATTCAGTGGTACACAACAAACCACTCCTAAAATTAAAATCTTATGATATTTCTGGACAACTGCATAACTGGATAGAAGCATTCCTGTCAAACAGACAACAAATGGTCAAAATTGGGAGTGTCCTATCAAACTCTGTACCTGTCAACAGTGGTGTCCCCCAAGGCAGCGTTCTAGGATCAACTTTTTTCATACGCTACATAAATGACCTCTGTTAAGAGCAACTGCGTTCTCTTCACTGATGATGTAAAGCTGTTCAATATCACAGACAATACTTCTACCCTTCAAAAAGATCTTGACTATGTATCAGAATGCTCAAACAAATGGCAACTTCAAATCTCAACAAATAAATGTTCTGTCTTACATATTGGCAAAAAAAATCAGAAAATAAAGTACAAGCTGAATAGTCAAGACCTTGTTGATGATCCAAGCTCTGTAAAGGAGCTTGGAATACTCATCTCTAGTGATCTAAGTGCTAGAGCCCACTGTAACTACATAGCCAAAAAGGCATTAAGAGTTGTTAACCTAATCTTACGTAACTTTTTCTCTAGTAATATTACACTACTAACTAGAGCATGCAAACATTTTCTAGACCAATGCTCAAATATAGCTCATCAGTCTGGAACCCACATTATGTATCTGATAATAGCATAATTGAGAAAGTCCAGAAATATTTCACAAGAAGAGTTCTCCACTCCTCTACTCGTTGTAGAATACCTTATGCCACCAGACTTGAAATTCTAGACCTAGAAAACCTTGAATTACGCCGTCTTCGGTCTGATCAAAGTATAGTATATAAAATCATACATTGCAATGACTTACCTGTTAATGAATACTTCAGCTTCAACCATAACAACAGCATACAAGAGCATACAATAGATACAAACTCAAGGTTAACCGCACCAAACTTGATTGCAGGAAATATGACTTCAGCAACAGAGTGGTCAATGTCTGGAATACTCGACCTGACTCTGTAGTTTCTTCCCCAAACCCCCAAAACTTTAACCTTAGACTATCTACAATTGACCTCACCCCTTTCCTAAGAGGTCTGTAGGGGGCATGCATAAGCGCACCAAGGTGCCTACCATCCCTGTCCTATTGTTTCTTTTATTTTTCTTATATGTACCCATTTCATATATTCATAACTATGTATATACTTTTACCAATTATCTTGTAAGCGATTGACAAATCAGAAAAAATAAAAAAATAAAAATAAAATAATTTGGAACAGAAAGAGGTCTCAATTACTCAGAAAGTTAAATTTTGTAACAGTAGTATGCAGTGATATGAATTTGAAGAAGGAAAGCAAAACTGATGATATCACATGTAGGTATCTTTATTAAGAACCTTTGGTTAAATAATTGTGTAAAAATGCACACTGGAGTTTGGGATATGCTAACAGATGCTGCAGGTCTACACCCATTCCAAATCACCATTCCTCATTTTAATCTGAATTTCTGCTCCTCTTTCTTTGACAATTTTTATTGAGATTGCTTGCGGAATTTCAAAAAGAATTGCATGTGGAAATTCATAATAATTGCTGAGATAGTACCCTTTCATCAAGGTCTTTTTATTTGTCTATTGATGGTTGTCGTTGAGTAGATTTGGGGAGGAGCTCTCCAGAATTTGTTAGTGTGTGGAGGGGTCAACAAAGGGGCAATAATGACACGTACACAACTATATTATCATATATTGATTTTGCCCCAACACACCTGCTCACTCCACCCAGTCAGGTAAGGCGAGTATGTTGCAGATCTCATTGGTTAAAAAATTCTGGTAAGATCCAGGAAGGGAGCATCTCTGCCATTGCTCCTGCCCTTTGGAACACTCTTTCTCAAGAGGCAATGCAGACCCCCACTCTCTGGGACTTTCAGAAGTGTTTAAAGATCTGCTGTAGGAGATGACCAGGCTGAACCTGAGGGAGGGGTCAAATGTGTCATCAGTTTGGAGATGCTATGTGGGAACAAGAGAATGAATTCCATGGCCAATTTGCCTTTATTATAAGTAGATCAGATTCTTATGCATAGGTAATATAAAATAAACTCATAGTACTTTTCAACTTTATTCCGGCTACTAGTTTCTTGTACCTGACTCCTGGTCTGCCATCTTGCTTGGAATTCATAGAGGAGCAAGCAGTCATAGGGCTAGTTAGCAACCTGAAAGTTGCCTCTGCCTTTTAATTAATTTGTAATGTCAATTTTAATTATTCCTATCTCTGTTTTAAATTTTAAATTTAGCTTTTTCTGTTTTAACATTGTATTTGTATGCTGCCCAGATACTTTCCCTGAGGGAAATGGGCAGTTCCTAAATCTGATAAATAAATAAATTTTATTTGTTGAATTTATTAATTGAAGTCATGGATCATCAAGGTGTGGGAAGGAACAAAAGCAGTATTCTTCTTAAAGCTACACTCTGGCACTACCTGAACATCCAAAAGGTGCAAAGTTTGCATTACGAGAGTATGACTCTCCTTTCATCCCAGAGATGAAGGAGAACAACACTGTAAGTAGTGCTGTCGGGAGTCCGGGATTTCGTTCTGGAGGATGTGTTTGGCACAATTTGAAACAATGAAATAATATACCCTCAAAGCACATGCTTTAAGGCCACTAATACCAGTATTTAAGGACCTCCTAGTCATATTATCACTTTTGTTTTCTAAATGGTCAGTTGCTACTATAAAAGCAACTCAAAAGTATTGATCTACCCCATCCTGCCTGAAGAAAAACAAATCATCATTTACATTTTTTTTCCTTTCTGCTGTTCATTTGTGTCTGATTTTCAGAAATCTCCTGCACAAGTCTCTACTGTTTTCTTATCAAGGCTTTTTAGAAATGGTTTGCCATGGCCTCCTTCCTATTTCTCAGAGAGAGAGAGAGAGAGAGAGAGAGAGAGAGAAAGTGACTGGCCCAAGATCAATAATCTGGCTTCATGTCTAAGGCAGGATTAGAACTCATGGACTGTTCCTCAACTTCCAGCCTGATGCCTTAACCACTACATCAGACTTGTTCATAGACAGACAGACCTGAAGACAGACAGACAATAGATAGGATAGATAGACATATAGAGATAGGGCGGATAGATAGATAGATAGATAGATAGATAGATAGATAGATAGATAGATAGACAGACAGACAGACAGACAGACAGATAGAAAGAAGATGTAAGCCATGGTTTACCAATAACATTTGCTGCGATGGTTGAGCTACCAGGCTACAAACTGGGAGATTTTGAGTTCTAGTCCAATCAAGTCAGCTAGGTGATTTTGGGTCAGTCAAACCCTCTCAGCCCTAGGAAGCAGGAGATAAGGGCAATCCACTTCTGAAATCTTGCCAAGAAAAATGCAGGCACTTGTCCAGGGAGATATTAGGAGTCAACATTTAACTTGAAGGAAAAAAAAAAAAAAAAGCAGAGATGGTCAATATGTTGGAAGCTGGGCTTTAAGATATAACACAAGAAGAGAGCATGAAAACCTCATACATGTGAATAGATTTTCATCTTTTGGGGGGAGGACCAGTGGTGGGATTCAAATTTTTTACTACCGGTTCTGTGGGGGTGGCTTGGTGGGCATGGCAGGGGAAAGATATTATAAAATCTCCAGTCAGAGATGGTATTTGCCAGTTCTCTGAACTACTCAAAATGTCCACTAGCAGTTCTCCAGAACTGATGAAAACCTGCTGAATACTACCTCTGGGGAGGACACATTGGTGGTAGAGTTTTTCTTTTCTGTTTTATATTTCTACTGCAAATAGTTTCACATTCTTCACTCTTCAGTATAATGTCAAACAGAAATTCAGAGATCCTCCAAGGCCCTAAAAGGTCTCTGGGTTGCAGATTTTCCATCCAAAAGTTACTTTAAAAGAAAAACAACAACCCAATTCACTCATCTAGGCATTATAAATAAAGGTCTGTAATTCAAAATCAAAAATATTGCTCCTTAGTGCATACTGCCTTAGAAAATAGGCAAAAATCTGGGTGACTAAATGACAACAAATAGATACAGAAAATTCTACTTCAGTCTTCTTCTGGGTGATTGGGAGGGGGCGGGCACAGCTATCTTACATCTGCTAGAAATACATGAATCAATTTTTAACTGCTGGCCTGCTGTACTACCCCAGAAGATAAAGAAAGTGGTTTAACAGCCAATAAAGAAAGTGGTTTAACAACCAGAAAAGAAGGTGCATCATTATGAAAAAGAGGACACTTGGGTATGATTATTCTTCCTAGCTATTTTTCTTTAGAAATCCTTGTCATTTCCAACGGCTTTCCAGCTCCTTGCTGAGATAAACTGTATTTTACAATTTTGTGTCCACCCCAGGAATAAAAATAAAAATAGTTGTAATGCTATCAAAAGACATGAAATGATTCATCTGTTAGGCTCGAAGATGACCCTACTATCAATATATTAAGAATGATGCCGAGATTAATGCTCCAGCCTTCTGATCATCTACCTGAGGCTACATCCCATTTAAGTCAATGCAATTTCTTTCTGAAAAAGCAAACTTGGAAGCATCCTGTAAGAAAATTATTCCATTGTGTTTAGCAAGACAATAGATAGGAGAGGAAAGAATTCAAGGCTGTATTGCAGTCCACTCGGTTTCTGAGATACTAATACGCTGGTGATATTTTTTTTCCACAAGCAGTTACTGTGCTGTGTTCATATGTGAATGAATCAAGTACAATACTCTCTGTGTTTATACTATGCCGAAGTACCGTATACCAGATGCCCAGCAGTTGTGTATGAAATAAAACGGAACAGAAACATAACATTGGCTTCTTCATTTGTGTTTTAAGCAACAGCATATGCCACAATCTCCAAGAATAGTACTGCGGTAATGATAGAAGAGCAATATCCTTCTAATGAAATGTGAACTCTGCATCTGTTCAGGTTTTAAAGTGAAGCTTTAGTGTTTATTCTCTTTTGTGCAGGTGCTTATTTTAAAAGAAAAAAAGAATGAGAAAACATCCCCATTGTCAAAGAAAAAAAAAACCTGGAAGATAAGCCAAATATTTCTTCATTGCAAAATTTTTTCATTACTTTCTTCTTCCAAAACAGACAGAGCAATAGAACTAAGACTTATGTACCACTTTACAGCCCTCTCTAAGCAGTTTACAGAGTCAGAATATTGGCCACAACAATCTGGGTCCTCATTTTACCCACCTCAGAAGGATGGGAGGCTGAGTCAACCTTAAGCCTGGTGAGATTTGATCTGCCAAATTGTAGGCAGCCGTCAGTCAGCAGAAGTAGCCTACAGTACTGCATTCTAACCACTGTGCCACCAAAGCACAGAGATGAATGTGATTTTTTTTTTACAGCATAGTTCTACATGTTTGAAGACCCTCTCACTGTAAGAAACATAAGAGTATCACATTGGAACACAATATAGCAAGACACAAACTTGAACTGGGACATAAAAAGTCTCCTAAATGTTAAATTGAAAACTCTTCACTACTATTTTTGACCACATATAATGATCAACAATAGAAGGACCAAAAAAAAAAAAAAAAAAATCCTATCAAAGGCAACATTCCTATTAGTCCCCAAGATGGCACAGCTAAATATACACTTCATAGGCTAAATATACATTTGTGGAATCAAGTGTTGGCTTGAACAGATGCTTTATCAAGAGAAAAGGTTTTTTTTCTTAAGGCAAATGGATCTCTCTGGATTAATAAGACAAGGAATGGAGCAAAGAAAGAAGCAAAGCACTGTAATGGAGCTGGTGCTGGATAAGAATCAAAGAAAGCCTAGATCAAGTGAATCTTGATCATTATTTTTTTCCAAACCACTGTGCTGCGATTAAGGAAATGCAATGTATTTATGACAGTTGAAATATACTACATTGGAAAGCTGCTATGCTAGGGAAGACTAGCCTAAAATATGTCTTGCCTAATGAACTACAATGCGTTAGAAATACATGCCGGAAGGATTCATTATTCCTTGTAACCTTATTTTATTTTAACGTGATGTAATGTTTGTTTTGGGTTAGCAAGCCACATGCTAAGGGGTTATTTTTAATGACAGAAGCACGGAGCAGAAAAACCAGGAATGTACCTCATTATTAGTGGCATATACTCACTAAAATGCATGCATGCATATATGCATCTATGTGTTTTAAAAGGCCATCTGACTCCAGAAGACTCCAGGCAACTTCTAATGTTAAAAGCAGAGAATGATTAATTAATTAATTAAAGGCATAGATCATACAATGTCCAGGAGAAAACAAGTACTTAATTAGGAAAAAAAACAAAAAACTACAAGGCTCAGCATCTATCCTAAGCCAAGGCTGGGAGAAACAGCATGTCTTTGGAGATTTTTAAAAAAACATCATTGGGAACCAGATGAATGCCTTGGAGACACAGAAACAGAGCAGCCAGGCTTCCTATGTCACAATAGAAGTGCTTGTTTGATCAAAGGCAGGGGTGGGCTTCAAAAATTTTAGCAAAGGGTTCTCTGCCTGGTTGTTGGGTGGGTGTGACCTAGTCAGCCTCTTGCACCTAGGCAGGGGGGCATTTTTGCCCTCCCTGGGCTCCTGAGGCTTTCATTGAGCGTCGGGGGGGGGGGAGCGAAAATGGCTTCCCTGGACTCTAGAGGTTCTCTGGAAGCTGGAAATGGGCCCATTTCTGGCCTTCCTGAATTTCTGGGAGGCCCATTTTTCACCTTCCCCAAGCCTCTGTGTGCGCTTTGTATTTGCCTGCATCCAAAACGGGCTGCAGGGGGACTCCGGGGGAGGGGAGGGGTGGGCAGGGCCAGCCAGGAGTGAGTTTTGGGGGTTTTCCAAACTGCACAGAATCTTAGCTAGGGGGTCTCCTGAACCCCTGTGAACCCCCAGCAGCCCACCCCTGATCAAAGTGACTTGTAGTGCACCCACTTTGTCTAATCTTATAAGTTATAAGATAGATAATCAGGACTTATGCCATGAAGATGGTAATGACCACCATAAATTGCACCTGTTAGGGATAACATTGTTTACCCTAACTGGTTTAGGTAAAATAATAAATATGTTAATCATAGTTTATAAGTTAAAGTGTCTGCAACTTTAAATATAGGAATGTAATTAAGGGAGTGGTTGTGAAAGCACTTTAAAAGAAGCAAGACGACAGTTTGCTCTCTCTCTGGCTTTGATGATCCCTAATTACTGCATGGACTCAAGACTGTGTTACTCGAACGGGAGAGATAAACAAAGGACTGATTTGTAAGTGAACTGACATAGGATATTCCACACGGACTTTTGCTAACTGAATATCCTTGAATGGACTGACTGATATGATACATGACTAATGGACTGTTATTTTGACTATGCTATAAATGGAATAAACTATATTTTTGATAGCACAAGTGTATCTGTTATTTTTACTGTGTGTTAACAAAAAATACAAACTTGGCTCACTCATTTATCTGTGTGCCTATCTGACCAACGCTGCACATTCTGTTTAGCTTGTCTCCCTAACCCTGGTTGGGGAACCCAGGCTTAACACTGGTTATGGGCTGCAAAGTCAGTTTAACTAGGATAAAACAGATTTTTGTAAAAAGTGAGAGTTTGTGTTGTTATACATTACAGTAAACAGACAGCTGTGTTTTATTAATTATAGTTTTATATCCATATAAAGAAAACATGGCACCAGTCAATCTACAAAGTTCGTCCCTTATATCCAAGCTGGATGGAACAAACTATGTATCATGGTCTATGAAATGTAGTCTACTTCTACGAAGAGAAGGTTTGTGGAACATAATTGAAAACCCACCAAATGTAGAGGAATGGGATCCAGAGGATGATGAAGATAGACTAAAGATAGAAGAATTTATGCATAAAAATGAACAAGCTATTTGCATAATTGGATTAACATTAACTGACAAACAACTTGTTTATATCCACGGAGAGAAAACGGCTGTTGGGTGTTGGCAGAAGCTGAAGAGGATTTATGTTCGAGATAACATTGGTGCTCACATAAATCTAAAACAGAAGCTTTTCAGGACGCATCTCTAGACGAATGGTGATATGCTGAGTCATTTGCAAACTATGCAAAGCATTTTTCAAGAACTGCACGAGAAAGAGCTTATTTTCTCTGAACTACACCAAGTCTATATAATTCTATCTTCACTAGATGAAAGTTATGACAACTACGTCACTTCCCTTGAAATTTTGCCTAAGGAAAGTTTAACTTTAACTGATATAACTGGCAGATTGATTGAAGAGGCCAGAAGAAGACTTGAAAGAGATGAATTAAGGAGGGAACAACCTCAAAAAGAAGATAATGAATCTCCTACTGCATACGCAATTAAAAAGTGTTTTAATTGTGGAGGAAGAGGACATTTGGCAAGATTTTGTAAAAAAGCAAAGCGCCAGAATGCTGGCCAGAATACAAAAAGTCATCAAAATAAAAATAAAAATTTAGAGTTAGCCATGTATATTAACGAAGCTGTAAAAAATAATTTATGGGTGGTTGACAGTGGAGCATTCCACTGTATAACAAATGATAACAGAAATTTTATTAAAGTGTCCCAGAGTACACAGCAGATATCGTTAGCCAATAGCTGGAAACTGAAAGCTAAAGGTCAAGGTATAGCATATTGTTCTTTCATAAAAGAGAATGTAAAAATGTTATATGTACCACAAGTTAAGTTTAATTTAATTTCAGTTAGAATTTTGGTTAAACTAAGATATGTAGTTACCTTTAAAGGAGATAACTGCATAATTGAGAAAGAAGATAAGAAAATTTCTGCATCTTTAAGAGGTGAATTATATGTGTTAAATGATAATGGTTTAAAGGTGGCTAACATGATTTATGATAATAAGAAACCTCATGATGAATGTATTCACTTGTTACACCAACGGCTAGGGCATTTAAATTTTAAAATGCTTAAGAAAACTGTTGAATTATCTAAGGGAATAAGTTTGAAATCTCGTAATAAGTATTTGCAATGTAATGCCTGTAATCAAAGCAAGAGCAGGGTCATACCGGCTAATAGAGTTGATGGATTTACTATCAAAGAGCCTTTAGAAGTAGTATTTGCTGATTTAATAGGTCCGAAAAAACCAAGTGTAGGAGGAGCTCGTTACATACTAAGTATAATGGACCACTATTCTAGATATAGGTTTTGCTATTTAATGAAGAGCAAAACTGAAACGTATCTAAATCTCTTTAATTGGATTAAATTTGCTGAAAGGAAAACTAAAAATAAATTAGTAACTCTTATAACAGATAATGGTACGGAATTTACAAATAATAAATTCCAGAATAGACTTAGAATGTTAGTTATACAACATAAAAAGTCTGCACCACATAGGCCACAACATAATGACTTTATAGAGAGACGAGGCCAAACACTACAGTCAATGGCACGAACTATGATGTCTGATTCAGGATTACCTGACAATTTATGGGGAGAAGCAATAATGTGTGGTAATCATATATTAAATAATGTTGTTAATTCAACAACAGGTGAATTACCATTCACACTGTGGCATGGTACAAAACCTGATTTAAGTTACATGCACACATTTGGAGCACCAGCATGGGTGCATATCCCTACACAACTCAGACAAAAAGGACAGCATGGAGCTAAAAGATTATTTTTTGTCGGATATAAATCTAATCATAGATCTTATAGATTCTGGGAACCAGGTACATGTAGAGTTTACACCAGTGCTAGTGCTAAATTCCTAGAACATGTAGGATGGAATAGATTAGAGCAAGATTTAAATAATGAAGAAATTATTGAACCCTACAAAAGGCAGAAAGAACAGAATAGTTATAAGAACAGTCCAATTAAAGAAGAAGTCCATGAAGAGCAAATAGGACCAGAACAAGAGGAAACAGTTGATCAGGAAGAGTTAGATAATCAAGAAGAGTAATAAATGAAAGTCCACCAGTAAGTCCTGTAATACCTAGACGTACTACACGTATAACTCGACCACCTGATAGGTATCAAGCAAGTATAGTTTGCCAAGTAACGAAAGTTCCAACTAGTGTAGATGAACTTAAGATGTATCCTGCTATGGATCAGGAGAATTGGAAAAAGGCAATGGAAAAAGAACTAAACTCATTAAAGGTAATGAAAGTATATGAAGATGCTAAATTACCTCCAGGAGAAAAATCCATTGGGTGCAAATGGATATTTAAAGTAAAAACTGGAAATGATGGGACTGTTACCCATAAAGTTAGGTTAGTAGCTCAAGGATTTAATCAAACTGCATCTGATTACAATGAAGTTTTTGCACCAAGTCTTAAGGCTACATCTTTAAGAGCAGCATTAGTGTGGGCAGCTAAGAAAAACTATGTCATCAACTATTTAGATGTAGAAACTGCTTATCTACATGCACCATTGCAGCACACTATATATTTGAAAAAGCCAATTAATATAAAAGACAATAAAGTAAATAGTAATGATTGTTGGAAACTCAAAAAGAGTCTTTACGGGTTGAAACAATCTGGCTTTGAGTGGAACCAATATATTGTGAAAGAGTTAAACAATATAGGTTTTAAATCTGGTTTAGCAGATCTATGTGTGTTTAAAAGAGAAAATAATGGGACGGTGTCATTATTGTTATTATTTACAGATGATATTGCTTTGATAACTAAGACTAATAATGAAGCTAATGAGATTATATCATTATTAGCCAAAAAGATAAAATTAAAGCATTTAGGTGAAATTAAAAAATATCTAGGATTGACAATTAACAAAACAAAAAATGGATTTAAGATACGGTATCTCAAGAAGATAAAATTTGCCAATTAATTAAAACGTATAAAATGGAACTTTGTAAACCGGCAAAGACTCCAATGAGTCAGGAAGTTTGCCAAATTAATGATCAAAGTCCCAAATTTGATAAGTCTATATATCAATCTTTGATTGGTAGCTTATTATATATAAGCAATTGGTCTAGGCCAGATATAGCTTATAGTGTAAATCAGCTGGCACGTTTTAATTCGGATCCACATCAATGTTATTGGCAATCATTAAAGAGAATTTTAAGATATTTTAAAGGAACAATGAACCATGCATTGTATATAGAACCAAAGGGTGATTTGAGTCTTAGTGCCTATGCAGATGCAAGTTTTGCAACTGATATAAACACTAGAAAATCAACATCTGGGATGGCTATATTATTTGGTAAGACACTAATAGGGTGGAGGTCAATCAGACAACAGCATATTAGTTTGTCCACGATGGAAGCGGAATTTTCATATCTGTCATTACTATGCACTGACTTAATTTTGTACAAACAGTTATTATTAGACATGGGTATAACTGTTAAAGATTCCATTATTGTGTACGAGGACAACCAGGCAGCCATAAAGTTAGCTACTAGTATTGCTGTAAAAAACTAGATCAAAGCATACTGATTTAAGATACTTAAATGTTAGAGAATCTGTAAAGAATGGGCTAATTAAATTGGAATACTGCATGACAGAAGAAAACATTGCAGACCAATTTACAAAAGCTCAAGGAGTAATCAAGTTTAAAGAAAGTTGTAACAAATATGATTTAAAGATGTAAATAGTTATAGTATTATTATTATTTCCTAAAAGGGGAGAATGTTAGGGATAACATTGTTTACCCTAACTGGTTTAGGTAAAATAATAAATATGTTAATCATAGTTTATAAGTTAAAGTGTCTGCAACTTTAAATATAGGAATGTAATTAAGGGAGTGGTTGTGAAAGCACTTTAAAAGAAGCAAGATGACAGCTTGCTCTCTCTGGCTTTGATGATTCCTAATTACTGCATGGACTCAAGACTGTGTTACTCGAACGGAAGAGATAAACAAAGGACTGATTTGTAAGTGAACTGACATAGGATATTCCACACGGACTTTTGCCAACTGAATATCCTTGAATGGACTGACTAAATGATACATGACTAATGGACTGTTATTTTGACTATGCTATAAATGGAATAAACTATATTTTTGATAGCACAAGCGTATCTGTTATTTTTACTGTATGTTAACAAAACATACAAACTTAGCTCACTCATTTATCTGTGTGCCTATCTGACAAATGCTGCACATTCTGTTTAGCTCGTCTCCCTAACCCTGGTTGGGGAACCCAGGCTTAACAGCATCCATAACTGTGAATCACATCTACTTAGACAGGATAAGCTCACAAAATTATTGGTCACCTCCAATTTATGGAGCCCAAGAACAGCAGAAAGCTCCAGAAAGTCCTGTACTCGGGCTGAAGCTTCGGGAGAAATAATCTAGAGCACTAACTTCCTGCAAAATGCAAAGAAGCTTCCTCCCAACCTAGCGGCATCTCTGTTGGTCCCATTTCTTCCTACTCTATTTCTGGACCATGGTTAAAAAACAACAATGCTCTGGGAATACCTACCAACAGTCCTAAGCAAATTTCCTATCTAGTATTGAATCAGTTCTTCATAAACTGGAAATGTAAGGAGAAGAAAATGTCACTGGTACAATAATGGATTGGGGTTATAGAAAACTAGCTTTGCACTTCTGGAGACAGAGAGAGTAGGCGGAAAGAGAGAAGGGGGATGTCATGTCCCCGTCAGAGTCTAAATCTGTGGGGGAAGATGAGGTGGAACAAGAGCCAGCAGAGATTGAGAAGGAAGCTCCATTGGTCTTGGAGGAAACTGGGGAAAGGCAGAGTCAGTCCGGACAAGGCTTTTCAGGTTTAGAAAGGCTTGCAGACAGGAAGAAATAGGAGAGACAGAGCTCAGGGCTCAGGTGAAGAACAAGGAGCACCCCCTCCTGATCTTAGAGCATGGAAGAAGAGAGAAGGTGAGAACAAGCCAGCTGGGAGGAGTGTCCCACTCCCCTTCACAAGGCCCTGGGATGTAAGAAGGTCCCAGTGGGAGGGGCATTTGTCAGGAACAAGCATTGAATCTGTGGAGACTTGTGTACACTTGTTGACACCTGGAGATTACTGTGCTCTCCTGTGGGGCTTGCCCGGTTTGCCTGCTTCGCTGAACTTCTTGCTCTGATTACTGTTGGCTTAACTGGCTTACTGGACTACTCACAGCAGAGGCTGCTGAAGGTACATGTGAGAACTTTGCCCCAGGACTTGTAGTAAACGTGGGGACATTTGGAGGCAAAGTCAGAGCAATAAATAGTGGTTAGATCTGTTCTCTGGCTGTATTGCTTTCATGACATGCCCTGAGTCATCACAGGGGAGGGAAAGGGATAGGGAGAGGGGGAGGAAGAAGGGAAGGAAAGGGAGAGGGAGGGAGGGAGAGTGGGAGAGAAGGAGAAAGATAGAATTCTCAATATAAATCTATGATTGATATATCATCAATAGTACCAAATACATCTATTGGAGAACTAATTCATGAGTTCTCTAATGGGCTCTTTAAGTGATGCAAATATATAGGGATACCTGCTAGATCCAAATGTACTCTCAACTGATCTGGAATTCAATCCATTCTGTCTCTAGTAATGGAGACCTGTTAGCTAAATTCCTAAGCAAGACCAATACCTTCCCCTTGAGATTAAATATCAGGGAAGAGTTCGCTGGAGGCTTTTATTGTCTTGAATTTCCCTAGAGAGCAGCAGTTGACAGTACAAAGGAAACAAAGGAATCTGAGCTCCTGCTCTACTTCATGTGGTGAAATCTTTCTAACCCACCTAGACTTCTAGATCTATTAAGTAAGTAGACAGATGGAATTAATTTGGAGGTACTCAAGTCAACTCTTCTCCTGTTTCTTTCAATATTGGATTTCTGAGATGTAATCATCCACCTATGCTCCCTAGTGCCCACCTGCCCACCTGTGGCACCTACCGCCTACCTGCTCTCCCTAGTACCCACCCTCCCTGGTACCTGGATACTCTCACCCACCATTCTGCTTGTCTGTAACTCCTGTTTCTTCCCACATCATGGTCATGTGAGGTCCTCACTTAATGATCTACATGGTATTGGGGTTTCAATGAGGACTGCTGGGATTGCTGTGGGTAAGTGATGTGGTCATGTGACATTGTTTAGGGATGGAAATTGCAGCCCAATTACTACTGTAAGCCCAGAACAACATAACCACAGCCTGAAAGACTTTCATAACAGCCTGATACTTTTGTATACATGCATACACACATATCCACACTTACTTAAGCACATACCTTTGTCAATTCTGTTCAAAATCAAACCATTTTTATTTATGCCTATATAACCTTCCCCTTCCTCTTAATTTGACAGACACAAAATATAATTCTTTTAATTTTATTCCATTTCATCTCAACAATTCATTATATGGAAGTCACAATTTCCATATAACATGATCGTTATTGGATTGGTTTGTACATATTGATTTCCATTACCCATCAATTAGTATTTTCTTATAGATGCTTTTTAAAAAGATAGAGAAAATACAGGTTGTCTTACTCCATTCTATCTGCAGTATTTCTTGTTAATTGTGGGTACTTCGACTCAGTTTTATCAATGTATCAAACATGCTGCCAGAGTCCACTTTTAGCCTAAGCATTCTCACACCATTCTAGGTAAGCCAGCATTTTTCATCTAGATCAGGGGTGTCAAACACATGGCCCGTGGGCTGGATGCATCATGCCTACCCCCAGTTTAGTGAAGAGGGGAAAAGTTGCAATGCATCATGTGACGACAACATCAGTTTGACACCCCTGATTTATATATTATCCTATAATATATATAGTATATTATTATAATATATTTATATTATATTATATTATATTATTATAGCTAACATTCTATTGCCTATATCAAAGAGTGAGAAAATACATACAATAGAGCACACACACACACACACACATCTACTTTCTATTTTGCTGCTGTTAAATCTCATAAAATAAATCTCATAAAATAAAACATATTTATTTCTTAGATTTATTGCCTGCTACAGTCAATTGAATCTTAACAGCTCTTCAAATGTCTTGTTCTGTGTTTACAAAGCATGATTTTTTTATCTTAGTTAAAGTTGTGCTCTATTCAGACAGTCTGACTCCTGATAAAAGTCAATTAATATTATAGTACTTGGCTGAAATCCAGTACCCATTTACCTGGGAGAAAGCCCCATTAATCTCATTAAAATTTGCTTTTGTATAGGAATATGCTGAACTGAACTTTTATTAGAGTACAACCATCTATGAAATATGACTGAACATCTTTTAATCTTGTGCCATTGACAGTTCCAAGTTTCAGTTTATTGAAATGTTGATTGAATTTGTATCAAGAAGTTAATCCTGTGTTCTTTAGGCTATTTCATTTATATATTTATTTTTGCTTTCCTTCCTTGATTGGTTACAAACTGTCAGTGTGTGATCTGTTGCTTATTTGAGACTGATGTGATAAGCCAGATGGTTATTAATTCCATCTGCGGCCTGCTTAGGAACTTACTATTCAGTTTTGATAAATGTTTCTTGCAAAGAATCTTGCCAGTAACTATTAAAAAGTTATATGAACACAAGACTCTATCAAGACTTTTCTACCGTATTTCTCCAACAATACCACCCCCATAGGAAGACTCAGCATGTTTTTTAGGCATAAAAAGAAATTAAGCCCCTCCCCCCAAATTTAGGCCTAGTTTAAAACATGAGAAATTGGGGGGGGAAGGCGGGGGGGAACTTGCCATTAGGAGTGCCTTGTGGGCAGCTACACCTCACCATCAGCCACTCCTAACAGCCAATCATGGTGGAGCACAGAGGGCTCCCTTACCCCTCCCTTACCCAGGTCAGCAGGTGGGCGGCATGGATGTCCGGCAGCATTTCAGCACCGGTGCTGGTGCCTCTCACCAGCGCCGTCTCCAACAACAGTGTCTGAGTTGTTCCGGCTTTCCCCCCGTCTCTGTAACAACAGGAAAAAAAAATTGAGGTATCTGGGACCGCCGCACGCTGCATTTTGGTTTAATCCCAAGCAGCTGGGTGGGCATGAGAAGAGCCGAGCAAGCGTCTCTGCTGCTGCTACCTTGGTGCTCCAGCCTCGGGCTCTGCAAGTTTGCAAAAGTCCCAGTGTGCATCCTGTTCCTGCATTCCAAGCACCCAGGCCAAGCTGCAGCTGTCCCTCTCTCGCCAGCGCCATCTCCAATAACAGTGGCAGCAGCGGCGGGAACCGTGGAAGTTATGGAGGCGGCTCCCCACCCAAGAAGTGGCTGAAACACTTCCATGGTTCCCGCCGCTGCTGCCGCTGTTATTGGAGATGGCGCTGGTGAGAGAGGGACAGCTGCAGTTCGGCCTGGGAGTTTGGAATGCAGGAACGGGCTGTGCACTGGGATTTTTGCAAACTTGCAGAGCCCGAGGCTGGAGCACCAAGGGTAGCAGCAGCAGAGACGCTCACTCGGCTCTTCTCATGCCCACCCAGCCACTCGGGATTAAACCAAAACACAGTGCACGGCGGGTCCCGGGTATCTCAAAATCTTTTTTTTTCTGTTGTTATGGGGATGGGGGAAAAGCGGGAGCGACTCAGATGCTGTTGTTGGAGATGGTGCTGGTGTGTGGGGGGGAAGGGGTGGAGAAATTAATTCACCCCCAAAAAGACGTCCTAGCCATTTTTTCGGGGCTCAAAAAAAAAAAAAGGCCCGGCCTTATTTTGTGAGAAACACAGCAATAGCTATATCTTTGATAACTACTGGCGTTACATAGTCTAACATTACAAACATATTGTATTCTTTTAACAGACATTAAGCATTTCCTACTTGTTTTCTTATGCTTCTGGGGAACTGCCTTTCTTATCAGACACACTAGAAATACCAGGCAAACCAAACTATTTAGAAACGTGCCCCATATTTTGAAGAAGCAAACTCTAAAATGGGTCCAATTACAGGTTTATTTAATGTATCACTCTCTCCAGCAGTTAGACCTAAGAAGTCAAGGGACACTTAAAAGGTTTTGTCTGCTGTAATCAAGAATCAGAACTGATGTTTGGAGAAATACCTAATGATTCTGCTCATTTTTACTGAAAAGAAACTTTAGTGAACTTCAATGGGCCCTTGTAGCACCCTGAAGGAATTGTTACTGTTGTTGTTATTCTTTGTACTACAATGTATTGGGGCAAATACAGAGTGAATTTGTTTGAAGTGGCACAGTAGCCTAGAGGTGAAGACGGTTGCCTACCACTTAGAAAGTTGAGAGTTCAATCCTAAGTAGTGGCAGATATTATTCTCTTTGGGCACAATGTCTCAATTGTCTACTGAGAACTCTGCATAGGTGTCAGGAAGGGCATCCAGCCAGTAAATGCTCAGCTCCATTTAATCATCCCGACCCCATCCCAAAGCAAGGGATTACAGCATCCTAATAATAATCAGTTTGATAAATACATGAATCAATTCCCTAAAGAGCACACATCTTAGAAGATGGTGGCACCTGGTCAATTCTTTTTTGACTTAGAAATAAAGCCTAATTAGGCCTGTCTAGTCATTTCAGTAGGAGATTATTGAGAAATTCTAGGGATATAGGTTTGACATTGAAGTCAGAAAACATCCTGAAAAGTTCCAGGGACAAACCATTTTCTTAGTGTGGCCAAGGTATCTGCATAGATGACATCTATGAAGTGACCAGATTTGAATCAGCCTTCCATCCTTCTGAGGTTAGTAAAATGAGGACCAAGATTGTTGGGGGCAATATGTTGACTCTGTAAAGTGCTTAGAGAGTGCTGTAAAGCACCATGAAGTGGTATATAAGTCTAAGTGCTATTGCTATTGCACCTTTACCCAAAAACCAAAAGCAAGTTTCAAATACAGTCTGGAATATCTTACTGATAGTAACTTCAAATAAAATCACAGGTCTTTCACTACATCTTCATGTTTATTGCTTTTCATTCAGTTCAATGTCAGCACTAATATATGGGAGACTAACACTTCTGCCTATTCTAATGGGAATTGAATAGGACACTACTGTCTATGATGTACAGGAGCTTGGCCAACTTTTTGGTTAGTGTAGTATGGAGCCCTCCAGAAATGTGCTAACTGGGTTACAGTTTCTGTTCTACTTGGAATCATTGCTGGGCCTAAGTGATTTAAAAGTGTAAATGAACTCTGAACAAGTGTGAAGTACATTCATCATGGGAATATCTATACAATGAAGAAAAATGTATAGAAACCAGGATGGTGTTGAGTGTCTCGATATTTGATACAACTTTTAATCCTTCATGACATGATGAAAAACTCTTGCAAAAACATTAAAGATCATGGGATTTGGACCCTGATGCTCAAAATTTGGACTAAGTTCTTAGAAAATTTTCTTCTGCCTATGTCAGAATTATTAGTATTATATTAATATTATACTAATTTTACTTATTATTATCTGGACTATCCCAAAGGTGCTTTTTCAAGAGGTAACTAGTCTTTCTTTGTTTTTTTTTCCATGAAGACATTTCACTTCTCATCCAAAAAGATTCTTCAGAAGAATTTTTTTGGATGAGAAACAAGATGTCTTCAAGGAAAAAACAAAGTCCAGTTGCCTTTTGGAAAAATACTTTGAGACAACCATGACCTGGATGACTGAGAATCTCTACATACATTATCTGGACTAGTCATGTAACATGAATTTATTTCCATTTTCCTCCATGCAAGAGTAGCATTGAAGAAAGGTGCTACTGGAAGGAATAGATTATGGAAGGTGGTGAAATAAACTGGTTCAAGATACACCAAAATACAAAATAGAACTCAGGGGATGCATATTGATTGGGAATCTAGAGTCCCTATCCATAAACTAAGACACACCTTCAAAACTATTGCTTTAAAATAAACACCAAAGAACTTGAAAATATCTGAACTATCACTTGAACATCATTGGCATTGTCAAAATCATGATCAGTCAATTGCTAAAGGCAGATTTACTTGGAACAACTTACATTCTGCAATGATACACCATAAAGCATCAATATCTGCCTATCCCCGATAATAGGGAAGGTAGATAAAAATGCCACATCTATTCTAAACACCTGGCTGATAATGCAACCAACCACAATAATAGAATAATCCTATTTTTTCACATAGAACTCTGTATTACTGAAACTTTTTTTTCTTACTTTCCTAATAATGTATACTCAATTTGCATATTCTAAAGGAATCCATAGTTTGCTTTGAATGCCTCTGATTAAGAAAACCACCATCTTTGCTTCTCATGTTATGGGTTTTGCTGAAAAATATGCAGTAAAACTATGGTAGGTTTATTGATGTTTTATGAAGCAGTCAAGATATTTATTCTGATAGTAAACAACAATCCATCTCTACCAAATTAATGGAACAGTCAACTCACATTATGTGAAAAATAATGATTACTGTAAAACAAAAAGACAGAAGCAACTAACTTACTAAAGAAATGACTTTTCTGCATGTTATTCCATTGAGTAGGATAAAAACAATACAAATTATGATATGCTTAATAGAGTGTATACTATGCACGATGCACAAATAAATACGAAAACTACAAATATAATAAAATACAATGTAGTGCAGCTATGGAGGGAGCTACAAAGCATTAGTATGTTTTTAAAAGGCTGAAATAACTTATAAAAAACCAAGAGAGCAAAAATAATTCTGCCTGGCAACAAAATGTCTATAATTTAGGCTCCAGGCAAGTGTTTCAAAAGGTAAAGCTCCATTTGTGGCACTCCAGCACTGAAAAAACTCTGTCTTTAATACATACCGTGTTTCTCACAAAATAAGGCGGGGACTTTTTTTTTTTTTTGACTGCCCCCAAAATGGCTAGGCCATCTTTTCAGGGGTGACTTAATTCCCCCCCTTGCATCCTCAGGCGGGCGGGTGGCGACAGCTTGAATGTTGACCTCAGCATTGGTGGGGCACTTTGTGTTGGGAGACCTTCTGCCACCAGTGCTTTCCCTTCTCCCCATGCTGCTGCAGGGTTTAGAGCAATGTTGCGGCATTTGGCGCAGCCATGTGTGGCCAGCCAGGGCCCCTCCCTGCAACCGGACCCTGGCAGAGACACTCGTTTTCAGGTGCTCCTGTTGCTGCCTTCCCTTCTTCTTTGAAGGCAAAGCCAATTCTTTTAAAAACAACGCCCTGCTATGAATACGACAAAGCCTCCCCTGCCCGAGAGGGCAGCCCAACCCCATGTGGGGAGGTAAATCTCTCGGGGATGCATCGCAGGATCGGCCCACCCTGGGAGAAGCGCCCAGCTGCCATCCCTGCCTGGCACTGGGCAGAGCACAAAGAGCTTCGCCTGGGGCACCCAGCGCAGCTGACAGGCGGTCTTCCTGCCCGGTGGTGGAGCTCTTGCCAAGGCAGCAAGTGCCTCCCCACCAGGCCCTCCGGTCATCCTGCCAGGGCCGTGCCAGAGCCGTGAGGGCTGGGCAGATCCGGGAAAGCGAGCTGAGGGTGCGCGCCCACCTGCCAAGTGAAAGAGCCGAGCCGACACGAGCTTGGCTTCCTTCCCAAGTCACTCCAGCCTGAACCCAAAGGGGCTACTGGGAGAGGCTGTCCGAGGCAGTGATAGTGCCCACCCATCTGCGAACAGGGAGGTGAGGTGATGGCAATGCTGCTTCCCTGGCCGGCGGGTCCAGCAGAGAGATCCCAAAGCTGCCCGTCCTTTCCACCCTTCACCCAGCCCATCCCCATCCCCACACATCTCCAAATGTGCCGACAGCTCCAAACACTGCAGCAGCACAGGCATCGAGCAGAGGTGCTCACTCGGTGAAGCTAAGCTCGGAGGATGCGGAGCACACCGTCACCTTGCCTCCCTGTCCATGGATGGGTGGGTCTCCCAATATGAAGTGCCCCACCAACACCGAAGTCAATGCAGGCAGCACCATATCCAGGTATGCAACAAAAGTACTTCCTAATGGCAAGGGCCCTCCACCATTCCCCCCCCCATTTCGCATGTTTAATATAGGCCTTAATTTGGGGGGAGGGGCTTAATTGGATTTTATGCCTATAAAACAGGCTGGGACTTCCTATTGGGGGAGGCTGTATTGTTGGAGAAACACGATAGAAGATGACTATCTTCAAAAGATCATCATAGCATTCCAAAATGTACCTGGAGGAGACAGTACTTCATATAATCTAGCTCTAATTTAATTACTTACTTATTATTTATTTATTTAACAAGTTTATATGGCTGTCCAGCTCACACACAGGTGATACCATGGCAAGGTCAACACAAATAAACCACTTGATTGGTGCCATCTCTATTTATGGTCCCCATTTATTTGTTTAACAAATTTAAAATGCTAACTAATTTAAAATTCTAACACTTTGAGTAGGTTCAAAGGTGGACTAGAAGTCAATGCTGACGTACTATTAGTATGTCATGTTTATGTGATCCAGAGCACTTGTTGTCCTGTTTTTGGATTGACAAACTTTTTAGATCATTCCAAAGATACCATTTGAGTATGAGTAGCCTACCTCAAGTCCAATCTAACCCACCAAGATGGAGAGCATTTAAAATATCTGAGAGTTGAAGAAAGATTGCCACATTTATCCTGCCATCTTTTTAAGTCCATTCTGCTCTTTTACCTTGTCTGCTGCTACCTTCTTTTCTTCTCTTACCTTCCTTGTACTTCTATCTTATCCTACCAATGCAACAATAGCTGAAGATCTCAGCCTCGTGAGATATGTTTTTATTCTTTGATTCTGTTTTTCTTTCTTTTGTATTTCTTTTGTTTTTATTTCTGTATGTTAATGCAAATAAAGATAGCAATAGCTATATACTACTTCACAGTGCTTTTTACAGCCCTCTCTAAGTGGTTTACAGAGTCAGCATATTGCCCCAATATGGAGCAATATGAGGACAATTTGGCTCCTCATTTTACCCACCTTGGAAGGATGGAAGGCTGAGTCAACTTTGAGTCTGGTGAGATTCAATCGGCCAAATTGCTGGCAGCTAGGAGAAGTAGGCCTCAGTACTGCATTCTAACCACTGTGCCATCGTGGCTCATAAGAAATAATAATAATAATAATAATAATAATAATAATAATAATAATAATAATAATAATAATAATAATAATAATATTGGTCAGCTGCAGAAGGCCACATTACTGGGATCTGCTCGCATAATCCACTGATACATCATGTAGTCCTAAACACTTGGGAAGTGTTCGACTAGTGATTTGTGATTTGAAACCCAGCATGGTTATCTCATTTGCTGTGTATATTGTCATTTTTGTGCATTATAACAACAACAACAACAACAACAACAACAACAACAATAATAATAATAATAATAATAATAATAATAATAATAATAATAATCTGTAGCACTCCTCACTACATAGTCCAAGCTATTTTACTTCTGCAAATCAAACATTTAAGGGGTGCCAGATATTTAATCTTCCTGGATTCCCTGTCACCCACAGATTAGGACCCCTGTAGAACTTCTACCCTTCTTGCCAATTGCACTAAAGCCACCTGCCTTTCAGATGTCTACTTCTCAATCCTCTGGAAGGTAGATCTCTACTCCCCATTTCTGGCAGAAGAAGGTAGATTCTTGGATACATTGGATTTTTATCTCCAGAAAATTCACCTACTGACTCTTCTCTAGGCTTTTAAATGAGCCATTATTTTTAGACCATCCAACCTATTTTAAAAGACAACTTTTTGTGCTTATTGGCTAGCCCAGGGATGTCTCCAAACTGGGCAACATTAAGACTTGTGAACCAACTCCCAGAATTCCTCAGCCAACCATGGAATTCTAGGAGTTGAAGTCCACAAGTCTTAACATTACCATGTTTGAAGACCTCCCTGGGCTAGACCATAACTTTAGGAACATGCACTCTTTATTTTCAGCTGCCTGTTCTTGATGGTCTTCACCAGGTCACTGTCACCCAGAAAGCAATAAGATGCCAAAGCAGGGAAAAATTGTAGGCCCTTATAAATATGCAAGAATTGGCTATATTTTGGATGTTATTATGTTATTATGTTTGAACACTTTTGGGAGAAATTTCTTCCAGAAGTGAATAGCCAAATCTCTAAACCAACTTCCTGTCTGCTCACTGTTAATGTTAGTGTTTCCTCAACATTATACTGCTTTGACACTGGTAAAATCTTCAAATTGTTCTATGTACAGGAACTATTTTCTAATGTTACATGTCATATCTTAGCTTTTGAAGATATGTTCTTTGGGCAGAAAAAAAGTTAGATATACCAGCCAGGGCCAGCTCAACACATTTTCTGCTTGAGGCAAGGTCCATTTTTCCAATTTATTCCATGAACAAAAGCCAACTAAATTGGAACTTAACCCTCACTTCAACACTGGCAGGAGGACAGATTTTCTAACATAATGATGAGCAGAGATCAGTTTATCTGGCTCAGAGCCCTTCTCTCTTGCATCAGATCATCAGTGGGAGTCCTATGCATCACTTTGTTAACCCTGAATTTTCAGTGTGGGTTCTAGTGATGCTGTGAGAGTTGGACTTCAAGGCAGTGGTGGGATGCTGCTGGTTTGGACCAGTTTGAGCAAACCAGTAGCTCTGACAATAAGCTGGCCCCACCCTACCCTATCCTGTCCTATATTTCTGCATTTTTCAGGTCAGCTGATTCACACGGCATAGTTTAATAGGCTAGACATACCTAGCTCCCTCAATTGTTCATCATATGATTTAGCCTCCAGACTCTTTGTTGCTCTACCTACACACTTTCTAAAGTCTCAGCATTTTTTTTTTTTTTTTGAATCGTGGTGACCAGAACTGTACATAATATTCCAAGTATGATATATCACTTCTTGTGATCTTGATGTTATCCCACTTTTGATGTAGCCTGGAACAATATTGGATTTTTTGGCAGCTGCAGTACATTGCTAATTCATACTCAATTGGTGGTCCACCAGAACATCTAGATTCCTCTCACTGCTGAGCCAGGTATCACCTATTCTGTACCTTTGCATTTGGTTTTTTTTCTGCCTAAATGTAGGACCTTACTTTTCTCACCACTGGGCTGCATCTTATTGGGTACCAAATTAATATTTTTATTTAGGCTGAGAATGCCTCAAGCCACCCTTTTGCTATTCCACTTTTCAGCATGCCATTCTTCATTCTGCACAGTTTCATCAAGAATAATAATTTTAGCTTCAGTGCCAGACCTATTTAGCAGCTTATTAATTACCTTTTCTATTCATCTCTTCCAGATGAGATTACTGCCTGCTTCCAAGCAAACCTTTTAGCATCTTCTAACGGTGGTGGCAGAATGCAACAAAGTAGGGTCAGATCTGCTATACAGAATTTTTTTTCTTGCGTGTGCCTCAGGTAGGTACAAAATAAACAACCACAGTCATCGGTAAAATTGCTTCTTGCAACTTTCTCTAACTGCTAGTTGGGCTGTAATATACTTGGAAGGTTGCTCTTCTAATTTGAACTGTGTGAGCTCTGGCCGGAGGCTACTTCTGTGTCCCAGTGATAAAAGAAGACATAAAACAACCCCCTACCTGATCCTTCCCCCTGGCTGTCAGTGAATCATGTTTAATAGCATCTCCATTGCAGTTTGGGCCAATTTGCTTGCAATGGCATCCTTTTTCCATGGGCTTACTGCTCAGCAGGCCCTGAAGCAATCTATGAATAACTTCCCAACAGATGCTGTTTATGAATTGAAGCAAATGGCTTCCTTGTTTCTCTTTTCTCACTTCAATAATTTTCAGTTACATTACAGTGAATATTTATAGTCCTATAGCAGTGCATAAAAATGGGGAACAAGCAGACCTCTGCATTGTTTCATACGTGAGAGTGGTTCTAATGGGCTTTTGGCTCACTGGTTTTAATAATGTTCTACTGATGGACTGAAAGGCAGATTCAAATTGAGATCATTGTTTTCATTCACTATTTTACCAGAGGAATCATTGAAGGAAGACTATGTTATTTGGCCGTATCTTTTGGAAATAATGCCCCACTATAAAAATACATCATACCTTTCTCTCTTTTTTTAATGTAACCTCAAACATTTTGTTAAAAAAAGGTTCTAATGCCAACATGGTCACTATTCACTGATTTGATTGTCCTCACAATATAAACAGAGTAGCCATTTAGCTAATGTAACATATTGCTAGAAATAAAAAAAAAGTCAAAATGAAAGAAGTTTTCCTGATTTTTGGGTTTGATGGCTTTTCTTTGGCAGCACAACCCAGGAATCAGAGGTGGTATTCAGCAGGTTCTGACCAGTTCTAAAAACCGGTAGGAGAAATTTTGAGGAGTTTGGAGAACCAGCAAACACCACCTCTGACTGGAGATTTTACACTATCCTTTCCCTGCCACGCCCACCAAGCCACGCCTACAGAATCGTTGGTAAAAAAAATTGAATCCCACCACTGCCAGAAATGTATTTCCACGTTGAAATGGCTGATCCGGAATCCTGTTTACAATTCTATAGCATTGCTCTGTAAGTTATTCTGTCAGGAGAAGAATCCAGATTTACAACACAACATGTTTATGAAATCTAATTTCAAGGAAACTATTCTCAGTGCTCCTCAATTCAATTTCAATGCCTGATTCTTTTGGTAGTACATTACTCCCGGGATGAACAGATAAACAAGAATATTAATGGGTTTTACACACACACACACACACACTGTGTGTTCAAGATGAATATATTTTTATGTATGCCACATGTTAAAAAGTAAGATGTTCATCAGTTCATGCCAGTCTCAGTTGCTATATTTCAGACAAGATATGTGCGACCAAACGCAATGAGCTCTACATTTGTATATTAATGATATCTATACATTTCTAAAGCACTCAGTTCTGAGGCCTATGTCTACCTGCAATAAAAAACTTCATGTGTTTTTAAAAAAAGAAAACAAGGATTAATAAAATTACTCAATTACTATAATTATGTCCTTGCTTATTGTACCTTTCTGCAACACGATGGGAGATCACCATTAACTATGCTAAATAATATATACCGTGCCTACATGAATGCAGCTTTGCAAAGTTTCATCCAGTTTTGCTTTTTGTGTTGCCAGTTCCTTGTATGATCTGGTAATTTGGGAAATATACAATGAAATCATAGACATGGTGCAAGAGCAGTGGGGCAGAAATTCCAGGAAGTAGAGGTCATTTGACAAAAAACAAAACTTGAAGGAAAAGCAGGACTGCAATAAAAGAAACTCAAACACTGAGAAAAAAAGTGCTTTAAAAGGACCAGAAAATGCTAGAAACAAACAACAGAGAAGTATTTACACTCTAGCTATGGGGGGCAATGGAAGGGATGACAGATGAAAGAAAAATGATATAATAGAAATGGCTGCCATATTCTGGACACTGAGCAAAACTGCTTTAATGAAAAGATCTGAGGGAACTAGAGTGGAAAACAGTGTGGCAGTTGTTTTTGACTAAAAGAAGTTCTTAACAAAAGAATTCACAATAATAAATGAAATTCCAAATCAGCCAAGTTTTGAATATTTAATATTTTAAGAGAAAAGAAGTGCAGAGAGGATTGTAGACAAAAAAAGGTATAATTTCAGATGAAACCAAGGAAAAAAAGAGGTACAACATCAGTAGGAAAACAACATGGTGATTTAAATTCAATTCCTTATTTATACCTGAGGAAAATCTCTGCAACTTTACTAACTGGGAACCATGATGACTTAATACTGGAGTGTCAAACTGGGGCAGGCCACACCTACCTCAGTTCCGTAAAGGGGGGAAAAGTCACAATACATCACGTGACAGCAACGTCATGCCACCAGTTTGATACCCATGACTGAATAGATAAATAGAGTCTGCATTTGTTAGAGGCCAAAGTTTTTGGGACAACATAGATGCAAGTCCTTCCATTCCTTTTATAAATTCTTAATAGGAGTACCAAAAATATATTGTTGAATACTTAAGCCAATATGTAAGAAAAGTCAGGAATCAAACAGCCTGCAGTGAAAAGTTGAGATTTAGGATGGAAAGCTTCATCTCACAGAAATCTCTGAGTCTTAAAAAAGAAAAAAGTAGAGTAAGGGGAAATATGAAGACAGCCTTCTAGTACTAAAGGCAGATCACAAGGAATAATGTGTGGATTTGAGGGTAAGATAAGAACCAGTGGGTTAAAGATGCACAATGAGAGATTTAAGCTTAAACTAAGGAGGAATATCCTGACTGTTAGAGTCATTTAGAAGAAGAAGATCCTGCCTCCTGAAATTGTGGGTGGTCCATCATTACATGTTTTCAAGAAAAGGTTGATCAGCTAGTTGTCAAAGATGGTACAAAGCAGAGGTGGTATTCAGCAGGTTCTGACCAGTTTTGAAGAACCGGTAGTGGAAATTTTGAATAGTTCAGAGAACTGGCAAATACCACCTCTGACTGGAGATTTTACAATATTCTTCCCCTGCCATGCCCACCAAGCCATGCCCACAGAACCAGTAGTAAAAAAAATTTGAATCCTACCACTGCTACAAAGATACTTGCGTTGGGCAGGAAGTTGGGCTAGATGACCTCCAAATTCCCTTCTAGCTTTATGATGGAATGGAGTAAAGTCTCACGACCAGGGGTGGGATCCTACCAGCATAACAACCAGTTTGGTGAGCACACACTTTGCGTGCTGTACGCATGTGTGCAGTACTTGTAAATCAACTTCTCCTGAAAGCATTAACCTCTTGATGACACTCAGCACTCAGCTGTGCTGCACAAAGCAACTAAGGTTGCTTGAGCAGGGAATAAAGGACAGCCTAGAGCCTGGGTGGGCAGGTGGGCCCAACCAAAGCAAAGAAGATCTGAGCGAACCAGTTTGGTGTTGGTGTTTGGAGCTACTGGTTCTATAGAAGCTTTTGTTCAACAAAAGAACTTGCTTGTTTACAGCCAAAGAAAAATGTTCAAACTCTGCCAGCAAATCAGGTTCCCCAGAGCTTCCTGTGTCACAGATCCCCAATATGTGTAAACATTCTTCCTTTTCTTTAGTTCAGGCTTATTTTTTTATTATAAACTTGGGATCAGTGATCAATGGCAGTTCCTCCTAGGTGTTGTGGTCCTTGCATTGACAATTTCCAGAGCAATTATCAGTGGCATGAGTGTTAGTGGGATGGAAACTGTATGTATGTATTTTTTGTATGCATGTATGTATAAGTGTGTGTGTGTTTTAATCAGAAGACAAGAGCAAATAGATTTCATTTTGGCATATGCTAAAATTTGGAATTTACAAAGATTAGTCTTGGAGAATCAGAAAAGGCAGGTAGGATAAATCCTGCATTTTATTTAATTTAAATAATTAGATTTACATTTAAGCAAAGTAATACAATTGGGGTTTTTCCTTATTCACATGTATTTAATCATTTTCTTCTACTGTCACAGAAAATTTTCCAGGGTAACTTTTGGAGGAACTGCAGGACCATGCCTATTTCCTTCAGGTCTCCTCTGCTTCTTCTGCCTGAGAGGCTCAGGCCTTGTAGACCTGGGAAAAAACACTGTCAGTTTACAGTCTGACTGAAATTAATGACTCTTAAACAGAAATGTCTAAGGAAGTCTGTTGTGAATGTATAAAGTTTAATAAAGCGTGAGCTTGGAGTAAAGGGCAGGGTTCTGGCCCTGCACTTCTGATTGGCTGTTAAACGGCCAGATCGGATTGGTTATGAGAGCTAGCGCTCCTCGTTGGTTATTGATTAATAGTTACGGGGTTTGCCAAAATAAGGCGGGTTAAAACTGTTATAGATGCCAGAAGTCACTATGTAAATAAAGAGCTGAAGTTCACCGTTCAGAGGCTTGTCTCCATTCTTTCTCGCCCATGCTCCAAACTTAACACTGGCAACTAGGATGGGATGTGGAGACATCTGAACCAACGAAACTTCGAAGAACTCCGAGCACGTGACAGACGACACTACACGACGGAACCATGTCCGGCGTCGTCGTGCCACCCGCTCCGTTTGATCCAGTATAGGAGGACTGGGAGTCCTACATGGATTGCTTCCAAATGTTCTTAGAAACCAACAACTTAAAGGACGCCACACCAGGAAAGAAACGGGCGGTGTTCCTGATGCATTGTGGTCCAACCATATTTAAGATGGCTAAAGCACTAGCAAAACCCCGAGAAGTGAAGGCCATGGATTGGGACGACCTCGAACCTCCCCTACGAGATCACTACGCACCGACCATGCCTACGCTCATGAGATGGCACAAGTTTGACCAGAGGAGCCAGCGAAAGGGAGAAAGCATGGCCGACTTCATAGCAGACCTCCGAAATTTGGGAGGCCCCTGCGGATTACCAATTTAGAAGAAGCACTAAGAGATCGCATAGTTCTGGGACTAGATGCACCAGGCGTTCAAAGCAAGCTGATGGCGAAAGGTGACATCAGCCTTGCCGACGCCGTTGCTGATGCTACTGCAGCAGAAGCAACCAGGAAGTCAGCTGCACAACTTCGCCAAAACCGCACTCCGGTACCACCACCGACAAGCAACATTTTATCCAGGTCAGAAGGGCAGCTTGCAACGACGTACCATGAGGACCTCTCTTCCTCATCAGACAGCGGCGAAAAAGGGGTCCATCGACTGTGGTCCGACCGGGACCACCATCCGAAGCCTTTACGCCCTTGTGCTGGCTGTGAGGCCAACCATGCCAGGTCCAAATGCAAATTCCGCGACGTGCTCTGCCATGAGTGCGGGAAGCAAGGCCACATCGGACGGGTCTGCCGAAGCTTACCAGGACCCGGCCAGGCCTCAAAAGGGACTAACTATCACCAATCAACAGGAAACCATCCTGTACGGCGAGAGCCAGTAAACCACTCCTACAGAAATCAAGTTTTGCAGAGAGAAGAGGCTCACCATACTATCGCTATCGGTCACGCCTCAGCTTTAGACACCAAGAAAATACGAATCACAGTAGCCATCGAGAACCAGCCTTACCACATGGAAGTCGACTCGGGATCGTCCCTCTCGATGGTGTCCTGGAAGACCCTTAAACAACTCATCCCCACGATTCAATGCCAAGATCTCCGCTCCCAAAGACTGATCCTCAAGGACTACCAAGGGAATTGAATCCCCGTCGTTGGTTCCTGCCGTCTCCTTCAAGAAGCACAAAGCATACTTACCACTAACTGTCATCGATAGAGACAGGCCTAGCCTACTAGGCCTCCAATGGTTCGCACCACTCGGCATTGAAGTGGCCGGCATAAACCAAGTCAGCGGAAGTGACTGGGAGGGAGACCTCATCCATGAGTTCAGGGACGTCTTTGCAGACAGCTTAGGCGAGTACAAGGGGACCCCGATCTCGTTCAGTCTAGACCCAAAGATAGCTCCCATTCGACTTAAGGCCTGTCGAGTTCCGTTTGCCTTAAAGTTGAAAATCGACGAACAACTCGACAAACTGATAGCTCAGGGGGTGTTAGACCCCATCGATCACCCCCCCGGGAAACCCCAATCGTAACACCTATTAAGCCAGGCAGGTCGATCCGAATTTGTGGGGACTACTGGGCCACTTTGAACCATGCCCTACAGCAGAACACATATCCAATACCGGTGGTGCAGCATCTCCTCCACTCCCTGGGGGGGCGGGAAAGTCTTTGCTAAATTAGATTTAGCTCAGGCACACAGCAACTACCTGTTGATGAAAAGACGGCGCTGACACAAACGATTTTGATGCACCGAGGTGCCTTTAAATGTACCTGGCTTCAATTCAGAGTTAGTGTAGCCCCGGGGATTTTTCAGAGCCTTATGGAGAAGTTATTACAAGGGATTAAGGGCGTGGTCCCTTATTTTGATGATGTATTAATTGCGGCCCCTACAAAAAAAATCTTACAGGACCGGTTAAAATTAGTCCTAAAAAAATTCCAAGAGGCCGGTCTTAAAGTAAAGAAAAACAAATGTAAATTGTGTACTGACAGTGTTGAGTTTTTAGGGTACCTAATTGATAGCCAGGATATTCACCCTACTGAAAGAAAACTAAGGGCAATAAAAAATGCTCCCAGGCCACGAAACAAGGCCGATCTCCAGGCGTTCCTAGGCCTCATCAATTTTTATAATGTATTTTTACTGCATAAAGCAACGGTCGCTGAACCGTTACACCGGTTGTTAGATAAGAAAGCAAATTGGTTATGGGGTCACCGAGAAGAACAAGCGTTCCGCAATGTGAAAAAACTGCTTACTTCTGACTCTGTACTCATGCAGTATAACGAGACTTTGCCATTAAATATAACATGTGATGCTTTGCCTTTCGGAGTGGGCGCCATTTTGAGCCATGTACTGCCTAATGGGAACGAAGCCCCTGTTGCATATTTTTCAAAGACACTTTCAAAGACTGAGCGAAATTATGGACAATTCGATGAAGAAGCCCTCGCAATTGTGTCAGCCGTTAAAAGATTCCACGAGTATGTGTATGGCCGGGCTTTTACTATCGTGACTGACCACAAACCATTATTGGGGATAATAGCCGGAGATAAGCCGACTCCCTACATATTATCCCTTAGGATGACTCGATGGTCAGAATTCTTAGCTGCTTATAACTATCGGCTGCAATACCGCCCGGGGAAAGCCATTCCCCACGCCGACGCATTGAGCTGAGCACTGCTTCCAGAGACTCTCGACGATCCTGCACCAACGGTAACCACGTTGCAAATTGAGGCACTCAACTCGCCGCCATTAACTGCCCGAGATATCGTGAGAGAAACCAAATGTGACCCCACCTTAGCGCGAGTCCTAAGCTGGGTAGAACGCGGATGGCCATTGGACCAATTATCAGATGACTTCACACCATTCAAGACTCGACAAACCGAGTTGTTCTCCCAAAAAGGCTGTGTCATCTGGGGCGACAGAGTCGTTATCCCAGGATGACTCCAGAAAGCGCTTCTGAGAACCTTGCACGATGGCCACCCCGGCATCATGCGAATGAAAGCCCTTGCGCGAAGCTATGCATGGTGGCCGGGCATTGACAAGCAAATTGAACATTGGGTTAAAGCTTGTCCAAAATGCCAGGAAGTGAGCAATGCCCCACCTAAAGCCATTCCTACTGAATGGGAGACACCACGTGGACCCTGGTCCCGAATTCACTTGGACTTCGCGGGGCTGACCAAAGGCCACACCTTTCTACTAACCGTCGACGCCTATTCAAATTGGCTCGAGATTCATCGCATGATGATTACAACCTCCGAGGTGGTCATCAAAACCTTGGAAAGACTATTTGCAACCCACGGACTACCAGACGTCCTGGTATCTGATAACAGGCCCCAATTTACAGCACTGTCATTCGAACAGTACCTCGCTGACCGCGGCATTCGACATGCGCTCACCTCACCTGCGTACCCTGCAGCCAATGGCAAAGCAGAACGCATGGTACAATTTGTGAAGAAAACCTTAGAGAAGGTAGACTACGACAACATTGACGACAAGATCAATTGAATCCTTTTTTTACAACACATCACACCGCATAGCGTCACCAACAAAACTCCCGCCGAACTGCTAATGGGACGAAAACTCCGCTCCCACCTCGACCGGTTACACCCAGCTTACGAACCGGAAAAACCACTAGAATCCAGCGGCTGCTGTCGTGCCTTCCAGGTAAGAGATTTGGTATACACTAAAAACCTATCGGGCGACCCATTGTGGGTGGAGGCGACAGTAGTTTGTGTAACCGGCCCAAGATCCTACCTTGTACAATGCCTTTACGATAGACTATGGAAACGCCATATCGATCAATTACAATTGCGACTTCCAGCGGGCAGTCCTGAACTCCCCTATGACCAGACTGAGGGGGGGGGGAGGTACAGAAGAAGATGAATTCCAAGGAGAAGAAAACCCGTTCAAAGGGAACGACAGTATAATAGAGACTCAGGAAGTGGAACCAGAGAGGGAAACAGTTGCACCTCAGGGAATTACAGAGAACATGGGCAACGACGGGGAAATGAACTCTGAACCAGAAACAGCCCCACTGCCAAACAACGATCTACCTCAGCGTGATTGCAGCCAAATGACACAGCGAAAATCAAAGAGACTAATAAAACAACCGTCCTACCTAAAGGACTATGTAACTGCGCCCTGCAAACAGAAGCCAGGGGGAAGGGGTGTTGTGAATGTATAAAGTTTAATAAAGCATGAGCTTGGAGTAAAGTGCAGGGTTCTGGCCCTGCACTTCTGATTGGCTGTTAAACGGCTGGATCGGATTGGCCCGCTCCGGGGAATCCGATTGGCCCTTAAACAGAGAGTTCCTATTGGCTATGAGAGCTAGTGCTCCTCGTTGGTTATTGGTTAATAGTTACGGGGTTTGCCTATATAAGGCGGGTTAAAACTGTTATAGATGCCAGAAGTCACTATGTAAATAAAGAGCTGAAGTTCACCGTTCAGAGGCTTGTCTCCATTCTTTATCGCCCATGCTCCAAACTTAACAAAGTCAATCTTTCTAAATTCATGCACTTACCAGATCCATAAGCATTGAATTAATGTGAAAATCAACATTTAAATATGTCATGAATTTAGATTTCTATCGGTATTTCACAATTTGTTTTAAAATACGTACTGTGGGAGAAAGCACGGAAATAAAAGTGTAAATGTTCTAGGAACCCTTGGGGAAACCAAATAAATTTAACCTGCAAAATAAAAGTTTGAGAGATGAAATGATAGCAGTCTTCAGATATTTAAAGAGTCATGTAGACTTTGGAGTAGACTTTGTTACCCTATATCTCAGATCATACCATGATCTATGATTCCCTATTAATAGCTACACTTTTTTCAGAGTTATAAAACACATCAAATTGAAACAACATGAAATCAACTAATTTGATACTAACAAACATCTGTATCATTTGCCCATTGATAATCTAGTGCTGGTGACTGATGAATGGTGAAGAGAAACAAGAGGTGAAGTGGCCAGCAAGGCAAGAGAAAAATTCTGAATGTAAATTTCTGGCTTGAAAATATAACCTACATTTTATAGAATATAAGATGGCAATATTTGGGAAATGTAGATTATACTGTTTTTTGCAGAGTTTTTTAATACCTGGTGAGGTTGTGGGATTTTCTACCCATGACTCTACATGACATCTATTAGGCACAAAAGAGAGGTCCACATGTAAAGTTCAATTAAACTGATTTATTGCCCATGAACAAGAATATTCTCAGCTAACAGTCAGCATCCGCTTAGAGTTAGATAATTGTCATCAGCACTCAAGGAGGGGAGTTGGAATTAGTTTGCTTGTGGCTATGTAGGGATTTTAGGTTGATCCCTCTTTTCACTCCAACCCCAGATGCTGCCACCATTGCTTTTCCAACAACAGCTCACATACTTACACATACACATCACCCTGTTCTGCATCAAGATGATATCTGTCATCCTAAACAATATGGCTGCTTCTCCCAATGGAAAAAGGAGAATAAGCTCAAATCAGGATCATGGGAAGAGAAAGAAACCCCAAACCTGATTTCTCCCACCAATTTTGATATGGACACTTTTGTTGGCAAAGGGACAGATAACAATGAAGCCCGTGCAAAACAATGCCATTAAGTCAGATTTACAAAGCAAAGCATGGACTTGCTTTGAAGCAAAGATAAAATTGGAAGCTTCTACAATGTGTACCATTCTTCAAAGCTGAAATCTCTGGTTTTTATTTGCTTTTTCTGTAATCTTAGTTTCTTATGTGGAGAACACTAAAAAGAGATTTAGTGGAATGATGGGTTATCTGACATTGATATGAGCAGCTGGCCAATGAGATGTAGCACCTCATTAAACTCTGCCTACCAGACCTGTTTTGAAATGGCAAGGTTCACATTGCTTTGAGCTTCATTTACTTTCTCAGCTTTCAAGTTCTTTAATGTGTCCAGACATAAGGTCTAACTTTGCTCTCTCCTGTACTAATGGAATGTTACACTTCCCAATTTGTCCTGCCAACTGGGAGCTCAGTTCAGTTCTCAGGATTCTGATTGTGCACTTGAGACTGACCTTACTATTTCCTGCACAAATGCAACATGTTTTAGCCTCTTGGCAATAAGTAAAATGTGCTCTTAAAAGCACTGGCCCAAACTTTTACCAGTTAAAAGAATAAGATGAGGGTTCGGGTTCATTCACACTCATTTTAGGGAGAATGATAATGATTGATGCTTCTTTCACTGTGGTTTGTCTTTCTTGGTGGCGTTGTGTCACATTCTTCCATCTTGCTTCTGCTATGTCTCCTCACTAATACTGATTATTACTTACAAGTTCCACACTTGACACTAACTTTTTGCACTAACATATGCACTGACTTTAAGTCCTGTCAAACATATTGTAAATAATACTTTGGGACAATTGGGAATTTTTTGTGCAATATATCATGACTATTACTGTACTGGCTGACAAGTGCAATAACTCCTACTGTGAATAGGCACAAATTAAGTGCAATAAGCTGGTAATTTTACTCATTTTATTCTTCTTTGTTGTTTTAGATATTTTTAGATATTCTTATGCACATTCTCTTTTTAACATGTATGGTTGTACTGAACGACGAGTCGCTTAATCTCACTGTGTATGCGTATGATGCAAGTTGTACACGTGGATAGTGACAATAAAGGTATTCGTATTCGTATTCGTATTCGTATTCGTATTGCTGCCAGTTATGAGGAAGCCCTTCTTTTACAAGAGGGATCAAACTCCAGAAACAAGCCAACTCTGCAACCCCAGAACCCATAAACTACAATCAAACTATATTGCCCAACAAGGATGACTTGATAATTATTCTGAGCCTTATTCAAAATAGATCAATTTAACTACTACAGATTGGGTCCTAACTATGGCCTGTGATAAGGAGTTGCCTACCAAGAAAGGACCAATTTTGCCAACCTGCTATGGCAGTCCCCTGGTGCTCCAGAAATAAGAGGCAGCAAAACCATTTAGAGTTGGCCTACAAGTCCAAAGTTTTCTATTTTTAGATTGGAATAAGACACTTTTTACATTGATTCTATGGGCTTTTTGATAGACAGTTTTGAGATTGCTATTCAAGGAGGTCCTTCTGTGATATCTGAAAGTTCAGTCATGGCAATGGACTATTTTTTGTTGATTTGGAATGCTTGAAACCAGAGTTCACCAGGGAGGCCCATACTTAACCCCTAAGAATTTTTAGAAGTTGGTACATTCCAATGACTTTCTGCTTACTCAGATTCCACCAAACAACTTGGTCAAACTGAAGAAACTTCTTGGATAAGTTTCAAACCAACAAAAATAATAAATCTAGTTGCCATGACTCAAATTCCAGACAACTCTACCTGAATGATTGGGAATCTTTATCAACATCTTCTTCTGAGATAAACTGCTGATTGCATCCCATTGTTGTGAGTTGAATTAGAAAGTGTTGTTGTTGTTGTTGTTGTTGTTGTTGTTATTGTTTAACATCACACTTATGTTTTGAAACAGTCTTCCTTTGAAAAGTAGATTTTTTCATTGGCTTTTTAAAGATTAGCAAAGTCTGAACTCTTACACAGATTTTGGGGATGTAATTGTTCAACATCATTACATATTTTAAAATTGTTACTCTTACTTCTTGATTCCTTGAGGTTTTTTGGGAGAAGTTTCAAAATGATGTTATTATTTTAAAATAAATTTAACTATTTTTTTCCTAGCTGCACGTATTATTGCTTTTTATTAACACAATTATGTTATTGCAAGGAGTCGGAATGATTTGATACTGTACCAATTTTATCAACATTGTCATCATCCTCATTCATCCTTAAATATTTATGTGCTGTCATAAAAATAAAAAAATAGTGTACTACTTTTAAATGCTTAATTCAATCACATATGTTTGAATAATTTATGGTAGTTGTGTCATTATTATATTTCCTATTGCACAGTTCTTTCTTTTCTTTGTAATTTCTGAAAATCAAACATGATTTTATAAAGGTGGAACTCCTTCCCCATTCCTCAGGCTTGTTTCCTTTAAAGCTTTGAATAAATTTTGGAACTGATTATTCCAGAGAGACAGACTCTGCAATTAGTGTCAGTTTTTACAGATTATATTTTACAGGAACAGGATTTTTAGCATTATCATTATGTGAGAATGATGTCACATGTCAGACATAAACACTGCATTAAATAAGGCATTATTTTTATTGGAGGTGAGCTGGGAATTGTCAGTTACATCCATTCCATCACACTAACTGGGTAGTAATTTTCATTGGGCAGATTGCAAATTAATAGTCCAGATTGAGTGACTGATGGGAGCTAATATTCAGGATATACAGTAGGTTGGGACCTTTATATGGGTTTGTGTATGAGAAAGCTTAGGAAAATGATTTCTATTTCTGCTAATTGTATTTACAGTTTTATAGCCATGAATGAAGATACAGGGAAATAGTTGCTACACTGTGTTTTTCATTGATCTAGAAGGATTCTTTTAGTGAGACCAAGCTATAAATTCCCTGAAAATATCTAGATGTTTTAGAGTTTCTTTCCAATATAGTTAGGATTTCTTTCTCTAAATTTCTTTGCTGGAGCAGGAAAGGTAATGTAAATTGTAATCTAATTCTTATTCAAAGGAAATTCAGATTGGATAGCATTCTACTTCTTGAAATGAAAGTTGCAATAGTGCATAAGCTCAATAGACCTCAATTTGAGGTAAATTAACTTTTACAAAATTCAAAGAAATTATAGCAAAAAACTTGTGTATTCATGTGCACAAGGAAAATGGAGGTCTAGCATGTTATAATATTTTAACAAGATTTACACATATGAAAAGCAATGTTCACTTTTTATAGAAAACTTGTTAAGAAACTAATCAATGTACGTGGACAGCATACTAATTCTAGATATCTTAAGCCAAGGATAGAAAGGCAGAGAAGGCAGATAATGCTTATCATATATTGATGAAAAAGTAGTATGAGTGAAACAATGTTTCACTGGATATGAGGAAAAATAGAAATTCCATTAGTGGTGAAAACAAGGAGTATGAAGACTGAAATTGATAGATAAGAAGAAGAAATAGAACCTCACATGCTTACACAGCAATTAGCTGTTCCAGAAAAGGAAAAATACATAAGATTTTTCTAGAAACATATTTCTAGAATCTGAACAGAAACTGAGATTCAGGGGGACTGAATACAAAAAAATATGTGAACTGCATTGTAGGAAAAGCCAAGGACAGCATTTTTCTTTTGTTTGAATGTGTGGTGGGAATTTTAGGGACATAAAACAGAGACCTGATCCATTAAAGTCCAAAACATTTTGATGAAACAATATACTGTATTTAAAAGCCAGCAGTAATCATAGAAAGGTTGCCATAATAATGTTAGATTACATTACAGTAGCTTTGTACCACTAATTTAACCATAAAGAACACTGGTGCCATTCAACTGGTATAACAACTGGTTTGGTGAGCACACACTTCGCATTTTAAAAAGCCCATTTTCAGCTCTAACACTCACCTTCAACTGCAGCCCCTGTGAATAAAACAGCTGAGGTGGGTCAAACCGCTCTGTCGTGTGAATTAGCTGTGCTTAAAAAAATGAAATAAAGCACAGGAAAAGCAGAGTTGGGTGGGTGGGCCTACATGCTCATTGAAGCAAACCAGTTTGGAGCCAACTGATCATCAGAACAAGGGATTTGCCCAAAACAGTCCAAACCGGGAGAACCCCACCCCTGCATAAGAATCCATGAAAACATATACAGACACAGACACAGAGAGAGAGAGAGAGAGAGGAAGAGAGAGAGAGACAGACAGAGAAACAGGCAGACAGTCAGACAGACACACAGACAGAGACAGAGACAGAGAGACAAAGACAGAGACAGACAGACATGATAGAGAGAGAGTTGAGAGAAAGAGAGAGATGGGAAAGAATCCTTATCAGATACTAACACAGCAAAAGAAACTTATCAGCCCAAATAAACTCTATATGGAACCAGGAATTGGGCTTAGTGGACATCTATTAAAAAAAAAATAAAGCATTCTAAAAGGATGTCTATGGAGATTTCCAGTCATCCAGGCCATGATTGTCCCAAAGATTCTATACAAAAGGCAACTGGATTTGTTTTTCCCTGTGAATTGTTGATGTGATGGGTGGTGTTGCAGATGAGGGGCTAATAAAGTGGTTAGATGTTTTGCAATGTTGTAGGTGATGGAGTTGATGCTGTAAAGTTTTAGGGAGGCCATATATGTATGGACTGGCTTCCCTAGGGTAAAGACAGTAGTATTATGGCTTGTAAATGGCATTGTTCTTCAATAGTTGTTACAGGAAATCAATGACCTTTTTCTTATAATTGCTGTAGGAGCTCTCTTCAGAGTCTTATTCTAAAATGATGCAGATCTCTGTGTACTACAGCAGTTGAAATAGGCCTTGGCAAGATGGGTTGCTCCAAACTCTGAAACTGGAAATAAGGCACCAGGTTAGAAAGAAAATTATGGTAGAGGAGATCCAAAATAAACCACAGAGCAATTTCTTCAGCCACATAATTGGGTGAGGATCTTGAGAGGTAAGTAAGCCACAAAACAACAACAGGCATAAATTACCTAAGGCAAAGTCAATGTCTATCTGAACTCAGGAGTAATTATAGACTTCTGGACAAAGGCTTTAAAGGCCTTTGTCTGTCTGTCTGTCTGTCTGTCTGTGATATCCAGGCAGATTAACCAAGATAAAGAAAATAATATGTGGTCCTAAACAATGAATCAAAAACTGGAACTATATGATTACCTTAACAAAACTAGATACTGAAAAGAGTTTCATTGGAAAACTTCTACAGTTATTCCATTGTCGTAAACTTTGATAATCTAGACATAGACAATGATGCCTTAAAACTGTGAATTGTTTTTTCTGCCAACGGCAGAAAAGATTGTATTTTTGTCTGTCTGTCTGTCTATCTATCTGTCTGTCTTTTTCTCTTTTTCTATTATCTATCAATCATCTATCTGTCTATCTGTCTGTCTGTCTGTCTGTCTGTCTGTCTATCTGTCATCGATCAAGTTTACCTAGTTACTCATCGCACAAAAAGCAATACTTTTAAGTGTGTTTATGGTAGGTAGTGGCTTTTAATTAGATGCTCAGGGCATAATTCTGTTTTGCTTAGGAAAATTCCCTTTCAGCAGACCATGTCTCATTTATTCAGTTATTTATTATCTTTGGCAATGCAGACAAAAATAACTCCCCAAGGCTTTCTATTTATGGCAATTTGTCCAGTTTTTTTCCCACCTGGACTACTTGTACCAAAAACAAATTGAAAGGATAATATAAATCAAAGTCTGTGCATAAGATCAAAGAAACAGCATGATATGTCTCTACCAAGAGCCAGCAACTTTGTGCTCCTCTGTAACATTAATCCAAACCTAACATCAGAATTTACAATTGTAAGACAGGAGTGCATAGGTATAAAGTTGAAAGATTATCAAGCCTACCTATCCAAAACCTGGGCATCTCCCCAGGTTCACCAAAGAGCTGACCTGTGCACTCTCAAAAGGATCCGTTTTAAAAGAAATCCATTTTTCTGTTGTATCTGCCACTTTCCAGGTGATTGAATAATCTAGATTCTCCAGCTACCGGAATACAATAGCCCTCGACAACAGTGTCTGGGAGTACCAACCTTTGCATAGTGCTAATTCTACCCCTTACTCTCACCTGTCAATACAAAGAACATAATAATTTGCACAAGTTGAAAGTGTTGCAGCTTATTCTCAATTTTTTTTTAAAAAAAAAATTACTTTAACACTGTTAAGTTAACAATAACTTAAGGATGCCTCTGTTGTGGGTAGGAGAAGTAATGTCTCATTGGAACAAGGCAGAAAAAAGTAATTTCCAGGATTTATTTTATGCTCAGGTAGAAGTGAAGAAAGGCCCAAGGAACCTAATAGCTTATCTCAACAATTAGAATATCTCCAATATTTAAGAAACATTGTCTCCAAAGAGTTTGTTACTCCAGTTCTAGGGACTCATCACACAGTTAATTGTGTATCAAATACAGATGTCTACTGTCAGATATTTGTATGCGAGGAATAATGCACCCAGAACACTGGATTGCAATGTTCCAACCCTGTTTAACAGAAAAGATGCATCTCTCTTTTTTTTAAAAGTATGTTGAATAGCTTATATATTATTTGCACACAATTAACTGTAAATGGAAAACCTCAATTCCGTTGCTTCTAATAATTTCTTTATTGCTATGTAACTTTGATTTGCTTGCTCTGTAAGCAGCTATAAATATCAACCTATTGTAAATTATTAATAAAATTGTCTTTTTTCATCATTTTCTTGGCTGATCGAAGGTATGAAAAGGCATAAGAGTAACAATTGCTTTTTAAAAACCTCTTAATAGATACAAAGTAGAAAAGAAATATTTTGCTTTAATGCAACAAAAGTGCCTTTTTGAGTAGCTAATGTGAATTTGCTTTAAAAAAAAAAAAAAGACCTAGAGAGTAATATTTAAAGTGATTTTATTATAACAAAAAAGCATGCATTTCTTAAAAAACATATGAAAACAGAAAAATCTTTCAGTCATCTCCTTTTCATATTTGTGCCATGTTTTGGCAGGTTTTTTTTAAAAAACCCCATTTATACAAACAAAAAAGCTTCAGATAAAGGGCTTTTAAAGAAGTGAGATCTTAGTATTATTGTATGTGCAGTATTTTATCAGCAGAGGATTAAAAATTAATCAGCAAAGATGTTTGAGAAGTGGTCTTCACAGCTAAGCTTCAAATACAAGGCTTTAATTTGCTTCTCTACATAAGAAAATTAGTACAATGGAACATTTTTAATAAAGACACCATTATTAACCTTCCAGTTGCCTGCTTGGTCCTATGTTCCATCATGTTCTAACTAGTAAAAGAGAGTACAGTAAGGTCATGTTTCAGTTGCAATGGCTGATGAATTGTCTAGACTAAAATATCAGGGAAACAAACAGCATTCAAAAGTTAAAACTGTCAACGACACGTGCAGAATAACATTATTTGGGTCAATGTCTTCTGGAACAGCTTATAGTTTATTGAATTATAAACAGGAAATCAGCCCATGCTGTATACGCATCATAAGCAACAGCAGTGTAAAATTATCGTGTCTAGTTTTGGTTATTCTATAGCTGCTTTTCCCATCTCTTATTGCTTCTCCTGCTGTTGTCCAGTTGAACATCTGCAGTCTTCCAGATGTTGAGTTGGAATTCTTATGAGCCCTAACCTTCATTGTTATGATTCTATTTCTTTAGTTGATATGAGACCCACATAACATTGTTTAAAAGGAAACTGTATTGTAAGCTTGTGTACATCATAGAAAATACAAAGCAGGGTCAAACTTGGTTTCTATTATAGTGGGAGATTATTAAGAAATATGGGCTACAATGAAGAGTCAAAAAGATTTTCCACAAGTTCATAAGAAAGTGCTCCCATATTGTTGCCAAGAAAGCAACAAGTCCCAGCAGTCAAGCTTAACTTAAAAAAGACTTCGTCTTATTTTTGTTTCCCAACAAGCTGGTATGATATTTTTTTTTTATAATTGCCACACAGTGGCTGCTTTTATATAAAACATCAAGCCAGGATTTTTTAAGCCACATGATTGTGAATGACTTCTATATAACACGAATACAAAAATAGATTCACACTAAGCCCTAAGCAAACTCTAGTATGTAAAAGAAGTCCACTGTGTTGATATTTTCTTGGAATTATCTATTCTTTTATCTTATTCATTGTCCACTTATTACCCCCTCTACTGCATGAGCAACCTGACTTTAGTGAACAGATTCAAGGTTCCTTAACAAGAATATCAGTAACAGCATTCCCAGATCTGGCTGCAAAAATCAGGAAAAACAAGATACCAGCAAAGGAGTACAGAAAATTCTTGCCCCAGTCAATAACAACATACACTTCTTACAATAGACAGTTATGTGCCATCACTGCCAGTTTTCCTTAAGCAACTTTATACCCATTTTTGAACATGCTCTCAGCAAGACCGTTGAGCACCCTACATGAACACAGCATACACTCTATAATTTCCTGTTGGTTTGAAGTGTCAATCCAATGGGTTTAACTTACTCCTTAGCACCTCATAGCATCAAACAGGGTATAGACATAATTATCTCTGTGTCCCTTCCTTGTCTATGAGTCTGATTGCTTATTGTTTAGTATGGGGATCTACAAACTTCACAACTTTAAGACTTGTGGATATCAACTCCCAGAATTCCCTAGTTAGCATGACTGGCTGAGGAATTTTGGGAGTTGAAGTCCAAAAGTCTTAAAGTTGCCATGTTTGGAATCCCTTGGTCTAGGACAGGGGTGTCAAATTTATGTTGTCATGGTGTCATCACATGGCGTATTGGGACTTTTTTTCTCCTTTGCTAAACCAGGCTTGGGTGTGGCCAGTGCATGACACATTAGCCTGCGAGCCTGGAATTTGACAGACCAGTCTAGGAGATTGATAATCTGAGTTTAGTACTGCCTTTCTTCCCACTACAGAACAAATGTTATTGCCCTCTCTTCCTAGTAGGATGGACATACTAGCTAAAGGCTAAGCTTTGCCTATTCTCCTGATACCTTTCCTGTAAATAAATTGCAGGTCTGTAATAGTCTGCTTCATTTAAAACAGTGCAAGTTAGATTCTCACTCTCAGGCCACACCCGAAGCACTTGCATTTCCTGCTCTTTGGCTGTCTTACAGTGATTGTTTGGAATTTGTTAGTGGAAAACTGCATGTATAAATAGTGCCCCAATCAGAACTGATTTTAGGCTAAGTTGGAAGCTCATATTGAAGATGTTCTGCTGAGTTGATTGCTGGGTCATTGCTACTCAGAATGATATTTTTACACAAATACATAATTGGGCTGCATATACAATTGCCACCAAAATTGTATTTTTGGTTTAACAAATAAACAAGACTATTGTTGACTGAGTGTTTTCTTCCTTAAACCTCATAGCTGTGGAAATGTTTTATGAAGAATTATTAGTAACCAACAAATAAGAATATTTGCAGCTCAGAGTTGACAGATCCTTCATGCTCTCTGAACTTGGTTGTTTTCTTGCAGATGTTCCATTACTCAAATTAGGTTATGTTATCAATACTAGCACTGATGATGCTATCTAGCTTGTGTAATGAAACATATTCAAGAAAGCAACCAAGATCAGAGAGCATCAAGGACTGCTCATTACTAGTAACACCTGCATTCCTACTATCAGTATTATGCCCCTTTCAACCAGACCAACAGCTGCAGTCACCAACACACAATCTTCCTCCTTTTCCCAAAACTGAAGGTGAGGCACATTTACAATGCGAGCATCACCTGTTGACAGAGTTGGCATTGCATGCTACTTCATTTTGAGAAGTAGCTATGGTATCACTGGGGAACTTTGAGTAAACTTGCTCATCTTTCCACAGATGTTTCCTGAAGACCCTATCAATCATGGTATTTTCATTCTAAGGTTTATGAGTTTAGTTTACAGCACATGTCAAAACTAACCTGAACTGGTTGTTTTTCTGAATGCCATTCCACTGACAGCAACAGCAGTCACATCAGGGCTTGAACCTCTTGGGAGAGAAGAAAACTTATGTTAGTGGGGGGGGGGAACTGTCTGGGTCAGCTCTTTGGAGAGTCTGTGTTTGAATGGCTGATGCCACATCTGGCTATCACTAAATAAACAAGGATTTTGTCAGCCTCATGTTTTGCTGTGCTTAGATAGAAGCTGTATGTTTGGCAAAGAAAAGAGGTGAGTAATCCCAAGAAAGGAAATGTCTTAACATAATAAGAGCTGAGCCCATTAAATAAAAAGATTTTACATATAAACCAGCTTGCAGCTGATTTATGGCTTTTAATTTATCTAAATCTCTGGCCCAATGAGCAATAGTAGAAAATTTCAAATTCAGCAAAATCTTAAATCACTGCAGCAAAAAATCTGATTTTTAAAATTGTCTTATTCTTTTACTTTATTATGTTACATTTCTCCCAAAATAAAAATCTGAACATGGAAGGATTTTGTCTTAAGTAAGTGACCACAATTTTGGCATGGAGATTTAACTTTTGGAGATTTAACTTTTCATTAAACAAGGAGAAAGAAACATTGGAATAGATAGATTAGATAGGATAGATAGATAGATGGATGGATGGATGGATGGATGGATGGATGGATGATAGATAGATGATAGATAGATAGATAGATAGATAGATAGATAGATAGATAGATAGATAGATAGATAGACAGATCAGACAGACACACTCTGTTATATATGACAATATTTGGGGACAACTTTCCTCTGTTTGAAGAAGAGCTGCCCAAAACTGCTCTCCATTTTCTAGATTAACAAGTCACTAAATTCTGTTTATTTCCAGGAGTAACAAGATTTTACACAAACAATAAAAATGAAATATTGTGGGCAGGAAGTAATGCACAAATAATTAAGGTGGTGGCCTTATTGTTGTTGTTGATGTTGTTGTTGTTCATCTTCAATTCAATTAACAGTCTGGGACTGGTAAAAACTTAACAGTTCAAGTCCTAACCAAAGACCTAAGAGCTGTTAAGGTAGCATATGAGTATATAAACAGTTCTGAGTAGTTTGGGTTTTTTTGCAAATTCTGGACATTCAGTTTAATAAGTTCAAAATTTCCACGTATCTAAGCAGCCCTTTGGGTATTCTTCCTATTACTTTTGGTACCACCAGTGATTTCTTTCTTCATAATCGCTCAACTTCAATTTGCAATTTTCTGGTTGTTTCTCCTCGATTTATGCATTGCAATATCAATGAACCAGACTTCCGTCTCCTTCTCTTTCTTTTTCTCCTTCTTCTTGTGTCTATAAACACAAATCAGAGAGAGTACATCCATTCTCAATAGTGGAGCCTTCTAAATAAGCCCAGGCCTGATTGCATAAGTAGATCATGAAAGACTGCCAAAACATCAAAAGGGATGGAGTTGACCTAATGTCAGGAGACAGAATGTTACATAAACAGTTTCTTAATGCAGATGATTAGCTCCAAGGTGTGAAGAGTAACATGTTCAGACCACTGGAAAAAATACTGGAGAGACCAAGACAAATTGATACTTCTTTGTTCTTCTGTATATGCAGTAGCAAACATAGAAGGAAAAAATATATCAGAAAAGGGGGACTCTGATCATCATATGCACATGCCAACAACAATTTAATGACTTGTTAATGTCACTGCAAATGGTCAGCTGACATTATGCTGTTCAGACAGACAGCCCTGAAGAGGGCAATTTCTTCAAAAATCTTTGTTGTTCTAAATGAGAAATTAGGCTTTGGAAGTGCCTAATTTCTGAAAGGCCAGTGAACTGCTTATGCTACTGGAGAGGGCATTCCTGACTATAAGGCAGTCTGAGGAAAACTATAAATCTCCAGAGAGTATGGAATACCTTCTCCTATTGATCAAGGATGATGGTAATTGAAGACTAATGACATCTAAAGATCTATAGCTTCTCCACTTGCATATGAAATATCTGTCTAGAGACAATTATGGTGGTCTGTTGACAGCCAGTTGACATTCCAACATTGGTTAAATTACAGTTATGGGTAACTCCTCTTAACCTCTTTGGCTAGAAACAGAGGTAATCAGAATAAGAGGCTTCTATTTGCTTTATATGCACCATTTCATCATTCACCAATCTTTTTTTAAAAAAAACTATTTTTTTAAATTAGTTTTACTCTAGCAGTATCATTTTCATACTCAAATTTTCAAAGGATTTCAGTGAAGGCCTTCCAAGATCTAGAGAGACTAACAGTCTTGTGCACTCATATTTTTAGTGACTTATCATATTTTGGACACATGATCATAAAATAGTGATAAATCTGATCTCAAATATTAAGTTATATTTATAAGAGGCTTTGGTTATGTGAGGGAATTGAGTATTTGTTTCCATCTCTCTCATTCTACTTTAATAGGATCCTGGCAACATTCCTAAGAAATATCTCAATTTTGCATTATTCTGCTTTTGATTTTAGGCTTTTCCTGGTTTCAACAGAAATATTTTAATATAATAGAATAATAAACACATACATTTTTCAATTCTTCATTTACTTGATTGATTTTAAAAAAAATTGTATTATTTCATTCTTCATCTGTTATTAAAGGCTTTCTTCAGATTCTGCTCATCCATCCTTGATTCTTCCAACTCATAGGTCTTCTCCGCTGTTCTTTCTCTCCCTTTCAGCCAGTTCTGAATGATGCATGTCAGGCTGCCTTTCTCTGCCTGGTTTTGTGTCTTTTTTTGGGTGGGATCAATCTTTTCTTGATTGTATCAGTTACCATTGTAATAACTAAAGAACAACTCCATGTTCTCCTTAAAGATCTCTCTTCTCATCCCTTGCAATTGCCACTTACCATCCACTTACCCACCTCCAGAAAATGAGTAAAAACCATTGAAATCAATAGCTGGAATGCACTGTCCTGGCCAATTTTATTCCTAATGTGAGGATGCCATATTTTAGGGTGAACATTTGTATTCTTTTTGTCTTGTTTGGTCATTCTTCTGAAGTTTTATTTTAAATAGAGCTAGTGCTACTAATACTTTACCATGGATATTGTTGCCAACAGCTTTTTCTTTTTGAAATTTTGCTAAAATAGCTTGTAAACACCTGCCCTCTTATGTAAGAGCATGGCACGATGTGGCTGACCTTGGAAGCTAGCCAGGGTCCAGCTGTCTATTATTTGATGAGAAAACAACAGGAAATCCTGGAACCCATTTGCAAGATAGGAAAGCTGAAAAAGATTATTGGAAGAAAACTACAGTGAACCCAGTTCCACCGTGTTGCTAGGAAATTTGCATGGATGTGTTCCTGAAGCCGGCAGGAGTTCGGCTTACATTTCTCTTTTGCTTTTCCTGGTTTCAACAGAAATATGCTAATATAATAGAATAATAAACACATACATTTTTCATTTCTTCATTCACTTGATTGATTTTTTAAAAATGTATACTATCTGCTGTACTGTTGAACCATAAGCAGCATGCAAAATTAAAACACCTTTCATACAATATAAAATAATAATATTTATATATAAAGGAACATGAACACTAAAATACACTGAAATGAATGAGCTGACATTTTTGCCTAGATTTAATCAAACCCTGAGATTTATGGTACTTATGAATTTCCTGCTTATAAGGCCCATTGAATTCAGGGATACGTGCAGGGGTATACATGAACTTTTATTTATGTAATTCATTTTAAACACAGCTGATCATTTGCAAGGGCCCCATAAAAAAACTGATATGGGAAGAGATTAAGAGCTGGTGTCATAAGAGCTGATACTTATAATATTCAAGACATTTAGAATGGATATTTATTGATTGATTATGTGCCACCAAATTGTTTTCAACTCCTGATGATCATTTACATTTATTTGTATCCTGTCTTTATTATTTTTGCAAATAAGGCAGTAAATGTATCCAACATATCCCCCTCCTCCTCTTTTCACCACAACAACCCTGTGAGGTGGGTTGTGTTGAGAGAAACTGACTGGCCCAAAGCAGAGGTGGGCTTCAAAAATTTTAGCAAAGGATTCTCTGCCTGGTTGCTGGTTGGGCGTGGCCATGGTGAGTGTAGTCTAGTTGGCCTCCTTCACCATGGCAGGGAGGGCATTTTGGCCCTCCTTGGGTTCTGGAGACTTTCATTGAGCCTCCAGAGGGGCGAAAATGGCCTCCCAGGCTTCGGAGGCTCTTTGGAAGCTGGAAACAGGTCCAAACTTCTGGGAGGCCCATTTTTCACACTCCCCAAGCCTCCATGTGTGACATCTGCATCCAAATAGCCTGGGGACTCCTGGGATGGGTGGGATGGGGTGGGCAGGGCCAGCCAGAAGTGGGATTTGGTGGTTCTCTGAATTGCACAGAATCTTAGCTAGGGGATCTCCCAAACCCCTACAAACCCCCAGCAGTCCACCCCGGCCCAAAGTCACCCAGCTGGCTTTCATGGATAAGGCCAGACTAGAACTCAGTCTCCTATTTTCCAGTCTGTGGCCTTAATCACTCGACCACATTAAATTAAAATTAGGTGCTTACCACTGTCCACTAGATCGCTGTTGTTTCAGTCCATTTTACAACTTTAGAAAGTCATTACATAAATTTATGAATATCCATCAACAATTGTTCACATTCTTATGGTAAATGAAATACTTTTTTGCTCAGAGGCAGTTCATTTCTCACAACTGACACTTGTAAACTGGTTCCCTTTTGTGATAAGAGCCCAAATGTACTTTTCATTTTATGTAACAAGAAAAATGTTATTGCTTTAAAACATGAATAATAAAGTAATCTCACTCTATGCATTTTGCATTTTAGACTGGAAGCTTCTATAAGATGTATAATATGACAAGTAATTAGCGTTATTCCAGATTCTTTAAAAAAACAACAACAACTTTTTTATTAATTTTTAAAGACAAACAAACCATCATTAACCATTGAATACATAAAACCTCTTTCCATTATAAATTTTTACAAGTCAAATAAAACATTATTTTATACAACATAATTCTATTTTACCCCATTTCCACGTGGACATATAAATATCTTTTAGCAAATTTCTCATTATTTCTCTTTACTCTTATTCAATTTCATTATTATTATTATTTTTCTATATTTATCCATTTAATAGTCATCATCTTCATTTCTCTCTGACTTGTTTACCGTTATTCTCATCCAACATTCCTCCAAGGTTTTATTAATTCTCAAACAAACATAAACACACAAAACACAAAAACATAAAACTTCTTTTTAGAAAGTAGCTTGGCCCCAAATTACCTCTCTTTATATGGACTTCAATTAAATTCATGCTCATCTTATATACCATTACCTATCTTATTTACCATTCTATATCTTCTATATCTTCTATATAGCTTCTCCCCGCTTTTCACTCTTCTTAATTCTATTTTATTTATTTCATTTTAATTTAAATCATTATGCTTGTATCTTTTGTCCATTCTTTCCAAATTATCCATTTATCTCATTCCCATAGTATAAAAAAAGGATTTCTCCTGAAATCACCAATCAAAGTATGATGCCTTCTATCGTCCCCCTAAATTAACATTTAAAATAATGCCTAGTACCCAATTTGATTCTGCTTAGCACATTCTACCTACTAACTTTTTTTAAAAAAGGAAAAAATAATAAATCCAAAATGATTAAATACATTATTAGATAATAAATCTAAATATTAAATCTTATAACATTCCAATTATCTATTTCAAAAACAAATGTTACAGTAATAAGTTTATGATAACATAAATACAATAGTCAATTAAACTCTTTAATTGAACTCAATATTTTAGACATTCCCTTTAATATTTTATTAAATTTTAAAATCTATCATTACTAAACATTTCAATATTTTAATCTTTTATTAATTCTTATAATATTCTAATTTTCTATTTCTAATACAAATACTACAATACCATCTTATGTACTTTGCAAAATCTTCTTTTTTAAAAAAAATTATACATTACCCTTTATCCCTAAAAAAAAATTCCTTTTTTCCCATCTTGTTTTATACCTTTGTGGCTTTTTTCCCCCTTTTCCCTTCCTTTCTTATCCCACCTGGCCTTTTTACCCCCCACTCCCTAACCTCCACCTTTTTAGCTTCCCCTCTCTGTTGTATTCCTTTTTTCTTTTGCTTTCTAACATTGTGTTGATTTTGCATCTTATTTTTCTCTTTCTTGGGTGTTTTTTTAGGTCTTAAGTCCTTCATTTTCCTTTCTCTCTTTCTCCTTTCTTTCTTAATTAGACTTTTGGTTTCATTAAAGATGTCTTCTTCTTCTTCTTCTTCTTCTTCTTCTTCTTCTTCTTCTTCTTCTTCTTCTTCTTCTTCTTCTTCTTCTTCTTCCTCCTCCTCCTCCTCCATCTGTTGTTGTTTTTGCTGATAAATAGCAAGCACCATTTCTAAAAAGTGAAAGGCTTCTTTCACAGCGTCCTTTCCTTCTTTCTTTATTTTTCCAAATTCATCAACAGGTAAAGCCATTATAAACCTTTCTTCTTCTTCTATAAAAAGACAGGTTTCTCAATGTCCATCTGTTGATTTTCAGCATCTCAAATTTGCTGCTTGAAAATCTCCTCTGGAAACAAAGTATCATTCAAACAAAGTCATAGCTTTCAGGATGTTAAGTGTATCTTAAAGTCCTGGGTCAGCCAAAAAAACCTTTCTTTTCAAGACTTTCTCCTTCTTCCTCCTGCGCAGTCTTACCTAGTTGCCGGCTTCTTTGTGGTGGCCATTACAGATCACCGCTCCACCGCCTTGAGAGAAGGGTTTTTTGCCAGCTGGGGAGGGGGTCTGCGACACCCCCAAACCCCTCTCCGGATCCCCCCTATCTTCAGCTGCCTCTACCAGGTAGCCTTAGCCTCCAGAACCTGTCAGGATCGGAGGCACCAAGACGGCTAGCGCAGCAGGGATCGCACAGGATCGCAAATCTCTGCCGCCACCGAAGCTTGGCAAACCAGAAGTCCCGCGTTATTCCTAATTCTTGATCATATCCAGTTTTGTTTCAGATTGGTTTTGCACTATGTTGGCCTAGGACTTGAGAATCAACTTCTTTTAACTGCAGAAAGTATAGCTGAGTTGTTTGAGAGTTTTTCTAAACTTGCCTATTTGATTTTTGTACATTACAGAAAGTGCCAATGTCCAATGAATATGGCAAAAGAATGTGATTAAAGGAAAGAATGGGGAACAAGGGTAAAAATGTATATGGAAAAGAGTGTCCCTATTCATGCAGCTCAGGAAACTTTACTCTTTCAATAATACGTGTTACCTGCAAAAGGTGTTGATAAACTCCTCTGAATTTTAGGATAATATTGTTGTGACCCACCAGCAGTCAGCGAAGCTGATGGCAGACTTAGACAGTGAGGAGATTGGGGAGGAAAATGGGCCAGTGCTGGAGTCTGGGGAAGGCTCTGACAAGTGCTCTGTATCAGAGTCAGAGATGGGGCCAGGACCACTTCATAATTATCAGTTGCCTTCGGATTTGGAGATCAGTGGAGCAGAAGAACAGCTGGAACCTGTTCCCAGTGTGCACATGCACAGAGCTGCCAGGGGAAGGGACAAGAGTTGACTCAGGATAAGGACATAGGTGGATGATGAATGGCCCCTCCCATAGGGAATAAAGAGGAGCTAAAGGGGAGTGGTGTTTGCAGGAGACAATTAGTTCAATTCATTAGGGTGAAGATCTGTTCCTGACTTCATGCTTCTGCTACAGAGATATTGGGAGTTTGGGAGATATTGACCTGGAAACTCTCCAAGCCTGATAAAAGTCTGAAATCTCATGAAAGACTGTTTGCTGGGACTTTGCTGGAGAGGAATTCACTTTAACCTAAATAAAAGGGGTTTTATCGGGACGAATAGTTCGCTTCATGATCTTGGGAAGCCTAGGTCAGAACAAATGTAGGCCAAAGTTTCTCAAATGTTGGAAAATTCTGGGAGTTGAAGTCCGTACATTTTACAGTCGACAAGTTTGAGAAACACTGCCCTGGAGCAACATAGATTTCCACCTACTCAACAAAGATATATAAACAAATTCCTGAATTCTATTGCTGTATTCATAGTAGAGCTCTTTCATTTTTAATTTGAGAGAGCTTGTGTTGATATTTTATTTATATACAAGGAGCTTCAAATTATTTTACTATTGACTATGGAAATACATTTCAAAGCATCTAGTATATATTTTTAAAAAAACAATTTTAGGAAAATATGCAAGCCTGGCTTCTGAAATGCTTTCCAATCTCTTTACCAATAGTGGTCAGAGCTTCTTCCGTTTGCCAACTTATATGTTGCCTCTGAGTTGCCTCTCTTTCTCCAAATTAATCTGGGAGTATGCATATATGCTACTTCTGGATATGTGTGTGTGTGTGTGAGAGAGAGAGAGAGAGAGAGAGTGTGTATAAAAGTATTTTGTTTTGTTCTGCCAACAAAAGTACGTATAATCCCTAAATCTAAAAAAGATTCAAATTACACAGGAACTTGCTCTCCCAGAGACCATCATCTGTGAACTGTCCTCAAATGCCACAATCCGCTTCTTACTATGCTACAGAGCCCTGGATTATGACATAGTTCATGCAAACAAACTAACTTCACTGTTAACATGGGCTGCTCTTGCCCTCACCCTCTTATTTTCCTTGGTGACTTCAATCTACCTCTTATAAATTGGACACTAAATGAATGTACACCTGAACCCATACATGCAACCCTGTACAATGTTGTTACTACATTGAGACTGGATCAATTAGTAACTAACAACACTAGACTCAATAACTGCCTCGACCTTATCTTCTGCAACAGCTCAAACTCAATATATGGCCTATAAATACAAGAATCCTTTTCAAACGGTGACCACAGTATGATCAACTATTGTCTCAATTTATGCCCTCACAAAGAAGATTATAATGATAGATCCCCAAAATATAACTTCAAAAAAGCCAACTATGATCTCATAGATACTGACCTTTCATCTCTTGATTGATACATTCTGTTCTCTTGCTGTAATACTACAGAAGACCATTATAATGCACTCTTGTTTGAACTCGAAAGAGTCATTAAACTATACGTCCCATTAATAACCCCCCAAAATGAAAACAAAAACAAATTAACCATAACAATAAGGAAACTTCAATAATAAAAAAAAATCGCTATAGCTTAAAAACAAAATTAGCTATGTAGCAAACTTTAAAAACCAATACAACACCCTATGCTGACAGATAAAGTCAGAATGCACAAATTACCACTGCAAGTAAGAGGAAAACATTCTACGTACAAAATCCACCCACTCCTTCTACAATTTTGTTAACACCAAACTTAAAGAATAAAGAACCACCCCACCCCTAAAAGGACCAAATGGGAAAGCTGTTAAGGTCAATCTCTTCAACATATTCTTCATTTCAGTCTTTGTAAACAGTAATGGTTCATGCCCCACATTTCCTAGTCACATCACAACAAACTGTAATGACCTGCTACATATTGATTTTACAGAAAATAATGTAGAAAAGGCACTGCAAAACCTAAAACCATCCCTATTTATTGGCCCTGGTGGATTATGTATATACTTCTTAAAAAAGCTCTTCTCTGCCATAGTGGAACCCCTAAGCATTATATATGAGATATCTTTCAGAACCAGCTCCTTACCAAACCTATGGTCCTTAGCTACGGTCATCCCAATCTTCAAAAAAGGTGACCAGCCTGGTTGAAAACTATAGACCAATCTCACTGTGTTGTGTCACGTGCAAAGTCATGGAATCAATCATTAAACACTCTCCACATTCATCACTCTCCACTTAGATTCAAAAACCCAACTCTCCAAAAAACAATTTGGTTTCAGGAAAAAATTGTCCTGCAATCTACAACTCCTACACTGCAAAAACATATGGACTACTCTACTTGACCAGGGTAAAGCTATAGATGCAATTTACATACACTTCTGCAAAGTCTTTGATTCAGTGATACATGACAAACTACTGTTAAAACTAAACTCTTACGGCATTTCCGGATCCCTCCATAAGTGGATTATTGCATTCCTGTCAAACAGGCAACAAATCGTAAAAATAGGGAACACTATATTAACCCTGCTCCAGTTAACAGCGGTGTCCCCCAAAGCAGCGTTCTAGGACCTACACTCTTCATACTCTATATAAATGACCTTTGCGATCACCTTATAAGCAACTGCTTCCTCTTTACGGATGACGTAAAACTATTCAACACCATTGACAATACTACTATTCTTCAAAGCGATCTTGATTATGTGTCTGCATGGTCAAACATCTGGCAACTCCAAACCTCGACCAACAAATGCTCTGTCCTACACATTGGTAAAAAAAAAAATCAGTACACCAAATACAAACTAGGCGGATATGACCTCACTGATGATCCTCACTCTATCAAGGACCTTGGAGTTCTCATATCAAATGACCTTAAGCGCCAGAGCTCACTGTAGCAGCATTGCCAAAAAGGCATTAAGAGTTGTAAATCTAATCTTACAAAGCTTCTCCTCTGGAAATATTGAATTGCTAACTAGAGCATACAAAACTTTTACCAGACCAAAACTCGAGTACAGCTCATCAGTCTGGAATCCGCACTGCATAACAAACATTAATACAACTGAGTGAGTCCAGAAGTAATTCACGAGAAGAGTACTACACTCCTCTGCTCTCAAGGGAATACTCTATATCACCAGGCTTGAGATTTTGGGCTTGGACAACCTTGAACTATGCCATATACAGTTAGACTTAAGTGTAGGACACAACATTATCTGTTACAATGTCCTACCAGTCAATGACTATTTCAGCTTCAACCACAACAATACAAGAGCACACAACAGATACAAACTCCATGTAAACTGCTTCAAACTTGATTGCAGAAAGTACAACTTCAGCAACAGAGTAGTCAATGCCTGGAATGTACTACCTGACTCTGTCGTTACATCCTCTAACCCCCACTCCTTTAACCTCAAACTATCCACTATAGACCTCACCCCATTCCTAAGAGGTCTGTAAGGGGCATGCATAAGTGCACCATTGTGCCTATCCTCCCTGTCCTATTGTATATTTATTTGTACCTATTTCCTGTATTCTTACTCATGTTTATACCTTGTATTACCTTGTAAGTGATTGACAATCAAATAAATAAATAAAATAAACTTACATGTTGCCTCTGAGTTGCCTTTCTTTCTCCAGATTAATCTGGGAGTATGCATATATGCTGCTTCTGGATGTGTGTGTGTGAGAGAGAGAGAGAGTGTGTGTGTGTGTGTGTGTGTAAAAGTATTTTGTTTTGTTTTGCTAACAAAAGTGGATATAGTCAAGGCTATGGTTTTTCCAGTTGTAATGTATGGCTGTGAAGGTTGGGCCATAAGGAAGGCTGAGCATCAAAGAATTGAGGCCTTTGAACTATGGTGCTGGAGAAGACTCTGTGAGTCCCTTGGACTGCAAGGTGATCAAATCATCCAGTCCTAAAGGAGATCAACCCTGACTGCTCCTTAGAAAGCCAGATCCTGAAGATGAAACTCAAATATTTCTGCCACCTAATGAGAAGGAAGGAGTCACTGGAGAAGAGCGTAATGCTGGGAAAGATTGAGGGCAAAAGAAGAAAGGGACAGCAGAAAATGAGGTGGCTGGATGGAGTCACTGAAGCAGTCAGCATGAGCTTAAATGGACTCCGGATGATGGTAGAGGACAAGAAGACCTGGAGTAACATTATCCATGGGGTCGCCACTTCACGACTAACAACAACAACAACAACAACAACAACATAAAAGTAAAGGTGTTTCAGTCTAATCAGGATCTCTCCATATGCATTATCTTTGTTAGCATGTTCCATTTCTTCAAATGTGGATATATTTATAAAGACAGCCTGAACAGTGAAAAATACAGTTAAGTGGTAGCATATGATAATTAAAAACCTGTTGTTCATAACTAAGCTTCTGTGATTAAACTGGAAAAAGAAAGCAACCCCATGAATGGATGCAGCAAAAGTTGATTGTAATGGGAGATTCAAGAGATAAACAGTAATTTCGGGCTTCCAGTTTGAAGTCTCTTTGGCGACAAACAGAAATCTGCGACCTTGTGCAGTTTTTGTGTGGGCTTGCCGCTGGAGTGCCCTGAGCCGGCTGGTTTCGAGGCTAAGCCACCCTGTAGAGGTGGTGAAGAAGGGGGAGACTGCCAGCAGGGTCGAGGAGAGCCACATCTCTCCTCCTCAGCTGGCCATTACTCCCTTTCCTAAAGGTGGTTGTAGCAGTGGTCAGAAATGGCCACCACAAAGAAGAACTCGACCAGAAAAGAATGTGCAGGAGGAAGATAAGAAGTGAAAGTTTTGGCTGACCGGGTTAAATTGCAAAAGCAACAACTAAGGTACCCTGGAATTTAAACTTACAAAAAATAACATCGCCCCCAAAGAAGAGTCGGAAGCACTGAAGGAAAGGGAAAAGGGAAAGGCTTGGCTTTTTTTTCCTTCTCTCTCCTTCCCTAAATTGACAACTAAGAGACTTAAATAAGAAATTGGAAAAATCCACTTTGACATCAATAGGCAATTAAGCTGAAAATAAAACAAAATGCCAAAGGGATAATAAAGATTTCTGAATGTTAAAAATTTTCTTTTTCATGAGCAGAAAGGGAGAGAAAAAGAATAAGGGCAGGATCTGGAAGATGGAGGAGACTGCCTGGAATTAAAAAGAATCTACAGTAAAACTTCAACAAGACTTCTAAAAGATACATTTTAACTGAAACTTTGTACCTAAATAGTAACCCCAGGAAGAGAAAGTGAAAAAAAAAAGAGCAAAAAAGAAACAGCTTGCATGTATTTGGATTATTTGGTGATCTTTGGATTCTTGGTTATTATATTTGAATGACTAAAATCAATTGGGTGGTTGTTTAAAAATTTATACAATGGCACCACTTCTGGATGAATTGAAAATGGAACTTAAAAAGTAGAAAGAAGATGCACAAGAAGGGAAGGGTTTTTTTTGGCTTCGTTTTTAAATTCTTAGAAATGGAGATTTGGAACTATGAGAAACAACAACAAACAATTGCAAAACCAGAAGACTGGGACAAAGAAGAAGCCATCTTTAATGAATAAGTAATTTTATGTGGGGAAGAAAAAGAAAAGGGGGGAAAGAGAATAGAGAATTAAAGAGTTAAAAAAACAACCAAAGAAAAGAAAAATAATTTGAAAAATAAGTATAATACTGGAAAGCAACAGAAAAGGGAAATGCAGAAGAGAGAAATAGAGGTAGAGAGACAAGGGGGTAAAAAGGGGAGAGAGAAGAAGAGAGGGAAGAAGGGAAGGAAAAGAAGTCACAAAGGACCGAAGCAAGATGTAGAGAAACTGGACCTATTTAGAGATAATGGGTGAAAATCTAACTGAAAAAGGGATTCTGTAAAGCTACATAAGATTGTATTGTTATATCAGTAATAGAAATAACTTTAGAAAATTGGAAACAATGTATGATTAAAATGAGGGATAAAATAGTTAGTGTAACTTAGTGAAATGTTTGTGAATAAAATAAGTGAAATAAAATAAATGAGAAAATTGAATTAGGAAGTAACGGGAACATTTTAATAATTAATGTTTTCTAAAATATAAGTGAAGGGGGGGGAATTAACTACAGAAAGCTTATAATTGTTCCCATAGAAGTATGATATTTAATTGAAAAGTAATGTTAAAGATGTTAAAACTTTAATAAATGTTAATGTTAATGATAGAATTGAATTGGAATGGAATGTTGTTTTAATTATATACATTTATAATTTTTTTTTTAAGAATACAGTGTGTATTTTAAGAATGTGCCAAGCAGAATCCAAATTGAAGTTATGTATTATATTGAATGTTATAACTTTAGGGAAAAGTTATAAAGGCGTCATACTCCAATCAGTAACTACTGGAGAAATTTTGTTTAATGAGAAAAGATAATAGGTAATTGAAACAGGACAGACAAAAAATATAAATACAATGATTTGAATTGAGATGAGATAATTAAAATAAAATTGAGAAAATTAAAAGAGGGGAGAACCTATGCAGAAAATGTAAAATAGTAATAAGATATGGAATAAAATATAAAAATGAGCATGAAGTTGAATTTGTGTCTGTACGAAGAAATGTAAGCCGGGATTACGCTACTTTCAAAAAAGATGTTTTATTTGTATTTTTTTTCTTTGTGAAAACTCAAATAAAATTTACCAAAAAAGAGAGAGAGATAAACAGTAATTTCAAAAGGCATTTGGAGACATTCTGTTATGTTTTGTGCGTGGCGCAAGAAGTGGATATGAGTCGATGAACAGTGAACTTCAACTCTTTATTTAACATGGTGCAACAGTTCTAAAATAATAATAATAGTCTTTCCATCAAACTTTGAAAGATTCCCGGGGCCACGCTTAGTTCGAACTGGAGTTGGTTACATTTAAACGCACCTCAGTGCGTAACAATCATTTGGGCCTCTGCCGTTTTTTTGTCTGCAGGCAGTTGTTGGTATGCCTGGGCTAAGTCTAGTTTAGCAAAGACTTTTCCGCCCCCCAGGGAATGGAGAAGGTGTTGCACCACCGGTACTGGGTAAGTGTTTTGCTGCAGGGCGTGATTCAAGGTGGCTCGGTAGTCCCCACAAATTCTTAACGATCCATCCGGCTTGATGGGTGTCACGATCGGGGTTTCCCAGGGAGAATGGTCGATTGGTTCTAACACCCCCTGGGCTATTAATTTATCAAGCTGCTCGTCAATCTTTGGTTTAAGGGAAAATGGAACTTGACGAGGCTTAAGGCGGATGGGAGCTATTTCGGGGTTGAGGTTAAATGATATCGAGGTCCCCTTGTACTCGCCTAGTTTATCTTCCCAGTCGTTGCTGCTGGTTCAGTGAATACCGGCTATTTCAATTCAAAGTGGAGCGAACCATTGGAGGCCTAACAAGCTAGTCTGATCCCTGTCGACTACAGTCAAGGGTAGAGATGCAGTATGATTTTTAAATGAGACACGTACTTGGCTGGATCCAATGACTGGAATTTGATTTCCCTGATAATCTTTGAGTATGATTCTTTGGAATCAGAGGTCTTGTCGCCAGATGGTAGGGATGAGTTGCTTGAGGGTCTTCCAGGAAACCATCAAGAGGGTCGATCCTGAATCGACTTCCATCATACAAGGCTGGTTTTCGATGGCCACCTTCACCCGGATCTTCTTGGCGTCCAGTGATGAGGCGTGACCAATCGTAATAGTTTGGTGCGCCTCTTCTCGCTTCGTTGAGTGGTTTAGGGGTTTGTTTCTGTAGGAGTGGTTGTTCCATTGGTGGTTCAAGGGTTCTCGCTTTACAGGGTGGCTTCCTGTGGATTGGCGATAGTTAGCCCCCCTTGGGGGATGGCTGGGTCCTTGTTTGCTTCTACAGACCCGTCCGATGTGGCCTCTTTTCCTGCACATATGGCAGAGCGCGTTGAGGAATTTGCAGTCTGATCGGGGGTGGTTTGCCCCACAACCAGCGCATTGGTCCTGCGATCTCTGGCATTAGTTTCATTCAGACCAGAGCCGGTTGACCTCTTCTTCATCGCTTTCCGATGACGATTCAAGGTCCTCATGGTGGGCTGTCATTGCCTGTTCTTCTAAGTGAGGTGAAACTTCGCTGGTGAGTTGTCGAAATGGGGCGTGGGTGCGGCGCATTCGGGCAGCTGACTTCCTGGTTGCTTCTGCTGCAGTAGCGTCAGCGATGGCATCTGTAAGGCTAATGTCGCCTTTCGCCATCAGCTTACTCTGCACGCCTGGTGCATCTAATCCCAGAACTATTCGGTCTCTCAGGGCTTCTTTGAGGTTGGCAAATCCGCATAGGCCTCCCAGATTTCAGAGATCAGCTATGAAATCAGCAACACTTTTGCCCTTCCGCTGATCTCTCTGGTAAAATTCATGCCTTCTAACGAGCGTTGGTACGGTCGGTGCATTGTGGGCCCTTAGCAGGGGTTCGAGGACGTCCCAATCCATGGACTTCACTTCTGCTGGTTTCGCTAGTGCCTTGGCCATTTTGAATACGGTCGGTCCGCAATGAGTTAGGAATACCGCCCGTTTCTTTCCGGTAGTGGCATCCTTCAAATTGTTGGTTTCCAGAAACATCTGGAAGCAATCCATATATGAGTCCCAGTCTTCTTGTGCCGGGTCGAATGGAGCGGGTGGTATGACGCTGCTGGACATGGTTCCGTCGTTGGTGCATTTCAGCCACGTGCTCAGTTATCGCTCTGTAGTGTTCAGTCAGCTCTGACGTCTCCACGTCCCATCCTCGTCGCCAGTGTTATGTTTTGTGCATGGCGCAAGAAGTGGAGACGAGTCGATGAACAGTGAACTTCAACTCTTTATTTAACATGGTGCAACAGTTCTAAAAATGGCCACAACAGCCCCCTTTATATAGGCAAGCTCTTGGGTATTTAGCCAATGAAAACACAGGAACGTTAGCTCTTTTAACCAATGAGAAAGGCTTGTTAATAGCCAATCAGATTCTCCTGAACGGACCAATCCGATATCGCTATTATTGGCCAATCAGAAGTGCTGGGCCAGAACCCTGCACTTTACTTTAAGGTTTCAACAATCTTTATTCAAACACTTTTATTAATTCACAACACATTCCATCCATAGCCAAGTAAATATGGAAAATAATCTGCAAATACTAGTTTGAAGAAAAATAAACAGAAGAAAAAGGCTTGGGAAACGTACAATAGATACCATGCTAATTCAGGAAAGATATTTCATTGTTCAATCAATTGATTAATTTATTGGATTTGTGTGTCTCTCCAATTGTGAACAGTGGGTTCCCAACAGAACTTCTAAGCAGTAGATTTTCCAATATTTGTAAATCAGATCAGTAAATCAGATTAAAACATAAAAGTATCCAAAAATATCTAAACCTATCAACATACATATCATAAATCTCTCAGTCTGAGTCATCTCACAGTGTTGTTGTTGTGGAGGAGGAGGAGGAAGGTGTGTTGGATATATTCACCACCTGGAGTTATTTGTAAAAAATAATAAAGAAGGGAAATAAATAAATAGTAGTATCAGCCCTGAAGCTGACCTGGCTGTGGCCATTTTCTTTTCTGTATCTTTTTCTATAGGAATTTCTTTTCACATAGCTTCAGGCTTGACACTGAGGTGGGGTAGAGTTAGATGGTATTTTTTAGGCAAAACAAAATAGTTCTCTTATGAGCCAAGGACATTCCAACTTCTGGCTGGCCAGATGAACAGCAGAAAAGTAACCAGACAACCAACAACCAGCCAGGACCCAGATTGGAAATGACTTATTATTTGGGATAACAGAAAACATTCACTTTTTAATGAAGCAGAAAGCATGGGAACTTTCCATCTCCTAATAAAACTTATTTGAGGTATCAACCTGCCTTGAAGTTCTGTTTGCAAAGGGTGTATTACTTGGAACCCTGACAAGTAGAATGTCAGAATTTTTGATTCATTACTTAAATAGCAAAGTTAATACAATGATTGTATCATAAACAACAGCTAATCAAGAGAGGATTCAATAAATGTTTTCTTTGTTTAGAGGTCATTCAAACAAAGCTTGCCAGCCACCACAATAAGGTCTCCTTAACTTGATTCATCAGAAGTTCCATTTTACATGAATCAAGCCATAAGAATTTTTCTTTCAAAAACAACAAAAGTAATAAGGCAGTGAAGTTTTTTTTTTTTTAAGCTCTCTTGTATTATTATTAAAATGTAGAATGTAGTTCTCTTGTATTATTATTAGAATGTGGACAAAAACACAAATGATATGATGTTTCACTGAGTCAAGCATCCCTATAGTAGATGACATTTGTTGAAACTGAAGATCTAACTCTGCTGTACATTTTAAATACATACATTTGGCTTTAGTTTTGCTAAGAGCATACCAAGGAGTAATGTTATTTTGTGTGACTTTAGAAAGATCCCTTTGATCAACAACATCCCAAACTTTGTTCTTAAAAGCTGGATACCAATTAAATTGTTCAACTTTTGAATGAATTATGGTAAAAAGCTAAAGACATCCCTATGAGTGGCTGGAATGCAAATCAGCTAATACAAGAAGATGGCAGAATTCATTTGCTCCAAAAGAACAGCTTGGTCAGCCAGAAGTCAGTAATGAGAGGCGTTTATGCCCTGATGGTTATTTTATGATTAAAAACCCTGACAATTATTGTAACTTTAATTGGGCGCATACAAGTTTCTGCATGCAAAAGAAAGCAGATGAGCCCTTACCTATATTTAAGAAACCTCTATAAAGATATTTATGATTTTTGATATCCATAGCCACATCATTGGGGGTTGAAATTTCCCATATCCTATTACATACTGGGATAACTTACTTCTCGGGAAGTAAGAAGTAACCAAAACTGTGCACCAAAACTGTATTATTCTGGCCAGATTGGTCAGTTTTGATTTGTTGGATCTGATAGTGAGAATGCCAGCCACTCAGAACTATTATAATAATAATCCCCATTTTAAAAATGTCAAGATATGGTAAGAGATGACCCTATTTATGTTCTCCAAGTCTCCAATTATGTCTTTTCATTTGTTCACCAATCAATACATCTAGGTCTATTAAACATTAAGAAATTTCTAGAACAATATTTGTCCAATGTTTATAATAATTTATAAAGGTCTGTCTGAGAATGTGTAATAAGTAATAGAACATGTGTACATGATAATATTGGCAACTTTCTATCTCCCAGTTTTACTGGGAAAACTTTTTCTAAAACAGGCAATATTTGAATTTGAAGACTTTAAACAACAGGAAATAGCAAACATACTTTAAAATCAAATGTCCCTTATTTATTTGAAGATTCCTATTTAATATTTAAATTAATAGCTGCAGTCTTCTATTAAGGTTTAGCTGATTCAATTTGGGCCATAGCTACACTATATTGACAGAATGGAAAAAAAAGCATGAAAACTACAAAATCAACAAATATTCGTTTTGGCATGTTTTGCATATCTATTTGTCGAATTGTCTGAAAGCAAACAATGATCAGTTATAGAACATCAAGCTCTTTTCCAAGATTCTCAATAACCCAATAATCTAATTTATTGGCTAAATATCCTGCATAAACATTGGCCACAACATCAATTAGATTAAAGGCCTATAATTTTCTGCCAGGATTTGATTCCTTTTTATAAATTGGGAACACGGTACTTGTCCTAACCATTGGAAAATTGACATGAAGAAGTGATTTTTTTTTTTTTGTAATGGTGAAAATAGATGCAGCACAAGAACTTTTAGCAAAGAATGTATAAGCTTTGTGAAAGCTTCTTGTATTGCATCTATTATCACCATTAAAAAAAAACGTATACATTTTGAACCTGCTTTACAAAGAGAATTACTGTTTGCAATAGATTCAGTGTTTAACCAGGAGGGATAATATGTGTTTTTGTCTTTTTTTAATTCATATTTTTAATGTTCTTATCTAGTTCTTTGTCCATGTAAAACCTTTTTTCTTTTGTATGTTAAATTTAATCTTCTGAATCAAATACAAATTGAAAAAAAGAAGTTTTAGCGAAGAAGAAATAACTTAAAAGGGAAGAAATCATTGACAGGATTGCTGTCTCTCAACTAAAACAAAGTAACAAGTAAAGGAGGACTATTATTGTTAAGTTTTGAGCATGGGCGAAAAAGAATGGAGACAAACCTCTGAACGGTGAACTTCAGCTCTTTATATACATCGTGACTTCCTCAATTTAACAGCAGTAAAACCCACCTTATATAGGCAAACCTTGTAACGTTTAACCAATAAAGAGCTAGGAACGCTAGCTCTTATAACCAATAAGAACTCTCTGTTAAGAGTCAATCGGATTCCCCAGAACGGGCCAATCCGGTCCGGCCGCTTAACAGCCAATCAGAAGTGCAGGGCCAGAACCCTGCACTTACTCCAAGCTCACACTTTATTAATCTTATTGCATACACAACACCCCTTCCCCCTGGCTTCTTATTTCAGGGCACAGTTACATAGTTCCTTAAATAGGACGGTTGTCTTTTTAGTCTCTTTGATTTTCATTGTATCGGCTGGTTGCAATCCTGCTGAGGTAGATCGTTGTTTGGAAGTGGGGCTGCCTCTGGTTCAGAGTTCACTTCTACGTCGTTGCCCACATTTTCTGCAATTCCCTGAGGTGCAAATGTTTCTCCCTCTGGCTCCGCTTCCTGAGTTTCTATTAAATCGTCGTTTCCTTCGAACGGGTTTCCTAGGACTTCATCTTCTTCCATACCTCCCCCCCCCTCAGTTTGGTCATAGGGGAGTTGCGGACTGGCCGCTGCAAGCCACAACTGTAATTGGTCGATATGCCATTTCCAAAGTTTATCGTCAAGGCATTGCACAAGATAGGATCTGGGGCCGGTTACACGTACTACTGTCGCTTCCACCCACAATGGGTCGCCCGATAGATTTTTTGCATAAACCAGGTCTCCTACCTGGAAGGTGCGACAGCGGATGCTGGATCCTAGTGGTTTCTCTGGTTCATAAGCCAGGTGCAACCGGTCAAGGTGGGAGCAGAGCTTTCGTCCCATTAGCAGTTCAGCGGGAGTTTTGTTGGTGACGCTATGTGGGGTGATGTGTTGCAAGAAGAGGATTTGATTGACCTTGTCGTCAATGTTGTCGTAGTCTACCTTTTGCAAGGTTTTCTTCACAAATTGGACCATGCGTTCTGCTTTGCCATTGGTCGCAGGGTGCGCAGGCGAGGTGAGCGCATGGCGGATGCCGCGGTCAGCGAGGTACTGCTCGAATGCAAGTGCAGTAAATTGTGGGCCGTTATCGGATACCAGGACGTCTGGTAATCCATGGGTTGCAAAGAGTCTGTTTAGAATCTTAATAACCGCCTCGGAGGTCGTGGTCGTCATGCGATGAATTTCGAGCCAATTTGAGTAGGCATTGACGGTAAGCAGGAAGGTGTGGCCCTTGGTTGGCCCCACAAAGTCCAGGTGAATTCGGGACCAGGGTCCACGTGGTGTCTCCCATTCAGTAGGCATGGCTTTTGGTGGGGTGTTGCTGACTTCTTGGCATTTCGAACAAGCTTTAACCCACTGTTCGATTTGCTTGTCAATGCCTGGCCACCATGCGTAGCTTCGTGCAAGGGCTTTCATTCGCACGATGCCGAGGTGGCCATCATGCAAAGTTCTCAGCAGCGCTTTTTGGAGCCATTTTGGGATAACAACTCTATCGCCCCAGATGACACAGCCTTTCTGGGAGAAGAGCTCGGTCTGTCGAGACTTGAATGGTGTGAAGTCATCTGATAATTGGTCCAATGGCCATCCGTGTTCTACCCAGCCTAGGACTCGTGCTAGGGTGTGGTCGCGTTTGGTTTCTCTTGCGATGTCTCGAGCGGTCAGTGGCGGCGAGTTGAGTGCCTCGATTTGCATCGTGATTACCGTTGGTGCCGGATCGTCGAGAGTATCTGGAAGCAGTGCTCGGCTCAATGTGTCGGCATGGGGAATGGCTTTCCCCGGGCGGTATTGCAACCGATAGTTATAAGCAGCTAAGAATTCTGACCATCAGGTCATCCTAGGGGATAATATGTAGGGAGTCGGCTTATGTCTAGCTATTATCCCTAGCAACGGTTTGTGGTCAGTCACAATAGTCAAAACCCTGCCATACATGTATTCGTGAAATCTTTTCACAGCTGAGATGATTGCGAGGGCTTCTTTATCAATTTGTCCATAGTTCCGCTCCGTTTTTGAAAGAGTCTTTGAAAAATATACAACAGGGGCTTCATTCCCATTAGGCAGTACGTGGCTCAAAATGGCGCCCACCCCGAAAGGCGATGCATCACAGGTTATAACTAACGGCAAAGTCTCATTATACTGCATGAGTACAGAGTCAGAAGTGAGCAGTTTTTTAACATTTCAGAACACCTGTTCTTCATGGTAACCCCATAACCAAATTGCTTTTTTATCTAACAATCGGTGTAACGGTTCAGCGACAGTTGCTTTGTGCGGTAAAAATACATTATAAAAATTGATGAGGCCTAGGAACGCCTGGAGATCGGCCTTGTTTCGTGGCCTGGGAGCGTTTTTGATCACTTTTAATTTACTTTCGGTAGGGTGAATGCCCTGGCTATCAATCAGGTACCCGAAAAACTCAACACTGTCTGTACACAATTTACATTTGTTTTTTTTAACCTTAAGACCGGCTTCTTGGAATTTTTTTAGGACTAATTTTAACCGGTCCTGTAAGATTTTTTTTGGTAGGGGCTGCAATTAATACATCGTCAAAATAGGGGACCACGCCCTTAATTCCTTGCAATAACCTTTCCATAAGGCTCTGAAAGATCCCCGGGGCTACACTAACTCCGAATTGCAGCCGGGTACATTTAAAGGCACCTCAGTGCATCACAATAGTTTGGGCCTGTGCCGTTTTTTCATCTACTGGTAATTGCTGATATGTCTGAGCTAAATCCAATTTAGCGAAAACTTTCCCACCCCCCAGGGAATGGAGGAGGTGCTGCACCACCGGAACTGGAAACGCGTTCTGCTGCAGGGCGTGGTTCAAGGTGGCCCAGTACTCCCCACAAATTCGGATTGACCTGTCTGGTTTAATGGGTGTTACAATACGGGTTTCCCACGGGGAGTGATCGATGGGCTCCAACACCCCCTGAGCTATCAGTTTGTCGAGTTGTTCATCGATTTTCGATTTTAAGGCAAATGGAACTCGACGAGGCTTCAAGCGAATGGGAGCAACTTTTGGATCTAGGCTGAATGAGACCGGGGTCCCCTTGTACTCGCCTAAGCTGTCCGCGAAGACGTTCCTGAACTCAGAGATAAGGTCTTCCTCCCAGTCACAGCCACCGACTCGGTTTACGCCGGCCACTTCAATGCCGAGTGGCGTGAACCATTGGAGGCCCAGTAGGCTAGGCCTATCTCTATCAATGACTGTTAAAGGTAAGTACGCTGTGTGCTTCTTGAAGGAGACTGGGACTCGGCAGGACCCGACGACGGGGATTCGATTCCCCTGGTAGTCCTTGAGGATGAGGCGTTGGAAACAGAGATCTTGGCGTTGAATTGTGGGGATGAGTTGCTTGAGTGTCTTCCAAGACACCATCGAGAGGGACGATCCCGAGTCGACCTTCATGTGGCAAGGCTGGTTCTCGATGGCTACCGTGACTCGGATTTTCTTAGTGTCCAAGGCTGAGGCGTGACCGATAGTGATAGTATGGTGAGCCTCTTCTCTTTGCAAAGCTCGATTTCTGTAGGAGTGGTTTACTGGCTCTCGCCTTACAGGACGGTTTCCTGTTGATTGGTGATAGTTAGCCCCTTTTGAGGCCTGGCTGGGTCTTGGCAAGCTTCGGCAGACCCGTCCGATGTGGCCTCGTTTCCCGCACTCATGGCAGAGTGCGTCGCGGAATTTGCATTCGGACCTGGCATGGTTGGCTCCACAGCCAGCGCAAGGGCATAAGGGCTTCGGGTGAGGGTCCTGGTTGGACCGCAGTCGATGGACCCCTTCGTTGCTGTCTGACGATGAAGAGAGGTCCTTGTGGTGCGTTGTTGCGAGCTGCCCTTCTGAACTAGGTGAGATTTCACTGGCCGGTGGTGGTACTGGAGTGCGGTTTCGGCGTAGTTGTACAGCTGACTTCTTGGTTGCTTCTGCTGCGGTAGCATCGGCGATGGCATCGGCAAGGCTGATGTCGCCTTTCACCATCAGCTTGCTTTGGATGCCTGGCGCATCTAATCCCAGAACTATGCGATCTCTTAGTGCTTCTTCTAGATCGGTGAATCCGCAGAGGCCTCCCAAATTTTGGTGGTCTGCTATGAAGTCGGCCACACTTTCTCCTTTTCGCTGGCTTCTTTGATAAAACTCGTGGCATCTCATGAGTGTAGGCACGGTCGGAGCGTAGTGGTCTCGTAGGATAGGTTCGAGGTCGTCCCAATCCATGGCCTTCACTTCTCGGAGTTTGGCTGGTGCTTTAGCCATCTTAAATACGGTTGGACCGCAATGCGTTAGGAACACCGCCTGTTTCTTTCCTGGTGTGGCATCCTTTAAGTTGTTCATTTCTAGGAACATTTGGAAGCGATCCATGTAGGACTCCCAGTCCTCTTGGGTTGGATCGAACGGAGCGGGTGGTATGATGCCGCCGGACATGGTTCCGTTGTTGGCGTCGTCTGTCACGTGCTCGGTGTTCTTCAAAGTTTCGTTGGTTCAGATATCTCCATATCCCATCCTCATCGCCAGTGTTAAGTTTTGAGCATGGGCGAGAAAGAATGGAGACAAACCTCTGAACAGTGAACTTCAGCTCTTTATTTACATCGTGACTTCCTCAATTTAACAGCAGTAAAACCCGCCTTATATAGGCAAACCTTGTAACGTTTAACCAGTAACGAGCTAGGAACGCTAGCTCTTATAACCAATAAGAACTCTCTGTTAAGGGCCAATAGGATTACCCGGAACGGGCCAATCTGGTCCGGCCGCTTAACAGCCAATCAGAAGTGCAGGGCCAGAACCCTGCACTTATTCCAAGCTCACACTTTATTAATCTTATTGCATACACAACAATTATCTGTTACAACTCTTAAGAGCAGCAGAAATAAAAGGTAACATCCTCAAGGATCAGAAAAAAATACAACAAAAGGCTGTTGAAAGCTGTGGAGAAAGTTGATAGCACCACTACAACCAATTGAATAGAAATTAAACAAGAGTGCTGGCGCTTCTATACTAATTTCTTCACCTAAAATTAGTTATTTGAAAATATTACTCTTTGAAAAGATACTCAACAGTGGCAAAATCAGGTGAGTCAAGTCAAGTAGCCACAAGCAACCACCTCAGATGTTTTAGAATCAGATGGACAGGCACTAGCAAAGCCACTGACCAAGTATTTTGGTGATTACTGAAATGCAGGAAATATTCCTCAACAATGAAAAATTCAGAAATAATCTTAATCATCCAAAGGAGACCTCCCAAAATTTAGAAACTACCATCTGATGTGGCTAATTTCTACAAACTGGATTTTTATCTATTTGACCATGAACCACTTCGTACACTAATCTAGACAAGGGGTGTCAAACTTGATTTCATTGAGGGCTGCATCAGGGTTGTGTTTAACCTCAGGGGACTTGGTATGATTGGCCAGGTGGGCATGGCCAGGGTGGACATGACCAATTCAATGTCACTCATGTCTGGAGCATCTGTGGTGGCCTGGACACCACTCCCCCCCCCCCGATTCTCCATTTTTGCTGGCAGAGGCACTGCGGGCAGGTCCTTCGCTGTTTCCAGGGTGGCCCTGTGGGCCAGATCTAAGCACCCTGTGTACCAGATCCAGCCCATGGGCCTTGATTTTGACACCCCTGATCTAGACCACGAAACAAACCATAAGAACAACATCCCTATACCTTGCAATTGTTTACTATGGAAATTTTTCATTGTGTCAAACAAAAAAGCATTTGATAATATAAAGTCAGATGTAAAGGCCTTAAGAAACCAAGGGTATGATAACAAATAATTCCATCTGTCTAAATCAGGGGTGGGCAAACTTTTTGGCTCGGGAGCCACATTGACTTTTAAAATTTGACAGACGGGCCGGGTCAGCACAAGATACGATACATATAAAAAACTGCATTTGTTAACAGTACATATCAAACATAAACAGAAAAAAGCATTAAAGTATTAACATATTTTAATGAGAACAGTGTTGTTGATCACTCATTTTTGCCAGTGCATCGAAGTCTGGTTGTAATTCTGTTGTGGCAATTCTCAGAACAGATCTGAGGTGTTCATCACTCATCTGGGATATGTGGAGTACTTTGTTGGTGTTCATCACACTAAAAGTTTGTTCACACACATATGTAGAGCCAAACAATACCAGCATCCTCTGTGCTATCTTCTGGATGTTTTTAAATTTGGCTGCACTTAATGAAGCATAAAACTCATCCAGTTTCAGGGAGTTGAACTTCTCCTTTAACACCATGTCACATTGGAGATCAATCAGTTCCAACTGCAACTCCTGTGGCACCGTTTCCAGGTCTTGTGAGAAGGGACATGACACCAGCTGAAGTGCCCAGTCAATTTTTCCAAAATCACAAAACTGACAGCAGAATTCTTCATGCAGGTCATCCAGTGATTTCCTATATTTTTAACATGTTGCAGGGCCTCTTTTAACGTAGCCAGTGTGGGGAAATGAGCAAATGACTTGTCTGACATTTGCTTCGAAAATAAAACTAGCCTGGTTTTGAAGGCTCTGATGTTTGCTTGCATTTCATGCACAAACTGGTTTTTCCCTTGTAGCTTCACATTCAGCTCGTTCATGTGTGTCAGTATGTCCACAGTAAAAGCTAAATCACAAAGCCAATCTGTGTCATTCAGCTCAGGAAAATTGTCAGTGTTCTCAAGTAGCTCCAAAAATGAAATAATCTCCTGTTTGAGCTCCCACACACGTTGACATACTTTTCCCAAACTTAACCAGTGGACATTAGAATGGTAAAGCAAGTCCATGTGATCAGCGTCAGTTTCTTCAAGAAAATGAATAAACTGACGATGATGAAGTCCCCTTGCTCAAATAAAGTTAACGAGTTTCACAACTGGCTTCACTACGTGGTCAAGCTGCAACACAGATTTACACGGTGCTTCCTGGTGAATTATGCAGTGTAGGAAAATTACCTCCTGCTCAGGATTGTCCTCTTTCACCCTGTCCTGGATTCTTTTGAGCATCCCGACGTTTTTTTCCTGTCAGATTTGGTGATCCATCTGTGGTAACGTTGGCAAGCGTACTCCAAGGTAACTTGTGCCTCTGTATGACCGCTGACATGCTGTTAAATAAATCGACTCCCCGTGTTTTTCCTTTCAGGGATTCCATAGCCAAAAACTCTTCCATTATCTCGAAATTTTTATTAATCCCTCTGATAAAAATTAAAAGCTGAGCAGTGTCCTTTATGTCATTACTTTCGTCCAGTGCCAAAGAATATAATGTAAATGACTCCGCTTTTTTGTTTAGCTTGCTAGTTAAGTGTTCGTCAATTACTTCAACACGGCGAGTCACTGACCTGTGTGATAAGCTAATTTTTTCAAATTTGTTCTTGCTCTCAGGACATAAAATACTTGCTGTCTCTACCACGCACTCTTTAAGAAATTCCCCTTCGGAGAAAGGCTTGCTGGCTTTTGCTAGTTTGAATGCCAGTAAATAACTTGTCTTCATGCATGCTTCTTGGATGGAAGTTACTCGGTTAAAGGTGCTTTGCTGAGCCTGCAAGCTAGCTACCAAACTATGAGCAGTAGCCGTACGTTCTTGTGTTGAAATGTTGCTGGCGTAATTAGCATGCTTGGTGGAAAAGTGATGGCTGATGTTGTATTCTTTGAAAACTGCAATGGTTTCTTGGCAAATAAGACATACAGCCTTTGACCGGACTTCAGTAAAAAAGTATTTAGGCATCCATTCTTTATTAAACACCCGGCACTCACTGTCGACTTTTCTTTTCTTTGACATTGCTGCAGATGGGTTCTGATCTGACCAGTAGAAGAAGAGCGATAATTGGAAATGGCTTGGGCTCCGCTCCGCAAAATCAAGTCACTGTGCCTAAAGTGCAGATATGATATTCTTCTGATTAAAAACACAACATAGATAGATAGATAGATAGATAGATAGATAGATAGATAGATAGATAGACAGACAGATAGACAGATAGATAGATAGACAGATAGATAGACAGATTCTTCCCCTACGAATAAATGACTGTGTGTGTGTGTGTGTGTGTGTGTGTGTGAATGTAACCCCTCAGCTTACACAAGTTGGCCACTTATAAGATAAGAAATAAATAAACGCCCACCCCCAAAAAACATAACTCCTCCGGTGCCCACGGATAAACTGTGAACCACCAATTAGTAGCAGGGCTGACCCTCCCTCTTGAACCAACATCTAATTGGGGGGAGCAGACCGGCCTTCAGTCTCTTGTGAGAAACTGTTGGCTAACCCTGCAAACCGCTTGCCAAGGTGTGTGTGTGGGGGGGCTTTCGCCTTCCTTTCCCCCCCGCTCCAGCCACCAGTTGTTCCTTGGGGCTCAGCTCTTTTTTTTTTTTTGGTAAAAGTTTTATTGATTTTAACAACAGACAAAAAACATATAAAACATAAAACATGACATAAAAAAAATAAAAAATAAAAAAATTATAACATTCTTCATAAATTTACAGTGTATCAGTTGGTTTACCACTCCCTTTTCTGCATCCATTTCATAGTCATCAGAATAATTATATTACATAATAACTCACATTATCAATCATCAATAAAATATCCCAATATCATTATTGAACAATCATTTGACTATAATTTTACTAATTCATACTTAAGCGAGATAACTATAATTAAGTTAAATTATTTTATGACAAATCATGAAATCATACCAAATCTATCTTAATAAAATATTCTTAAAAATTATCAAAACCAAGAAAAATTATATATTCATTATTTCCTAAATTTCTAAATATTCTATTATCATATTGTATTATCTAACCATTGATAAAAAAGATCCCAAACTTCATAAAATTGTTTATCTTCTTGTTCTCTAACTTCAGCTCTTAAAAGCCTGCTCCCAGCACCCGAGCAACTTCCCAGCAATTTTTGGCTTCCTTTTAACTCGTGGGCGCTCGCACCTCACCCCGAGCCGTGCGGCGGAAGGGAAGCCCGACGGGAGGGCAGGCAGGCTGCTTGGAGGAGGCTCCGGGTTTCCCCTCCGCCAGGAGCGAGCACCCGCGAGTTAAAATGAAGCCGAAAGTTGCTGGGAAGTTGCTCGGTTTTCCAGGGCTTTGCAAAGGCAAAGTTTGCAGGCTGGAGCATCTTCCTGCCAAGGAGAGGGAAGGGTTCTTTGCAAAGGCAAAGTTTGCAGGCTGGAGCATCTTCCTGCCAAGGAGAGGGAAGGGTTCTGCCCGGCAGGTGGGGCGGGCTGCTTGGAGTGAGCTGCTGTGTGGCTCGGGATGAGGCGCGAGCCCCCGCGAGTTAAAACGAAGCCGAAAGTTGCTGGGAAGTTGCTCAGATTTCTGGGGCTTCCAGGCTTAAATTTTGCAAAGGCAAAGTTTGCAGGCTGGATCGTCTTCCTGCCGAGGAGTGGGAAGGGTTCTGCCTGGCGGGTGGGCGGGCTGCTTAAACTTTGCTCGGGCGGCACTTTAAAAGCCTGCTCCCAGCACCCGAGCAACTTCCCAGCAACTTTCGGCTTTGTTTTAACTCGCGGGTGCTCACGCCTCACCCCGAGCCCCACAGCAGCCCACTCCAAGCAGCCCGCCCCACCCGCCAGGTGGAATCCTTCCCGCTCCTCGGCGGGAAGATGCTCCAGCCTGCAAACTTTGCCTTTGCAAAGCCCTGGAAAACTGAGCAACTTCCCAGCAACTTTTGGCTTCATTTTAACTCGTGGGTGCTCATGCCTGGCAGAGGGGAAGCCCGGAGCCTCCTCCAAGCAGCCTGCCCGCCTGCCTGCCGAGCTTCCCTTCCGCCACATGGCTCAGGGCCAGGTGCGAGTGCCCGCAAGTTAGAACGAAGCCGAAAGTTGCTGGGAAGTTGCCCGAGTGCTGGGAGCAGGCTTTTAAAGTGCCGGCCGAGCAAAGTTTAAGCAGCCCGCCCGCCCGCCAGGCGGAACCCTTTCCGCTCCTCGGCGGGAAGATGCTCCAGCATGCAAACTTTGCCTTTGCAAAGCCCTGGAAGCCTCAGAAAACCTGATCAACTTCCCAGCAACTTTCGGCTTCGTTTGAACTCGCAGGTGCTCGCACCTCACCCCGAACCGCATGGCAGCCCGCTCCAAGCAGCTCGCCCCACCCACCGGGCACAACCCTTCCCGCTCCTCGGCGGGAAGATGCTCCAGCCTGCAAACTTTGCCTTTGCAAAGCCCTGGAAGCCCCGGAAAACCTGATCAACTTCCCAGGAACTTTCGGCTTCATTTTAACTCGTGGTCACTTGTGCCTCGCCCCGAGCTGCACGGCGGAGGGGAAGCCCGGAGTGCCACCGGGTCGCCTCCTCCAAGCAGCCCACCTGCCTGCCCACTCGCCGGGCTTCCCCTCCGCCGCGTGGCTCGGGGCCAGACACAAGCGCCCACGAGTTAAAACGAAGCCGAAAGTTGCTGGGAAGTTGCTCGGGTGCTGGGAGCAGGCTTTTAAAGTGCCGCCTGAGCAGGACCACTGAGCCGGGAAACGGGGCACCAAGGCAGGGCAAAGCTCCACCAGCAGCGGCCTAGCTTTAGGTGGCTCCAAGCAGCCCACCCCGCCCGCCGGGTGGAACCCTTCCCGCTCCTCGGCGGGAAGACGCTCCAGCCTGCAAGCTTTGCCTTTGCAAAGTTTAAGCCTGGAAGCCCCGGAAAAAAAGGGGGGATCGGCGGGGACTCACCTTTGGAGAGGTTGCACTCGAAGGTTATTTTGAACTCCCAGCCAAGGCCTTTGCAAATTTCTTTTCTTTCCTACTCCTAGATCGCTCCGCACTGTTTTGCAGCTTTGGGGGCGACGTGGCACAGGGCAATATGCCACGCCCAGCGATTTTTTTTCAGGGGCGGGCCGGATTGGACAGACCAATGGCAGCGATTTTTTTTCAGGGGCGAGCTGCATTGGACAGACCAACAGGCCAGATGTGGCCCATGGGCCGTAGTTTGCCACCCCTGGTCTAAATGAAGACAGATCAACCAATATTTATACTAATTTACTAATCAATCAATACCTGAATAAGCTAACAAGGAAAGACAATCTTCTCAAAACATTTTAGATGGCTTAATTTGGAAGGGATAGATGACAAAGAGCTCACTCACCTTCAATTTACTGACACTGTGACTTTCAGTCACAAAGTTGAGGAAATTGAAGCATGCTTACATTTACTCAACACGATGAGCAAAACAGTTAATGTAAAGATCAGTATAAACAAAACCCAATGTATGTGAACCCAATCTCCCAATACCATGAATTGAAACTGGGAAATGAATAGATAGAAAAGGTAATTATTTACATCTTGGCAAGAAATCATACAGAAAATTAACCAAGAAATAGCACAGATGAGCAGTAAAATGCTCAACTTTAATCAGATTAAAAAAATATCAAATAGATGGGAAAACTTCATGAAAAGCACATATGATTCAACAGGATGGTGCTTCCAGCAATGATCTATGTATGTAAAGTGTAGAACCTATGGAAATCAGATGCAGGAATATGTACAAGGGAAAGATGAATGTTAAAAATCTCCCTCAAAGATTGAGACAGAAATGAATAAATTTGATGATAAACTAACTTCAAATGTGTGATAATAGTAGAATTGAAAGAGAAATTTTAACAGGCAGAATATATTTAACTGACACTAGGTGGACATTGTGGTGGCCCACTTGGACAACTTCCTAAAAGATGGAGGTATAGATTACAAAAAGATCTTGGTCCCAACTGGAACACCATGTCAACTAAAAAGATACTCCTTTGGTCTTTTTAGCAGCAAGAAAAAGGGAGTGGGGGAAAACAAGGCATTCTTTAAATGCCTAGATAATCACCCCAGCAGCCCAAAGATGTTGGAGCGTAAGAAGGTTATTGGAGAGCCTGATGGATGACTCTTGGAGATGGATGTATCCCATTGGAGAAGTCACATCCAAGGGGTGGGGGGGAGACGAGTGTCAAGGGAGAAATGTATGATGTAATTTAGTATCGGTTGCACCCAGCTAACCGCCAACATGGCCACTTCTAATAAATCAATTTTCTTTTCTCTGAGATGCAGCTACAGACTTTTGATTTGAATGGGTGTGGATTTGTTGGAGCCCTGACACACTACAGTCAAAAACCAATGAAATATAGGTATCTATTGAAGTTAAAGTTCATCAAGATTAATGTGTTCTGTTATTTTATGTTTATCAGCCCTATTCTTATATTGAAGCTATGAGAAAGGATGATAATATCAACTGGAACTCTTTCTAATCTATCTGCCTGCTTGCCTGTCTAGCTATCTAGCTAGTTATCATATGTCTATGGAGATTCTCAGTCATGCAGATCATAGTTGTCCCAGAGGTGCTTTTTCAAAAGGCAATTGGACTTTTCCCTTAAAGATATTTATTGAAGCAAAACATTTTCAAGGAAAGACAAAGTCCTGCTGCCTTTTGAAAAAAGCACCTTTGGGATTATCTATCTATCATATGTGTCGCATTTTCCAGGACTATTTGCCACTCTTGGGTTTGGATATTGGTGCTTCTAGATAACATAGTAACATTTACAATTATTAGGGCAGGCTCACTTAAAATCCTGAATCTCACTATCAGCAATGAGTTTTATTTATTTCTATCTCGTTTTTATTATTTTTACAAATAACTCAAGGCAGTGAACATATTCAACCCACCTTCTTCCTCTTATTATCCCCACAACTACAACCCCGTGAGATGGGTTGGGCTAAGAGCAGGGGTGGGATTCAAATTTTATAACAAGCGGTTCTGTGCGCGTGGCTTAGTTGGTGTGTGTGGCCAATTCAATATCACTCACGTCGAGGCATGCATCTCCTCCCCTGGCCTCTCATGACTGTGGGGATGCTGCAACAGTTGTAAGTGTGAAAAATGGTCATAAATCACTTTTTTCAGTGCCATTGTAACTTTGAATGGTCACTCCACACAAGCAAAGTACCAGAAAAGGAGGGGAAAACAACTCCAGAGAAGTTCCTGAGACAGGAAGTCTAGTCCTACCAAGAATGTAACAAGGGTTAATGGAGAGGCAGTTTCTGTAAGCAACACCAGAATGTTTCCCTCCTGCCTTCCTTACAGGATTAGGCCAGTAATTTCTTCGAACAACTGGTTCTCCAAACTGCTTAGAATGTTAACAACTGGTTCTAGCAAATAGTGCGAACTGGTAGAATCCCACCCCTGGCTAGGAGACAGTGACTGTCTCAAGGTTATCCAGCTAGTTTTAACGTGGGACTAGAACTCACCATCTCCTGGTTTCTAGCTGGGTGCCTTAACCTCTAGAGCAGGGGTCTCCAATCTTGGCAACTTTAAGCCTGGAGGACTTCAACTCCCAGAATTCCCCAGCCAGGAAATTCTGGGAGTTGAAGTCCGCCAGGCTTACAGTTGCCAAAGTTGGAGACCCCTGCTCTAGACCAAACCTGAACTATCTTCCCATTCTTCTTAGCCGCCCCTCACTCCCCAGAAACCTTTCTCAAAGGGTAGCTCATAAAATGTTATTCCCCTGCTGTATCAGCTCATGACAACCAGCAGCAAGGTGAATGGTCACAGTTACAATGGTGATAGATGGAATTCATTCCACTACAATGGAATGAATTAAGCCGAGGACAGGTCATCCTGAACAAAAATTATCTATATAGTTGCAAAAATTGAATATAGACTAGAGTAACATGATCACTTTTATTCAAACTAGGATGGATAAGCCATCTGACTCTAGGAAGGTCAATTTTCATTCATCATGTGAGCGCATATTGTCTGCAGAACTAGGTATGAGGTCTGTATTTGCTAATTCAGCATTAGTAGCAGGGGTGGGCTTCAAAATTTTTAGCAACGGGTTCTCTGCCTGGTTGCTGGGTGGGCGTGGCCATGGTGGGTGTGGCCTAGTTGGCCTCCTTCACCATGGCGGGGGGGGCATTTGCTCTCCCCAGGCTCTGGAGGTTTTCTTCGTGCCTCCGGGAGGACAAAAATGGCCTCCCTGGGCTCTGAGGCTCTTTGGAAGCCAGAAACAGGCCCATTTCTAGCCTTCCCAAACTTCTAAAAGGCCTGTTTTTTGCCCTCCCTCAGCCTCCAGGCATGCCCTGCACTTACCTGCATCCAAAACAGGCCACGTGGGGATTCCTGGGAGGGGTGGGGTGAGGTGGATGGGGAGTGGGATTTGGGCAGTCTCTGAACTGTGCAGAATCTTAGCTAGAGGATCTTCCAAACCACTGCAAACCCCCAGCAGCCCACCCCTGATTAATAGTATAATCTTGATTTTTAGCCCATGGATGGATTCCTTCTTTCCTGCTTCTACAGTTCCTAGCAGGTGACACCATATACTGGATTTGGGTTAGGGCACAAAATAATTGAATGTTCAATCTGACCGCATGACTTTGTTTAGCAAAATTAGAAGGATAAATTACACCAGGATCATTGTTGGGAGCACTGGGCCTTAATAGAAATAAATTATATATTATCCTATCCCTTGAGAGGTAGAACCATATTGACTGTTTTCATAATGAGGATTATTATCCACAACCCAGGATGTGATCATTGTACTTCAGGCTGCATTGTTAACCTTAGCTTTGTCATCTACCTTTCTTCCAAAGTGAAAGATCTGACAAATTAGACACCAGATCTTTTGGAAAAGCTTCTATATCAATATTTTTAGAGTGAGGAAAGTTGGGGTTGTGCCTGGCAACTGTGCTTGTTTCTTTGTTAGCTCTTCTCTCAACCTAAATAATTTGACAAGATATTATTCTGCTCCATAGCAGACATGTCACTGTAGTGATTATGAACATTTTAGAACATTTTTTAAGGCAGAAAATTCCTGTCAGTTTTTTGGGGGGCATTTTGCTTTTAATCAATCATATGCCTGCAGTTTTCTTGGCAAGATTTTCAGAAGTGGCTTGCCATTGTCCATTTTCCTAGGCTGAGAGACAATGGCTGGCCCAAACTTATCCATCTGGCTTTGTGCCTTAGGCCTCTTAATTTAGTGCCTTAACCAATAGACCACATTGTCTCTCCTGTCAGCTATTAAATCAGACAAATTGACTTCATCTAAGGGAATTACAGAAGCATTATTGAAACATATGGTCACTCCCAGCTCTCTTGCATGAGACAGATGTTTAAATTGATAGACATGTTGCTCTTCTCTCTCTCTCTCTCTCTCCCCTCGCCTTTGCTTGCCTTTTGTTTTGTTTTGTTTTGCCAGTAAAATGTTTTGATGTTTTCTGATGTTTAATAAATAAACATCAAATTATATACTTTGCTATCTGAACTGAGAAGCTTGTGTCCTTACTCTACCCTGGATATAGGGATTGACTGGGACTGTGCCCAATGCAAACTGATCTGGAAAGTATCCATAGTACTTTTCCAACAAAAGCATTATGTGACCAGCAAAAAGTCAAAACTAAACTCTGAGCATCGGCTCCAGTCTAAAACACCCAAATCATAAAAACATCCCAATTTATTTGCAGGTACTTGATCCAGCATATAGTTGAACCATCACTCAGATTCCAAGCATCATGTAAAAGAACTTTCCTGGAATTTGAGAAGCTATGAAATATAACTTTGTTGGAGAAACAAAGCAAATGTCCTTTGCTCACAGAATTAAATGGTGTTATTGAGAGGTTTGGTTCCCAGCATGTTCCTATCATGCATTCAGCCAGCTGCTATGCCGGAAGCCTTTTCCAGTTAGCATCAACCTATGTTAACAGAGAGTGGAAAGGAGCCAGCATGCCAGAACATCCATCCCAGGGCAATGCTATAGTGATAAAAAGGTTCATTGTTATGAAGAATGGGAGCTCGTTGGTCTGTAGTTACTCATGCTTCTAAATAGATGTTGCTAATAATGTGTTACATTATCAAGCCAATTCTTTAGAACTAAGCCATCCCCTAACATGTTCCATCACTTTGTACTTTTGAATTATAGAAAGTAGGCCATATCAAAGAGGTATTCACTAGAGTTATAATCACATTGGTGATGGTTAGATATTGATTTATTGTTACATTTACAGTATCTCCCAAATTTGTGCTCAAGATCCCAAGGCAGAATCTAGAGGGCTCTTCCCTCATTTTAGCCCTCATTATATAGTTAAGTAGATCAGTTGGACTGACAGAGAGTGATTATCTCAAAAACAGTAAGACCCATGAGTGAGTAAAGTTTTAACCCCAGATAGGATTAGGCCAGGCATACCTTGTAAGCAATGGAAGGGAAACAACGAAGGCCAGTTGGGTCTAGTAGGGCCTGGGGAGTGCAAAAGAACCAGGCTTGGATATGCTGTACTGAGGTATTGGGGTTCAACCTCACACCACTCTTCTCAGTCAGGTTAGGACAGCTGAGGCTTCCAGGTAGAGATATGGCTTTGTATGGCAAGCAGAAATCCCTGAGCTACAGTATATTCTTTTCTTGGTCTCCGTGAGTTAGTGCCATACTGCACCACTCTCCACTTGCACATGGACTGCTCTGGGCCTCCCAGGGTCTCTCCCACTTGTGGCACCTCCCCTTACCTGGAATTCTCTCTGCTTAATGATCTGGACTTAATAATACCAACTGGGAGTGCTGGGATTGCAGCCACTAAGCAATTCAGTCACGTAACATCTAGCTCTATGACCACATCACTTATGAACAGAAATTCCAGCCTGGTTATGGTATAAGTTGAGGACAACCTGTATTATTTCATAATGAAGCAAAGTCTTTCAAAACCATTACTTATGTTTTCTCAAAGCAAATATTATAAAATGTACATCAGTATTAAGATGAACAAGACAACAATGTACAGGAGGAAACAGAATCACTGTATTTCACTCTTTCCAATCTACCACCAGGGATAAAATTAACTACTACTATTACTACTGCTACTATGAATAAATGTGGACAGTTTCACAACAAAAGACAGATCTTGTTTTTCAATATTTTACGATGCTTCTTTCTGATCCCATTCAAGCAGTGGTGGTATTCAGCAGGTTCTGACCAGTTCTGGAGAACTGGTAGCAGAAATTTTGAATAGTTTGTAGAACCAGAAAATCCCACCTCTGACTGGAGATTTTACAGTATACATCCCCTGCCATTCCTGTTACGTTCTGTGCATGGGCGCAAAGGATGGAGACGAGCCGGTGAACAGTGAACTTCAACTCTTTATTTACATGTGAAACAGCTCTGCTCAATGGCCGCAATGGGCCCCTTTATATAGGCAAGCTCTTAACTATTTAACCAATGAAACACAGGGAGCACTAGCTCCATTAACCAATGGGAGAGGCTCGTTAATAGCCAATCAGATTCTCCTGAACAGACCAATCCGATGTCGCTATTATCGGCCAATCAGAAGTGCAGGGCCAGAACCCTGCACTTTGCTTCAAGCTCTTAATAATCTTTATTCAAGTACTTTTATTAATTCACAACACCCCTTCCCCCGGGTTCCGTTTAAGGGGTGCGGTCACATAGTCTTTGAGGTAGGCAGGTTGTTTTGATTGTCTATTTGATTTTCATTGTTTTCCCGGTATTTGGCTACAGTCTTGTTGGGGTAGGACGTTCTCTGGTGAAGAGGGTGCCTCCTGTTCCGTATTCAAATTTTCATTGCTGCTAATGCTCTCGGCATCTCCTTGAGGTGAGATCACCCCCATTCCGGATCCTTCATGTGTTGCCTCAGAGCGGTCGTTACTTCCACTTAAACATTCTGTCGCTTCAAATTCAGCTTCCTCGGTATCTCCTCCCCCCTCGGTTTGAAAATCAGGGGCCTCGGAGATCCCCGACTCTAGCCTTGAATGCAGCTGATCAATATGGCGCTTCCATATTCTATCGTCGCGACATTTCACGCGGTATGATCTAGGGCGATTACTTGGACTACAGTTACCTCGACCCACAATGGATCACCCGAAAAGTTCCTAGCGAAAACCAAGTCGCCTACCTGGAAGTTACGGCATTTCCTGCTGGAGCCGTGTGGTTTTTCAGGTTCATATGATGGATGCAGACAGTCGAGGTGGGAGCGGAGCTTCCGTCCCATAAACAACTCGGCAGGAGTTTTATTGGTGACACTGTGCGGGGTGATATGCTGCAAAAGGAGTATCCGGTTAATCTTGTCTTCTATATCGCCATAGTCCATTTTATGCAAGGTTTTCTTGACGAATTGTATCATGCGCTCAGCCCTTCCGTTGGTCGCAGGATGCGCCGGCGAAGTTAGCGCATGGCGAATACTGCAGTCTGCCAGGCACTGTTCGAAGGATAGCGTGGTAAATTGGGGCCCGTAGTCGGATACTAGAACGTCTGGTAATCCGTGTGTCACAAAGAATCTGTCTAGTTTCCTGATGACTGATTCAGTTGTTGTATTCCTCATCTCATGGATTTCAAGCCAGTTCAAGTAGGCATCCACAGTTAATAAAAATGTAAGTCCCGCAAAGTCCAGATGAATACGGGACCATGGTCCCCTCGGTGTTTCCCATTCAGTCAGGTTTGCTTTCGGAGGGGCGTTGCTACTTCCTGGCATTTGTGACAAGCTTTTACCCATATCTCGATCTGCTTGTCGATACCCGGCCACCATTGGAGGCCTAACAAACTAGGCCGATCCCTGTCGATTACAGTCAGGGGTAGGAATGCTGTACGGTTCTTAAACGATACCCGGATTCGGCTGGATCCAACGACCGGGATTCAATTTCCTTGATAGTCCTTGAGTATGAGTCTTTGGAATCTGAGGTCTTGCCACTGGAAAGTAGGGATGAGCTGCTTGAGGGTCTTCCAGGAAACCATCGAGAGGGACGATCCTGAATCGACTTCCATCAGGCAGGGCTGGTTCTCGATGACCACTTTCACTCGGATCTTTTTGGCATCAAGAGATGAGGCGTGACCAATCATGATCGTTTGATGAGCCTCTTCTCGCTTCGTTGGATGGTTTAGTGTTTTGTTTCTGTAGGAGTGGTTGTTCCATTGGTGGTTCATGAGTTCTCGCTTCACGGGATGACTTCCCGTCAGTTGGTGATAGTTAGCCCCCTCGCGGGCTGGCTGGGTCCTAGCTTGCTTCTACAGACCCGTCTGATATGGCCTCTTTTCCCGCACACATGGCAGAGCACATCGAGGAATTTGCATTCTCACCGGGGGTGGCTTGCTCCACACCTGACGCATTGGTGCTGCGATTTCTGGCGTTGGTCTCGTTCGGACCAAAGTCGATGGACCTCTTCTTCATCGCTTTCTGACAACGATTTGAGGTCCTCGTGGTGGGCTGTTTCAAGCTGTCCCTCTGACTGAGATGAAATTTCACAGGCATGTTGTCGAAACGGGGTGTGGGTGCAGCACATTTGGGCAGCCGACTTCCTGGTTGCTTCTGCTGCAGTAGCTTCAGCTATGGCATCTTTAAGGCTAATGTTGCCCTTCGCCATTAGTTTACTCTGAGTGCCTGGTGCATCTAATCCCAGAACTATTCGGTCTCTTAGGGCTTCTTCTAGGTCGGCAAACTCGCATAGGCCTCCCAGATTCCGGAGATCCGCTATGAAATCAGCAACACTTTCGCCCTTCCGCTGACTTCTCTGATAAAATTCATGCCTTCTAATGAGCGTTGGCACAGTCGGTGCATAGTGAGCCCTCAGCAGGGGTTTGAGGACGTCCCAGTCCATAGACTTTACTTCTGCCGGTTTTGCTAGTGCCTTGGCCATCTTGAATACGGTCAGCCCGCAATGAGTTAGGAATACCACTCGTTTCTTTCCGGTTGTGGAATCCTTCAAATTGTTGGTCTCCAGAAACATCTGGAAGCGATCCATATATGAGTCCCAGTCTTCTTGTGCCGGGTCGAATGGAGCGGGTGGTATGATGCTGCCGGAAATGGTTCCACTGTTGGTGCGTTTCAGCCACGTGCTCGGTTATAGTTCTTCGTCGTTCAGTCAGCTCTGACATTTCCACATCCCATCCTCGTCGCCAGTGTTAAGTTCTGTGCATGGGTGCAAAGAATGGAGACGAGCCGGTGAACAGTGAACTTCAACTCTTTATTTACATGTGAAACAGCTCTGCTCAATGGCCGCAATGGGCCCCTTTATATAGGCAAACTCTTAACTATTTAACCAATGAAACACAGGGAGCGCTAGCTCCATTAATCAATGGGAGAGGCTCGTTAATAGCCAATCAGATTCTCCTGAACGGACCAATCCGATGTCGCTATTATCGGCCAATCAGAAGTGCAGGGCCAGAACCCTGCACTTTGCTTCAAGCTCTTAATAATCTTTATTTAAGTATTTATTGATTCACAACAATGCCCACCAAGCCACGCCCACAGAACCGGTAGTAAAAAAATGTGAATCCCACCACTGCATTCAAGCTATGCCACCCTATCTTAGAGAATTCCTGCAAGCTGATCAATCTGGACATATGATTCTCCACAATTTTCAAATTATATTTTTTTAAATATAAAAATGTTCCATCCTAAAGAAATCTAGAAAAAAAAAACAAATATAAAAGTGAACCTTAGTGTGGTGTTTTTAAAAATAATTATTTGCATTATATTTGAGGTGGTTGGACTCAGCAAAGTTTATTCTGACTTTTTTGCTGGCATTTTTCTCTCTGTGGGTTGGTGGTTCTTCAGCTGAATAAACAAGATAAAGTAATAATAGCTCATGTTTACAGTCCAGTTTATTAATCTTACTTGGCTTCATGTTTATACTCATACCACTGTTGTTTGATACATCAGCCATGTTTTGGCACCACCAATCCCATTCATTCAAAGTTGCTCTTAACTTTTGTGACTGAAATTCTGTAAACAATTTCATAAATCTCCCAGAAAAATCTTGCCAGATTCCAAACAAATTGGCACACCCTTTATTAAGCACTGGCCATAAATCTCTGCTTGATCACCACAGACTGTTTACATTTGCTTCAGGGCCCAAAATGTTACAAGAATACATTATTTTGCTGTTTCCTCTCACAGAATTAAAGTATTTTCTGAATTTAATTGTAAACATATTAGCTTAACACTTTACATCTTCCTCTAGGCAAACTGTAGGAGGCCTTCAGGCCTGTTTGCCATCCTGTGGCCTTGAAAGTACACCATACGTAAAAAAAAAACAAAGAGACAAATGCTTTGAATAGATGTTACTCAATCTTCAAAAAAAAATTCAATCTCTATTAGAACTGTGAGATGAGTATGCACACACACACATACACACTATTATGTATGTTCTATCAATCTTATAATATATTCATATCATGTATACATTTACTGTACAAAATAAGCAGGAAAAATATTCACACTCAAATATTCTGACTTTGAGATATTTTTTGAATATGCAAAGAGGGGATTGGGATTGTAGTTTGACTTTTTCAAGAGCTTTGAGTTTCAGACAACATGAGCTGCTATTTTGTGAATTAAGACAATACAGTTTTTACAACTTTTTTCCCTTCTAGTGAGTATAAACTAGCCACACCAGTGCTGCTATCAATTCAGATCTGATCAGGTGATGTGGGAGTCAGGTGTAGAGATGAAAGGAGCAGTTAAGATCAGGGTTAGGCAGAAGAAGACAATCACTCAAGGCTTAATACTTGCATCCTAATGAAATTACTGAGCTTATAAAGAAGCAAACAAATGTTGCCATGATGAAGTTAGAGTTCAGGTTGATGGGTTTCATCAGTGCTGTGCTTTAATTTGCAAGAAGTTGGGCCCTATTAAAAAAAAATGTAATTCAGTGATGAGAAAAGTAAGGCCCTACATATAGGAAAGAAAAAACAAATGTACAGGTATAGAATAGGTGGTATCTGGCTTAACAGTAGCCGCTGTGAGAAGGACCTATGTGCCCTAGTAGATCACCACTTAAGTATGAGCCAGCAGTGTGTTGCAGCTGCCAAAAAAAAAAAAACCCTAATGCAATTTTCAACAAAGAGATTGTTTCAAGATCCCATGAAGTGATAGCATCTATAGCATTTATATTCTACACTGGTGAGACCAAACTTGGAATACTGCCTCCAATTCTGGTCATTATGATGCATAAAAGAAGTTGAGACCATAGAAAGAGTGCCAACAAGAGCAACAAAGATGCTAAGGGATCTGGAGCTAAATCATATGATGAAAGATTGGTATGTATCTCTAGTTTAATGAAGAGAAGGATTAGGGGTGCTATGATAGCAGTCTTCCAGTACTTGAGCGAGTATCACAGAGAAGAACTGGTCTACTTATTCTCCAAAGCACTGAAGGCAGGAGAAAAACGTATGTATATATGTATGTACGTATGTATGTATGTCGGGAGAGAGAGAGAGAGAGGGAGAGAGAGGGAGGGAGAGAGAGAGAAGAATCTTAATTGTTGTTTCCTTTGATGAAGCCAGGGGATTTAACTAAAAAAAAAAAGAGAGGAAAGACTTTGTATTTTCTATAGCTACTTTGACAACAATTTTGGTATGGTGAGAGCAGAATTGTATTCACAGTACTTTCTATGGGATTTAATGTTTTAAAAATCATGCACTTGGTCACATTTTCTGCACTTTGGGTGGTATGTAGAATTCAGTGTTCATCCATGTTGCGTATGTACCATAGTTAATAAAGTATGAGCTTGAAGTAAAGTGCAGGGTTCTGGCCCTGCACTTCTGATTGGTTGTTAGGCGGCCAGATCGGATTGGTTAGTTCTTAGGAATCCGATTGGCCCTTAACAGAGGATTATCATTGGTTTAAAGAGCTAGCGCTCATAGCTCGCTATTGGACAATTCTCACAAGAGTTGCCTATATAAGGCAGAGTTCACTGTTGTTGTTTTGAGAAGTCACTATGCAATAAAGAGCTGAAAGTTCACATTCAAAGACTGTCTCCATTTACTCCAACCCATGTCCAAGTACTTAACACTGGCGACGAGGATGGGATTTGGAGACGTCTGAACCTAAGAAGCCAGGAAGCAATACCGAGCACGTGATAAGACGATGCCAACAACGGAACCATGTCCGGCGGCATCGTACCACCTGCTCCATTCGATCCAAACCAAGAGGATTGGGAATCCTACATGGATCGCTTCCAAATGTTTCTTGAGATGAATAATTTGAAGGACGCCACATGAGCAAAGAAGCGGGCACTGTTCCTGATGCACTGTGGCCCAGCTGTATTTAAAATGGCTAAAGCACTCGCCAAACCTCAACAAGTGAAAGCCATGAGCTGGGATGACCTTGAACCCATCCTGAGAGACCATTACGCACCAACCGTGCCTACACTCGTGAGACGCCACGAGTTTTATCAGAGAAACCAGCGAAAAGGAGAGAGCGTGGCCGATTTCATGGTGGACCTCCGAAATTTAGGGGGCCTCTGCGGGTTCGCCGATTTAGAAGAAGCACTAAGAGATCGAGTAATTCTGGGATTAGATGCACTACGCGTGCAAAGCAAGCTGATGGCGAAAGGCGACATCAGTCTTGCTGACGCCATCGCCGAAGCCACGGCTGCGGAGGCGACCAAAAAGTTGGCTGCACAATTATGGCGAAGACGCACTCCGGCAACACAACCGACCGGCGAAATCTCACCCAAATCAGAAGGGCCGCTTGCAACAATGTACCACGAGGACCTCTCTTCGTCATCAGACAGTGACGAAGAAGGGGTCCATCGACTGCGGTCCGAACGGGACCCTCACCCTAAGCCCTTACGCCTTTGCGCTGGCTGTGGAGCAAACCATGCCAGGGCCGAATGCAAATTCCGCGATGCACTCTGCCATGAGTGCGGGAAACGAGGCCACATCAGCCAGGTCTGCCGCAGCTTACCAGGACCCAGCCAGGCCTCAAAAAGGGCCAACTATTGCCAATCGACAGGAAACCATCCTGTAAGGTGAGAACCAGTAAACCACTCCTACAGAAATCGAGCTTTGCAAAAAGAAGAAGCTCACCATACTATCACTATAGGTCACGCCTCAGTTTTGGACACTAAGAAAATTCGAGTCAGGGTAGCCATCGAGAACCAGCCTTGCCACATGGAGGTCGACTCGGGATCGTCCCTCTCGATGGTGTCTTGGAAGACACTCAAGCAACTTATCCCCACAATCCAACGCCAAGACCTCCAATTTCAACGCCTCATCCTCAAGGACTACCAAGGAAATCGAATCCCTGTGGTCAAGTCCTGCTGAGTCCGAATCTCCTTCAAAAAGCATACAGCGTACTTACCTCTAACGATCATCGATAGAGATAGGCCTAGTCTATTAGGCCTCCAATGGTTCGCACCACTCAGCATCGAAGTGGCCAGCGTGAACTGAGTCGGTGGTTGTGAGTGGGAGGAAGACCTTATTTCTGAGTTCAGCGACATCTTTGCGGACCGTTTAGGCGAGTATAAAGGGAGCCCAATCTCATTTAGTCTAGATCCAAAGGTAGCCCCAATTCGTTTGAAGCCCCGTCGAGTTCTATTCACTCTTAAAGCTAAGATCAACGAACAACTCGACAAGCTAATTGCTCAAGGGGTGTTGAAGCCCATCGATCACTCTCCATGGGAAACCCCTATTGCAACACCCATTAAGCCAGATGGGTCAATCCGAATTTGTGGGGACTACCGGGCCACTTTAAACCATGCCCTACAGCAGAATGCGTATCCAGTTCCGGTGGTGCAGCACCTCCTCTATTCCTTGGGGGGTGGAAAGGTTTTTGCTAAATTAGATTTATCTCAAGCTTATCAACAACTACCAGTGGATGAAAAGACAGCCCAAGCCCAAACAATTGTAATGCACAGAGGTGCTTTTAAATGTACTCGATTGCAATTTGGGGTTAGTGTAGCCCCGGGGATATTCCAAAGCCTCATGGAAAGATTGCTACAGGGAATCAAGGGCGTGGTTCCGTATTTTAATGACATATTAATTGCAGCCCCTACTAAAAATATCTTGCAGGATCATTTGAAATGTGTTCTTAAAAAATTCCAAGAGGCAGGACTTATGGTGAAAAAAAATAAATGTCACTTATATACTGACAGTGTTGAGTTGCTCGGGTATCAGATTGATAGCCAGGGCATTCACCCTATGGAAAGTAAATTAAAGGCGATAAAAAATGCTCCCATGCCACGTAACAAGGCCGATCTCCAGGCATTCTTAGGCCTCATTAATTTTTATAATGTATTTTTACCGCACAAGGTGACTGTTGCTGAACCGTTACACCAGTTATTAGATAAAAAAGCATTGTGGGTATGGGGTTACCGGGAAGAACAAGCGTTCCGGAATGTTAAAAAATTGCTCACATCTGACTCTGTACTTATGCAGTATAACGAGACTTTACCATTAGTTATAACCTGCGATGCCTCGCCCTTCGGGGTGGGCGCCATTTTGAGTCATGTACTGCCTAATGGGAATGAAGCCCCTGTTGCATACTTTTCGAAGACTCTTTCACAAGCAGAGCGGAACTATGGACAAATTGATAAAGAAGCTCTCACAATCGTTTCAGCTGTAAAGAAATTTCATGAATATGTGTATGGAAGGACATTTACCATTATAACTGACCACAAACCATTGCTTGGGATAATAGCCGGGGACAAGCCAACCCCCTACATATTGTCCCCTAGAATGACCCGATGGTCAGAATTCCTAGCTGCTTATAATTATCGCCTGCAATATCACCCGGGGAAAGCCATTCACCACGCTGATGCATTAAGCCGAGCACCACTTCCAGAGACTCTCGACGATCCGGCACCAACGGCAACCACGTTGCAGATCGAAACACTCAACTTGCCGCCTATGACTGCCCGAGACATCGCGAGAGAAACCAAACGAGACCACACCCTAGCTCGAGTCCTAGGCTGGGTAGAACGCGGATGGCCATTGGACCAAGTCCCAGATGACTTCGCGCCATTTAAAGCAAGACAGACTGAACTTTTTTCCCAAAAAGGCTGTGTCATCTGAGGCAATAGAGTCGTTGTCCCAGAACGACTCCGGAAGACGCTGCTACAAATTCTGCACGAGGGCCACCCCGGCATCGTGCGGATGAAAGCGCTTGCACGAAGCTATGCATGGTGGCCGGGCATGGACCGGCAAATCGAGCAGTGGGTCAAAGCGTGTACCAATTGCCAACAAGCCAGCAACGCCCCACCAAAAGCCATGCCTACTGAATGGGAGACGCCACGTGGACCCTGGTCCAGAATCCACCTGGATTTCGTGGGGCCAACCAAAGGATATACCTTCCTGCTGACAGTCGACGCATACTCCAATTGGTTAGAAATTCATCGTGTGACGGCCACAACTTCCGAGGCAGTGATTAAGATCCTAAATAGACTCTTTGCAACCCACGGATTGCCTGACGTCCTGGTGCCTGATAACGGGCCACAGTTTACGGCACTAATGTTCAAGCAGTACCTCGCTGACCGCGGCATCCGCCATGTGCTCACCTCGCCTGCGCACCCTGCGACCAATGGCCGAGCGGAATGCATGGGCCAATTTGTTAAAAAGACTTTGCAAAAAATGGACTATGACAATATCGATGACAAAGTCAACCAAATTCTCTTTTTGCAACACATAACTCCACATAGCGTCACCGGCAGAACTCCCGCGGAACTACTGATGGGATGAAGACTCTGTTCCCACCTCGACCAGTTGCACCCTGCTTACGAACCGGAAAAGCCAATAGGATCCAGTGGCCGCTATCGCACTTTCCAGGTAAGAGACCACGTTTACGCATGAAACTTATCGGGCAATCCATTATGGATAGAGGCAACGGTAGTGCGAGTGACCAGCCCCAAATCCTACGTGGTGAAATGCTGTGATAATAGACTGTGGAAATGGCATATCGACCAATTACGGTCATGACTCACAACTGCCAGTCAACAGCTCCCCCATGACCAAACCGATTGGGGGGGAGGTACAGAAGAAGATGAACCTGCTTGAAGGGAGCGACGAATCAAGTGAGACTCAGGAAATGGAGCAGGAAGGAGAATTGTTTGCACCACAAGAAATTGCACCCGAGCAAGAAGCAGAGCCACTGCCAAACAACAATCTACCTCAACAGGATTGCAATCAACCAGTCCAACGAAAATCCGAAAGACTTAAAAGACAACCGTCCTATTTAAAGGACTATATAACTACACCGTAATTAAGAAGCCAGGGGGAAGGGGTGTTGTGTATGTACCATAGTTAATAAAGTATGAGCTTGAAGTAAAGTGCAGGGTTCTGGCCCTGCACTTCTGATTGGCTGTTAGGCAGCCAGATCGGATTGGTTAGTTCTGAGGAATCCGATTGGCCCTTAACAGAGGATTATCATTGGTTTAAAGAGCTAGCGTTCATAGCTCACTATTGGACAATTCTCACAAGGGTTGCCTATATAAGGCAGAGTTCACTGTTGTTGTTTTGAGAAGTCACTATGCAATAAAGAGTGAAAGTTCACATTCAAAGACTGTCTCCATTTACTCCAACCCATGTCCAAGTACTTAACAATCCACCTATTCTTGAGTGAGAAATATGGGAACAAAAACTGAGGGTATTTTCCCTCAACATAACACAAAAACCTTATGTTTTTAACTCAGATAAGAGTTAAGTTTTGTGCACTGTCCTTATTTCTGTACATAGTTAGCTCTTAAACTCAAACTGTTCTGCGAAGATGAATTACATAAGGCACACATTAGCAAACCAGAAGCTTGAAAGTATTGTATATATGGCTTGTATGCCATTCATTCCCTTTGTTTCCTTATTTGTTCTGACATTTTTTTTATGAGTATTTTGTTCAGGATTGTTGAACAGAGGCAACAAGCAGCTTTCATCTCACCCTCAACATAATTCCTACAGGAAAAAAATCATTATGTCCATGTTACTATTAAATAGGAAGAAATAGAGTTCCTTGGGATCACTAAAGAGAAGGAAGAGAGGGTTTAAACTTTATTCCAAGTAATATTTTTCCCTGTTGTAAAATAATTTCAATATTTACATTCTCACAACTAGCACCACCACCATACCAGTCTTGTTCTGAAGTATGTGAGGATCCTTGGTGCTCTCTGAGCTTGGTTGTTTTCTTGAAGACGTTTCCATACACAAAATAGGTAAATCATCAATGCTAGTAAGGAGTGAGGCAAATTATACTATCCGTGGGACACTGATAAGATTACCTAGTTTGGGTAATGAAATGTCTGCAAGAAAACAAGCAAGCTCAGAGCACAAAAAACCCCTCATTTCAGACCCAATGTCAGCGTTCCAGGGAAGATCCATTCCTGTTAGTAACTCCAAGATATATGCTGTTGTGAATTAATAAAGTACTTGAATAAAGATTATTAAGAGCTTGAAGTAAAGTGCAGGGTTCTGGCCCTGCACTTCTGATTGGCCGATAATAGGGACATCGGATTGGTCCATTCAGGAGAATCTGATTGGCTATTAACGAGCCTCTCCCATTGGTTAATGGAGCTAGCGCTCCCTGTGTTTTCATTGGTTAAATACTCAAGAGCTTGCCGATATAAAGGGGGCCGTTGCATCCATAGAGCTGAGCTGTTACACATGTAAATAAAGAGTTTGAAGTTCACTGTTCACTGGCTCATCTTCTCCTTAGCACCCATGCACAGAACATAACACTGGCGACGAGGATGGGATGTGGAGACGTCAGAGCTGACTGAACAACGAAGAACGATAACAGAGCACGTGGCTGAAACGCACCAACGGCGGAACCATGTCAGGTGGTGTCATACCACCCGCTCCATTCGACCTGGCGCAAGAAGACTGGGACTCATATATGGATCGTTTCCAGATGTTTCTGGAGACCAACAATTTGAAGGATGCCACTACCGGAAAGAAATGGGCGGTATTCCTAACTCATTGCGGGCCGACTGTATTCAAGATGGCCAAGGCACTAGCAAAACCGGCAGAAGTAAAGTCTATGGACTGTGACGTCCTCGAACCCCTGCTGAGGGCCCACTATGCACCGACTGTGCCAACGCTCGTTAGAAGACATGAATTTTACCAGAGAAGTCAGCGGAAGGGTGAAAGTGTTGCTGATTTCATAGCGGATCTCCGGAATCTGGGAGGCCTATGCGAGTTTGCTGACCTAGAAGAAGCCCTAAGAGACCGAATAGTTCTGGGATTAGATGCTCCAGGCACACAGAGTAAGCTGATGGCGAAAGGAGACATTAGCCTTAAAGATGCCATCGCTGAAGCTACTGCAGCAGAAGCAACCAGGAAGTCGGCTGCCTGAATGCACCGCACCCACACCCCGCTTCGCCAACTCGCCTGCGAAATTTCACCCCAGTCAGAAGGATAGCCTACGACAGCCCACCACGAGGACCTCGAATCGTCATCAGAAAGTGAGGAAGAAGAGGTCCACTGACTTCGGTCTGAACGAGACCAATGCCAGAGATAGCAGTACCAATGCGCTGGTTGTGGAGCAAGCCACCCCTGGTCAGAATGCAAATTCCTCGACGCGCTCTGCCATGTGTGTGGGAAAAGAGGCCATATCGGACGGGTCTGTAGAAGCATGCTAGGACCCAGCCAGCCCGCGAGGGGGGCTAACTATCACCAACCAACAGGAAGCCGTCCTGCAAAGCGAGAACCCGTGAACCACCAATGGAACAACCACTCCTACAGAAACAAAAGCCTAAACCACTCAACGAAGCGAGAAGAGGCTCACCAAACTATCATGATCGGTCACGCCTCATCTCTTGATGCCAAGAAAATCCGAGTGAAAGTGGCCATCGAAAACCAGCCCTGGCTGATGGAGGTCGATTCAGGATCGTCCCTCTCGATGGTTTCCTGGAAGACCCTCAAGCAGCTCATCCCTACTTTCCAGTGGCAAGACCTCAGATTCCAAAGACTCATACTCAAAGACTATCAAGGAAATCGAACTCCTAGTCATTGGATCCAGCCGAGTCCAGGTATCGTTTAAGAACCCTACAGCATTCCTACCCCTGACTACAATCGACAGGGATCGGCCTAGTTTGTTAGGCCTCCAATGGTTCGCTCCACTCGGAATTGAAGTAGCCGGCATTCACCGAACCTGCAGCAGTGACTGGGAAGAGGACCTCGTCCAAGAATTCCAGGACGTCTTTGCAGAAAAACTAGGTGAGTACAAGGGGACCCCGATATCATTTAACCTCAATCCCGAAATAGCTCCCATCCACCTTAAGCCTCATCGAGTTCCATTTGCCCTTAAATCAAAGATTGACGAGCAGCTTGATAAATTAATAGCCCAGGGTGTGTTAGAACCAACCGATCACTCCCAATCGATTGGGAACCCCAATCGTGACACCCACCAAGCCGGATGGATTGATAAGAATTTGTGGGGACTACTGAGCCACCCTGAACCATGCCCATCAACAAAATGCTTACCCGGTACCGGTGGTGCAACACCTCCTCCATTCCCTGGGGGGGGGCGGAAAAGTCTTCGCTAAACTAGACTTAGCCCCGGCATACCAACAACTGCCTGTAGACAAAAAAATGGCAGAGGCCCAAACAATCGTTATGCACAGAGGTGTGTTTAAATGTAACAGACTCCAGTTCGGAGTAAGCATAGCCCCGGGAATCTTTAAAAGTTTGATGGAAAGACTATTACAAAGTTTGATGATGTGTTAATCGCTGCCCTGACTCGGAAAATACTAAAGGATTGCCTGGGGTTGGTTCTCCAGAGATTTAAAGACTCAGGTCTCAAAGTTAAAAAAAAACAAGTGTCAACTATGTACGGATCGTGTAGAATTTTTAGCATATTTAATTGATAGTCAAGGCATTCACCCCACCGATAGCAAACTTAGGGCAATCAAAAATGCCCCCAAACCCCAAAATAAGGCCGACCTTCAGGCTTTTCTAGGCCTTATCAATTTTTATAATGTTTTCCTGCCTCACAAAGCAACCGTAGCCGAACCCCTACATCGTTTGTTGGACAAAAAAGCAACCTGGGTATGGGAACACAAAGAGGAGCAGGCGTTTTGACATGTAAAAAATTTATTGACTTCTGATGCTGTTTTGATGCAGTACAACGAGACTTTGCCTTTAACGATCACGTGTGATGCATCACCATTTGCAGTGGGCGCCATTTTAAGCCACGTTTTGCCAAACGGTAGTGAAGCCCCTGTTGCCTAATTGCAGAACGCAATTACAGTCAAATTGATAAAGAGGCCCTTGCTATTGTGTCTGCTGTTAAGAGATTTCATGAATATGTGTATGGCCGAGCCTTTACTATGGTGACTGACCACAAACCTTTGCTGGGAATAATAGCGGGAGATAGGCCAACACTTTATATATTATCTCCCAGAATGACTCGCTGGTCAAAATTCTTGGCTGCGTATAATTACAAGTTGCAACACCGCCCGGGGAAACCCATTCCCCACGCCGATGCATTGAGCTGTGCACCACTTCCGGAGACCATTGATGACCCCGCTCTGACAGTTACAACACTGCAGATCGAGACACTTCGAAGGCCGCCATTAACAGCCCGAGATATCGTGATTGAAACGAAACGCGACCCCATTTTAGCACGAGTCCTCAGTTGGGTCGAGCGTGGATGGCCATTGGACCAGATACCTGACGACTACGTCCCATTCAAGAATCGACAAATGGAACTATTTTCCCAGAAGGGCTGCATTATCTGGGGTGATAGAGTCGTTGTCCCAGAGCGGTTACAATGAGAGATACTAAGAACCTTGCACGATGGCCACCCCAGCATCGTGCGCATGAAAGCCCTCGCACGAAGCTACGCATGGTGGCCGGGTATCGACAAGCAGATCGAGACATGGGTAAAAGCTTGTCACAAATGCCAGGAAGTAAGCAATGCCCCTCCGAAAGCAAACCTGACTGAATGGGAAACACCGAGGGGACCATGGTCCCGTATTCATCTGGACTTTGTGGGACCTACCAAAGGACACACATTTTTATTAACAGTGGATGCCTACTCGAACAGGCTTGAAATCCATGAGATGAGAAATACAACAACTGAATCAGTCATCAGGAAACTAGACAGACTATTTGCAACACATGGATTACCAGACATTCTGGTATCTGACAATGGGCCCCAATTTACCACACTGTCCTTTGAACAGTACCTGGCGAACCGTGGTATTCGCCATGCGCTGACTTCGCTGGCGCATCCTGCGGCCAACAGAAGGGCTGAGTGCATGGTACAATTCGTCAAGAAAACCTTGCATAAAATGGACTATGGCAATATAGAAGACAAGATTAACCGAATACTCCTTTTGCAGCATATCACTCTGTACAGCGTCACCAACAAAACTCCCACCGAGTTATTGATGGGGCAGAAGCTCCACTCCCACCTCGACCGTCTGCACCCATCATATGAACCTGAAAAACCACACGGATCCAGCGGAAAATGCCGTAACTTCCAGGTAGGTGACTTGGTTTTTGCTAGGAACTTTTTGGGCGATCCATTGTGGGTCGAGGCAACTGTAGTCCAAGTAACTGGCCCTAGATCGTACCGCGTGAAATGTCGCGACGATAGAATATGGAAGCGCCATATTGATCAGCTGCTTTCAAGGCTACAGTCGGGGATCTCCAACTCCCCTGACTTCCAAACCGAGAGGGGAGGAGATACCGAGGAAGCTGAATTTGAAACGGCAAAAAGCTTAAGCGGAAGTAATGACCACTCAAAGGCAACATGTGAAGAAGGATTGGGGATGGGGGTGAGATCGCCTCAAGGAGATGCCGAGAACATTAGCGGCAACAAAAATTTGAATACAGGATTGGAGGCACCCTCTTCACCAGATAACGTCCTACCCCAACAAGACTGTAGCCAAATACCGGGAGAACAACATAAATCAAATAGACAATCAAAACAACCTGCCTACCTCAAAGATTACGTGACCGCACCCCTTAAACGGAACCCGGGGGGAAGGGGTGTTGTGAATTAATAAAGTACTTGAATAAAGATTATTAAGAGCTTGAAGTAAAGTGCAGGGTTCTGGCACTGCACTTCTGTATTGGCCGATAATAGCGACATCGGATTGGTCTGTTCAGGAGAATCTGATTGGCTATTAACGGGCCTCTCCCATTGGTTAACGGAGCTAGCACCCCCTGTGTTTTCATTGGTTAAATACTCAAGAGCTTGCCTATATAAAGGGGGCCGTTGCGTCCATAGATCTGAGCTGTTACGCATGTAAATAAAGAGTTTGAAGTTCACTGTTCACCGGCTCGTCTCCTCCTTAGCGACCATGCACAGAACATAACACATGCCATCTCAAAGCATTTTTATTAGAACAGTACCTGGCACATACTGGGGAAATCCGGAACTACTCAAGAGCTACTCAGTTAACATCACCCCCTCCCACTTTCTTCAACTATGTGGCAGCGATGAATTCCATAGCTGACACCGGAGCTACAAATATTCTCCTTTCTCTGAAGTTTGTGTATATGCAGCCATATACATTGTTTGTAAAAAAGAATATATATGTCAGTCATGTTTAATAACATAATTCTCCTAGAGGACTCCTAAAATTTTCCCATATCTTCTATCTAAAAATCTTATTCACTCACAACATTTTACTAATTATAAAAGGATTGATAGATCAAATAATAGATTTTAAAACTATTGTGGAATAAAAACTTAAAAGAAAGAAAAACAGAAAGAAATGCACAAAATGAATAGGCTGCATTGGGGTCATTGTGCTATGTCACATGTCAAATTACTTTTTAGAATTGACCCATGTTGTTTCATCATCCACATAGCATTTCTAATTCTTTGGAAAAAAAAAAACATGCAAATGTAAGTTACAAAACTATTTTTTGATATGGACAATGCTCTTTTGAACATTTATGTCAGAATATTTGCTTCTCAAATGCAATTATCGTTAGCACATGTCGTCTTTTTACGCTGCCATCTGCTATCCAAAAGAAAGGTTGGCAATGTGCTACTGAGTTTATTTTTTTTTTCATTTTCAGATCTATTTCTGTTTAAAACTCCAAGATCCAACTTTAGACATTCTTAAATACTTGGCAGAAATTGTTGAGCAAAAAATAAATAAATAAATTGTGGAATATAACTGCTCTCTCTCAACTTTGTGTGACTTAAAGAAAAAAACCTTACTGAAAAGATTTCCTTGAAATTCTTCAGAATTCTTGCCCAAGCCATAGCTTTAAATTCTTTTGCCTTGAGGTATTTATTCATTTGTATTTATAACCCCTGAAAAACTCTGCATGGTATAAAATATCAGAACAAAGGGAAATGTCCAGATAATAATGGAAAGTTAAACCAAGATAAATATCAAGAACAGAATCAAAACGAAACTTGAGATAGATGGTAACAATCAGTCATATGCGGGCAAAGACACTATGAAATAAAATAGATTTTGCCTGCTTATTGAATTGCAGGCTGGTGAGAGTTGCATAAAATGGGGACCTTTACAGAAAAACCCTGAGGTTTCCTTCGTACTTATGTCCCTTTAAAAGGAACTGAATGGGCAGATTCAATATCCTAGCACTGTCCCATTTAGAGCTGTAAAAATTAGGCTGTCATTAATAGTAAAATAAATAAATAATGCTGAATATGTTTTTAAATCTCCTCCAGTTTATGACAGGGTGGTCAAATTCACGGCCCTCTGGCAGGACATGTCACATGCTGGCCACCGCCACCCCCAGCAAAGGGGGGGGGGGAAATCCTGATACATCACATGACAACAATGAGTGTTTGGCACCCCTGTTCTATGAATTCATAATTTGAAGCCTGATGTTCAGTAAGAACATTGCATGAATTCTGGATAGTTTCTGTGAAACTTCATTGGCTTAAACTCACAATTAATTTTAGAGTTGACTGAAATAAGCAAAGTGCCAGGTTATCTACACTGTATCAGGAGATGAATCAAAGAGCATATGCTCATACATGTGTGCAAGGATTAAAGAGTACAACTAACCTACTCCAAAAAAAAAGATGAAAGAGCAGGAAAGTTGCTTCAGATCTGCCACGAGTACACAAATGTTACATGACTGCGTTCAGGAGATGTTAAAGAGATTATCTGAGGGCGCAATTAATTATATGGCATCACTTGCTTAATTCCTCCAGAACTCATTTTTTATGCTTTTGAAAATGTGTAGCTGCCATAAAAGACCAGGAACAGCATCTTTAAGGTTCCACTAGCATCAGGGTTGGGATTCAAGTTTTTTAACAACTGGTTCTGTGCTTAGGTGGTGGGCGAGGTTTGGTGGTCATGTTATTGGCTGGGTGTGGCCAATTCAATATCACTCACATCGAGGCATGCATCTCCTCCCCTGGCCTCATGACTGTGGGGATGCTGCAACAGTCGTAAGTGTGAAACATGGTTATAAGTCACTTTTTTCAGTGCCATTGTAACTTTGAATGGTTACTCCATACAAGCAAAGTACCAGCAAAGGAGGGAAAAATAACTCCAGAGAAGTTCCTGAGACAGGAAGTCTAGTCCTGCCAAGAATGTAATAAGGGTTAACTGAGAGGCAGTTTCTGTAAGCAACACCAGAATGTTTCCTTCCTGCCTTCCTTACATGATTAGGCCAGTAATTTCTTCTAACAACCGGTTCTCTGAACTGCTTAGCATGTTAACAACCGGTTCTAGCGAATAGTACGAACTGCTAGAATCCCACCCCTGACTAGCAGTTATGGGATGTAAGAGCAGATCTGAAGCATCCCTGCCCATTTTGGATGCAAACACCTTCACATTTATGTTCAAAAGGAAGAGATCCAGTGGGGCAATGGGGACAAAAGTAGCATTGAAAAGCCGCAGTGACACAGTGGTTAGAATGCAAGATCACTGTCTGCCAGCAGTTTGGGAGTTCAAATCTCACCAGGCTCAAGGTTGACTCAGTCTTCCAGCCTTCCGAGGTCAGTATCAGTGTGAAGCTGTATATAAGTCTAAGTGCTATTGCTATTGCACTGTTGTGACTTGAGCTCTGTTTTATATACTGTATGTGTTGTGGCCTTGTGCATGCAGAGACCCATACCATAACACAAAGCTTCCAGAATGAGGCTTCTTTTGTCATTCTTATGTAGATCCAGGTAACATAACAGACAAAATTGGAGGAGGAATAGCACTAGATGCAAAGAAAATGCACACGTACTGGAACAAGGGTCCAGTTGAGAACATTAGAGTAAGAATATAAAGACAAGGAAACAACAAAGGTGTTATTGTTGGAGCATTAGTGATAACCAAGGCAGGCAGAAAATCAGGATAATGCTCTCCTAAAATAGCTTATGGAATTTTGAGGAGAGGGGTAGAAATTACAGAAACCTTTATTTGATGTCAAGATCCAGTCATTATCCTGCAATTCATGACATATTGGCCACTAGAGAGTAGTAGAAGTATGGATTGAGGGATAAAGTCTTCCCTCTATCTCTTCCTTCTGCCTCCCTTAACTGGTACACAAGATGGGACATATAATCTCTGATTCTTCTTGTGAAGAATGTGTGACAAGCTTTACTTATCCCTGTCAACCCTCTGACATCTAAATAAATCTTTTTCACTGCCTAAGTTGGACTCCAACTCCCCGGAGCACTTACTCTCATACAAAAACACTTCAGCCTCCAGGTTCTCGGACATTTCAAAAGTCTAGAAAACCAATTCAGCTAACAGTGTAAGGTCTCCCAAACTCTTCTTGATAAGTTCTGTCGTTTTCCAGAAAGTTGAAGATACAATAGATTGGCTCTCCTACATCTGGCTCTACCGAATAGGGAAGAGTTAATTGGTAAAGTAAAAGCAGCAGATTGTTTCAAGAAAAAAATCACATCAACCTGAAGTTCAGGATATTACAGAAACCAAAACTAGAGCATATTTCAATGCACACTAGAGTTACAAAGACCTCCAAAATATGATACTGGAAATATGATTGTATAGTATGACCAACCCCCCAACCCCCACAACTCCCTTTTTACAACCCTATGATTCCTTAATTCAGGATAGAGTCAGGATGACTGGATGAAGCATTTACTAACCAGATGCCATTCCTGATGCCATGCAGAGAGAGAGACAGAGACAGAGAGAGTGAGAGAGACAGAGAGACACACAGAGAGGGGCAGAGCACTTAGGATACTTCTGCAGGTGTACTGGAACTTTTTGTCTGAGGTAAGAATTAAAAGAGACATGTATACAAAATTGAAATCGTCCCTACTCTATTGGTCTTTTGCAAGGCTATAGAAGATCTGCACTTCCCCCAGGCACTGAGATCAAGATGAGAGTTCTAGCTCAGATGTATCTGCTTTGCAGTTTTGTGGTTTTAGTGTGCCTCCAGGGTGTCTTACTTGACAGCTGAAGGGTTCAGTGATATTCTTTGTTCTTATCTTTGTTTTGCTGGCCAGGGATAGGTGCATGGCCACGTGAGTTGGATAATCAAATAAAAAATTAAATATGTCCAGTCACCAAGGAACTTTACCAGCAAGTTGCTAAATAAGTGCACCAGGGAAAATAGAATAACAGGAGCCAACATTATTTTATTGAGAATTAATTCTGCCAAACCAGCTTGGACTTTTTTTTTTTATAGTGACCTTTATTTGACTATGGGAATGCAGTGACTCTTAAGTACCCTGATATTAGTAAAGAATTCAGCAAAATCTCCCAAATGACAAAATGTGGCTGGGCTATGGTACTGTACCATTAGATAATTGAAGAATGGTTGAACAATGGTAGTCAATAAATGAGAATTGAAGGTTCTACATCAAGCAATGGAATATTTCAGGATCCTGTTCTGTTCAACATATTTGCAACTCATCTAGATAGCTTCTCCTTGTTGTGCCATATCTGTCATTGGACGTTGGAGATCATGTTGGTGATCCTACTTTTATCAACAGCCGTACAAAAAAGTGTTGCTGAGTTTTGTCCAAACCAGTCTCTTAGATTTTGAAGTCATGATGTTCTTCTTCTGCCTAGACTTCGTTTGCCTTCAATCTTTCCCTGGAGAATTGTGAAGTATGTCATATTTTTGTCTGGGTGTTGCATCACATGTCCAAAATATTTTGTCTATCTTTTATCTATTATCTAGATATGGGCTTGGAAAATATTATTGTATGATTTCAAGATGGCACAGAGATAGGGGAAACAGTGATCACCTCAAAGGCTATTTTGAGAGTCAAATTGGCAGAAAGAGGAATGTTAACATGGGGAAAGGAAATGATCTCAACTGGGGGTAAGAAAATTCTGGGCATGAGTATAGGATGTGGTGGGGAAAGAAGGGACAAAGCTGGTAAATGCTGCATGTGAAAAAAATATGGGAGGTCCTAATAAACTATTTATTTATTTAGTGTATGGCATCTATTGAAGTCATGCAATCATCGATATATAAATTTAGTTTAAGGTAAAACCATAACAAAATCCTTATAATATGGAGCCATGGAATTGCAATAGGATAGATGTTATAACTCAATGTCTAAGGAAGTTAACCATCTAACTGCTTCTGCTGTGGCTGCAGTGAGGTCATCCCAGGTGCCTTGAAATTTCTTTAGGGGAATTCTTGAATGAATGATCTATGCCAATAATGTGATGCAAGTTGGTGTGAATACTAGCCAACAGTGGGAAGCACCTGCAAAAAATAAAAACCATGTACAATTGATTAGAAGTTCAGTGTTGTGAACTCATAGCTCCTTGCTATTTAGCATTGGTCAGACTGCATCTGGAATAATGTGACTAGTTCTAGGTGCCACATTCAAGGTTCCACATTTTCACTCACAAACTGACAGATGTCCAGAGAAGAGCAAACAAGATAATGAGGAACCTGGAAAGAAGAAGAATGATTGGAAGCACTGGTTTTGTTTATCTTGGAAGAAGAAAAAAAGATTGTCGGGAGATATGTTCCTTTCCAACTGTATGAAAAGTAGGAGAAATCACTTTGCGGAATAGTTTCAATAACAGGACTGGAAACGATGGTTCAAATTTCAGAAAAAAAATCCTTTCTGTTAAAAGATGTCCAACATTTATCTCAAGAGTGATGACTTATCCTTCACTGTATATCGGGGTGGGATCCTGCCAGCATAACAACCAGTTCGGTGAGCATGTGCTTTGCTGTATGCTCATGCGCATAACTTGTAGATCAACTTCTCCTGCAAACAATAACCTTCTCCTGCTGATGCACGGCACTCAGCTGAGCCAAGCATTTAGCAGGGAATAAAGGATAATCTAGAAACCAGGCAGGTGGGTGGGCCCAGCTGAAGAAAAGAAGATCTTTGGAGCGAACCAGTTCAGTGTCAGCTGCTCTTCGGAGCTACCAGTTCTATAGAACCAGGCCGAACTGGTAGAATCCCACCCCTCCTTTAGATGTTTAAACAGAGCTTGTATTATAATCCGCCCGGGATGTTGTAATGGAAGATTCCTACATTACTAGATTTGGATTAGATCAGGGGTGTCAAACTCATGTTGCCATGGTGGCATCATGTGACATATTGGGATTTCCCCCCCTTTGCTAAACTAGGTGGGGGTGAGGCCAGCCTATGACGCATCCAGTCTGCAGGCCTGGGTTTGACACCCCTGGACTAGATGATCTCCAAAGTCCTATATTCAATGCTATGAAGAAGAAGAAGAAAAAACCCAGTATGAAAAGCAGCACCCATGGCTCTGGTATCATATTGTAGCCTTTTTCCTTCTATGATGGTGAAGGAAGAAGAGCTAACTTAATAGGCATTCTCTCTTCCTCCTGGAAGGACAGGAATGCAAAACAAAAAATACCATCTAAAAGTTCTGGGGTGTGTGCAGCCATCTGAGATTTGTCAAAATGACAAAATATATGTTGTGACCTCATGTTGCAAGAAAATGTGTTCCTGACATATTTGCATGTGTCATATGTTTTGTAACTTGGAGGTGCACATGTTGACCAACTGACATAAAGATAAAATGTACATTTGGAGTATTTTGTCACCACTATGATGTCTCTAGCTGAAAGAATAACAAGTTGCTTCAAGCTGAAAACAGAACTCTGTAATCAGAGCAGAACTGTTCTCTTCTGTGTGCTGAGATTCATTTTTGGGTGGAAAGACAGGATCTAAATATTCATTCTGAACCTACAACTGCTCCATCTCAGTCAACAGGCCCATTCAGTGTGATGGCTGAGAATGGTGGTAAATATAATCAGATGCAATTGGAGGGTGACAGCTTAAAAATATACCTCTTATGATTATCTTACATCTCTTCATACCTCCCCTAAATAACAATAGCAATAGCACTTAGACTTATATACCAATTCATAGTTCCTTACAGCTGTTTTTAAGTGGTGTACAGAGACAGCATATTGCCCCCAACAATCTGGGTCCCCATTTTACCAACCTTGAAAAGATTAAAGGATGAGTCAACCTTGAGCCTCTCTGAATCAAACTCCTGGAGGGAGCAATGAGTTAGACTGCGATGCTACATTTTAACCACTACATCACCGCAACTCATATCTATCCATAAATCTATCCATCTATCTTCAGACTACTACTTTCAATATGACTGGTCTTGTTCCACTATTTCTGAGTCTGTATGGAGCATCCTGTGCTCACACAACTTCATGTTTGTAGACAACCTTCCCAATATCACATTAAATGCATGTCATCTCCTTCCACACCATGGAACTGCCAAGTGATGGTCACATCCGTTAAAGCAAACCTCTGTTCCAACAATATCCATCTTCCATTCTCCCAATACAATACCTTAATTAAATGACTGTTCAAATCATTTTGTTATTCATTAAGAACAGCTTATAACAATGACATTAAGAGTGCCAGACTGGTAATAAAAAGGCCTACTGTGGACACTGAAAAATTAGATTGCAAGCTTTTTATTCACAAACTTTCTTAGCCATTCTCATTTTTCTCAGCAGTGCTTCTCCATTCATGAGCAAACATTTTTATTGCTGAACCATGATGAGTACAACTTGAAATCTCAATTGATGTCTGCTCATTCCCCCCAAACATCCTTTGAACAGTTACTTCTCATAATAGAAATTGCACACTAGGCAATTTATCCATCAACTGCGGCTGGCATCCAACATGATCATGCAACTTTTATGTTGATTATATAAATTATGTGTTAATGAAATGCAAATTGACTCTCCAAATCCAGTTCATTATGGTCAGATTCCAGCACAGCCCTTGGCAAGAACAGACTGATGCACATTTTAGGGAACCAATGAATGATAACTACAGAACATCTGATTGTGGGGATTTGAATTTAGTGGGTCTTAAATGTGGTATATAACCCAGAAAAGAAGGACATAGTTAATATGTTGTATAAAACAGTTAACAAAGTTATACTGTTAATTACCATAGTATAATATAGTAATCGACATTATTGTTCACTCGTTCATCTTTTTTGAAGAAGATTTAGCTCATTTTCTCCCATTTCCAATTCTGTGTCTGTTATACCAGTATATATATTTAGGAGGTACTTATTGTAATACAGTTATTATTTGAAGCAGTTTTGAGAAGGAGGATCTCAGTTAAAAGAAATGCATTCTCTGATTCTGTGTAATATTAATCTGCCTGTGGAGATTTGCTCAGGGCTTGATTTTGATGGTGTGACTGTATTTTAAATGATAGCATATCATTGTTCCATTTATTTAATTAATTTTATTCATTAAATATATATGCTTTTGGCTTCCACATGGGCAGGTTGCCATTTGATGAAAACAATAATTATGAAATATTAAAACAGTAAATATAACACAATTAACAGTGAATTAGTCAAGGTGGTGGGAGTACACAATGGGGTGAAGGTGGGATCCTCTGTTTAATCTAGGAATCTGATCCAGAAGTAGAAGCACGGTGCTTCATAAGATTAGAACATTGGGCTGATAATCAGAAGCCTCGTGACTGAGACCTGTTGCTACTGTGAGGCAGAATGACCACCTGTCACACACTTCAGCTCCTGCTGACCCAATGGTTCGAAGGCAGGCACAACCACAAATAGATAAATGGGTACCACTTTGGTGGGCAACTCCACAGGGGTTGAAAGGAGCCCCCAACGGGACATCTCCCGGGCTGTGATGATATCACCACCAAATCCTTTCCCCATAGAAGTACCCCACAGTGATTCTGACAATGAAATATTAGTATTTGATCTGATATGGTATGCCAGGCCCCAGGCCAACCAGCCAAGTCACTTTTTGAGGCTCTTATGGAAATTCAAGTGGGTGGTGAGGGATCCCACTTTGAGGGGTACTGTGTTCCAGAGGGAGGGAACCACAGCAGAAAAAGCTCTTCTTCTGGACCTTGCATGATGCAATTTCTTGGTCAATGGGGTCTGCAGCATGCCCCTTCAGTTGGTGCAAGTAGGGCAGGCCAATCCCATTTAGGTGAGACAGTTTCTTTGGTAATATTAGGTAGGTTAGGTAACATTACATTAGGTAGGTTAGGTAACCTACATTATTCCTTATCACCCATCCCCTCCCACTTGTGACTGTATGACTGTAACTTTGTCATTTGTATCCTTATGATTTATAATGACTCCTAGTATGATTTGATTGCTTATTGTACCCTATGACTATTATTAAGTGTTGTACCTGATGATTCTTGACTCTCAATGAATGTATCTTTACTTTTATGTACACCGAGACAATTGTTCTTTTTTGTATGCACGCTGAGACAACCAACACAAATTCCTTGTGTGTCCAACCACACTTGGCCAATAAAGAATTCTATTCTATTCTATTCTATTCTAAGCTACATTTGTGTCCACCTTATTCCTTGCCTTATTCAAGCAAGTAAGTGTTGGCAGTAATTCTCTTTGCATGTGCAAATTTGAGGCCTCCTGCCATAAATGATAGTTAGTAAAATGAAAAAAGAGGGTTTAGCACATAGATATGTGGCTTTTAAATGACATCATTTGACAACATTTTGGTTTGGCACTAATTACAGAGAAGATGAGAGAAGGCTGGCTTCACTGGTATGGACATGTCTCCAGAGAGCAGCACCTTCCACTGTGGCCAAGACTGCCTACCAATTAGAAGTCATTATTCATTAGTGGCAAGTAGTTATTTAGCCTTTGCATTTCTTTTTAACCAAATGGTTGCTATGATATAATATCCAGGGTGAATGTTCATTCTGATCTATCTCAACCATCAGAGAAGGAGTTCCATTCTTTCCCCCCTCTTCCTTGTCATGTTTTTTCTCCACCATTCAGCTTGAATAAGAGTTTAAGGAAACTCAAAGGATAGCTTTCTGTTCTGTTACATTTTTGCTGATCCCCATAAAGTTTCCCAATTTCTACTTTAGATATATTTAACAGGAGATCACAGACATTATGTTACTTATGGTACATGCTAATTTTTTTCTCCAGATTATATGTTCTGAGTACTCTAACTAGAACAAGAAATTGGAGACCAAGAGTTTGCTGTAGGTTGCTTACAATGTCTTAAAGGAAAATAAACGTGAAATATTAGTGGAAGTGAACTGAGCTTCAAAAGAAATCAGGGAGCAACGTACGGCTACAAACAAAGCTGTGCCCAATTATCCAAGTATAAGTGTACTGCTTTCAGTAGGAATTATCACTAAATAATTCCACAACATCAATAACTGCACAAATAAAGGAAAATCCAGCTATGATTATTTTTCAGTCTACTGGAGCAACCCAAATGATCGTAGGACATACAAGTTATTATATCCAAATGTTGAATTTTCTTCTGGCCAGAGAACCAAGCAAGTAACATCTCATCCCCCCCCCCCCCCCCCCCCCATATTCCATGCCAGTAGAAGTAGACAGAACATGGATCTGCAGATATGGCTGTTTAGAATAATAGACTATAGGTTCAACTATAGCCTCTGTGCTATTTTATTGCTGATGCAGAGGTGTGAAGAAATTGATTAATGCATGGTTGTTTTCTTGCTGATAAATGTTGTCTTGAGTTCATGCTTAGAACTCCCTGTTCAGAAGACAAATGCATTTCTGAAGGGAAATATAATGTTAGGCCTAATCCCAAAGACAAATGGTGAAATCCAAATGGTGAGTCCAGGCCTTTATTTGTTTGCACCTAATAGAAAGCATCTTGCCCAACTAAATCTATAATCTTGTAACTTAATAGGTAAATTCTGGAAGAATCTAGTGTGTGGCCACCCTGAACCTTTTTTTCTCCTTCCTCCCTTCAGTTCTTGGCTGTGCATTCTCTTGTTTTGGGCTTCTCTCTGGAATGTGCTGCCACCTTCGTGGGAAGCAAAATGCAATTGCTAAGGTTCTCTCCACTTCTTCAGTTGCATATTCCATCACAACAGCTGCATGAAATCTTTAACAACTTAACCCTTTCGGTGGCAAAAGAATACCCACATATACCCATACAACTTCCTCCAGCTCATTAATACATACAATGGGAGGAAGAATAATTTTGTACTTAACTAACAAAGGACATCCTTTGTTCAGGGATTAAGTAAGATAAAGGAGGAATCTCACCAGAACATTCTTTTTCTTCAGTGCAGACATTGAGTAAAAGAATGTAGAAAGGGTTAGAGCACCAATGTCAATCTCATGATGTCACATTGCTGTCACAAGGCGTATCATGACTTTTTTCCCTTCGTGGAGCTGGCATGGCCTGTGTGTGACGCATCTGGTCCACGGGCTGCCAGTTTGACACTTTAAATCATTTTAAGGTCCTTACTACAATCTTCCTGTAAATTCCTGTATGGTAAATATTTGTCTTATTCATCCTGCTCCCTTTAAAATCAGATCTCTAGAAGTTCAAATTTGACAGGCAAATTTTGCCCATCATCTTTTTTATGACAGCCAACATCTCTCCTTAATAGCTGTGCTGCAAAAATAAATTCATTGGTATGTCAGGAATGCTCATTATTTGAAAGCCTATAGGATTTTTGCATAAAAGGAGGTTGTGGGAGTCTCTTCCAATTCCTGTAACCTTCCCAGAACACAAACATCTCATGGAAAAGTGACCATCCTGCATTTTCATCATTTTTATAAAATCCAAAGTTGCTACCATAAAATAAAGCCTACTAATTAATTGTTTTAAACAGAAAAACCTTCTAAATTTTGAAAATATTAAATCAATTTAAATGTCTAAAGTATGGAACAAGATTATGAGATCTGAAAAACCCAGCAGCTGAAGCTGCTACCCATCACATCTGAGTGAGAAGAGAATTACATCATTATCTATAGAGAACACAACTACACAATGATATGGAACCTTTTGGAAGAAAAGTAAATTGGAGAATGCTGTCAACAACTATTATCTAGATATCAATATGAAGACATATTGATCTGTAAAATTATCTGTATCTTCAGTAATTTATCTGGGTCTCATTGGTGCAAACTGGACTGAATCCCACCACTGTCTCAGGGGCATTCTTCAAAATTAAAATGATTAGTTGGTTCAGCTCTGTGCCATCTTTGGGTCTGGAAGTTGAGTCATAGCAACTGGACTTCTTTTCTTGTGAAGAAGCTTCTGAAGAAAGAGGGACTAGAGGTAACATGATAGCAGTGTTCCACTATCTCAGGGTCTGCCACAAAGAAGAGGGGGTCAAGCTATTCTCCAAAGCATCTGAATGTTGAAACATTTGAACACTTTTTGCTTTCTTGACAATGCTTCCATTTGAATGCTTCTGTTCGTGACCAATTTGGGTGAGGACTAAAATTTCTTACCTCTGATCACGAACGGGTGCTCGAGTGGCAGTCAAATACAGCTGCAGTGATTTGTTGTTCTATGCCAATTTCCTCTTCCATGCTGCACCATTTTTTTTACACGTATGCACTTCTGGTGATGATCAAATCGGGTGACAACCGAATTCTCAGAACGGATTAAGGTCATCACCCGAGGTTCCACTGTAGTTAGAATAATTAATCAGTGGAACAACCTGCTTCCAGAAGTTATTAATGCTTCAACACTGGAAGATTTTAAGAAGAGACTGGATAACCATTTGTCTGAAATGGTATAGGATTTTTAGCAAGGGGTTGGGGGTAGAAGACCTTCCAACTCTGCTATTCTATTCTATTCTATTCTATTCTATTCTATTCTATTCTATTCTATTCTATTCTATTCTATTCTATTCTATTCTAAAGAAGTTACTTGGATAAGCAGCAAAACTTTTTGAGCCAACAAGGGAAGAAGTCCAGTTACTATGACTCAATTTCCAGACAACTCTGCCTATACATATTGTTTGGATAAGATTAATCAAAGAAAGTCTTGCTGCTAAATTGAATCCCTATGCTTTATTTAGGATTTACAGGATGGATAGCAAAGAAAAAATGCACCAAAGAGAAATCCAGGATAGCAACAACCTTTGCATAATGTTTATTAAGACTTTTTCCTCAAATAAACTCATGGTCAACTTTGAAATGGATCAGGCCTCCCACAGCCATTTTTCTGTTTCTCAGCTCTCCACACATTGGGGGGAAGTGGGGGTAAATTTAAAATTTTACTCAATAAAACAGTTATTTGAGAAAGTTGAAAGTCTCTGAATGCAGCATTGGTTTGGGTTCATTAGATGGAACCCTCCCGAATCTACTAGACAATCTCAAATATTTAGGATGACTTCTGAAATAAGACTCATAAAAGGGCTGGTTTCTATGGGCAACTTTTATAACCCCGCAACCTCTCTTTCCTTCTCCATCCCTAGAGTTGCTTAGTTTAGGCACCAGCAATAGAAGGTTAGATGTTAATGAAGATTAAGTGTCTAACAGGCATTAGGTGCCTGCTACGACAAAAGAGAAATAATTATCTGATCAGGGTTAGAGCAAAAAGTTTGCTATCTCCCAACTTGCAAGAATAAATAGGAAGAATTAGCTTGTCTAAGCAGCCTCTCTTCCAGGTGTTAATTGAAAAATGCAGGTCAGGCACAGGACAGTAAGTTATGATGGTGGAATGCACTGGAAAGCTAGAACGTAGGGAGAAGAAACTACATTAATTTTCCTTCTGCTAAACAGGTATTTAATGATATACTGACCACTGTGGCCACTTTATGAAAAGCCCCATAAATCCCTCAAGTGCATATTGCCCCTTCCCAAGCCTAATATGCCAGTCTTCTATAAAAATGAAATTATGCTATAAGAATTTCCCAATTTCAAGGTTCAGTGTGGAAAAAGAAAGTATGTTTCTACTTATTTGAATGATTGGTTTAGAAACCTAATAGAATAACAAAGTGGGAAGGGACCTTGGAGGGCTTCTAGTCCAACAGCCTGCTTAGGCAGGAAACCCTATACCATTTCAGACAAATGGTTATCCAATCTCTTCTTTAAAATTTCCAGTCTTGGAGATTAACAACATCTGGAGGCAAGTTGTTCCACTTGTTAGGGATAACATTGTTTTACCCTAACTGGTTTAGGTAAATAATAATATGTAATCATAGTTTGTATGTTAAAGTGTCTGCAACTTTAACTGTGGGATAGTAATTAAGGGAGTGGTTGTGAAAGCACTTTAAAAGAAGCAAGGCTGCAGCTTGCTCTCTCTCTGGCTTTGATGATCCCTGATTATTGCAAGGACACAAGACTGCATTGCTCGAACGGGAGAGAAAACAAAGGACTGACTTGTAAGTGAATTGACATAGGATATTTCTACACGGACTTTGCTAACTGAATATCCTTGAATGGACTGACTAAATGATACATGACTATTGGACTGTTATTTTGACTATGCTATGAACTCATAATGGAATAAACTATATATTTGATAGCACAAACGTATCTGTCATTTTTACTGTATGTTAATAAACATACAAGCTTAGCTCACTCATTTATCTGTGTGCCTATCTGACTAACGCTGCACATTCTGTTTAGCTTGTCTCCCTAACCCTGGTTGGGGAAACCAGGCTTAACACTGGTTATGGGCCCAGAGGCTGCAAAGTCAGTTTAACTAGAATAAAACAGATTTATGTTAAAAGTGAGAGTTTGTGTTGTTATACATTACAGTAAACAGACAGCTGTGTTTTATTAATTATAGTTTTATATCCATATAAGAAAACATGGCACAAGTCAATTTACAAAGTTTGTCCCTTATATCCAAGCTGGATGGAACAAACTATGTATCATGGTCTATGAAATGTAGTCTGCTTCTACGAAGAGAAGGTTTGTGGAACATAATTGAAAATCCACCAAATGTAGAAGAATGGGATCCAGAGGATGAGGAAGATAAATTAAAGATAGAAGAATTTATGCATAAAAATCAGCAAGCTATTTGCATTATTGCTTTAACCTTAACTGATATGCAACTTGTTTATATCCACGGAGAGAATACAGCTGTTGGGTGTTGGCAAAAGCTGAAGAGGATTTATGTTCGAGATAATGTTGGTGCTCACATAAATCTAACACGGAAACTTTTCAGTACACATCTCCATAAGAATGGTGATATGCTGAGTCATTTAAAAACTATGCAAAGCATTTTTCAAGAACTGCACGAGAAAGAGCTTATTTTCTCTGAACTACATCAAGTCTACATAATACTATCTTCCCTTGATGAAAGTTATGATAACTACGTAACTTCCTTTGAAATATTGCCAAAGGAAAGCCTAACTTTAACTGATATAACTGGCAGATTGATTGAAGAGGCCAGAAGAAGGCTTGAAAGAGATGAATTAAGGAGGCAGCAACCTCAAAAAGAAGATAATGAATCTCCTACTGCATACGCAATTAAAAAGTGTTTTAATTGTGGAGGAAGAGGACATTTGGCAAGATTTTGTAAAAAAGCAAAACGCCAGAACGCTGGCCAGAATACTAAAAGTCATCAGAAGATAAATAAAAATTTAGAGTTAGCCATGTATACTAACGGAGCTGTAAAAAATAATTTATGGGTGGTTGACAGTGGAGCATCACATTGTATAACAAATGATAACAAAAATTTTCTTAAAATGTCCAAGAGTACACAGCAGATATCGTTAGCCAATGGCTGGAAACTGAAAGCTAAAGGTCAAATAGCATATTGTTCTTTTATAAAAGAGAATGTAAAAATGTTATATGTACCACAACTTAAGTTTAATTTAATTTCAGTTAGAATTTTGGTTAAACTAGGGTATGTAGTTACATTTAGGGGAGATAACTGCATAATTGAGAAAGAAAATAAGAAAATTACTGCATCTTTAAGAGGTGAATTATATGTGTTAAATGATGATGGTTTAAAGGTGGCTAACACAGTTTATGAAAATAAGAAACCTCATGATGAATGTATTCACTTGTTACATCGAAGGCTAGGGCATTTAAATTTTAAAATGCTTAAGAAAACTGTTGAATTATCTAAGGGAATAAGTTTGAAACCTTGTAATAAGTATTTGCAATGTAATGCCTGTAATCAAAGTAAGGCCAGGGTCACACCGGCTAATAGAGTTGATGGATTTACTACTAAAGAGCCTTTAGAGGTAGTATTTGCAGATTTAATAGGTCCTAAAAAACCAAGTGTAGGAGGAGCTTGTTACATACTAAGTATAATGGACCACTATTCTAGATATGGGTTTTGCTATTTAATGAAGAGCAAAACTGAAACGTATCAAAATCTCTTTAATTGGATTAAATTTGCAGAAAGGAAAACTAAAAAGAAATTAGTAACTCTTATAACAGATAATGGTACGGAATTTACAAATAATAAATTCCAGAACAGACTAAGAATGTTAGGTATTCAACATAAAATGTCTGCACCATATAGGCCACAACATAATGCCTTTATAGAGAGAAGAGGCCAAACATTACAATCAATGGCACGAACTATGATGTCTGATTCAGGATTACCTGACAATTTGTGGGGAGAAGCAATAATGTGTGCTAATCATATATTAAATAATGTTGTTAATTCAACAACAGGTGAATTACCATTCACACTGTGGCATGGTACAAAACCTGATTTAAGTTACATGCACACATTTGGAGCACCAGCATGGGTGCATATCCCTACACAACTTAGATACAAAGGACAGCATAGAGCTAAAAGATTATATTTTGTAGGATATACATCTAATCATAGATCTTATAGATTCTGGGAACCAGGTACATCTAGAGTTTACACCAGTGCTAGTGCAAAATTCCTAGAACATGTAGGATGGAATAGATTAGAGCAAGATTTAAATAATGAAGTAATTGTTGAACCCTACAAAAGGCAGAAAGATCAGATTAGTTATAAGAAGAGTCCAATTAAAGAAGAAGTCCACGAAGAGCAAATAGGACCAGAACAAGAGGAAACAGTTGATCAGGAAGAGTTAGATAATCAAGAAGAGTTAATAAATGAAAGTCCACCTGTAAGTCCTGTAATACCTAGACGTACTACATGTGTAACTAGACCACCTGATAGGTATCAAGCAAGTATAGTTTGCCAAGTAACTAAAGTTCCAACTAGTGTAGATGAACTTAGGATGTATCCTGCTAAGGATCAGGAGAATTGGCAAAAGGCAATGGAAAAGGAACTAAATTCATTAAAGGTAATGAAAGTTTATGAAGATGCTAAATTACCTCCAGGAGAAAAATCCATTGGGTGCAAAGGGATATTTAAAGTAAAAACTGGAAATGATGGGACTGTTACCCATAAAGCTAGGTTAGAAGCTCAAGGATTTAATCAAACTGCATCTGATTATGATGAAGTTTTTGCACCAAGTCTTAAAGCAACATCTTTAAGAGCAGCTTTAGTGTGGGCAGCTAAGAAAAACTATGTCATTAACCATTTAGATGTAGAAACTGCTTATCTACATGCACCATTGCAGCACACTATATATTTAAGAAAACCAGTAGGTATAAAAGACAATAAAGTAAATAGTAATGATTGTTGGAAACTCAAAAAGAGTCTTTACGGGTTGAAACAATCTGGGTTTGAGTGGAACCAATATATTGTGAAAGAGTTAAACAATATAGGTTTTAAATCTGGTTTAGCAGATCCATGTGTGTTTAAAAGAGAAAATAATGGAACGGTGTCATTGTTGTTATTATTTACAGATGATATTGCTTTGATAACTAAGACTAATAATGAAGCTAATGAGATTATATCATTATTAGCCAAAAAGATAAAATTAAAGCATTTAGGTGAAATTAAAAAGTATCTAGGATTAACAATTAACAAAACAAAAAATGGTTTTAAGATATCTCAAGAAGATAAAATTTGCCAATTAATTAAAACGTTTAAAATGGAACTTTGTAAACCGGCAAAGACTCCAATGAGTCAGGAAGTTTGCCAAACTGATGATCAAAGTCCCAAATTTGATAAGTCCATATATCAATCTTTGATTGGCAGCTTATCATATATAAGCAATTGGTCTAGGCCAGATATAGCTTATAGTGTAAATCAGCTGGCTCGTTTTAATTCAGATCCACAACAATGTCATTGGCAATCATTAAAGAGAATTTTAAGATATCTTAAAGGAACAATGAACCATGCATTGTATATAGAACCAAAAGGTGATTTGAGTCTTAGTGCCTATGCAGATGCAAGTTTTGCAACTGATATAAACACTAAAAAATCAACATCTGGGATGGCTATATTATTTGGTAAGACACTAATAGGGTGGAGGTCAATCAGACAACAGCATATCAGCTTGTCCACGATGGAAGCGGAATTTTCATGTCTGTCATTACTATGCACTGACTTGATTTTGTACAAACAGTTATTATTAGACATGGGTATAACTGTAAAAGATTCCATTATTGTGTTCGAGGATAACCAAGCAGCTATAAAATTAGCTATTAGTATTGCTGTAAAAACTAGATCAAAGCATACTGATTTAAGATACTTAAATGTTAGAGAATCTGTAAAGAATGGGCTAATTAAATTGGAATACTGCATGACGGAAGAAAACATTGCAGACCAATTTACAAAAGCTCAAGGAGTAATTAAGTTTAAAGAGAGTTGTAACAAATATGATTTAAAGATGTAAATAGTTATATTATATTATTATTTCCTAAAAGGGGAGAATGTTAGGGATAACATTGTTTTACCCTAACTGGTTTAGGTAAATAATAATATGTAATCATAGTTTGTATGTTAAAGTGTCTGCAACTTTAACTGTGGGATAGTAATTAAGGGAGTGGTTGTGAAAGCACTTTAAAAGAAGCAAGGCTGCAGCTTGCTCTCTCTCTGGCTTTGATGATCCCTGATTATTGCAAGGACACAAGACTGCATTGCTCGAACGGGAGAGAAAACAAAGGACTGACTTGTAAGTGAATTGACATAGGATATTTCTACACGGACTTTGCTAACTGAATATCCTTGAATGGACTGACTAAATGATACATGACTATTGGACTGTTATTTTGACTATGCTATGAACTCATAATGGAATAAACTATATATTTGATAGCACAAGCGTATCTGTCATTTTTACTGTATGTTAATAAACATACAAGCTTAGCTCACTCATTTATCTGTGTGCCTATCTGACTAACGCTGCACATTCTGTTTAGCTTGTCTCCCTAACCCTGGTTGGGGAAACCAGGCTTAACACCACTGATTAATTGTTCTGTCTGAAAATTTCTTCTTAGTTCTAGGTTGCTTCTCTGTTTGGCTAGTTTACACCTATTGCTTCTTATCCTGCCCTCAGGTGCTTTGGAGAATAGCTTGACCTCCTCTTCTTTGTGGCAGCTCCTGAGAAGTTGGAACATATTTAATCTACTTCAGGACCCCACAGCAAATGGGTTGCCTGGCTGATCTCCCACCTGCCTGAGTAGATCTGATCATCGAGGAGGGAACCACTGCAAAATAATTCCTCCCTCTCCCAGGGCCCAGGAGATACAGGGATCAAACCCATGAGTGGTGACCTTTCCCTTTGAAGGCAACGCAAGAGACCCTACACAATTTCAGACAAGTGATTGTCCAGTCTCTTCTTAAAAGTCTCCAGTGAAGCATCCACAATTTCTGAAGACAAGCTGCTCCACTGGTTAAATATTCTCACTCTTAGGAAGTTTTTCCTTAGTTCTAAGTTGCTTCTCTCTTTGATTAGTTTCCATCCATTGTTTCATGCATTGCTGGTGCTTTGGAAAATAGATTGACTCCCTCCCTTTTCTTTGTGGCATCCCCCTCAAATATTGGAACACTGCTATCATGTCATCCCTAGTCTGTCTTTTCTCTAGACTAGCCTAACTCAATTTCTGCAACCATTCTTTATATGTTTCAATCTCAAGGCCCTTAATCATCTTAGTTGCCCTTCTCTCCACTTTCCAAAATCTCAACAAATTTTTAAAAATTTGGTGACCAAAACTGGATGCAGTATTCCAGATGTGGTCTTGCTAAGGTTTTATAAAGTGGTACTAATGGTTCATGTGATCTTGACTCTGTTTCTCTATTTATACAACCAAAGATTGCATTAGCTTGTTTTGACTGCTGCCACACACTGCTGGCTCATATTTGATTGAATTTATGAACTGCTGGTTCATGTTTAACTGAATTAGTTATATAGTGCTTCAGTGGATTTTTTTCTGTGTTTTCTCATGGAAAAAGATCAGAAAATAAGAGGAAACAAGTGGAAAAAGTCCAATCACAGCTTCTTTGACCTATCACAATGAGAATATACCTGCCTTTCTTCTTGCCAACAGAATCTACTTCTAATTGATTTGCATTCCAACAATAGGTTGTCAGTCAATTCTCAAGGAAATCAACCCTGACTGTTATTTGGAAGGACGGATACTGAAGCTGAAGCTCAAATATTTTTGCCACCAAATGAAAAGAGAGGACTCATTGAAAAAGATTCTGGTGTTTGGAAAGTTTGAAGCCCAAGAGAAGAAGAGGGCAACAGAGATGAGATGGTTAGATAGTGTCATTGACGCAATGAACATGAATTTGGGCAAACTTCAGAAGAGAGTGGAGGACAGGGAACCTGGCCTGGTATGGTCCATGGGGTCTCAAAGAGTCAGATATGACTTAGTGACTGAACAACAAGATGAATAGGTTGTCTGAGATTCAACAGTACACATCATGCTGGCTGTCCACCCATACAACACTCACCACTATAACCTTACTCATCCTTATCCAAGCTACACTTAAGTCAATCTAGGGGACACAGTGTAAGAGAAACCCCACTCACTAATGAGTGGCTATCCTTCATTTTCCTTCCCCACTTTTCTTCTCACCGAACTTCAGCTAAGTTTGTTTCACCCTCTGTACAAACCTAAAACATCTAACTCAATTCAGTTCCTCAATCTGTACTGCTTCAGGTATCAGTCACACACACATAAACCCATACACAGATGTTTTGTCGGGGTTATCAATTTTACTTTTAGGCAGCAGAGCTAACAAAGAAGCAAGACTGTCAAGAAAGCAAAACATGTTCAAGTGTTTTAACAAAAATTTGGTTTGTTAAAGATTGTCAGACAGCCAAAGATTCAGAGGTAGATTCATATACCAGTATCATGTTCAAGCCAGATATTATTTTCCAGCATAGAGAACAGAGGCAGAGCAGATTCTCATATAGGTTGCATCCATTTGTCACTAATCAAAAGGTTAACTTCTTTGCTTGGTGACGAACCTAACAGACCTTTGAGGTTCTGCTCTCCTCTGTTACACATAGCATGTGTGGGTTGGGAGATCTTATGTCATCCTCTTCTTACGGTCAGATGTTGCTTGTGTTTGATCAGCCTTGTGGGATTCCTCCTGAGGTTGACATAGCACAGGTTCAGCTGGAGCTTCTTCAGTTTCAAATTCAGACTGAGTCCTGTGTCTGGGCTATGGCAAAAGCCAGTCTGGCCTGGCTGCACCACAGATCTTAGTACCCTTGTCTCCTGCCCTATGGAACAGCTAGCACAAAGAGGCAAGTTAGACCTCCCACTCTCTGGCCTTCCAGAAGTTCATTAAGACTGCCAACTGTACTGCAGATCCAAAAGTGTTATGCAGTCCTGGGGAGGTGAGTGTTCCCCTCTGCCTTTTTAACATGATTGTTCCTTTTAAGTTTGTTTTATTCTGGTTTTAACTTGCTTTTAGCCATAGCATTTATTCCTATTGATATCATTTCATTGTTTTGTCTGTAAATCACCCAGAGGAATATGAGCATGATGGGCAATGTAGAAATTCAATTAACAACAAAAATTTATAAATTAAATTAATATAAATAACAGGAGAATCCAATAGAAGAAAATAGCTCAGGGTTGAACTGTTGAAATATATGTAGCTCAGGGTTGAACTTGGAGCTTGGTTTTTTTCAGTCACTTTCAGGATTTGTAGCAGAGACTGTAATACTATCAAGCAATAGCACTTAGATTTATATACTGCTTCATAATGCTTTACAGTCCTCTCTAAGCAGTTTACAGAGTCAACGTATTGCCCTCAACAATTTGGATCCTCATTTTATTCACCTCAGAAGGATGAAAGGCTGAGTCAGCCTTGAGCTTGGTGAGATTTGAACTGCCAAAGTGCAGTCAGCAGAAGTAGACTGCAGTACTGCACTCTAACCACTGCGCCACTATGGCTCAAAGAACATTCCCAACAACATTTGCAGGGCTAGTCACTAATACATAAACAGAGAGTAAACCCTATGAATCATTTGCAAGAAAACAGCCAAGCTGAGAGTGCACCAAGGATCCCACAGTACTGGAGAGTTATTATAGGATGCCCCTCACCCCTGCTCATAATATCCCTGCACCTCCAACACAAAGGTTTCTAGTTTCATAGTTGGAATTACCAAAGCACTCCAAGAAGACTCAACACTTTGGCAAGTCTGAATGACATTATCAGTAAAGTCAGTGCTAAACAGTTCCAGTAGCCAGCCTGGAATGCTGCCAGCTGTGCTTTCTCTAGAAGAAAATTGGCCATGCTTTAAAAAAAAAAAAAAAGAAACACTGCTGGATGATAGCCCACCAATGCAGTAAGGATAAAGAAGTGAAAGGACTTCATCTCTCTCATTGCCACCAGATAGTCTTGAACTTATGCTCTGTCAGATTCACTTTTATGTAACACAAAGACATAATTTTGAAATATTGATTGTCAAGTATATTTCTGTTTTGTACTGTGTGAACCAATCTGTCAAAGGGACTCAAGAGGCTCTAGTATGGTTTCTCTACTCTACTGAGATGGATCACCTTTCTTAGCTCTTCTTCCCAGCTTTTGGTGGGGAGGGGAACATGGCTGTACATCATTGTTTCCAGGTTATTGATGGTTTCTGCAGTGGATTCATTTATAGTTTAAAAATAAATGTTACATATAAACTTCCTTGACAAATAAATCAAGGTAGGGGGAACTGCACATTCTTTCTTCCTCTAGCATCTCCTCCCCCCCCCCCAAAAAAAATAACAATGTTTTTGTATCTGGACTCAATGAGTCATAATGGGATCTTTTTTGAGGGGAAAGGGTTTAAACAGGTCAAGGAAAAGAAGATGTGATTTCTGCATTCCTTTCATTTCCTTGCTGTATTGGTAGACATAACAAATCCACTTTCTTGCTTAACTATGTGTTGGTAGAACTGTTCAAAGCAGTATCCATAGCAAGTCACAATGACACCAAAATGATGTCATACCAGTGGTGGGATTCAAATATTTTTACCACTGGTTCAATGGGTGTGGCTTGATGGGCGTGCTTTGCACACGGGCACACACTTTGCGTAAGTGCAGAGACTTTCTAACTCACCTCCTGCAAGCCTGCACGAACCTGGTCGCTTCAGCAGCTGCTGGCTTTTCTGTGCAGCTGTGCTTCAAATTCAGAGGATAAAGGTGAGCCTGGAAGCCTGGCTGGGCAGGTGGGCCCAACAGCAGGGCGGCAGAGAGAACCAGTTCTGCCTCTGCTGCTCATAGCTGTTACCGGCTCAGGAGAACCGGGCCGAACTAGTAGAATACCACCACTGTGTCGCACGTATCATGACATCAATCCACAAAGGATGCAATTACCGTATGCAATTGTATGATAAACCTGAAAGAAATGTATAAGACACATCAACTGAATGATAACATCATGATGCATGTGTCATTATAGAATTGCACATTTCATATAATTTGTAGGATGATTGCATGATCCATGTAATGTCACTGTGATACCTTCCAAATTCCTATGGGAGTTGGCTATCTTTTCCAGTATTTTGGAAAGTGTCCCTCTTATAACAGATTGGTCAAGAATGAAACAAAGTCCCCCCATATTTCAATTTCACATATGAAGAGTGTCATTCAATTGATAATGTGCAGCTCATGTTTTTGTCTTGTCTCCTTATTTAGGGAGTGAAAGAATGCTGGGAAGAGAGAATAAAACATTGACATGAATATCATTTTCTTATCTCAATTCCCTCATCTCAATCCTGAGCTACAAACATTATACTGCCTGTCTGTTAAGGCTTTTCTGGTCCCTTCTCTTATCCATGAAGGAACACCTCCTCACCTGCTACCTGACATCTTTTGAACAATAGTCCTCTAGATATTAACAGAGTAACAGAGTTGCAAGGGACCTTGGAGGTCCTCTAGTCCAGCCCCCTGCTCAAGCAGGAAACATTAGACAAATGGTGGGACCAATCTCTTCTTAAAAACCTCCAGTGATGGAGCGCCCACAGCTTCTGGAGGCAAGTCATCCCGGTGATTAATTGTTCTATTTGCAAGGACAGTTCTCCTTAGTTCTAGGTTTGTTCTCTCCTTCATTAGTTTGTGTTGAGGTAATTCACCATTAGGAGAATGAGCGCATACAGGGAGACGTAGTGAGAGAAGTGTTGGAATAATACACACACAATACACAGAAACACTGTACAGTAAATGTAGGTTTTTACTTCCAGAAACATTAAGCAAATTTCAAACACAGTCCAAAGTCATTCACAGGTAAGATCAGTCAGTTTTTAGTCCAAGGATAATCCAATAACAAAATCCAGTGTCAAAAACAGCTCAGTATCAGACTTACATCAAATCCATGAATATCAGTCAATTAGGAAAAACGGAGGAACGGCAAAACTCTCCAACAGAAGGAAACAGAGACAGGTTTCTGGCTCCATCTTATGGCTGTTTGAGAAACCATACCCAATTACACTTTTGCATTTTCTTAAAGATACAGTTTTTAAAATGTCTACTCTGGTTTATATATTGTCCAACCCAAATAGCTGTTAGGTGACTTACATTCCTAACAGTTTCCATCCATTGCTCCCTGTTCTGCCTTCAAGTGCTTTGATATTAGATTGGTCCTCACACTCCTGAGCTTTTCAAAAGGTATATGTGGCTTTCCCCACTCCCCTTGGTATATTGTCTTCCTCCTCTCTGAAGGAGAATATTGTTCTGTGAATCATTGCTAATAGTATTTGAAGCATTTTAAACATTTTAGATATTTTTAATCCACTTGCTAGATTGGATATAGGGAAGAGCACGGGAAGAGGACACAACTTTTGGATCAGACATATGCAGGCAAAGCAGGAGCCCTCTCAAAACCTGCTTCCTTCTAGCCCCCACTCAAACTTGCACAGCAAAACAGGAAGCAAAGTTTGGAGTACATTTTGACAGCCTTGTCATTTTGCCTGCAGAGCTCATCAATTTTATTCTTGTGGGGGATCACATATCCTCATTTACAATTGCAAGAGGACTTAATTTTGTAAATTTTCAAGGTGTGCCTCATAGTATTCCAAAGTGTCCAAAATTACTCTCATATGGTCTTTAATTTGTCTCTTTGGCAGAAATCCATTTTGATCAGGGTGGATAAAATTATTTAAGTATTTTTTAAGTCTTTCTGCCAATATTGAAGCAAAAATTTTGTAATCTGCATTTAGTAAGGAAATAGGTCTGTAGTTCTTGATTTGTAATGTGTCGGCTTCCTCTTTTGGGATAAGTGTAATATAAGCTTCTGACCATGATTTAGGTATCTTCTTCTTTAACATAACTTCATTCATAACTTCTAGCAATGGAAGGATCAACGATTCTTGTAGTGTTTTGTAGAATTCTGCCAGAAGTCCATCTGGGCCTGGTGCCTTTCCATTGTTTTGCTTCTTAAATGTTTCAGTTAACTCCATCATCATTATATTACTTTCTAACATTATTTCAATCTCTTTAGTTATCTGGGGTAGGTTAGCATTCTGTTTAACACTTTTCTCATCAATATACTCTTGTGTGTATAGCTTCCCATGCTAGTCTCGTATAATTTCCTTTTTCTCTTCACATCCATTACTGTTGTGAATGAATAATACCAATAAAGCTATCATCGAGCTTGAAGTCAAGTGCAGGGTTCTGGCCCTGCACTTCTGATTGGCTGTTAATGGCAAGATCGGATTGGTCCGTTCAGGAGCACACGATTGGCCATTAACAGGCCATTCCCATTGGTTAACGGAGCTAGCACTCCAGGTTTGCTATTGGTTGAATAGTTAATGAAGTTGCCTATATAAGTAAGGCTATAGCAGCCTTGAGCTGAGCTGTCACAATATGTAAATAAAGAGTTTGAAGTTCACTGTTTCTACCGGCTCGTCTCCATCATTCGCACCCATGCTCCAAACTTAACAATAACAAACTTGGCCTTGATCATCTATTAATTGCAATATTTTCCTTGATTCTATCTCCTTTCTCAGTTTATATGCCAACCATCTACCTGGTTTGTCTTCATCTTCAAAATAGTTCTGTTTCACACCTCTGATCTTCTGTGCTAGTTCTTCTTTTTCCATTAGTCCCATTTTATGTTTAATTATGTCCATTTTTAACTTAATGTCCTTTTTCTGTGGCATTTTCTGTAACTCTTTTTCAAGTCCTTTATACTCATCCTCTAATGTCTTAGAGGCTAGTCTTTTTGTGATATTTCTTTTCCTTGTATAGTCTATTATCAAGCCTCTGGCATATGCCTTCATTGTATCCCATACATTCTGCATTGATGTGTCTTCTTTTTTATTTTCTCTAAAGAAAAAAGACAGTTCTTTCTCCATCCACTGTATGAAATCTTTTTCTTTTAGTATAGTATTATTTAACGTCCATCTAGATCTTCTTCTTTGTCCTTTCCATTTAATCATCATTGGATTGTGATCTGCCCAAGTACTTATTTCAATATTTATTTCTTGGATATTAGCTAACAATTCTGTTGACAGCCATATCATATCTATTCTGAACCATGATAAATGTCTGTTTGATTTGAAGGTGTATTGTTTAGTCTTAGCATTTCTTTCTCTCCATGTATCTTTTAAATTTATTTCATCTATAATTTTTAAAAAGGATTTAGGAAGAGTCTTTCTGTTTTGCTTGTTGTTTTCTGTGCTGTATAGTCCAATTTATTGTCTACAATTTCATTAAAGTCTCCCATCATAACTATATTAGCATAGTCCAGTTCGATTATTTTCATATGTAATTTTCTATAAAATTCTTCTTGGTTGTCATTCGGGGCATAGATTGCAATCAGGAGTGTTTTCATATTATTGTCCATTATTTCCACCATTAATAATCTTCCATCGTCATTGGTATAGATACATTTCGCTGAGATAATATCTTTAATATATAAAACCACGCCTTTTTTCTTGCATTGTGTCAAAGAAGTAAATATTTTCCCTAATTTTGGCTGTATCAACAGTTGTTCATGTTGCTTTTTAATATGTACTTCTTGTAGGCAGATTATGTCAAATTTTAATTTCTCTAATTTATGGAAAGTTTTCCTTCTTTTAACAGCTGAATTAAGTCTATTTATGTTAATTGTAATCCGTTTTTTCTCTTCCATGATTATATTTTATAAGTAGGTTTAGCAGCTCTCGTAGATCTTGGTTCATGTTGTTCTTTAACTTCCACCTTTCCACCTACTGCACCTTCTTCTTTTTCAGTAAGAAAAAACTAAAGAAGAAAAAAAGAAGTTCTTCAGGTTCTTCAACACTTTAATCCAATTAAAAAGTCTCAGGTATAAAAAGATGTATAAGAAAAAGGAAGCCACACCAAAAAACAAACAAACCCCAATATAGAAAGTAAATAAAAAAAGTACAGGGGAGGGAGAGAGAAAAAAGAAAAGAGACTACTCCCTTAAAAGAAAAAAAAAGAAGGAAAACATTAATTCTAAAACTTTTCCTTTAAAATAAAATGCAACCGTAAAAATTAGACTTCAAAAACAAAAAAAGGACAAAAACAAGTTCCAAAAGGCCAAAGATCCAAATAGCTATTACAAAAAGTAAAGTAGTAAGGAGGGGATTTGTTAAAGTAAGAAATAGCCCAGCTTAAAAAAATAATAGAAAGAGCACACTGCACCTTATTTGTTTATTCAAGGCTTTTGTTAACATTTATAACTCTCTTCTCTAGAGTCTTATTGTCTTATTTTTCTGTAAACTTCAACACCAGACTCCAACTACTGATAGAAACCCAGAAGAGCACCTGCAATAATACTCTCCCATGCTCTTCCCTCTATCTTATCAAACAGGCTCAAAGTCCTTGAAAAGAAGTCTCAGATCTTTCTCAGCTTTGTCTGGTCAAGAGAAAAAAAAAAGAGATAGAATATTTCCAAGCCTCTAGTTAGCAGTTTTACAAAGTTTCTTCTGCTTTTACTTTCCCCCTCCTTTTCCAAACAATATATAATAAAAATTAATTAAAAAGGGGAAAAGATATTAAAAAGATGACTAGAAGGGAGTCTCTAGTCTAAAATATTATAAAGTCAAAAAGGAGAGAAAAGATAGGTAGGGAAAAAAAAGTCCAATTTCAAAATTTAAAATCATATATAAAAAATCCAGCAAAGAGAAAAAAAAATTACTTTGACTTCCTGTTTAAAAATCGCCGCTTAGTCACTTCTGTCAAAACTTTTACAGGTTCTTTCTTTTCCTTAGGGTGTCCTTTCAAATCTTAAAGTAAAAAAAAAATTCTTACCAAACTGGCACACTTTCTCTTTCCGTTCTCTTCCGTTTTGGAGCTGTTCCAACTTCAGCAGCTTTAATGGCTGCCTCTTTGCTGCTGGCAAAAAGAGCTTCTCCTGGATCTACCAGGGACTTTGCGATATCCCTGGGATTGACAGGATGTGCTCTTTTCATTCACCGGCTCTTCAGGATAGTTTAGATCCATTTGGACCATCCAGGAGTAAAGATATTGGCAGCGATCTCAGACCTCTGAGATCGCATGCCATATCATCACAACGCCAGCTCCGCCCTCCTTACTTTTGTAAATTTTGAGGCCTAAGTATTTCAGCGAGTTCTGAAATTTAATAAGACCAGGTCTGCTTGTTAATTGAATGGGAAATCTCTAGGGCAGGGGTGTCAAACTCAAGGCTCGGGGGCCACATCCGGACTGCAGGGTGCTTAGATCTGGCCTGTGGGGCTGCCCAGGAAACAGCAAAGGCCTGGCCCACAGTTCCTCTGACAGTGAAAATGGATCTAGCAAGGGAAGCACATGGCCCTCCAGACCTCTGTTTTCACTGGCAGAGGGTGGCAGGAGGCTGTCCCAGCTGAAAACAGACATCACAAGGTCTGCGCATGTCCCCCGAGCTATGTTTTTGCTGGCAGAGGGTTGCAGGAGCTGTAGCAGCCAAAAATGGAGCACAGGCGCTCAGAAGCCCCCAACACAAGTGATTTCATGCTGGCCACACCCACCCTGACCCCTTGAGGTCAAACACAACCCTGATGCGGCCCCCAATGAAAAAAATTGAGTTTGACACCCCTGCTCTAGGGAATATACGAGTTGTGGACTAGGATGGGAAGTTAAATCAAACAAATATTTTGAAATGACAACTCTGGCCTCTTTTGTTACAGAAAATTGCATAGACACCAGGAGGCCTGCTTAAGTTTCAGGAGAATTTAGCTTCCAGCTTAAAACATATTGGCTTCACTTTGATGCCCAAATGTATTTTATGTAGCTTTCTGATTAAAATGGCAGAACATTGCAGAATTCATTTTGTGACTGAATTTTAGGAGAGTTGCCAGACAAAGCAGGCAGACAGAAAAGAAAGTCTGTTTGGGATCCTTCTGGAGCTTGTCAACTATAGTTTACATACCTCTGCAAACTCAGGTCAACAAAAGTTGGTTCCTTGTAGTTTTCTTGGCAAAAATGGGAAGTGGTTTGCTGATGCTTTCTTCTGGGACATCTTTCTTCTTCTCCCCAACTAGTTTACAACTATTTAGTCCTAAAATTCTCTGGTAACTCCCATCCAAACACTGAACAGACCAATTTCACTCAGCATTTTAGAATTGAACCAATAATTCTCACTGAAATCAATGATGTTTATTTCTAAGCAAAAACATATAACATTATATTGTAAGTCTTAAGGAAACTTATTCAAATTATCATTGATCATGCTAAAACCAGATGAATAGAAATATAACTGTTTTGTAGACAAGGGCACAGATTTTTTTTTCTTAAAGCATTGATAGCTGGACAAAATTGACACTGGTTGCTGTAACTGATGCAAGTATACCACAAAACCAATAATTTTTTACTTGTGTAAATAGCTTTCCTATTGAATTTATCCAGGCCAACAATTCCAAGACTACATCCCTGGCTCTGTTTTCCATCCCTCTGTCTCTCTCCCTTCCTGTCTCTCTACTGGACCAATATTATTTTTTTCCTTACAGGTAGTCTTTGACTTACAACAGTTTCTTTAGTGACTGATGGCCCTGAAAAAAGTGACTTATGACTATTTTTCACACCTACAACTGTTTCAGCATCCCCTGGTCATATGATCAAAATTCAGTTGCTTGGCAACTAATTTATATTGATGATGGCTGCAATGTCCCAGGGTCACATGAACATCTTTTGCAACCTTCTCAGGAGTAAAGTCAATGAGGAATCCAGATTCACTTAACAACTGTGTTACTAACTCAACACCTTTTGCGATTCACTGAAGAACTGTGGCAAGAAAGGTCATAAAATGGGGCAAAACTCACTTAACAGTGGTCTCACTTAGCAACAGAAATTTTGGGCTCAATTGTGGTCATAAGTACAGGACTACCTGCTAGGATTGTAGTTCCCAGTGCCAGCCATGGAAAGAGATGCCATTTGAATCATTTTTATGTATGTATGTATGTATGTATGTATGTATGTTTTCTTAAGTTTTCGTGGGTACTTACATGTATGGTATTCAGCTTTGTTTGGGTATTTGCCCACGTCATTATAGTTGTGCTTTTAAAGTTGTAGCAATGTTTCGGCAGAATCTCATCAGCCATCATCAGGCTTCTGTATGAACACTATACAGAAGCCTGATGATGACAGATGAGATTCTGCCGAAATGTTGCTACAACTTTAAAAGCACAACTACCATGACGTGGGAAAATACCCGAACAAAGCTGAATGCCATACATGTAAGTACCCGCGAAAACTTAAGAAAACACACACACACACACACACACACACATATGGAACAGGATGGAATGTCACTTCTGAACATGGAAGGTGGAAACATTAACACCATTACTCCCTTTCCGTCCCCCAAAATCAAGATGATTATATATTTCAGGGGTCTCCAAACTTGGCAACTTTAAGACTTGTGGACTTCAACTCCCAGAATTTTGGGAATTAAAGTCCACAAGTCTTAAAGTTGCCATGTTTGGAGACCTCTGATATATTTATTCACTAGTTAAATCTGCTGGTACTGTTCCTTCAGAGCAAATTATCTCATGGGAGAGATGGTGTATTTATGTTTGGGGGGGGGGGGTTAAATATGCAAGGCAAGAATAACACAAAACAAGAAGCATTGTAAAATCAGTTAACAAACAAGAGAACAAAAATGTAAATATTGAAAACAAAATCTTCCAAGGGGAATTAGATGTTTTTGAAACGTGAGAATAAAGAAATTTTCAGCTGATAGAAAAAAGCTATGTGAAATGTGTGAACTGGTTTAATGTAAGCTAAAAACTGGGAGACTTCCTTGGCATTAAAGTGGCTGGGTGACTATGGGCCATTCACTCTCTCTCACACTAACATGGTTTGCAAGACTGTTATTGTGAGCGAAGCAGGAGGCAGGAGAGTTAAGTGTAGACATTGCTTTAGTTGACCCAATAAATGCAGGAGAAAAGTTAAATAAATAAATGAAATGGCGTACATGGAAGCACTATGAAATTCTACCTGGGTTATAAAGAATATCTTTTTTTTTAAATTTAGCCTGACATTGGACACAACAGTACAGTACGGTTGGCCACAGTTTAGTAGTCATGTCCCACTGACTTTTTTTTCATGATAATGAGGATGAGGAAGAGAATGAAGATTTACTTTCCTGGATGTGTCATTCCAAATGAGTTGTAAAATGATATTGTGGGAAAACTCCCCCCTCCCCCGGCCAGAGAATGAAATATTTTGGGGAATATTAAAAGAGGCAGAATATTATATTTCCCCTCAAGGAGAAGAGAAGAAACATGTTCTTAAAGACAGAAAGCAGCCCCAATCCTGCTGCTACAAGAAAACGGTCTCAAGCAGAACCCTGGAGTCTTTAGAGATGGCTATTTTGTACCCATTAAGAAAGCCAGGCCACCCTATTCAAAAACAAAACACCTCCAGCTACAGTTCCCCCAGAAGGCTGGAACTGATGGGATTAAAAAGTAGAAAAACAGAGACTCCTAAAATCTATATTCTGCACCCAGCTCCAAGGACAGGGCATGATCTCCCAGCCACAATGGGAATCAGGCACAATAATTAGAATACTAAAAGGGCACACCCAAACACAAGTCAAGGTACATTTCACAATGAATAGGCATCTCAATCATAAAGCCCCAAAGAATGTATAAAAGCCCACCTATCTCAACCCCATTTAGTCAGCTACCTAGAAACATGCTGCCGTCACTGAAGTTTCTGACATCCAAATAAACAGAGACCTTCTTTCCTGCAGCCAACCTCCAATTTATTTCCAGCGTCTTTCAACTGGCTTGAAACTAGAGCAGATTTTTCTTCCAGCAACATCATGCCAGCAACTTAGATATAAGGAGTCAATAGAAATAATCTAATTCTGCTCTTATCAAAGAGTTGGATAAAAATAGTACTGACTTATCATCATTCATTTAGCAAATGTTCAAAATTGCAGCGAAAAAGGTGACTTACAGCAAGTCCTTGTACTTACAACCATAGCAGCACCCCCATAGTCACACAATCAAAGTTCAGGCGCTTGGCACCTAGTGTGTATCCACAATGGTTCCAATGTGCAGGGGTGTCAAACTCAAGGCCTAGGGGCTGGATCCAGCTCGGGGGATGCTTAGGTCTGGCCAGTGGGGCTGCACTAGAAACAGCAAAGGATCAGTTTGCGGTGCCTCTGCCAGTGAAAACAGAGCTCAGGGAGGCCAAGCAAGTCCCGCCTGGGCTCTGTTTTTAACTGTAATGGTCTCCTGCAGTCCTCTGCCAGTGAAAACAGAGGCCCAGAGAGGCTTTGCACTCTGTTTTCAGCAGCAGAGAGCTCCAGGAGGTCATCACAGTTGAAAATGGAGCCTCGATAAGTTGGCCACGCTCCTTGGCCACATGCCGCTATGGCCCCTCTGAAATCAAACACAACCCTGATGCAGCCCTAAATGAAATCGAGTTTGACACTCCTGTTCTAGGTTCATGTTATTGCCATTTTCTACTTCCCCAGGGGGATTCTGATAAGCAAACTCAATAAGGAAGCCAAATTCACTTAATTACATGATTCCCTTAATAACTGCAATAATTCCCTTAACAATTATGGCAAAAAAAAAAAATCATAAAATTGGAGAATGACTCATTTTTTAAAATCCTTGTTTCGCAACCAAAATTCTGTTTCCCAGTTGTGGATTATCTGTATTAGGACCAAGTAGAATATTGCAAAACATCAAGTAGGAGTTTGAAAAACTCAGAGGTCTCCTTGACCTGAATGATATCCAAAAATAGAGTCTGGAGAAAAATGAGGATACATGTTTGCAAAAACTTTGGGGCTGGATATTATTACACCTGAGCTGCATTTACACCAATGTCTCAGTCTGCAGATCAGCATTGGAGGAACACCCCTTTTTCAATGCATGGGCCACATTCTCAGAGTGAAGGAGAACTTATGGGAAGTGCATTTACAAAGGCTCACTGAGAATTTCAGGGTTCCAAACTTGGCAGAAAATGGTCTCTTAGAATGGGTGCTCTTGCTATCATAGCTTTGTTGCCTTGGCTGGGCACTAGATGACATTTTCAATCACCCACAATGAGAGCAAACTTCTTCCATCCTATCCTGAATCAATGGCACTGGGAGAAATCTGAAACTAAGAAATGTGCCCTGACATGCCTGCCAGCATAAAAGCAGCCTGGGGAGATCTCCAGGGAGCAATTGAGCCAGCTGCACTTAGATACTGAAGAAGCATTTGACACGTTATGCAGACATATAGTTACACCATAAGCACTAGAGACTCTAATACCCATTCTTCCCTATGTTATTTGGAAGCCTGATTATATCTCACCTTGTTGACCCTGGTGATAGTTTCTGAGTCTTCTTTAACGGAGCTTATTTTGCAAGTCATGTTGTTATTTTTCCAATGTGGCATGAACAATTTGATGTATTTTCTTTTTGGCTTGCAATGGTGATCATTGAAGAGATCTTTCTCCTTCATCCCCCATCCTTTTCCAACTCTTTTCAGTTTTTGGAAGTTCGGAATATGACACAGAGGCTCAATCTGCTACACACAGCCTTGTCTTTACTGCTTTCAGAAAATGCTGATGTCTAAGACAAGCGGGCAAAATGAACCCTTCAAAGTGCTATTCTGAGCTAATTTGCAGCTGCAGGTAACAACCAGGTGTATGTCTAGTGGGATCCTAGAAAGATGAGTTTCCTTTGCTTTGTGTTTTCCCTGGAAGTTAAAATTGGCAACCAGAACTTCAAAGCAGGTGTGAAAGCAACCACTATGGTGGATGTGCTAAGAATGTATTGTACTGTTCTCAAGGAGATGAAAAAGTAGGTCAGTTAACAATCTAAATAGTCCATCTTATTTAAAATGCCTTTAATATAATCTGCTCCATAAACACCAACCAGCATTCAGAAAACACAACAAAAATTCTGTAATCTCACAAAATGTGGACAAACTCAATCATAATCTCATCTGGGAAACGGTGAGCATCTTAGACCAAGCTAAATCCAAAACCTCTAAGAAATTCTTGGAAGCTTGGCATTTGGACAAATAATCCATGAGTAGGCCATAAATAAACCATAAGAAATAAACCATATTTATCTGCCATTCAAAAGTAATGATTAAAAAAAAAGTTAAGAAGGAAACAAAAAAATCAGAACATATTCTCTCCAAGAGCCAACCCCCATATAAGCAAGGATTAACACCTGGGAAATAACCAGGGAGAAACTATCAAGAAGAAAGCCACACTCCTACTAAAACTGGCACAGCAAGCTACTGTTTATAAACAAGGAGAAAACCCCACACTCACTGGTACTGATGATGTTCTTTAGTTGGGTAATGAAACATTTGCAAACAAACACCCATGATCAGAGAACACCAAGGATTCCATAGTTCAACCTTGGGACAGAGGTGGTATTCAGCCAGTTCTGATAGGTTCTGAAGAACCGGTAGTTGTTTGGAGAACTGGTAAATACTGCCTCTGGTTGGCCTTGCGCCCATCTATTTGCTGCCTTCCGAGTCCCAGCTGATTGGAGTCCAGCTGATCGACTGGGTCTTCTTTTGTTGCTCTGTACAGGAGAATAGAGCTGGAAAGCAGGTTAGTGGGTTGGGGAGGGAATGGGGATTTTACAATATATTCTTCCCCTGGGGTGGGGTGGAAATGGGGATTTTTACAGTATCTTTTCCTCTGCCATGCCCACCAAGCCACACCACGCCCACCAAGCCACACCCACAGAACTGGTAATAAAAAAATTGAACACCACCACTGCCCTGGGATATGTGTGTTCTCTTCTATTGGATACATTGTTAGAGAGAAGAGATCTGCATTTCATCACGGATTTAAAGAGATGGAATAAGGCTCTTATTACCTGGCTGGCAAAAAAAACAAAAAAAAAAACCACTGATTGTTTTTAGTTCTTTATGCTCAATTATTGGTCACAAAGGGCTGATTGATGAGGAAGTCTTTATTAGCTCACAAGTGTGTGTGTGTGTATATATATATATATATATATATATATATATATATATATATATATATATATATATATATATATATATATATATGTTTTCTGAGGTTCTCGCGGGTATTTGTATGTGGATCTTTGGTTATTCGGGTTTTCTCCCACGTAAGATTGGAAGTATCTAGGCAACGTTTCGATGAAGTCTCATTCATCATCTTCAGGCTTGGTCTTCAGCTCTGTGCTTCTCAGAGTGATGTGAGCTTGCAGCTGCTTCTTCCTTTTAACTGCTAGTGGGGGTGTGACTTGATTGGGTGGGGGCTTGGATGTGTTCTGATTGGGTGGGGGTGTGTTCTCATTGGTTGGTGGTTTGGCTGTGTTCTGATTGGTTGGGGGGTTGGCTGTGTTCTGATTGGCTAGAGGCGTGTTCTGTTCAGGTGGGGGCTTGATTGTGCTCAGGTTAGTCTTAGTTGCTGGAGGGTTTGAGCTGGTGAGCTGTGATCTTGCTGTTTGGCTTCGAGTTCGTGGTCGTGCTGCATCTTCATGGTGGAGGTCAGTTTGCTTCATGTATGGCTCAGAGGGGTTTGAGGTGGGTAGTGATGCAGAGACCGAACTACACACTCTCACCGGCGTGCTGACAGCCAATGGATTCCAAAGAAAGAAGATCACCCACCTAATCCAAAAAGAAACCCCAGCCAAAATCCAAGACAAAGAACAAGAGAATGGCAAAGCCCTCCTCCCATATATAAAAGGCACTACGGACAAAATTAGCAAGATCCTCCAAAAACACAACATTAAGACAGCATTCTGCACGAACAGAAAGATATCCACCATCCTAAGAAACCCTAAGGACAGAATCGAGTTAGAAAATCAAGGAGTATACGAAATCCCTTGCACTGCCTGCTCCACCACATACATTGGACAGACTAACAGAAGAATAGGTGCACGCATTGAAGAACATAAGAACTCAATCAAAAAGGAAGAACCGACCTCTTCCCTGGTCCAACACCTCAAAGCCACAGGACATGAGATTGACTTTAAAAATAACAGAACTATCGCCAAAACCGAACACTTCAGCAGCAGAATCATCAGAGAAGCCATAGAGATAGAAAAACGCCCACACAGCATGAATAAACGAGATGATGCCTCCCGCCTACCAGCCATTTGGAAACCCGCCCTCATGAACAGACGCGTACCTAACATGAAGAATGACACCAGACCCACACCCCTGAGAGCCACACAAGATGCCACCACCACACTTCCACGTAAAAAGCAGACTCACACCCACACAGAAGATGAAACACGACCACGGACCAGAAGCCGCACTGCAGCTGCATCACTACCCACCTCAAACCCCTCTGAGCCATACATGAAGCGAACTGACCTCCACCATGAAGATGCAGCACGACCACGAACTCGAAGCCAAACAGCAAGATCACAGCTCACCAGCTCAAACCCTCCAGCAACTAAGACTAACCTGAGCACAATCAAGCCCCCACCTGAACAGAACACGCCTCTAGCCAATCAGAACACAGCCAACCCCCCAACCAATCAGAACACAGCCAAACCACCAACCAATGAGAATACACCCCCACCCAATCAGAACACATCCAAGCCCCCACCCAATCAAGTCACACCCCCACTAGCAGTTAAAAGGAAGAAGCAGCTGCAAGCTCACATCACTCTGAGAAGCACAGAGCTGAAGACCAAGCCTGAAGATGATGAATGAGACTTCATCGAAACGTTGCCTAGATACTTCCAATCTTACGCAGGAGAAAACCCGAATAACCAAAGATCCACATACAAACACCTGTGAGAACCTCAGAAAACAAATATATATATATATTCATTCTTAAGTTTTCACGGGTACTTACATGTATGGCATTCAGCTTTGTTCGGGTATTTTCCCACGTCATAGTAGTTGTAGCAACGTTTCAGCAGAATCTCATCTGCCATCATCAGGCTTCTGTATATATCAGTCTAAATAGTTGGAAGGTAGTCAAAACAACCTGGATCAGTCTTGAGTGCATTTTAGTGGAAGTGCCATCAATGTAACCCCAAGCTCATTTTTATGACTCTTGCACACTCCTCCCTTTCAGCCCCAGATCCCACCACTGGGATTTGGTGCCAAATTACCCAATTATAACAAAGCAATTTCCTTTTGTTTTTTGGCAGGAAAGAATGACAATGAAAAACAGTATTTGACAAGCTTAGCAGAGCTACCAGTATATAAAATAGCCCTCTGAACAAAGGAATGAAAATTTTAGTTGTGTTCCCTTTGGAGATATTAGCATGCCACTGTCTTACCTCCTTCATTTCTCAATGCTAATTGATATCTCCGAAACTTAGCAAAGAGCATTATTGGCATAAATGATAATTGTAGCTATTTATTAATTGATCTGTCAAGTGAGAAAATTTGCATGTTAAAAAGAAAAGAACATTGTGAAAATCTAAATCTACCCTTCCTGAATCATCTATTCTGGAGAAATTCTTTGATATGGAGAAGGTGTAAGGGATGAAAATGTTGGTGGCTTAAAGCCGGTGTGAAGGTTACAGTAGATTTGAATTGGTGGCTCATTTTGTACCTTGTTGTATTGCTCCTGAAATAGTGTATGCCTTTATGTCAAGACCTTGCATGTAGCAGAAAACAATGTATTTTATCTGATACCTGTTCACTGGATGTACTTACATCTCGTTAAGGAACTGGAATTCCTAAACTTGCTTAAGTCAAATGCTTAAAGCAGATTCTTTGCATGCTTATTTGGTTTGTTATTTGTTCAACTAAGGTCAGGGAGACTTGCTCACCAGAATTACAAATGTAATGTATTGTTAGTATAAATATAAGAGAGGAAAGGAAAGGAGAAGCAGTTCTGTAAGTTACCTTTTAAATTGTTGGCACCAAATAAATGTAACAATGCAAAAAAATGATCATCAAAGAAAGCCCTCATGGTAGGGTATGATCAGAGTGGAAAAGAAAAGGCACTTGTTTTTATCCCCCCCCCCAGCCCAAAAAAGATGTCCACACATACTGCACTGGTGAGACCACATTTAGAATACGGCATCCAGTTCTGGTCACCATGTTACAGAAGGTATTTTGAAGCCCTAGAAGGAATGCAGAAAAGAGCAACAGAGATTTTAAAGGGGTCTGGAGGATAAGCCATGTGATGAACGATTGAGGGAATTCATATGCCTAGTCTAACACAGAGGAGGGTTGGAGATGATATGATAGGATTCTTCCACTACTTGAGGGATTTGTCACAGAGAAGGGGTTGATGTGTTCTCCAAAGCATCTGAGAGTAGGACAAGAAGTAACAGGTAGAACATCAGTCAAGAGAGATCCAACCAAGAACTAAGGAACATTTTCCTGACAGTAAGAAGAATTAATCAGTGGAAAAGCTTACCTCTGAAAGTTGTGGGTGCTCACTGAAGATTTTCAAGAAGAGTTTGGACAGCCATTGATCCAGAATGTTATTAGGGTACCTTGCTTGAGCCGGAGGTTAGAATAAAAGAACTCCAAGGTCCATTCCAACCCTATTATTCTATGTACTATTCCCTTCACTATTTCAAAATTATAATACAATAACATGTTTTGCAAAATTAACCAGTGGGTTTTTTTTTTTTTTCATTGATTGGAGCAAGAGAGGCATTTACAAGTTTTAGCAACTTTTTCCATTCAATGGGAAATAAATCACAGTTTATTTTGGCTGGCTTATGTTCATTTTGTAAAAAAAAACAGTACCTAGCACAAGCACTAACTCTCTCTATGTCTCTCTGTGACTCTCTCTGTGACTCTCTCTGTCTCTCTTTCTTTCTCTCTCTCTCTCTGTCTCTCTCTCTCTCTCTCTCTGTCTCTCTCTGTCTTTCTCTGTCTCTCTGCCTCTCTCTCTGTCTCTGTCTCTGCCTCTCTCTTTGTCTCTCTTTGTCTGTCTCTCTTTGTCTGTCTCTCTCTGTCTCTCTGTGTGTGTGTATGTGTGTCCCTGTCTCTTTCTGTCTCTCTCACTTTTTTCTACAAAACCCATTTCAAAGCAACCACACCTAGTAAACATTATCCACACCTCAATACACTTTGACTACTGCCATATCCTGTAAACAGACCTACCCTTGAAATATATTTTAAGACTGCAAATGATGAAATATGTGCTAGCAAGGCTACTTATGGGGATCATATGATGCTTCTTCTGAAAGATCAGAACTAGCTTCTAGTGGCCTTTAGAATATTGGTATTGACCCATTAGCTCACATAGCACTCACTGGAAGCTTCTCCAAGATCAGGAAAGGTTTCTGTTGTGTTCAGAATATTGGTATTGACCCATAAAGCTCTTAATGCCTTTGGGATTAACCATCCATAGATCTGCCTTTCCTGCTATGAATTTTCCGCAGGAGAAATCCGCAGGAGAAGAGGCCTTCATTTCAAAAGTGAAGATCATCTTTCAATTAGGAACTTGTCTATGTGGTATGCGAGGAAAGTTTGCCTGGCTCCTAGGTTGTAGAAGATCTAATCTGTCGCTGTTAATGTTGTTTTAGTTTATTTTTGTCTTTCTTTTCATTTGGATTTTTTTTTTATTTAATAAGTTGGATGTGTTTGTCATAGCTCCAAACCTTGATGCTTAAAACAGAAACACAATAAAAGAAAAGTAAAAAAAGACAAAATTTATTAGGTCAGTTTTGGGAGCACATAAATGTCAACAGTTCCATATATGATTAATAACTTAATTGTGAACCTTCGCATCTGCATGAAAGGTGTGTGTGTGACCAGAGTGAGGGAAAAAGAGGGATGGTGTCTTGATCTGATTATTATGTTAACTTATATTTTTGGAGAGTTACTGGTTTCATTTAGTCACATTCCTTTGATCGGATGCACCAAAACCCTCTGATGGAGTGCAAATAACACCCCAACCATCCTTCCGTCCCTCTGCACAGAACCACTGGTGATATTAAAGAAGGGATGTTTGTGTATTTCCCCAAGGGGGTCGGTAGCCACCCTCAAAGGCCAAGCGCTCTAGGAAAAGCTGAGGACTCCGTTTTTGCACACTCCTTTCCCTGATGACTAATTGGGTTACCTCTCCCTTCCTCTCCCCCCCCCCCTTGCCTGCTCACATTTTGAACTGCCGACGCTTTCCTGCCTATGCTCAGCCTGCTTCCCCGGGGTTTTCCCCCCCTCCCTTCTCTCTGATGCTGCGGGGAGGAGGGAGAACCCCCTGGCTGCTGGCTGGCTGGTTGGCACACGCCGAGTGGCAGCAATGCTCAACCCTGCCCGCCTTTAAAAGGCAGCTTCGGAGAGTGTGGAAAGCAGGGCAGTTTGAGCAGGTGAGGCAATTCGGGGCCGCTGGTTACCGTAAAGGGAGGAGGGGATGTGGGGGGCGTCGTGTCCCTTTAAGAGATGCGAGACTTTCACCGAACCGGGGATATATTAAAACAGACAATCGGCACCGGGTATTGCCAGGCTGGGCTATAGCCCAAGGTACAAGGTCTGCTTTTACTCAGGCGCGGAGTACCTTGGAGAGCGAGCGATTGTCATTCGATTGTCATTCCACGGCCGCCGCTCTTCCAGCAGAAGTGTCCGGGGAAGCCACGAATTATCTCCAGATCGCTCCAAAGGTCTAGCATCAAGCAGAAGGGCGACGAGCGGCTCGAGAGAGCGATTGAAAGGTGAAAATGACGGGGATTTTCCGTCTCACCACCCTAGGCTACTTTTATGACAGCCTATGAGAGACCCGGAGCAGAGAAAAGCCAGCTTCGATGTCTTTCTAACAGTTGGACGGAGGAATCCGGCTAGCGAGACTGTGGTGGGGCGCGGGGAGAGAGATTGACGCCGATCAGCCCATCCGAGACGCCTGGGGTTGCCTTGGTCTTCAGGAGAAGACATCCCAAGGAAGAGGAGAGAGAGAAAGGAAAAGACCATTCTTTTGCTTGCCCCGGGGGCCGAAGCGGATTTCTATCGCCTCCCACCCCGACACTGTGGTCCATCCAAATGGATTTGAAAAAGTGTTAAATCTTTCCAATGTATGCTTCCAGAGCGCTCTGCTTTGGCTTGCAGTACTCAGGTAAGGCAACCTTTCCGAGACTTCAAGACGCAGCCGAGCGCAAACCGGGGAAAAGCTTCCTCCTCCTCCTCCTCCTCCCCCCCCCCCCTTAGCTTGGGAGGATTTCGGTGGAGATGGAGAAACAAGCATCGGGCAGGTTTGGGAGGAGCCGAGGGAGGGAGAAGGCGAAGCGTTCCTCAGGAAAGGCAAAGAACTGGGGCGATTTCCAGAAAATAAAAGTTCATTAAAATGATGAGCTTCCCCCTCACCCTGTCTCCTCTCAAAGATGGATGTTAGGAGGCTGAAACTGGAAGTGGGGGTAGATAAGGGGGGGGGGAGGGCACTTAAAAGAATGCTTTCCATGCGGTTCAAAGATCATAGTAAGGTGAGAGAGGGGTTCAGAAGCTCTTTATGTTCCTCCTTCCCAGCCCTTTCCCAGACTTCTTTTGCTCACGGCTTAGCTGGTGAAAAATAATTAAAAAAAAAAAAAAAGTTCAGGTTGAATTAAGGCACTTGAAGGATGGAAGTCTCAGCTGAGGCTCGTCCTTTTCTTCTTGGATGTTTATTGATGTCGTAAGCGAACCCCTCCCTTGCAAAGCAGGGAGGAAGACCGTTTGGATATGTGACCACTGTAGGGTCGCAGGGTGCTTTGTTCTTGTGGGGAGGTGGGTAAAGAAGGAAGCAAAGAGAGAGAGGGGATGGGTCTTTCATTTGAAGTGAAGTGAAAGTCAGAGAGAGAGAGAGAGAGAGAGCGCTGTGAAGCTATAAAGTAAACTGCTGTTTACTTGGGCAAGTATATTAGATCGGCAGAGAAGGTGATTTAAATGGCAGCTGCTGGAGACAATAATCTCTTGCCATTTTGCAATATTAAGTGTCTCCTTTAAAAAGTTGGGCTTGATCTGTCCTCTTTCGGACCCACAGCCATTTTCAGACATCATTGTTAAATGATGCTTGAAATAGTTAATTGCAAAAACATAGTTACATCTCGGCTTGACGTTGACACACTGCAGTGGATCAGAGGGTGCTTCTTTTCTGCTTGACCAAAAACAAACAAACAAACAAACAAACAAAAAACCCAGAAGGGCGATCCTTTCTCAAACACCCCTCCCTCCACTTTTCTCATTTTAGCCTTAGTCTTAACTGCCTCCAAATTAACCCTGAGAATCCAAGGAGGTTTCTCAGAGTCTGGAAGTCTTGTCTCCCACTTGTCTTCAAAAAAAAAAAAAAAAAAAAAACACAAACCCATGCTCTGCTGATTGGGTTATTAGAAAGAAAATGCCATCTTGTCATTGGCTGACTAAGGAGTCTGCCTGTGGTTTGATTAATTTGGCAATGTGAAAAGCAACAGAAGGAGTTGCTCGAAATGCTGGACGTTGCACGGAATAACCAACCCTTGGCAAGCATCGAAAGCATTGCAGAGAGGCAGTGGGAACTTTATTTATTTATTTATTTTGATTTGTCAACCGCTTACAAGATAATAGGTATAAGTATATACATAGTTATGAATACATGAAATGGGTACATATAAGAAAAATAAAAGAAACAATAGGACAGGGACTGTAGGCACGCTGGTGCACTTATGCACGCCCCCTACAGACCTCTTAGGAAAGGGGTGAGGTCAATAGTCGACAGTCTAAGGTTAAAGTTTTTGGGGTTTGGGTAAAAAACTTTATGAGATGCATTCACATGCATGCATACACTTTTACAAAGAGGCCATCTGAACCACGCAATCATCAATGCAACAGAAATGAAATCAAGGGTTCACAAACCAGGCCTTGACAAAGAAAGGTCTTCCATTTTGGGGGGGGGGGGAATAAGCGCATCTTCCCCAATGTTCATTCAGACTAAGGCTCTTTTCTGTTAATTGCCAAAGGGCACACAAATGTGTTTTTGTGTTAGGTGAATTTAGATAAAATACAAGGCTGGAGAAAGGTGGCGGCTTGGTTTGGCTTGGCTTGGCTTGGCTAAAATGGGGGAAGGAAGCATATGTTTCTGAGAAACCCGTTACTTTGCTTGGCAGACCAGATGATAATAAAATTTTAATGGCTTGAGAGTTGAGCCTGGTGCAGTTAAGTATGATAGTGAAAGGTATCAGAATTCCCAAACTGGCCAGGAAGATTATATGTAATAACTTTCAGCTGTACAGCCAGTATTTTATGAAGCTCTGAGATTGTACTTTGATGTATGCAAATGGAAGAGTTAGTGCTATAATAAGCAATCCTCAAGAGCAGAAAGGATGTTGTAGGAGTGATACTCCCATTTCCTGTTCAACAGAATATAACAAGGAGAAAAATAGCATCAGATGGACTCCTTGTGTTGCTTCTTGTTGCTGTGTGGAATAACTGTTGAAAATGAGAGTTATCCTTTCAGACGGTTGACTGTCAACTGTGCATATCCACAACAGAAACCAAAGGAAGTATTAGTGTCACTTACAGTGGACTATTGAAAACCTAGAGGTATAAACTGCTGCACAGTATAAATGGCATGGTTAAAAATAAATAAATAAACAACAAGGCATGAATGTCTAATCTTCTGCTTTCAAATGTGCCCTCCAGAGGACCAGCACATCAGTGTGACTTTTGTAATTCAAACCAAACTCATCAGCTGCAGCTTGGCTTCTACTAGCCCTGGGCTTCTTTTACAAATAAATTTCATTTATGCTCCTGAATTATTTAAAGTTGGTGTAGGTCTCTTGAATATGCTCTTTTATATGTGAAAACCACAGCCTAGATGAAAGATAGGAAAGAACTAATAGACCTGAAAGGAACTTAGAAGGTGATCCTACTTGGCGGGAATGCTAACTCTTGCCTTGCCTTTTCTTCAGAGAATGGCCATGGTGTCTGCAATGTCCTGGGTCCTGTATTTGTGGATAAGTGCCTGTGCTGTACTGCTCTGCCAAGGGTCCCTTCATCAAACATTTCAGCAGCATCAGCATCTGCCCAGACCAGGTAAGATTATTCACAGATGCTAGAGATGCCAGAATAGGCCTATGACTATGTATGATGTGCAATCAGCTCACATTTAAAAATCTGATAACGTAAGCACCTCAATGCTTGCTTGTCTGGAAAGGGAATACAACACTTATTTAGGTTGTGTATTTGTGTCTTTCCCCCTCTCTCTCTGTGGCTTCTTTTTTCCACTTGACATTGGAAGCTCACTATGGGTAACTCATACTGTTTGCAATTCAGTCTTTGCTTAATGCACTGTGATATATGTGGGGATGGATAGAAAATTAACCTTATTAAAAATCACAGGGTACAGGACTTAAAGTATAGCTTTTGTTGACTGGGGAATGAGTAACTGAGGCATCAGATCCCTGTATTAAAAACAAATATCCGCAAAGAGACCAGTGCCTAAATTGTGGGTCTGGGAAAGGTAGGAAAAACCAAGGAGAAAACAATATCTTTCCTAATGGGTATATTTTAACACCTTGGAAGACCTGTGAGAAAAATGTCAGAGAAAAATATAACCATATATTATACATGATATGCATATTCTTAGTTCTATTTGTATACCATTGTACCATTTGGACTTACACTCTGGTAAGTGAGTCTATGGTTGCAGCTTAAGCCATCTTTTGGAGACCCTTTGCTTTAATTCCCATGCTGTGAAAGTATTAGTTCTATCAAAATGATGGCACAGAGTGTGAACAACAGTGAGCCATTGCCTGAATTTGTCACAGATGGTGATTTATGTTCATTCAATGAGAAGTATTTCTAAAGGTGCTTGGAGGTTGAAGGAAGGAAAAGGATATTTGTGTTGGAAATAGAAATTGATTAAGGTAAGATTGAGTTTAAGGCATTTCATTACAACACTATTCCTCAAGTGGAGATCAGCTACGCAATATTTCAAGACTGACGGTTTGTTTGGGACTTGTTTCATGGCTTATGATTCAGGGAATGATCAATCATAATGATCAATTATGAACTATATAAGACCACTCTATTGGAAATTTGGCTTTGGAAAGAAGGCTTTTGGAAAACAAAATGATGATGTTGGGGCTTGTTTGTTTGGTCTTTGTTGTTCCAAGATGAAATGACATGATACCATTTTAAAATGTACTCTCAAAGATCATATCTGAATGGATGAGAATGGATGGATGAAAGCATGAGTTCATACAATGTGGACTGAGAATTTAATGTAGGATTCAACTTCAGACTTCACTGAATCTCCAATCCAAAATGAAATAGTCTGAGGAAGAATGACTAACAATAATTCATAAGAACAATAGAAAAATGATTGATTGAAAACTTTTTCTAGATAAGCTCAAAAATGACAAGTTGCACTTGAGCACCCATTTTCTCTATTGAAACAGTACTAGTACAGCCATAATTTTAACATAGGAGAAAATCTCGATGAATTGCATTTGATGTATTCCATTTTAAGTTTTAAACATTGATTGTTCATGTATGACTTTCTACCTCTAATGATGAAAATGACAATTATAAGAACTATTTAGATGTTTTTCTTCTGAAAGAACATCAAAAGAAGTATATCTACCTATAGATACAGAAAAGTGTTCTCTGTTATATGGCATTGACGATGATACAATGGATTAGCAAGTCCATAAATTAAAAAAAAACAGTGACAAGGAAAATGAGGTCTCGTTTTTGCACAATCAGGTGAAACAAGAGAAAGAGAAAAAAAATGAGGGATAGATATTCCTGTGGCTTGGAGTATTCACCTAAGCTTGAAAAATTGCCTCCTTTATTGAAGTAGAAGAGAATGGCATAGAATGCATACAGAATGTTGAAGAAATGGGAAATATGACATGTCTTTCACAGGGGCTGTGATATAGATAGAGTGAAGATTTTACAACTGTCTCCTCACCTGCTTAGGAACAGCAGAGCTGTTCCTCTTGTGAGACTTTGAAGCAGTCAGCCTGCACCCTACATGAGTAAGATTGATGGTGTTCTGATCCAAGGCAACCAATTTCAGTCTCTCAAGAAATAATCCACTACTCTGACAGATGAGTGGAATTTGACAGAAATGCTCATGATGGTTTCACATTGCTATAAGTCTGCAGAGGGCAAGGCTTTGAGGAACCTCTAGAAAGATACAGCTGCATGTTTTGTTTTGTTTGTGCACACAGACACATACACATTGGTGATCTGACTGGATAATGCATGTGGGAGATATACCCTGCAACCAATGAAAATATGCTAATATGAAAACGAACAGAGGTTTTTAACATATTCAGCTTGGTCTCCAAGCATTTTCTGTTTTTCAGACAGATATTATTAGGAATTCATCATTTACCACTTTGACTTAGTTACTGTTTAAGGAAGATTAAAACATTGCAGCAAGATAGGAGGAAAGAATTAAAAATCAGACAAGTTGGATAAAATAGATAATTTTTCTAACGCATGACTGTTGTTTTATGACACTTTGCTGTTTTTAATAGAAAAAAAAACTTAATTGATTGTCAACTATATCTCCTCCTCCATCATCATGAGCTACAATGTTTCATTGTTAGTTTATAATCATTGTCAAGGTCCCTAATATATAAGAAACAAGAAGCCCTTCCAAACAATCGAATTTGGGACTATCAAAGTGCAAAGAAATGCAAGAAAACAACTTGTCTTCTCCATCCTTGCCTCTGTAAATTAAAGATCAGTGTGTAGCATGTTAAATATCATCAGACGTAAACAACTTCTATTGTTCTTGAACTGAACTGTAAATGAGATTCATAAACATGGGTTAACTTTAATTTTTTAAAAGAAAACCTGAAAGGTTAATATAGCAAAATTAGAGTACAATGTTCACTTATTTTAATTAAATTGTATTGGCACAAAGACATGTAGGCATGCTTGATAGTTTCTACTTCTGCTCTCAAAAAACAAGCTTATCTGTGGGGTTTTCATGATGAAACACCTGCTGTTTCAATTCCATGGCTCCCCTGTAGACGTTTTGTGTGTCCTCTTTAGCTCCTGGCTTTCTGTTGGATCTATCCAATCTTTCTCTTCAATGCTGAGTCCATTGAATTGGAAACAAAAAAAGTACTTAAAGGGAATAAAAAAAGGAAAAGAAATTGGAAGGGTCACCACAGGCATTGTTTTCTTGGTTTGCTTAGCACATGCTAGCTTCAAATATCTGTAATGCAGCTTTGATGTACAACGTCCACTGCAAAAAGTAGCAATTAATCTTTTTTGCTTTCATTTTGTTACCAATGTGAAAATGACAACATGACAGTTAATTACCAACCTCAGCACTTGCAGGCTGCGTTTGCACAGTACATTCACTCATGAGTATCTGAAATTTGCCCATTTTGCTTGATTTTCTGAGTTCACAGAACGTACCAACACTCAAAGAAATTGTACAAACTGCTTTCAGAATACATGCTTAGCTAAAATGTCTTTTTAGTGCCCAGTGGAAAAAAAAAAAACAAATGTGTGTGTGTGTGTGTGTGTGTGTGTGTGTGTAGATTGGCTTCTTGTTTTGAAAGTAGGAGACTTCTATCACAGCTTCTCTTGTTCCACAGAATTCCTTAGGAACGTACAAAGTGGCTAAATGTGTATGGAGATTCTCGGTCATCCAGGTCATGGTTGTCCCTAAAGAGAAGCTTCTGCTCTTCTTGGATGAGAAGCTAAACAACTTCAAAGAAAAACAAGAAAGTCCAGTTGCCTCTTGAAAAAGCACCTTTGGTACAAGGTGGCTATTGTTATAAGGTTACTTCATATGCAGAACAACATATTGACTACTTCAGGGGTGTCAAACTCAAGGATGTGGTTAGATCTGGCCCACAGGCCTACATTGGAAACAGTGAAGGACTGGCCTCTGGTGCCTCAGCCCCAGTCCCAGGCCAGCTGGGTGTTGATCTAAAGCTTGGTGGTGGCCATCCAGACTAGAATGCAGTCAGCCTTAGATCTGGGGAACTGCCCTGGAGCCAGCAAGGGGTCACCCCTTCCTCACCTCCTGGGCATGCACTGGAGACAATGGATCCCCCAACTCTGCCCAGGCCACTAGAGGTGTCCCCCCCCAATGTGAGCAATATCGATCTGGCCACACCCACCTGGCCATGCCTACCCAGTCAGCTTTGACCCCCCCCCAGCCATGACCCCCTGAGGTCAACCATAACCCTGATGCAGCCCTTAATAAAATTGACTTTGACACCCCTGGGCTACTTAGATGAATTGCTGTGCCTTTTTATAAATTGTAATGAAAGCTGAATTCAAGGTTTGTTCTTTATTTGTCAGGCACACCTGGAATCTGCTATACTTGCTCTGATAAGTGCAATAAAAAGTCTGCTTTTGGGTAGGGGTATAAAATTGCACAAGGGGAGAGCAACTATGACCATCCAAACAACAGAAGAAGCCAGAATCAGATATCCAAATTTCCAAAGGCATTAGAAGCACAGAGGAAATTAGAAGTACAAGCACAAGGAATGTAAAAAAAAACATCAATCTACTAGTTACTGAATTAATAAACAAGACCAGTCTTCTCCAAGCCAGAGCTTTCAAAATGTCCTGAAATATAATTCTCATTATCCATAGCTAACTTGGTAGGAGATAACAAGATTTGTAGTTCAGTATATCTGGATGCTAATATATTGTGGAAGGCCAAGCTGGAAGGATAAATTATTTCTTAATTTTTCACTTTAACCCCTGGTAGAATAAAAGAGCAACAGTGGAATAATTATAATAATCTACCTTAGAGTTAGAGGACTGACTTTTATTTAAGGTTGTTAACCTTTTGGTTTCAAAATTATGGAGCAGGGAGAGGCAACAAGTAGATGGGATTGGGTTGTCTTTTAGAAACTTCACTGTCCATAACACATAGTATGTCAGCCTTGGAAGCCATTTTTCTCTTGGGAGCTTTGAGGCTGCCACATTCAGTGCCTGGGAATTTGGGAGGGTGGATTTCATAGTGGGGTAGAAGATTAGACACAACAACATTCAAGGAATGTTGCCCCGCACCTGAAGGGAAGTGATTGCAGGGATGTCTCAGTTGGGATGTAGATTTGATTGGGCCATGTGATGGACTGATGGATGCAGGGGATGGATCTTTGATTTTCTGGGGGGAAGAGAAAACCCAGAACTCTCAAATTTGGGCTTTCCCAGATGTGCCAATATGACAACTCCAATAAAATGGAACTTTGAGGAAATGTTTGTCTCTGAGTCGATTGGTTTGGAGTTGGCTAGTTGGAATGTTGATATAGTGATGGAGAAGTTTCTATTGCAGAGAAAATGCATGATAGGAATACTATTCTAATCTACTTATTTTGGTGCTCTCTCTTCATATTGCCCATTGTAGGAAAAAAATAGGGTACAAAGATGGACCTTTTGGGCACTCAACATGATGAGCTTGAATGAGCCTAACCTCCATAAATGGTGGTTCATTACCTAGTATAAACCCCTCATCCATAAGGTGACCAACTTTTTTACAATGAAAAGGAGGACACAAATAAATAGAAGAAAAAAACAAAGCCACTTGCGCACAGCACACTCTCTCAAAACAATTCTCCTGTGTGGAGCGCATGCATCTCATAATCGCATCTCGCTGCACTGTACCCAGCCTTGACGAATCGTCATGTCAAATACAAATACGTCACAACACACACAACGGATCGGATCGGCATCGATCAAATATGGAGATTTACAGATTAGTCTTCAAATATCAAACAGGAGGACATCTCACTTTTCGAGAGAGGACAGCACTTACAAAAGGAGGACTGTCCTTCCTAAAGGAGGACAGTTGGTCACCTTATCATCCAGGAACATGGAACTCTTTTGTTCTTATTTGCTCATCCTGGAAAGGCAGCATTAATTTTACATTTATTAATGTGAGTACGGTTTGCACTTGACCTGAAAATTCACAGAATGTGCAAATCTGCCCTAAAAGGGTAAAGGCCTTAAGTGCCCAGCCTGTCCTTTCTGGTGCGTTGTCATTTGCAATGTGAGATTCATTTTCTGGCCCTCTCCCACACTGACATGTCAGGCTTGGCTTTCTTCAAGTGTAAATTTGGAAGCCTGGGTGATTCAACCAGATCCTTTCAGCACTCAGAGCTGTTTGTGTATTTGCTGTCATAATTACAAGAAGGCATGGCTTTGATTTTTCAGGCCTGAGGAAATTACAAACTGACAAGTGCGTTCCCCATAGGCGAGATTTGCATTCTCTTCAGATGCTTGCCTTTAACTATTAGCTTGTACAGACTTACCATGTGAGTGAAAAAGGTATATTTTCCACTTAAGAATAAATAATTGTTTTTTGTCTTTTATCTTCCTGCTTTGTAGCGAACATATATATATATTTAAAAAGAATACATTTTCATTTCTAATCCATGACAAAAATGAGATTTGCTAACAGCAAAGTTTTGCCTCCTTCTGGGATTTTATATTTTTCACTAGCTTCAGCAGCTCTAAACAGAGCTGTTCTGTGTTGCTAAACTTTATTTAAGAATTAAATAGTGTGGGGAACTCCATCCTGTTTGTTTTGAGCAGGTAATTGCAATTTGGGATACAGTATGCATTGGTGTTATGTTTTCCTTCCCCCAAAAAATAAATCTTGTTCTGTTGAAGAATTTTGGCTATTAATGGAGGTGAATTAAGTTACTAAGCAATAGAACAATTCATTGCAGTCCTTGAACAAAGAAGTAGTAATTTGCATAATTTGGAATATTCTGTCTAAAATAAAAGGAAGAATGAAGTATGTCCATTCACTCTCTGTTAAGTATGGAGCATGGGTGCGAATAATGGAGACGAGCCGGTGGAAATAGTGAACTTCAAACTCTTTATTTACATGGTGTGACAGCTCAAAATGGATGGCTGCTATAGCCTTCCTTATATAGGCAACTTATTAACTATTCAACCAATAGCAACCTGGGAGCACTAGCTCCATTAACCAATGAGAACGGCCTGTTAATGGCCAATCAGATTCTCCTGAATGGACCAATCTGATCTCGCCATTTAACAGTTAATCAGAAGTGCAGGGCCAGAACCCTGCACTTGACTTCAAGCTCAAGATAACGTTATTAAACATTTATTCATTCACAACACCCCTTCCCCCCGGGTTCCGCTTATGGGGTGCGGTCACGTAGTCCTTGAGGTAGGACAGTTGTTTTGTTAGTCTTTTTGATTTTCGTTGTGCACCCGGTATTTGGCTGCACTCTTGTTGATGTAGAGCGTTGTTTGGCGAAAGGGGTGCATCTGATTCAGAGTTCGCGTTTTCGTTGCCACCAACATTTTCGGCATCACCCTGAGGTGAACTCACTCCCGTCCCTGGTTCCTGTTCTCGCGTTTCTGTTCCGCTATCGTTTCCTTCAAAAAGGTTTTCCTCAAGTTGAAATTCGTCTTCCTCTGTATCTCCCCCCCCCCCCAGTTTGGTTATTAGGGAGCTTGGAATTGCCTGACTGCAGCCTTGATTGTAGTTGATTGATATGGCGCTTCCAAAGTGTATCGTCAAGGCATTGTACAAGGTAGGATCTTGGGCCGGTTACACGGACCACTGTCGCTTCTACCCACAGTGGATCACCCGATAAGTTTTTAGCGAACACCAAATCGCCTACCTGGAAGGTACGGCATCGGCTGCTGGATCCGAGTGGTTTCTCTGGTTCATAAGCTGGGTGTAACCGGTTGAGGTGGGAGCGGAGCTTCCGTCCCATTAGCAGCTCAGCGGCAGTTTTGTTGGTGATTCTGTGAGGCGTAATATGCTGTAAAAAGAGGATTCGGTTTATCTTCTCTTCGATGTTGTCGTAGTCCACTTTCTGTAGTATTTTCTTGATGAATTGTACCATGCGTTCGGCCCTACCATTGGCCACAGGGTGCGCAGGCGAAGTGAGCGCATGTCGGATACCGTGGTCAGCCAGGTACTGCTCAAAGGACAGCGCAGTAAATTGGGGCCCGTTGTCGGATACCAGAATATCTGGTAATTCGTGGGTTGCAAACAGTCTTTCTAGTTGTTTGATGACCGCTTTGGTGGTCGTGTTCCTCATTTAATGGATTTTGAGCCAGTTTGAGTAGGCATCTACGGTTAACAAGAAGGTGTGGCCTTTGGTTGGCCCAGCAAAATCTAGATGGATACGGGACCAGGGTCCCCGCAGTGTCTCCCATTCGATTGGGATTGTCTTTGGTGGAGCGTTGCTTACTTCTTGGCATCTATGACAAGTTTTGACCCACGATTCGATTTGTCTGTCGATGCCTGACCACCATGCGTAGCTTCGTGCGAGGGCCTTCATGCGCATGATGCCAGGGTGGCCATCGTGCAAGGTTCTTAGTAGTGCCTGTTGGAGTCGTTCTGGGATAACAACTCTATTGCCCCAGATGATACAGCCCTTTTGAGAAAACAACTCTGTTTGTCAACTTTTGAATGGTGCGAAGTCGTCTGATACTTGGTCCAATGGCCATCCATGTTTCACTCACGTGAGGACTCGTGCTAAGGTGGGGTCGCGTTTTGTTTCTCTTGCAATATCATGGGCAGTTAATGGCGGCGTACGAAGTGTCTCGATATGCAACGTTGTCATTGTTGGTGCTGGATCATTGATAGTTTCTGGAAGTGGTGCATGGCTCAACGCGTCGGCATGGGGAATAGCTTTTCCGGGGCGGTATTGCAGTTGATAATTATAAGCAGCCAAGAATTCTGACCAACGAGTCATCCTGGGAGATAATATATAGGGGGTCGGCTTATCCCCAGCTATTATTCCCAGCAAAGGTTTGTGATCAGTCACTATAGTAAAAGCCCGGCCGTACACGTACTCATGAAATCTTTTGACAGCTGATACAATTGCAAGGGCTTCTTTTTCAATCTGGCTATAATTTCGCTCAGTTTTCGAGAGTGTCTTTGAAAAATAGGCAACAGGGGCTTCGCTACCGTTAGGCAATACATGGCTCAAAATGGCGCCCACTCCGAAAGGCGATGCATCACATGTGATATTTAATGGTAAGATTTCATTATACTGCATTAGCACAGCGTCAGAAGTCAGTAGCTTTTTTACATTACGGAATGCCTGCTCTTCTCTATGACCCCATACCCAATTTGCTTTTTTGTCCAGTAGGCGATGTAAAGGTTCAGCGACAGTTGCCTTGTGCGGCAAGATTACGTTATAAAAATTGACGAGGCCTAGAAATGCCTGGAGGTCGGCCTTATTCTGGGGTCTGGGAGCATTTTTTATTGCTCTCAATTTGCTATCTGTAGGGTGAATACCCTGACTGTCAATTAAGTACCCTAAAAATTCGACACGATCTGTACACAGCTTACACTTATTTTTCTTCACCTTAAGGCCTGCGTCTTGGAATTTTTGGAGAACTAGTCTTAGACGATCCCGTAAAATTTTTGGAGTGGGGGCAGCAATTAACACATCGTCAAAGTAGGGGACAACGCCTTTAATCCCTTGTAAGAGTCTTTCCATTAGGCTCTGAAAGATCCCCGGGGCTACACTCACTCCGAATTGGAGCCGCGTACATTTAAAGGCACCTCGGTGCGTTACGATTGTCTGTGCCTGTACCGTTTTTTCATCAACCGGCAGTTGCTGATAAGCTTGAGCTAAGTCTAGTTTAGCGAAGACTTTTCCGCCCCCCAGGGAATGGAGGAGGTGTTGCACCACCGGCACCAGATATGGGTTTTGCTGCAGGGTGTGGTTCAGGGTGGCTCGGTAGTCCCCACAAATTCTAATTGAGCTGTCCGGCTTAATTGGCATCACAATTGGGGTCTCCCAGGGAGAGTGATCGGTTGGCTTTAACACTCCCTGGGCTATCAACTTATCAAGCTGTTCGTCGATTTTCGGCTTTAGTGCGAACAGCACTCGATGAGGCTTAAGGCGGATGGGAGCTATTTTTGGATTAAGGCTAAAGGATATCGGGGTCCCCTTGTACTCGCCTAGCTTTTCCGCGAAGACGTCCTTGAATTCGTGGGCGAGGTCCTCCTCCCAGTCACTGCCGCCGATTCAGTAAATGCCTGCCACTTCAATGCCGAGTGGTGTGAACCATTGAAGGCCTAACAGGCTAGGCCGGTCCTTGTCGATCACCGTCAGGGGTAAGTATGCTGTGCAGTTTTTGAATGAAACCCGGACTCGACTGGATCCCACGACTGGAATCTGGTTCCCCTGATAATCTTTTAGTACGAGTCTTTGGAATTGAAGGTCTTGGCACCGGATAGTAGGGATGAGTTGCTTGAGCGTCTTCCAGGAAACCATCGAAAGGGACTATCCCGAGTCGACTTCCATTTGGCAAGGCTGATTTTCGATGGCCACTTTAATTCAGATTTTCTTGGCATCCAATGAAGAGGTGTGACCGATAGTGATAGTTTGGTGAGCCTCTTCTCGCCTCATTAGGCGATTCATGGATCGGTTTATGTAGGAGTGGTTTGCTGGTTCTCGCCTTACAGGACAGTTTCCTGTCAATTGGCGATACTTGGACCCCTTCGAGGTCTGGCTGGGTCCTAGGAGACTTCTGCAGACCCGTCCGATATGGCCTCGTTTCCCGCACTCATGGCAGAGCGCATCGCAGAATTTGCAATCGGACCGGTAATGGTTGGCTCCGCAGCCAGCACATGGTTGCTGGGACTTCGGATAATGGTCCCGATCGGACCGCAGTCGATGGACCCCTTCTTCATTGCTATCTGACGACAAAGAGAGGTCCTCGTGGTGGGCTGTCGGAAGCTGTCCTTCTGACTTAGGTGAAAGTTCGCAGGCTGGTTGGTGTGTCGGAGTGCGATTTCGGCGCAGTTAGGCAGCCAACTTCTTGGTTGCTTCCGCTGCCGTAGCCTCAGCAATGGCATCGGCAAGGCTAATGTCGCCCTTTGCCATTATTTTGCTCTGCACATTTAGTGCATCTAATCCTAGAACTACTCGGTCTCTCAAAGCCTCTTCTAGGTTGGCGAAATCGCAGAGGCCTCCCAAGTTTTGAAGGTCCGCAACGAAATCGGCAACGCTCTCTCCTTTCCGCTGGTTTCTTTGGTAAAACTCGTGCCATCTTACGAGCGTTGGTACAGTCGGTGCATAGTGGGCCCTTAGTAGTGGTTCGAGGACGTCACAGTCCATAGCCTTCACTTCAGTCGGTTTTGCTAGCGCCTTGGCCATCTTGAATACGGTCGGCCCGCAATGCATCAGGAATACCGCCCGTTTCTTCCCAGTTGTGGCATCCTTCAGATTATTCATTTCCAAGAACATTTGGAAACAGTCCATGTAGGACTCCCAGTCCTCTTGCGCTGGGTCGAATGGAGCGGGTGGTACTACGCCGCTGGACATGGTTCTGCCGTTGTGCGTTTCAGCCACGTGCTCAGTTTTCTTCTTCGTTGTTTTAGTCAGCTCTGACGTCTCCACATCCCATCCTCGTCACCAGTGTTAAGTATGGAGCATGGGTGCGAATAATGGAGATGAGCCGGTGGAAACAGTGAATTTCAAACTCTTTATTTACATGGTGTGACAGCTCAAAATGGATGGCTGCTATAGCCTTCCTTATATAGGCAACTTATTAACTATTCAACCAATAGCAACCTGGGAGCACTAGCTCTGTTAACTAATGAGAACAGCCTGTTAATGGCCAATCAGATTCTCCTGAACGGACCAATCTGATCTCGCCATTTAACAGCCAATCAGAAGTGCAGGGCCAGAACCCTGCACTTGACTTCAAGCTCAAGATAACTTTATTAAACATTTATTCATTCACAACACTCTCTATAAATGAATGTTTTATGTCTACTGAACAACATGCATGTGCTAATGACCTCCTTTTTCTCTCTTCTGTTGTTGTAATATCTCTACCTCACTTCTTTCTCATATTTGTAACTTCTAAAGAGAGGAAATTGAAAATTGAAAATTTGCAGAGGCGTCTGCCTATCAAAAACAGCTCAGCAGCAATTGTAAACTCAGTTTTATTATATTGTCTGTAGAATCATATGATAAAGAAGAAGGTCTATCTGGATATGTAACTGAATCCCAACACCAGGAATTTAGGAATAGCTTTCCTAAAAGGTTACAGATGAAATCTTATTTATATATTTGCATGGAAGTCCAGTTAATATCAGTGCACTATATTTCTAAGAACTCTTTTAATTAAGATTATAAGATTCCCTTTTATATTAAGGGAATCTCATCAACTTGATAAGATTCAGTGTTCCCAAACTTATAAACCATGGTTTATTAGAATAAACCTGATGATGGTACACTTCTCTCTTCCTTTCCATTCTTTCCATTAAATTTAACAGGGCAACTATAGTTTTAAAGCTTGTTGAAATCCAAATCAAACTAGAATCAGGAAATTGTTTCTTCATACTGATACAAGACAAACAGGTCATACTATTATCTCTCTTTAGATAAATACACTATTATCTGTCTTTTCTATGAAGATAACAGCTGTAAATTTACAGAAACACTAAAGGTTTAAACATGGGATACCTTTTAGAACTTGTAAAGGATTGGCACTTCAAATATTTATAAGTGTGTCAGATTACCATAATTATACCAGACAACAGAGTGTGTTATTTCGTTGGGATCCTTCCAAAGACAGTATGACACACAGGGGTGTCAAACTCATGGCATCACATTGTCATCATGCGACATATTGCAACTTTTTTTCCTTTCGCTAAACTGGGCTGGGCATGGCCAGTTTGTGACACATCCGGCCCATGAGTCATGAGTTTGCTACCCCTAATATAGGAGATCCCTCAAGGAAGGGGACTTTCTTTCTCAAAGAATCCAAAGCACAGTCTCATATAGTGAAATTCTCTTATTCTTCATGGACTTGTATTAGTCTTACTTTAAAAATAAAGTGGTTTCTGGATTTGCAAATTGAGCTTAAAAGAAACTGCACGTGTTTATTGTGCATAAAGGAGGGGCAGGTTTTCAGACCTTCATGCTCAATTCGCAATATCAATAAGAGCCATGGTCACACGGTACTTAGAATGCAGTATTGCAGGCTCACTGCTCACTGCCAAGAGTTCAATCTGACCAGTCCAAAGTTGACTCAACCTTCTGTAAAATGAGTACCCAGTAAAATGAGATCAGTAAAATGAGGACCCAGATTGTTGGGGGCAATAGGCTGACTCTGTAAACTGCTTAGAGAGGGCTGTAAAGCTCTATTAAGTGGTATATAAGTGCTATTGCTATCGGAGTTAGCCCAAGGATATGATATCTAGGGCAAAACCTTCAGGAAGTTTGGGAGTACAGTATGGGAGCTGCCAATGTTTAACTAGCTTTGAAACCATTTTAGATGTCTTTTGTTGCTAAAGCAAATCAACAGCATGCATGGGGAATTACACAGCTTGCTCTGTTTCAGTCATCATTCCTCCAGTCCTAAATGCCTACTGAACCACATGGGAACTGGCAATTGGCTCTAATTGTTTCTATTGTAATGATGTAGACATCAATATATCAGACTGTAAATTTCCCAATTTTGTCTCCTTTAAAAACCTTCTTTTAGGCTGTATTAGAATAGGTGTTCAGATTTTGTTCTGCAATGAAATCTTGCTTTGTTGAATCATGTAGTGTACATCACTCTCATCTCATTTCATTCTACTGCCTCTCCCATTTTCCATTCAGTATTCTGTTGTTGCTAAGAAGAATTTCTTTTACATTTATGTCTCCTTATGATGCTTTCTTGTTTGTGAGACTTAGCAAGTTTCCTCCAATCATGATGACCTCACCTTCCTGAGTATCAGTCACTCTTAGTTTGTGCCGCTGTTATAACTCACTGTATAGGTGGAATCCCTGCCACAATGTCATCTCAGATCTGATATTCATGATGGGATACTGATGGAGGAAAGAGAGAACAAGGCATTTATGGACCACAGAAAAGTAAAATGTTAATAAAAGCTATTGATCAACAATAAATGGAAGTACTGGGTTGACTATAATGTTTTGATCCCTGACTACTGAAAATCTGACAGTTTTTGTTTCTTTTTTACTATTTTGAGGAGGAAACCATGTGAAAATTGCAATGGAAGACCTAAAAGAGGGACAACACTGAACAATCTTTCCACACTTTCTCCTCAAACCATAGTTCCACCCACATTTGTGTGATTTGCCCCATCTGCTTCATCTCCCTCCCTTCCAAAGATTTTAAGTTGGTTAGCAAATGTTCCCCACCCACCCTTGAACTTTAAGAGTTAAAAAAAGGGACCGACAAACATTTTCAGAACATTTTTCAAGATGTTATTTATTTATTTGTTCCCTTCACATTTCAAGATGTTATTTATTTATTTAATTTCCAAACTGTATTAGTCATCATATAGTTGCAGGTTAATAAAATGTATTAATCATGCTTAGAGTGTAATAGCAATGGAAGGAGCTAAAACACACTTTTAAAAACTGGGCAAAACAGTAAATTAAAGTAATGTATTGACAACTGTAGAACAGATACAGAAATTTAAGATTCTAGTGGAAGAATAGAAGATGTTTCTGCCTGGTGTATCTAAAAATGCGTTTTTTCCTTTTTTTTTTTTCTTTTCAAAAATAATACAGTATAATGCAATTTTACTTCTTTTTGAATATTATATTCGGCCATGCATATTTTCTTTTCTAGTATGTTTTTTTAAATCAGCTGATTGGCAAGTTTCTACAGCATCTTTAAGTTTCCTAAAGATGTAACTGGGACATTTATATATTCACTATTCATTAGATTCACATCCTGCCTTTCTTTTAGAACAGAGATAGGGAACAATGACCCCTTTATGACTTGTGGACTTCTACTCCCAGAATTCCTGAGCCAGGTTGGCTGGCTCAGGAATTCTGGGAATTGAAGTCCACAAGTCATAAAAGGGCCATCATTCCCCGCCCCTGTTTTAGAATGTCAAGGCACAGTACTTCACACTCTTTCCCCCTGTTTCTCTCCATAAAACAATCTTATCTGGTAGATCCATTTGAAGCAGAACTGCCTTCAAATCAACCTGTAACCTTCCTAGACTGAGAATGAATGTGAACATGGTTTGTGGTGGTTCTAATCCAACCCTATTACCCAATATATTACACTGAGTGAGCAGGTTTTACTGATAACAACGCAAGATTTTATAGGGCTTTTCTCTTTTCTATTAGTTGTGATAGTAAATGTAGACTTTATAGAAAAATCAATGAAATGGAATGAAAATCTTTGTTTGAACAAATTAAATGTATTACTTGAATCTCAGATACTTTCTGTTTAATTATTGTGGGTTTGATGTGGCTTTTGAGTAGGTTCAGTTTCTGTACTTGCACTTCATTCTTGGAATTTATATTTGTTAGCCTCATTTGAAGGCTAACAAATATAAAACTGCTGTCTGTTGTAAACAGAGAAATTCTCTGGGATAGTCCATTTATCCTTCTACTTATTCTATTCAGGCTTTGTCTACCTGAGTGGTCCTTTATCTTCCCTGTTTCATTAGAAAGAATCTCATTTTGTTGCAAGTCAGGTTTTCTAGAATCTGTGACCACAACAGATGGAGTATCTGTTGGAGTATCACTATATCTTGCCCAGAGTGTGGTTTATACACTAATATTGCACATTTCCAAAAGTAGGAAAAAATTGCATTAAGGAAAATTGTGTATAAAATTGCTTTGCATTAGGGGAAGTTGCTTTGCAATATATGTATATTCAGGAAAACTACCTGTGTGTGTTTTAAGTAGTATACATTAAAAAAAAAAACTGCAAATGAAGGAAGAGGATGAAACCATTGGTAGGACAATCTGAAATTGAGTTTTCTTTTAAGATGCTTGCTATAATATTATAAAACTTAACACAAACTGATTTTGTGTTTGTGTCCATAGAAAAGCTTACTATATGTATTTGTTTTGCTGATTACAGGTGACACAAGAAATATTTGTATTGTAATAAGCATCTGGAAATGGGAAATAGAAGTGTGAGAGTTTTGCCTCTTCACCAGTGCTCCACCCTCACAAAAGTACTTTTTCTTTCCACTAATTCTCAGAACAATCAAGCACAATTATTTCTGCTCAATTATTATAATCAATATAATAAATAATTATCTTTTTGTACATGGAGAAGAGAACCTCGAATGTTGAGATCTGAATATGAGGATAAGGTCACAATCCATAGGCTATTGAGCTAAACAGAAAGAGGCTACATCTTGTCTACAAGTTGAAATCCCCTCCCCCACATCGCTGCTTTTCAGTAATGCAAACATAGACATGCCAGCAAGCGTACCATTCTCAAAATAAAATAAGTTTGTATGAATGAGGTTGGGTTTGGGGTTTGAAATTACATAAAAGTGGTATTTTTACTTTTGGACTGATCGGAACGAACTTGTCTCTGGGAATCTTAAAAAATAAATCCTCTATTTAAATTGTGACTGCTAGCAAGGATGTGTGTTTCTTGTCCAAACCAGGCTTTGTAGTGTTGAAAGAAATATCCGTCTGGTTCAGTTCCAAGCTGGGAAAAAGACACTGAAAACATGGAGGTTGATTGGAAAGATAGTTTAATGGTGAAGCAGAAGTATATGGTTGGTTCTGGGCAGCTGACCACATGGAGTTGAGAGAGGGTGGCTTTTATATTTCTCTTGGACTTTGAACTTGAGCAAGAACCACTTTATTGGCTGTTGTCAGACTTCCATGATGCCATGTGGGGTCATGTTTGTCTGAGTCAAATTTGGTTGATGTTTGCTGGGTGATGCAATGAAGGGGCTTGTTGTGCAATTCCTATTGTGGCTAAAGGCTAATCCTGCCTTTGGTCAGAGCCAGACCTTGCTGCAAGCAGTAATGGATTACCAAATTTGCATTTCTAAAGCTGTCCCAGCTCAGTATCTTCTTGGAGTGTGCAAGAAGTGGAAGCTCTGAGTTTCTGTCTCCCTTAAGATTTTTATTTCTCTTTTAGGGGAAATATTTTATCCTGCCTTTTTAAATATTTCTCAAAATATTTCATTTTTTCTAAGGGGGGGGGGGCGGGCATAGATGGTATTCAGCAGGTTCTAACCAGTTCTGGAGAACCAGTGGCGGAAATTTTGAGTAATTCGGAGAACTGGTAAATACTACCTCTGACTGGAGATTTTACAGTATCCTTCTCCTGCCATGCCCACAGAACTGGTAGTAAAAAAATTTCAATCCCACCACTAGTGGCAGAGTAGCTTCCCACAGTAGGATAAAAATAAAGAATGAAAAGATGCTTTTGTAATTTTGTTTACATGAGTGCTTTGACAGTTCTACATGATTATTCACTTTGATGTAGAGATCACCTTAGCCATTGCATTTTGGAAATCTCAGAGAATGATGCTAACAGCTCTGGATGGAGAATTCGGCTCTCATTTCAAAGTTCCACATTATCCTTCCCCCCAGCAGGACCAGATAAACCTTTTATTGGGCATGAAGAAGGTGAGCATGGTTGGCGACAGTGAGGCATGCAGTCAGACTATCACCTTAGTTGTTGATGATAGATGATAGTGAGTCTTGAGCTACTTCTGAGGAAGGAAAAATCTGGTCCTTTAGATATTCTGAATGCCACCCATTTAGGCTTGTGTAGGTAATGATTCTCACTTCAAATTGCCCGTATTGTTAACTGTTCTTTCTGAGCTGTAGAATGTGTTGAATGATCTGGATAATCCCCAAATTCTTCCTCAACTATAAAATGGGTTCTAATTAAGTTTTGAACAGCCAGGTGGAGCTGTGACTTTCAGCTCATTCCTATTGATTCACACTTTCCTATTGTCTCTGCAGTCACTTCAGACAAAGGATTTTAAAATGTGCTTTGTTTCCTTCATATGTTGGAATGCCGTCTTTTTCTTGAGTAAGAATAATTACTGGCTCCAAGAAATTGCCTAAACAGATATTGATCCCAAAAGATGATCCATTAAAAAAAATTCTAAATATTATTTTGGGTTTTATTTTCTTCTTTCTGTTTCCAGGTTCTTTCCTGCCTCTTCTCCCCAATTCATTTCTTCATTCTGTGAGGAATAGAAAGTAGCTATGGATCAAATAAAAAACTATTTTTTTTATGGATTACAATGTTTTGATGAGATAAGGGCAAAATTTTATAAGGAGCTGGGTACGCTTATGGAATAAAAATAAATGAATGCTACCATCTGTTTCTCCCTCAAAAACAATTAATGGAATCCTTTAAAACACACACACACACACACAAACACACACACACACACATACATCCCTGTCCTTTTAATCAAATTATATAACAGTAAATTGAAAGTTCTATGTCAGTGATTTTTCTTGCTGCGGTAAAATGTCCGCTGAATAATATATATATATATATCAAAAATTAGTATGTCAGATGTATTTGTTTTCCTTGCTTGATCCAAAACATATTACTATCTATAGAACTGTGCCTTTATATCACAACTTGGACTTGGTGCAAAATAAAGTTAAATGAGGGAGAAATTTCATCTTTTTGGGTTTTTTTGAAAGATCAGGACTTCCCAGTAGTATTCATAATAGTGTGTAGTTATTGGAGAGAGAAAAGTAGGATGAATTATCTTATTATGATTCCTTATATGATATGTAACTGAAATGTGTAAATCAAAAGGGCTGCATACAATTGGTGAGCTGTACAAGCAAAGGAAAAATATCAAAATATTGGGGATCTGATCATTAACAAGTGCAAGAATACTTATCATCCACAGGAATTCCTCTGAAGTTCTCTTCCCTTCAGAAATCATTTCTAAACCACATTTGCTTTCATGATTAAAACTAATAGGGAAAAATGCCAGAGAATATCCATCAGTATTTCTAACAGACCGGATGAGTAACAAAATGCTGTTAGAAATATTTCCAAAGATATCAAGGAGGTTTTCCCTCCCGCTCCCCATTTTTCATCATGAGACAGACTTTAAAAGATACATGGTTATTGTTAAAGCTATGTGACATTGAAAAAGATCTCAGGAAGCTGGGGGATAGATTAATGGCACAAACTAGAAAGAAGCCATATTCAAACAATCTACCTTCCCGTAGATGAGCAGTTTGTCATACTCATAAAAAGGGCACATACATTTTCCTCTAAATTCATCGAGAACCCAGCGTTCAAATTAAAAGACCAGGTCTAGGCTGAACCAACCAGAAGCTACTTCTCAACCATCTGACAGAGTTTCAGACATGTTTCAGAAATGAAGTGAAATATTTTTGGAAGAATTAGAATGACTGAAGCTTAGTTTTCCTCAGAAATTCTTATTATGAGGCTTTTTAGAGATAATCCAAATAGTTCACTTTGTAAAATGCCCCATGATATTCTGGAAGCTATTTATTTATTTGTTTGTTTCTCTGTTTGTCTGCCTGTCTGTCTATTTACTTACTTACTTACTTACTTACTTACTTACTTACTTACTTACTTACTTGACAACTTTAGAGACTGCCTATCTCATTTTCAGTGCTATTTGTCAAGAGTGAAACATTGACAGTTATGTGCCTCTTCATTTCAGCTTATCATTAGAGTAGAGGAGGTGTCATTAGATGCTGTTGATTACAAGTGAGTTAATTCGAGAAACAAAACTTCTGCAGTTCACCAAAACTCATGAGACTGGAAACCTTTCAAGGACGTATCAATAGGTGTGAAAAAGAAGGCAGATTGTTCCCATAATAAAGAGGTTTACACGGTCTATATTAGGGTGTCAAGCATCACACACAGGCCATGCCCACCCCAGCTCTGCAAAGGGAAAAAAAAGTTGCAAAAAACATCACATGATGGACTCCTGGGGGTTGGGCTGGGAACTTAATTGTTTAATACTGTGAACTGTTGCCTGAGAAAATCAGTTAGCTTTACCTCACCATTACCATAGTATGCATTCAACAAACAGCAAGCTTTTCTGAAAAGACATGATCTTGAACTTTTATTTGGATACTCGAGCTGGATGTTGACATTCTCACTAAAGTAGGGCTACCAGGTTTGGGGTTGTAAAAATTCAGACAACTACTAAATGGCAACAAAGAATAATAGAATTGTAAAGAAGGTTTTCTAGTCTAATCTTGCTCAAGTCAGAAAACCTATACCATCTCAGACAAATGGTTGTCCAATGCCTTCTTAAAAACCTCTAGTGATGGAGCAGCTGGAACTTCATGAGGCAAGCCATTCCACTGATGAATTGTCCTGTCAGGAAATCTTTCTTTATTTCTGGGTTGATTCTCTTCTTGATTAGTTTCCATCCATTACTTCTTGTCCTGCCTTCAGATGCTTTGCAGAATAGGTTGACTTCATCTTCTCAACATCTTTTTTTTTTTTAATATAAGAAAGTTCCCATATTTATTTATACCAATTAATAAGGATTTGGTTTACTGCAGCTCAAATCTGCTAATCCTAATTATGATTATTATTAATTATGTGCTGCTAAGTCAGTATTGACTCTTAGTCACTGCATAGGTTTTCTCCAGGGTGGTTTGTTTTCAGCCTGGACCCTCACGTCTTCCAATGTTGCACCCTTTGATGCTGTAACTCACCTGACTGCTGATCTTCCTCTTTTCTTTCTTTCCCTCTTTTCCAGCATTAAAGACTTCTCAAGAGAGCTTGGTGTTTGCCTATTATGTCCAAAATATAATAATTGGAGTCTGGCCATTTGTGCCTCAAATGAGAATTCTGGATTGATTTCTTTCTGAAGCTTTAATTATACTGCATTCTAATTAGGTAGTATAGAAGTGGGATGAATAATTTCTTAGCAGCCATCCCAAAAGAAATATGGTAAGTGGAAGAAAATGTATTACTTCATTATCCCTTTAAATCTGACTTGCTAGACTGTGGGGTTTGGAGGACATTAGCAAAAATATATTAGATTTGTCTCTCTTTCTCTGACTGGGTATGTGCATACCTACATGAGTGTGTGTAAACTCAGATTAGGCAACATTTTTTGACCTCGAGATGTAGAATTTAGAGACCATATGGTAGGCATATCCATAAAATGAGCATGAGCATTCATAAAACACTCAATTACCAGACACTAGCAAATTGCTGCTAATTAATATGATGTTGCAAGCTTCTGTTTTATTTTGCAGCAACCCAGTTTCCTAATTCATATCATTTCATTACAATATTTGTCAAATAAGTTAGCTGAAACACAGACATTGATAGGCACCAATGAAATGCTTGGGAAAGATTGGTGTCTTAAAAAGCTAGGTTGCCTATTGCTTTTTTGTAAATGTAAAAGATGAAATAAAAGATGCTTTGTTCAAAAATAAATGCAAAGATTTAAGGAGATCTCATTTTCCCTCATGGATCAAGGGAAAAGGAACCAAAAATCAATAATGCAATGCTTTGCATGTCTGTTTAGCAATACCTCCTGCTGGATTCAGTCAGGCTTCTTTCCAGATGTGTGTGTGCTTAAAGGATAAGCAAAATTCTTCAGATAAACCACTTTAGAAAGTGAGCCACTTCATAATACCATTTCTCCTCCTTGGTCTACTGGAGTGAATTACTTAATATTTTGGGTTTGTTAGTTTATGATCACTCCAACTTTTGTCACTTCCCAGTTGGACTACCACAGTGCACTCTACATGGCTACCCTTGAAGACCATCTACCATTCTATTTGGTATAGAATGCAGTGTCATTTGTAGTTATGGGCACAGCTTCCATGTAATACCAGTACTCTACAAACTGCAGTGGCTGATGATAAGACTTCTGGATGAGTTTTTAGTGCTGGCTGATACCTGTGAAGCCATACATGGCATAGGAATAGGATATTTGAAGGACTACCTTCTCCCAAGGACATTATGAGCCATGGTGGCACAGTGGTTAGAGTGCAGTACTGCAGGCTACTTCTGCTGTCTGCCAGCTGACTGCAATTTGGCAGTTCAAATTTCACCAGGCTCAAGGTTGACTCAGCCTTCTAATCCTTCTGAGGTCAGTAAAATGAGGATCTAGATTGTTGGGGCAATATGCTGACTCTGTAAACCACTTAGAGAGGGCTGTAAAGCACTATGAAGCAGTATATACATCTAAGTGCTATTGCTATTGCTATCTGCCAGCCCAAGATGCTCCCACATATATCTTGCACCAAAATGCTCCCTCTTTTATATCTTGCACTTTATGGAACCTAGGAGCTCTGGTAGCACAGTGGTTAGAATGCAGTATTGCAGGCTAACTCTGCCCACAGACTGGAATTCAACCCTGATGTGGCTCAAGGTTGACTCCTCTTCCAAGGTTGATAAAACAAGGTCCTAGATTGTTGGGGGCAATAAAAACCATCCAGAGAGTGCTATAAAGCACTGTGAAGTGGTATATAAGATTAAGTGCTATTGCTCCTGTTAGGAAGTGTCCCTTCTTTATAGCTGCCCCTATTCTCAGGAATAATCTCTATATACAAAAGTCCCCTACTCTCCTCAACTTTAAAAAAACCATTAAAATCTTCCTTTCCCCAAGCATTTAGGGCTGTTGACTGGAATCCCCTTCTTGTAGTTTATTGTGGTGTTTGGTCATCATTTTATAGGTTGTATGTCGTACAATTTTGGCTTATTGCTTGGGTTGCATTGCTTAAGTTGGTGGCCTTATAAATCTAGTAATCAAACAAATATATTTGTAGCTCACCCCTTTCAATCCTTTATTGCAATCACTAAGCTCACCATGTTTTGAATGTTTTGATAGCTTTCTTCAGAACTCAGTTGCTACAAAAATATTTAATTGCATTTAAAACTCTTGAAACAAAAGCCTGCTTTCAAATAGTTTCCCTTCTGCCTTTCCCATCCAAACATTGCAAATAATCCCACTGCTGAACAAATGGAGTTTAAATGCCATTTACAAGTTTTAAAATATACAAAAGCAATTATCCTTCCACTATTATTGAATAAACCTTTGCAATTATCCAGTTGTGCTTGAATAAAACTGTAGTGCTGTTTGTGTGTGTATGTTTAACCTCTCCTCCTCCTTTGATCCTACTCTGAGATTGCAATGGTATCAATGCAACAGTATTACCATCCACTGAAATAAATCTGTCTTGAGCACAGATAATTCAATCTGTACTCTTTTCTGTGGATCAAATGCATGGAAATAGCTTAAGAAATGGTGTTTTCTTGAGCAACAAATGTGCTTCACTTTATGAAGTTATGTGCAGCTACATAATATTTGATTATTACTTCAAATAAAGCTCACTATTCAGGCATCATATGCCTGATCAATATATATTTTGCACTTGTGGAAAAGAATGGTCCTTGTTGCTCTGTGAGCTTGCTGTTTTCTTGCAGATATTTCATTACCCAAACTAGGAAACATCATCAGTGCTGGAAGGGAGTGGGATTTGCTGTCTATTTATATTCAATGTATTACATTGGCCCAGATGCATAACTACCTACACTCTTGATCATTCATTGGGCAGGCCTTATGGTATTGTTTCTATTTCTATTCAACAGGAGCCAAGATGGCATGGTGGTTATAGAATGCAGTATTGCAGGCTAATTTAGCTCACTGCCAGCAGTTCAATCCTCACTGGCTCAAGGTTGACTCAACTTTTCATCCTTCTGAGTTTGATAAAATGAGGACCCAGATTGTTGTGGGCAATATGTTGACTCTGAAACCACTTAGAGAGGCTGTAAACCACTATGAAGCAGTATATAAGTCTAAGTGCTATTGCTATTGCTACCCATAGAAGATACCTAGGGAAAAAGACAACTTGTAACATTTTCCTGAGTTCTGCATTAAGCTCATCTTTAAAATGTAGGAGAAAAGCCCACATCTCAGGAATCTACTGCTCCACAATAACATGTGCTTTATAGTCAGAACATCCCTATTATCTACCAAGGTACACTCCAGTAGATTGAAACTAAAACTCCCAAAATTCATGGTTATGATGGCTTAACACATCTGATTGGCACCAGGTTTCAGAAAGCTACAGTACACAATGTGAGGGTCGATTGGAGAAATAGATTTGGCATAACAAAGCATCATGTCTTAATCAATTTCTGTGTTAAACCCCTCAATCTTATTCTGTTCTATTGGTTTTGTTTACTATCCTAACATCTTAGGTGGCTGAATACTATCTTGCCTCTTATTGGCAAAACTGGTATTGCTTAAGTTTTTTTTTTTTCAACTACAAATGAACTGGGAACAACAGAGACAAAAAGGAAGATGAAAAAGTGGGAGCAGAACTGGAGAGAATAGGAAGCTTCATTGCATTGGGTCTACACCAATTTGCCATGGCCAACTCTCCACAGCCAACTCCTTGTGGCCAACTCACCATGGGACAACTTAGCCTGGGACAAAAATTACACTAATATCAAAGAAACACTGGAATATAGAACCATTAAAGAAAGAATGCCAAAGGAAAAAAGCAAAAATTAAAATATTTTTAAAAATTATTTTAAATAATTAAATTAAATTGTTCTGCAGGGAGTTGTCCTGTGATGAATTGGTCATAGTGAGTTGATTATGGTGAGTTGGCTGTGGCAAGCTGTCCCATTTGGTCATTATACCAGCTTTTATGTCATTGGCACAGTCAGAAAATCAAGAAGGAAGGCAGGTTTCAAGCTCTAGAATGGAACATTGACCACGCTCCTTGTGTGTTGGCAAAGCAGAAAGAGAAAAAGAAAGAGAAAAGAGATAAAGAAAAGAAATTCTTCAAAGGAGAAAGAAAAGAACTAAAAAAGAACTGACATTTGTTGTAGATGAAATCGGGACTTTGAAAAACACATGTTTTTTTTTCTTTAAACAACTAACTTTTTGCTTTGAAGGTGAAAACCTAACCCAACGTTTTTAACAAAAAAGAGTTTTGCATTTTAAGTGGATGATGATAAGTTTTGTCAGAGGGAATCCTTTTGTTAGCATGAAGAGACTTGAAGAGTTTCAGCCAGGAAGGCAGCTTAGCAAAAAACAAATAAAGAAGAATACAGATTTGCAAATAATGATTTGTGTGTGTAGGTGAAAAGTTTAAAATGGTGACTGTAATTTAAATAGAAATGCAAATTACCTTGTCACTGGGAAAGATGGTAACCAGGTATCTGTGCTTTTCTTCTCTGGAAAACTAGTTAGGGGCAACTTGCAGTCTGCACTTCGACCTATAATTTGTAGCAGGTCATTTATCTTTCATGTATCTGGGAACTCAGATGTTAGGTTGAATAATTTCAAACCAAGGAAATGGGTGTTGTTGTTGTTTTAGTTTCTAATAGATAATTAGACTGAATAAATACTTTTAGGAGAGCTCTCAAATTTTTGATACCATAACCCTGTACTGGAATAACATCTTCATTTATTTAATTCCCACTCAGTTTAGTAATAAACAAGAATCAAATAAACAGAAACCTCTTATCAAAAGATAAGGTACTTTCAACTTCACAATTTCTTGACTTAGATTTACTTTTACTAGCACTACCAGTAGAAAGGTTATCATTACCTTTTCTCTTAATATTTGGCAAAAAGATTTTCCATTTCGATAGGTAAGAAATTGTAAACAGTGGATTAAAAACACCAAAGCTCACCAACACGTATACTTTTGACTACAAATATACTGATATACACCAGTTGGCATGAAGCCAACCACTAGTCACTTACAGCATGGCTTAAACTTTGTGTTAGGTAACTGTAGACCATGGGTGTCAAACTCACCAAGTCACGTTGCCATCATGTGACATTTTGTGATGTTTTTCCCATTTGTGGAGCTGGGGTAGGCGTGGCCTATGCATGATGCATCTGGCCCATGGGCTGCCAGTTTGACACCCCTGCTCTAGACCTACTTCTGGTTTTCCCAGACAGAGGAGAAGAAAATTTTGAGTAACTGCTCATTTTGTCTGCCAAAACCTGATTATTACTACTTTTTTTTAAAGAAAGGTCATACCTTCCAAGTTGTGAACCAGAGTTTGAAACCCTTTGATGTATAATATGAGAGAGAATAGAGAACTGAAGTGAATCCAATCTCATTAAGGAAATCCAGTTGGAAGGCCATGAAGCCTACCCAAATAGCTTTTATTTGCTGGATTGTTTTCTTTTGAGGCAAAAATAAATTATGATAGTTTCTTAGCATAAGGTCCTCCCCTTCTAAGCATTCTTTCCTGCATTCAGGGCTGCCTGAAATGCACCAATACTTTGATGACTGCAGCCCAGCAGTGGTTTCTGAATAACTCAAAGCATAGCTTAATGATGTGTCTGACTTAAAGATCTCATTAACACAATCCTATTATCTTAAATATGCTTTAAGGCCAGTTTTAGCCACTTACAATCGTGTGTTACAAACTGTGACCTAATTAATCAAGAAAGAGAAAAAAAATCAAAGAACATGATTTCCCTTCTTGTCAAATATTTGGCTGGCAGATTGATTCGTAGCCATGTCTGTTAGAATGAGGAAATAACAAATGTCACCGCATCTTTGGCCCTAATGGAAAAGAGTATAAAATTCATGTTATATAAAAAGAATTTCCACAAATTCTTAAGTACCTTCCTTAAATACAAAAGAGCTCAAGATTCAAAGATGGCAAGATAGCAAAACTGAAAGATTTATCCAGAAAGAGGTCTTGGAAAGACTAGCTTTACATATTCAATCAAATGTAGTGAGCCACCATTTTCCCCCCCACTTAGGTTCTCATTTTTAAAAGCTATATACTTTTAAAAGCTACATGCTTTTAGACTATAATCCACTCTATAAAAATGAATCAAACACATTTTAATATGCTTGAAGTAGTGAAGTAAGTAGAGGTAGTCCTCTACTTATGACCACAACTGAGCCCAACATTTCCATTGCTAAACAAGATACTTGTTAAGTGAGCTTTGCCCCATTTTATGATCTTTCTTGCCACCGTTGTTAAGTGAATCACTGCAGTTGTTAAATTAGCAAGATGGTTGTTAAGTGAATCTGGCTTCCCCTCTGACTCTGCTTGTTAGAATGTCACAAAAGATGACCACATGACCCCAGACACTGCAATTGTCATAAATATCAGTCCATTGCCAAGCATCTGAATTTTAATCAGGTGACCATGGGAATGCTGCAACAGTTGTGTGAAAAATGGTCTAAGTCACTTTTTTCAGTGCTGTTGTAAATGAACTGTTGAAAGCCAAGAACTACCTGTGCATTCTCAAATCAGGTTGTTCCCTAGAGTGCTGAGAGAAAACTTCTGATTCAGTTTTTTTTTTTTTTCTGAATTCATACACAAAGGTTCTTTTATACTTTCATTATATTGGATATATGCTTCATTGCCATTTAGTGTTCTATTCCAAAAGTACTTTGGATTCCAAACTGAAACTGTGTTAACAATGTTTAAGACCTGGCTTTGCTGGATTTACGGATACCAGATACTTTTAATTGTGGAACAATTGATTGGCAAAGTAGGTGTCATAGCTTTGCTCTGCTCTCGGGTGATTTACAAAATCCCCAATAATTTAGCAACAGACTCTTGGGAGCCAGTACGCAATGGCACCAACACCTCATTGGTCTAACCCAAAGAAGGGGTGATTAGAATGGTAACTAAAATTAGCTGCCTATGGCAGCCTTTTCATATTGGCAGAGAAAACTCTGAATGATTATTTCATAACTTTTTCCCCTTGGCAAAATATATATCCTGATTATACAATTGAGAAGACAGATGAGGATTATAACTCAATGCATTTCTTTGTGGATAAATGAAGTTTATTCATGGACAAATGAAAAATTGGCAAAATGGCTGTCAAAGATCACCTTCAACCTTGTAAGCCTATCATGGACTTTCACAGTCCATTTCCACAAGGCTATGAATGATCACAAACATTATGAGGTGCCAGAACTGAAACCTGAGTCCAGGTATTATAAAGTCTTAAGGAAGTCTTCTGTATCTACAGTACAAAATCTAGATTATTGATATGCAATACTGAAAGATATTCTATATTATCTCTTTGCTCCTGTCTATTGATCATCTGACTTACTATAGATATCTGAGCCGTACTTAAACTTTGGAGAGCAGATATTAATCAGGAATAAGTTATATTCAACTGGATGGACCAATGACAGAAACATTTTATGTTTTGTTGAACTACCAGTCTCACTTTCTTCCATGTATAATCAAGATTTTTAATGCATGCAAGAACATGCCTGATATTTTATATGTAAAAACAGGTCAGAACAGCCCTACACACAGAATGTAACAGATCATCATACATGTACCAAGTGTAAATTGATGAAAGGAGCTTACTTGACTTACCTCCATGCTCAGTTGCTGCAATTTGCACAGGCAGAGAGTTTCTGGTGATTTCTCCAACTTTTCTGATTTGTAGTAGTCTTCTTAGGGTCCAGGAAGTTCCCCCTGGATTACACAAAATGTACAAAGAATGCAAAATGCATAGGTAGTAATAATCAATCAATCCGAATAGAGCTGAAAGGGACGTTGGATGTCTTCTAGTCCAACCCCTGCTGAAACAGAAGACCCTATACCATTTTATACAAGGGCTTGGTTGTTTTCTTCCAGATAGTTCATTACCCAAACTAGGTTACAGCATTAGTGCACTCATGGTGTTAACTGATTTGGGTCATGAAATGTCTGCAAGAAAACAACCAAGCTCAGAGAGCACAAACACTCCCTCAATCTCAATCCTGAGCTACAAACAGTTTTGATTTTATGCCTCTATTTATACAGCCAGGATTGCATTAGTGGGTTTTGTTTTGTTTTTTGTTTTTGTTTTTTGACTGCTGCTGGACATTGCTAGCTCATATTTAACTGATCATCCACTGACATTCCAAGCTCCCTCTTACAAGTACTGTTTTTGAGCCAGGTTTCACCTAATCTGTACTTGTGCCTTTGGTTTATCCCAGTGGTGGGATTCAAATTGTTTTACCATCAGTTCAGTGGGCGTGGCTTGGTGGGCATGCTTTGCCTAATGTGTACATGCAGCTTTCCCCACACCAGCTGAGGCCTGCAGTGCCAATCAGCTGAGAGGATAAAGAAGAGAAAATTTGCAGGGGTGGGTGAGAAGGCCGATCCTGGACTTTTCTCTTCTTGATTGTCCAGGCTTTTTTTCCTTCTCTCAGCTGATCCTGGGAGCTCTTTTTTCTTTTTCTTTAAACTACCACTGGTTTATCCTGCCTAAGTGTAAACCCTTGCTTTTCTCCACATTAAATTTCAGTTTGCTGGATAGGGCTTATTGTCAAGATCTTGGATCCTGAGCTTGTTTTTGGGAGGTATTGGCTATTCTTTCTAACCTAGTGTCATCTGTAAAGCTTTCTGTCATCTGATAAGAATGGAATTGATTACAATTATCAGTCCAACAACTACAACGTAGGGAATAAAACTGAAATCTTCAAATCCTGATCCTGGAATAATTAGAAGCAAATAAAATCTTTAAAATTATTGATCTTTAAAAAAGAGTAATAATATTTTGAAAGAGTTTTATCCTTTGGGAGAAAGTTTTATCCTCTTACTCCTGCTGAAGATGAAACAGCTGGACCATTGCAAGAAAAAAATTATAAAACTGTACATTATGCATTGAATTTTCTATCAATTATTTTCTGGTCCTTGTTGAAACTGGTGATGTATTTCTTCATGATGACATTTTTTTCCTGTGAATTTAAAAAGAGGAAAAAAGAATGCATGTCAGCTTTAGTAGTTCAAGTGTGAATTTCATTAACGATCTTAAAACATTTTATCCATCTTCCTGTCATTTTTTTTTTCCTGTTTCTCAGTTCCTTTCTCTCTCCCTTTCGTCTCAGGTATTCTTTTGCACTCATTCATTCTGAAAACTTTTACAGGCCCTTTTTGTAATGCCACAATAGATCAAATTATTTGATTACATAAATGATGTTGAGATCTCAGAGTAGAATTTATGTTAACCCTTCTATAATTTATTGAATCAAGTCTGCTACCAACAAAGGGGAAGGGACTCTGAAGGGCAATTTCTCTCCATTTGGGGAAAAATAATCTCTGATTAAGTTGTACCCTTCCATGTTTTTTTATTTATAATGCTGAAGAAGAGGTGTACATGTCTAACCCCTCACTAGGATGATGCCAACGTGAGAAAAAGAGGCACTATGACATCACAATGCAAGCTCTGTCATTTCATGATTGGATTGCAATATGTTTCATCATTTATCCTCCTTCCCCCATGCCCTGCATGCCCCTGTAGACTTTTATCAAAACAGCCTTTAGATGCACACATAGTCTAGCTCTGGTACAAACAACACAAAGCTGTTGAATCCAAGAGTGTCTTCTCATGTCCTGCAGGCACGTTTGTTCTGAACTCGCAGTGCTTTCTGTTTCTCACACAACAGTCTGAGCAGTCAAAGGTGCAGAACATTTCAAAAACACAGCACACACTTCATCAAGCCAATTCATTTCCCTCTTCTGTTAACTGCTCTCAGCAAGAAGCCTCAGGCAGGTAACTTCTCTCTAGCTGCTGGCTCCTTCCTGTTGAAAAGTTTGGTTTTGCTTCTTTGATACTTTAATTGCTGCTCAAACCTCAACAGTCACAAAGGTGGATCTGGGTGATTTCAAGAGGTTTGCAAGAGGAAACTGGATAGCCATTTGAAGTCTCCTGCTAGAGCAGAGGGGTTGGATTAGAAGTTGGGAATTTCATTAATGAAGAACATAGAATAATAGGGTTGGACAAAGTCCCTTCCAATCCTATTATTTTATGTTCTTCATAAATGAACTCCCAACTTCTTTCTCTTTCTATTGGGCAAGCTACTGGATTCCTCTGAATTCTTTGCACATCCCAAATTTTCCTCCCCCCCCCCCGCCCCGCCCTTTAGCTGCTCAGAGTGATGTCCTATCTGGGCAAAGTTCTGCAGGGAGAAAAATATACCTGTTATTTATTCGTGCAGTTTTCCTAATTGAACACTTCCCACTCAGCTGCTTCCCATCACATCTCATTCTTCTCCTTTTCTCTCCCTCAACCATTCCACAACCTGGGGATTTGCTTTGTTTCTAAACTAGCTCTCTGCCTTCCTAAACAAATTTGTTCCTCTTGCCCAACTAACTTCACTCCCACTCTTTGAACTTTAGAAATTTGGTCTCATCTTAACTGCAGTGTCAGGATGTCCTGAAAGAAGTCAATTATCATTACTTTCATTTTTTTATTAATGTCAACATCTCAGGGGTACTTATTTTCTCGGCATTCTGCATATTTTAACACAAGGAGACAACCTTTACTAGCAATTTTCTAGTACCAATTTTCTCTGTAATCAGTAGTTTTTACCTGTACAACATTTTAGGTTATTAAAAAACCAGGGTGGTGTGGTAACAATGAGAAGTGGCAGGGAAGTTATACAAAGTAGACAGAGCTATGTCATGTGCGTGTTGAAACCTGTCTTTATTTGAGAGTGCATATTCTGACCTTTTTTCTTTTCTTTTAAATGTGTTGAATCGAGTGTAAAATTCCACTAGATTTTCTAATGAAACATGGCAAGAAGTGACAGCATAAACCCCACTCCCTCCAGTCTTGTGATGTGCAATACACAGGTTATCCAGGAGAGAAAGAATAGAGTTGACAATTGATATAAACATTTAGGATAGGAGAGTTTGATCCTTCTGCTTAGCAGGCAAAGATAGCCTCCTTGGAGAGGTCAGGCTTTCCAGTCAAGATGTGCCATCTTTTGTTGCCCTTCAGTTCATCAGGGAGAAAGAAGAATAGTAGTGTTGTGAATCAATAAATACTTGAATAAAGATTATTAAGAGCTTGAAGCAAAGTGCAGGGCTCTGGCCCTGCACTTCTGATTGGCCGATAATAGTGACATCAGATTGGTCCGTTCAGGAGAATCTGATTGGCTATTACCGAGCCTCTCCCATTGGTTAATGGAGCTAGCGCTCCCTGTGTTTCATTGATTAAATAGTTAAGAGTTTGCCTATATAAAGGGGCCCATTGCGACCATTGAGCTGAGCTGTTATTCACATGTAAATAAAGAGTTTGAAGTTCACTGTTCACCGGCTCGTCTCCTCATTGCGCCCATGCACAGAACTTAACAAGTAGTCATATACATTGTTCAGATGTAACATCTGATCTTAACCCATAAAAGTAAAAAGGAGGCAATGGAGAGTGTTAGGGATAACATTGTTTACCCTAACTGGTTTAGGTAAAATAATAAATATGTTATCATGGTTTATAAGTTAAAGTGTCTGCAACTTTAAATATAGGAATGTAATTAAGGGAGTGGTTGTGAAAAGCACCATAAAAGAAGCAAGGAACATCAGCTTGCTTTCTCTGGCTTGATGATCCCTAATTACTGGATGAAGACTGTGTTTTTTCCCTACTGGAAAGGGAGAGAGATAGGACTGATTTGTAAGTGAACTGACATAGGATATTCTACACGGATTTTGCTAAATGAATATCCTTGAATGGACTGACTAAAATGATACATGACTAATGGACTGTTATTTTGACTATGCTATAACTCTAAATGGAATAAACTATCTTTTGATAGCACAAGCGTATCTGTTATTTTTACTGTATGTTAACAAACATACAAGCTTATCTCACTCATTTATCTGTGTGCCTATCTGACTAACGCTGCACATTCTGTTTAGCTTGTCTCCTTAACCCTGGTTGGGGAACCCAGGCTTAACACTGGTTATGGGCCCAGTTGCTGCAAAGTCAGTTTAACTAGTATAAAACAGATTTATGTAAAAAGTGAGAGTTTGTGTTGTTATATATTACAGTAAACAGACAGCTGTGTTTTATTAATTATAGTTTTATATCCATATAAGAAAACATGGCACAAGTCAATCTACAAAGTTTGTCCCTTATATCCAAGCTGGATGGAACAAGCTATGTATCATGGTCTATGAAATGTAGTCTACTTCTATGAAGAGAAGGTCTGTGGAACATAATAGAAAACCCACCTAACGTAGAGGAATGGGATCCAGAGATTGAGGAAGATAGACTAAAGATAGAAGAATTTAAGCATAAAAATGAATAAGCTATTTGCACAATAGGACTAACACTGTCTGACCAGCAACTTGTTCATATCCGTGGAGAGCAAACGGCTGTTGGGTGTTGGCAGAAGCTGAAGAGGATTTATGTCCGAGATAACGTTGGTGCACACATAAATCTTACACAGAAGCTTTTCAGGACGCATCTCCAGACGAATGGTGATATGCTGAATCATTTGAAAACTATAAAAAGCATTTTTCAAGAACTGCACGAGAAAGAGCTTATTTTCTCTGAACTACACCAAGTCTACATAATTCTATCTTCACTAGATGAAAGTTATGACAACTATGTCACTTCACTTGAAGTTTTGCCTAAGGAAAGTTTAACTTTAACTGATATAACTGGCAGATTGATTGAAGAGGCAAGAAGAAGGCTTGAAAGAGACCAGTTAAGGAGGGAGCAACCTCAAAAAGAAGATAATGAATCTCCTACTGCATACGCAATTAAAAGGTGTTTTAATTGTGGAGGAAGAGGACATTTGGCAAGATTTTGTAAAAAAGCAAAGCACCAGAATGCTGGCCAGAATACTAAAAGTCATCAAAAGATAAATAAAAATTTAGAGTTAGCCATGTATACTAACGGAGCTGTAAAAAATAATTTATGGGTAGTTGACAGTGGAGCATCCCACTGTATAACAAATGATAACAAAAATTTTATTAAAATGTCCAAGAGTACACAGCAGATATCGTTAGCCAATGGCTGGAAACTGAAAGCTAAAGGTCAAGGTATAGCATATTGTTCTTTCATAAAAGAGAATGTAAAAATGTTATATGTACCACAACTTAAGTTTAATTTAATTTCAGTTAGAATTTTGGTTAAACTAGGATATGTAGTTACCTTTAAAGGAGATAACTGCATAATTGAAAAAGAAGATAAGAAAATTACTGCATCTTTAAGAGGTGAATTATATGTGTTAAATGATAATGGTTTAGAGGTGGCTAACATGGTTTATGATAATAAGAAACCTCATGATGAATGTATTCATTTGTTACACCGAAGGCTATGGCATTTAAATTTTAAAATGCTTAAGAAAACTGTTGAATTATCTAAAGGAATAAGTTTGAAACCTTGTAATAAGTATTTGCAATGTTCTATTTGTAATCAAAGCAAAGCCAAGGTCAAACCGGCTAATAGAGTTGATGGATTTACTACCAAAGAGCCTTTAGAAGTAGTATTTGCTGATTTAATAGGTCCAAAAAAACCAAGTGTAGGAGGAGCTCGATACATACTAAGTATAATGGACCACTAGATATGGGTTTTGCTATTTAATGAAGAGCAAAACTGAAACGTATCTAAATTTCTTTAATTGGATAAAATTTGCAGAAAGGAAAACTAAAAAGAAATTAGTAACTCTTATAACAGATAATGGTGCAGAATTTACAAATAATAAATTCCAGAATAGACTTAGGATGTTAGGTATTCAACATAAAATGTCTGCACCATATAGGCCACAACATAATGCCTTTATAGAGAGAAGAGGCCAAACATTACAATCAATGGCACGAACTATGATGTCTGATTCAGGATTACCTGACAATTTGTGGGGAGAAGCAATAATGTGTGGTAATCATATATTAAATAATGTTGTTAATTCAACAACAGGTGAATTACCATTCACACTGTGGCATGGTACAAAACCTGATTTAAGTTACATGCACACATTTGGAGCACCAGCATGGATGCATATCCCTTCACAACTCAGACAAAAAGGACAACATAGAGCTAAAAGATTATTTTTTGTAGGATATAAATCTAATCATAGGTCTTATAGATTCTGGGAACCAGGTACATCTAGAGTTTACACCAGTGCTGGTGCTAAATTCCTAGAACATGTAGGATGGAATAGATTAGAGCAAGATTTAAATAACGAAGTAATTATTGAACCCTACAAAAGGCAGAAAGATCAGAATTGTTATAAGAAGAGTCCAATTAAAGAAGAAGTCCACGAAGAACAAATAGGACCAGAACAAGAGGAAACTGTTGATCAGGAAGAGTTAGATAATCAAGAAGAGTTGATAAATGAAAGTCCACCTGTAAGTCCTGTAATACCTAGACGTACTACATGTGTAACTAGACCACCTGATAGGTATCAAGCAAGTATAGTTTGCCAAGTAACTAAAGTTCCAACTAGTGTAGATGAACTTAGGATGTATCCTGCTAAGGATCAGGAGAATTGGCAAAAGGCAATGGAAAAAGAACTAAATTCATTAAAAGTAATGAAAGTATATGAAGATGCTTAATTACCTCCAGGAGAAAAATCCATTGGGTGCAAATGGATATTCAAAGTAAAAACAGGAAATGATGGGACTGTTTCCCATAAAGCTAGGTTGGTAACTCAAGGATTTAATCAAACTGCATCTGATTACGATGAAGTTTTCACACCAAGTCTTAAAGCAACATCTTTGAGAGCAGCATTAGTGTGGGCAGCTAAGAAAAACTATGTCATTAACCATTTAGATGTAGAAACTGCTTATTTGCATGCACCATTGCAGCACACTATATATTTAAAAAAGCCAATTATTATAAAAGACAATAAAGTGAATAGTAATGATTGTTGGAACTCAAAAAGAGTCTTTATGGGTTGAAACAATCTGGTTTTGAGTGGAATCAATATATTGTGAAAGAGTTAAACAATATAGGTTTTAAATCTGGTTTAGCAGATCCATGTGTGTTTAAAAGAGAAAATAATGGAATGGTGTCATTATTGCTATTATTTACAGATAATATTGCTTTGATAACTAAGACTAATAATGAAGCTAATGAGATTATATTGTTAGCTAAAAATATAAAATTAAAGCATTTAGGTAAAATTAAAAAGTATCTAGGATTGACAATTAACAAAACAAAAAATGGATTTGAGATATCTCAAGAAGATAAAATTTGCCAATTAAATTAAAATGTATAAAATGGAACTTTGTAAAATGGCAAAGACTGCAATGAGTCAGGAAGTTTGCCAAACTAATGATCAAAGTCCCAAATTTGATAAGTCTATATATCAATCTTTGATTGGTAGCTTATCATATATAAGCAATTGGTCTAGGCCAGATATAGCTTATAGTGTAAATCAGCTGGCATGTTTTAATTCAGATCCACATCAATGTCATTGGCAATCATTAAAGAGAATTTTAAGATATCTTAAAGGAACAATGAACCATGCATTGTATATAGAACCAAAGAGTGATTTGAGTCTTAGTGCCTATGCAGATGCAAGTTTTGCAACTGACATAAACACTAGAAAATCAACATCTGGGATGGCTATATTATTTGGTAAGACAATAATAGGGTGGAGGTCAATCAGACAACAGCATATCAGCTTGTCCACGATGGAAGCAGAATTTTCATGTCTGTCATTACTATGCACTGACTTAATTTTGTACAAACAGCTATTATTAGACATGGGTGTAACTGTTAAAGATTCCATTATTGTGTACGAGGACAACCAGGCAGCCATAAACTTGGCTACTAGTATTGCTGTAAAAACTAGATCAAAGCATACTGATTTAAGATACTTAAATGTTAGAGAATCTGTAAAGAATGGGCTAATTAAATTGGAATACTGCATGACAGAAGAAAACATTGCAGACCAATTTACAAAAGCTCAAGGAGTAATTAAGTTTAAAGAGAGTTGTAACAAATATGATTTAAATATGTAAATAGTTATTATTATTATTTAAGCTAAAAGGGGAGTATGTTAGGGATAACATTGTTTACCCTAATTGGTTTAGGTAAAATAATAAATATGTTATCATGGTTGATAAGTTAAAGTGTCTACAACTTTAAATATAGGAATGTAATTAAGGGAGTGGTTGTGAAAAGCACCATAAAAGAAGCAAGGAACGTCAGCTTGCTCTCTCTGGCTTGATGATCCCTAATTACTGGATGAAGACTGCGTTTTTCCCCTACTGGAACGGGAGAGAGATAGGACTGATTTGTAAGTGAACTGACATAGGATATTCTACACGGATTTTGCTAAATGAATATCCTTGAATGGACTGACTAAAATGATACATGACTAATGGAGTGTTATTTCGACTATACTATAACTCTAAATGGAATAAACTATCTTTTGATAGCACAAGCGTATCTGTTATTTTTACTGTATGTTAACACACATACAAGCTTATCTCACTCATTTATCTGTGTGCCTATCTGACTAACGCTGCACATTCTGTTTAGCTTGTCTCCTTAACCCTGGTTGGGGAACCCAGGCTTAACAGAGAGTTATCTACTGAATATGAGCAGCTGTTCTCTTTGGTATGTATCTTCTGTTTGGGTGGACCAGATAGTTTTTTAGAATAGAATAGAATAGAATAGAATAGAATAGAATAGAATAGAATAGAATAGAAATAGAAATAGAAATAGAAATAGGAATAGAATCGGAATCGGAATCGGAATCGGAATAGAACAGAACAGAATAGAATAGAATAGAATAGAATAGAATAGAATAGAATAGAATAGAATAGAATAACAGAGTTGGGAGGTACCTTGGAGATCTTCTAGTCCAACCCACTGCTTAGGCAGGAAACCCTACACTACTTCAAACAAATCATTATCCAATATCTTTATAAAAACTTCCAGTATTGGAGTATTCACAACTTCTGGAGGCAAGTTATTCCACTGATTAAATCAGGAAATTTCTCCTTAGTTCTAAGTTGCTTGTCTCCTTGATTAGTTCCCACCCATTTCCTGTTCTTTCCTACTGCTAATACAAGCAGACACAATTAGGACAGGATTAGACTTGTAACCGGCACAAAAATTGGTTTAGGATTGAGAATAAAAGATTTGCAAAGCCAAAGAATTAATATTTGAGCTAAATACTTAGAAGTACTCTAGCATGTTTGAGGGAGAGCTGGAAGAGCCAAACCATGAAAACAAGGAAAGAAAATCCTTTATTTTAGAATTATGTGATGCCTTTCAAAATAAAATACTACTATCATAAGGAAAGGATATTTAGCACTGTAATTGTCCTTGCTGATCATTTGCTTGGTGAGTGCAAGACTTGTAAATCTGTTCTTCCTGCTTCAAAGTCACATTATTTGAGAAAGCAATGCCTGCTGAAACCAAAAATCCCAAGGCCCAGATAATATATGCCTTTGTTAATTAAAGCAATCTGGGAATCATAAACTTAAAATCTCCTCTTCTTGACTGCACTGCATATTTTCTTGCTTTACTGGCTCCTGTGAGTTGCAAAATACTGGATAATGAAGGACCACCTTTATTGCAGAGAGACTAGCCTGTCATAAAGTGACAATAGGACAGCCACCCCTCCATGAAGAATATCTAGCTAGTTTTGGTAAACCCTTATAAATGTAATGATAAAGAGATAAAGACTCCCTCAGATGAACTCCTGGAGCTTACCTGATTCATGTCATTTTTTGGACCCCAATATGAACATCCAGAAATATTTTTTTTCCTCAATGATCCAATCTATTGCCTACATTCTCTGGTTGTCTTCCATGTAAGCATTAAACCAGAGTGTCCAACCAGGATTACCAACCTTGGCAACTCTAAGACTTCTGGACTTCAACTCCTCGAATTCCCCAGAATACCATCCAACTGAATTCAAGAATGGCTGGACTTGGATTGCTTGTGGCAACGTAATCACTCCAGACTGACAACTCTCTTAACTCCATCCCCAGGTCTGCCTGTTCTTCTCTTAGGGTTCCTTTGTCAGTGGTACATTCTAATCTATTTTCTTCCCTATCATATCTTCACATTTTGCATTTGAATTACTCAAACTGTACTTGTTTGTCACTTTCTACTTCTCTAGCTATTTCAATCTGTGTTATATGTTAGAGAAGGCTGGTATTCTGCTGATAGATCAAGACCTTCCTTTTCAAAACATATTGTGCCTCCTCTGTAGGCAATATTAAGTTGAAAAGATGCTATATTTTGGCTTTGCATACATCATCTTTATCAAACATTTTATTTTTGTCAGTGTTTTTAGGCTTGTCCTTCGGTAATTTTATTTTGAGGAATTTTAAACATCGTAAACGTTGCTTGATCTTCAGTGTGTTAGGTCATCATCAGGAGTGAAGCTTGTAATCTGCATTAGAAAGGAATGTACAAAATTATTTAATATAAAATAAAATAAACAATGCATTTATTTACAGACTTCCCAGTAGGATCACTAGGCAGTTGGAGGGGAGTCTTGGTGCTGTTTTAGTCAGACAAAGGATACAAGGGAGGAGGGGAGGATTAGTATTGGAGTGGCCTGGTGGAGGAGAGCAGCTGGTGCTCCTTCTGTTTCAAGTATGGATTTTCTTGAACTGTCTCAAAAGATGGTCACATGCTGATTCTGCAGTTGCAGTTCTTAAACATATTGCACAAACCTTCTATGTAGCTTTGGAAGAAAATCCACCTTAGGGAGTGATTGATCTGAAGAAGCTGGAGAAACGTCAGAGAAAGATAAACCAGAAAAACAGTGTCCAATCTCTGGATGTGTTCCAAACCTATGATATCACCACAGTTCACAGGCAATATAATAATATTGCTGATTTTATTTAGGCTCTTTATGCCACAGGGTCATCATTTTCTGAGAGAGGGAGGGAGGGGGGGAGAGAGAGAAAGAGAATGGAAATTCTTTAAAGGATGCTATGCAGCACCAGAGAACACTTGAGTCTTCACACTTACAGAAGCCTCCATTGAATCTGACACAAAGACTAATATCCTTGAAGATAAGGCCCTGTTTTATAATAACTCAGTTCAATGGCATCCTGAAAGCAGTTCCAAAATGTCCTAATGGACATTAGGTGCATAGTTTTCTGGAGGGTTTATCTCTTCAGTGTCTATCAAGGATTGGTTTCTTTCTGTTTTTTTATCTATTCGCCATGGGCCATGACTATAAAATCACAATAAAAACTACATAGTAAGAGTAGTATGGACCCCGCTCCGCAGAATAAATGCTTGTGGAATTCTTTGGGAAACAGCCACATCATTTTCTTACGGTTGCAGCTCCGGTATAAGAGATGAAAAGCTGATTTTATCTCATGGAGTTTGCACTGTAATATTCTGGGGCAAGCAAGAATGTAAGAGGACACTGAACAAGAATATACTACAAGAATCTCTTCCACAGTCATGCACATAGCCAAGTATCAGAGTGTTTAATTATTAAACTCATTATGCTGCAGATCATTGAGGTCTCTTGGTGGTTTACGATAAAACAGAGTATCCAACTTGAAACCAGGAAGCATTAAAGCCAGTTTCAAATAGCAAATGAGAATCATTAAAAACAGTAGTTATTCCCCTATTTTAAAAGGTTTATTTTAGGCTATTTTCAACAAGAAACAAAGAATTTCATCTCCTTAATTCAGCAGTCAGGATACTGCAAATAGCAAGATAGGTCTGGAGAAAATTCAGTCACTCACAACCACAAAAGGAGCAAGTTGGGATGAATCTCAAGTTGTCCAAGGAGCAGGAGATGGGATCATTTCAAAAGGGATCTTTTCTTCGGTTGCCTGAATCTGATTCATCAAGAGCAGGGGTGTCAAATTCAAGGCCTTGGGGCCGAATCCATCCCACAGATCTGACCCAGGGGGATACTCTGGATGTTTTTGGGGCTCCGGCAGCTACCCCCATTTAAATCATGAGTCTGAAGCCAAACTTTCAAAACTTAAAAAGGCTTTATTGGGAGTTAATATGATGGCACTGGGTGTATCGTAATTCATATTCTCCAATGGGACACATCCATAGCCAAGAGTCATCAATCATGCTCTCCAGTTAGAATTTTGTATGGCAGAAACTTTGGTCACCGATTTACTATCTTTGAAAACATTTATGGAATGCAAGCTGCCCACTGCTTCCCCCTCCATTTCTGTTGACAACTCTAAAAAGACCATAGAAATATTTTATGAGTTGACACTGGAAACAGCAAAGGATCGGCACGCGGTGCCTCTACCAGCAAAAAATGAAGCTGGAGAGGTCCACAGGTGGCCACAAGTGGTCTACCTGAGCTCCGTTTTCACTGGCAGAGAATTGCAGGAGGCTGTTGTAGCCAAAAACAGAGCTTGCGAGGGCTACAGGCAGCCCTCCCAAACTCAGTTCTCACTGGCAGAAAGTTGCAGAAGGCAGTCCCAGCTGAAAATGGAGCTCGGAAGCCCATTTTCATTGTGTTAAGTTCTGCGCATGGGTGCAATGAGAGGAGACAAGGCAGTGAACAGTGAACTTCAACTCTTTATTAAGCATACTGAACAGAGCAAAACCCTAGGGCAGCAGCAGCCCTTTTATAGGGTTGGCTGCTGTCCTATTAGCCAATGAGAAACACGGAAGTGTTAAACCCTTGAACCAATGAGAGTTGGCCCATTAACAGCCAATCAGACTTCCCAGAAGGGACCAATCCGATGTTGCTATTATAGGCCAATCAGAAGTACAGGATTAGAACCCTACTTTTCTTAAGGTTGTTAAAACTTTATTAAATGCCTTTATTAGTTCATAACACCCCTTCCCCCTAGGTTCCGTTTGAGGGGTGCGGTGCTGTAATCCCGTAGATATGCAAGTTGTTTTAACTGTCTATTAGATTTGTGCTGTCCCACCAGTTCCTGTCTGTAGTCCAGTTTCGGTGGAACGTTTTTTGATTTATCTGGTACAGGCGGTTCCGCATCCTCACTGGACGACTCGGTACCGCTAATTCTGTCGTTGTTGTCCTCCGGTCTCTGCGGGCTCGCCTCCGTTGAGATATTCCTCTGTGGCGAGGCAACCCCTCTCCCTGATTCTTCTTCATGTAACGCGCCCGGCTGCTGACTTCCTTCGATTCCACTTTCCACCATCTCGAATTTGGTTTCTTCGACATCCCCTCCCCCCTCAGTTTGAGAGTCACAGGAGTCGCGGGAACTGGTTGCAGCCTAGAGCAAAGCTGATCTATATGGCGTTTCCATATCTTTCCATCCAATGTTTGCACATGGTACGATCTGGGCCCGGTGGTTTACGTTACGGTTGCTTCGACCCATAATGGTTCACCGGAAAGGTTTTTAGCGAAGACTAAGTCACCTACCATGAACTCGCGGCATTTTCCGCTAGATCCACAGGGTTTCTCTGGTGCGTAGGCCGGGTGGAGATGGTCGAGGTGGGGGCGGAGCTTGTATCCCATCAACAGTTCAGCTGGAGTCTTGTTGGTGACGCTGTGCGGGGTGATGTGTTGGAGTAGGAGTATTCTGTTTAGTTTGTCATCAATGTCCCCATAGTCCATTTTGTGGAGAGTTTTTTTAACAAATTGGACCATGCGCTCGGCCCTGCCATTGGCCGCAGAGTGCACCGGTGAGGTTAGTGCATGGCGGATACCCTGGACCACTAAGTATTGTTCAAACGCCAGAGCGGTGAACTGGGGTCCATTGTCGGAGACCAGAATGTCTGGCAGCCCATGTGTTGCAAATAGCCTATTCAATTTGCGGATGACTGAATCAGTTGTAGTAATCTTCATCTTGTGGATCTCAAGCCAGTTGGAATAGGCATCCACTGTTAGGAGGAACGTGTGTCCCTTAGTAGGTCCTGCAAAGTCAAGGTGGATGCGGGACCACAGCCCCCGGGGGGTTTCCCACTCCATTGGAGTTGCTCTTGGTGGGGCACTGCGGACTTCTTGGCACTTTAGACAAGTCTTTACCCAGGCTTCGATCTGCATATTGATGCCCGGACACCACACGTAGCTTCGTGCGAGCGCTTTTATACGCACGATGCCAGGGTGACCGTCATGCAATGTTTTCAAAATTGCTCATTGCAACCGCTCTAGGACGACGACTCTGTCTCCCCATAGGATGCAGCCTTTTTGTGAGAAAAGTTCTGTTTGCCGGTTTCTGAAAGGGGTGAAGTCATCAGGGGTTTGTCCTACTGGCCATCCTCATTCGACCCAGCTGAGGACTCACGCCAGGACAGGATTTCGTTTTGTTTTGATAGCGATGTCTCTGGCTGTTAGCGACGGTGAATGTAGTGTTTCAATCTGGAGAATCGTAAGGTTTGGAGCTGGGTCGTCGACAGTTTCTGGAAGTGGGGCATGGCTCAATGTATCAGTGGGGGAAATGGCTTTCCCCAGGAGGTGTTGTAATTTATAGTTGTACGCAGCTAAGAACTCCGACCAGTGAGTCATTCTAGGTGACAATATATAGGGGGTTGACTTGTCTCCCGCTATAATCCCCAGCAAAGGTTTGTGATCGGTAATAATAGTAAAAACTCGTCCATACACATATTCATAAAATCGTTTCACAGCAGATACTGTTAAGCCTGGGTTCCCCAACCAGGGTTAAGGAGACAAGCTAAACAGAATGTGCAGTGTTAGTCAGATAGTCACACAGATAAATGAGTGAGATAAGTTTATACGTTTGTTAACATACAGTAAAAATAACAGATACGCTTGTGTTATCAAAGATATAGTTTATTCCATTTAGAGTTATAGCATAGTCAAAATAACAGTCCATTAGTCATGTATCGTTTTAGTCAGTCCATTCAAGGAAATTCAATTAGCAAAGTCCGTGTAGAATATCCTATGTCAGTTCACTTACAAATCAGTCCTTTCTCTCTCCCGTTCCAGTGGGGGAAAAAAACACAGTTTTGAATCCATCCAGTAATTAGGGATCATAAAGCCAGAGAGAGCAAGCTGCCATGCCTTGCTTCTTTTATGCTGCTCTCACAACCACTCCCTTAATTACATTCCTACAGTTAAAGTTGCAGACACTTTAACGAACAAACCATGATAACATATTTATTATTTTACCTAAACCAGTTAGGGTAAACAATGTTATCCCCAACAGATACAACAGCAAGAGCCTCTTTGTCAATTTGGCTCTAATTACATTCAGCCCTCGATAAGGTCCTTGAAAAATAGGCAATAGGGGCCTCACTACCATTTGGTAACACATGACTCAAAATAGCTCCTACTCCAAATGGTGACGCGTCACATGTAATTGTTAAAGGCAAAGTCTCGTTATACTGCATTAAAACAGCATCGGAGGTTAGTAAGTTTTTCACTTGTCAGAATGCGTGCTCCTCTCGGTGTCCCCAGACCCAGGTGGCTTTTTTGTCGAGAAGTCTATGTAGGGGTTCAGCTACGGTCGCTTTCTGGGGCAAGAAGATGTTGTAAAAGTTAATGAGCCCCAGGAAAGCTTGGAGGTCTGTCCTATTCCTAGGTCTTGGGTCGTTTTTGATCGCTTTTAGTTTGCTATTAGTGGGGTGAATGCCTTGCTTATCAATTAGGTACCCCAGGAACTCTACTTTATCTGTACACAGTTGACATTTATTTTTTTTAACCTTTAGGCCGGAGTCTTTTAATTTCTGGAGAACCATTTTAAGATGTCTTTCTAGTATTTCTCTATTCGGGGCCGCAATTAAAACGTCATCAAAATATGGCACGACCCCCTTGATCCCCTGCAAGAGTCTCTCCATCAAACTTTGAAAAATCCCTGGGGCTACGCTCACTCCAAATTGGAGTCAGTTGCATTTAAAGGTGCCTTGGTGCATAACGATCGTCTGTGATTCCGTGGTTTTTTTATCTACAGGCAGTTGTTGGTACACCTGTGCTAAATCCAATTTAGCAAAGACTTTTCCGCCCCCCAGGGAATGGAGAAGGTGTTGCACCACCAGCACCGGGTAACGTTCTGTTGAAGGGTGTGATTAAGGGTGGCCCGGTAGTTCCCACAAATCCTTAACAATCCATCCGGTTTGATGGGTGTTACGATTGGGGTTTCCCAACGGGCGTGGTCAGTTGGTTCTAAAACACCCTGGGCTATTAATTTATCGAGCTGCTCTTTGGTTTTAGGGCAAAAGGTACCCGACAAGGCTTAAGGCAGATGGGGGCTACTTCAGGGTTAAGGTTAAATGATATCGGGGTCCCCTTGTACTCACCTAGTTTGTCTGCAAAGACGTCCTGGAATTCCTGGACGAGGGCCTCCTCCCAGTCGTTGCTTCTGGTTTGGTGAATGCCGGCTACCTCAATCCTGAGTGGAGTGAACCATTGAAGGCTTAACAAACTAGGCCGGTCGCAGTCGACAACGGTCAGTGGTAACGACACAGTACGATTTTTGAATGATACTTGGACTTGGCTGGATCCAACGACTGGAATTTGGTTCCCCTGATAATCTTTGAGTATGATCCTTTGGGCTCTGAGGTCTTGACGCCAGACGGCAGGGATTAATTGTTTAAGAGTCTTCCAGGAAACCATCGAGAGGTTCGATCCTGAGTCGACTTCCATCACTCAAGCTTGGTTTTCAATGGCGACCCTCACTTGGATCTTCTTTGCATCTAACGATGAAGCGTGACCGATTGTAATGGTTTGGTGTGCCTCTTCCCGTCTCGTTGAAGTGGCCAGTGTTTTATTTCTGTAGGAGTGGTTGTTCCATTGGTGGTTCAAGTGTTCCCGACTCACAGGACGATTCCCTGTGGTCTGGCGGTAGTTGTTTTCTCTCTTAATTGGGCTGGATCCTTGCTTGCTCCTACAGACCTTCCCGATGTGGCCCCTTTTCTCACAGGAATGGCAGAGCGTGTTGAGTAATTTGCAGTCTGATCGCGGGTGATTTGCCCCACAACCCGCGCATTGGTGCGGTAGTCTTCGATTCCGCTGGTTGCATTGGTCGCGTTCGGACCGCGTTCCTCCTCATCACTTTCTGATGGAGATTCGAGGTCCTTGTGGTGGGTCCCTGTTGTGTGCCTCTCAAGGCGAGGCGAGGTCTCGCTGGCGAGTTGACTGAGCGGTGCATTGGTGCGGTGCATTTGGGCAGCCGACTTCCTGGTTGCTTCTGCTGCATTAGCGTCTTTGATGACATCAGCAAGATCGATGTCCCCTTTGGCCATGATCTTGCTCTGTGCCATTTGGTCATCTAATCCCAGAACTATTCGATCTCTCAGAGCTTCTTCGAGGTCTGCAAACCCACAGAGGCCTCCCAAGTTCCGGAGGTCTGCGATGAAATCCACGACGCTGTCTCCTTTCCGTTGGTCCCTCTGGTAAAACTCATGTCTTTGGACCAGCGTTAGTACGGCGGGTGTATAATGGGCCCGTAGAAGGGGCGCAAGGACATCCCAGTCCATGGATTTCACCTCAGCTGGTTTCGCTAGTTCCTTGGCCATCTTTTTTTTTTGTAAAAATTTTATTGATTTTAACAACAGACAAAAAACATATAAGACATAAAACATGACATAAAAAAAATAAAAAATAAAAATAAAAAAATTATAACATTCTTCATAAATTTACAGTGTCTCGGTTGGTTTACCACTCCCTTTTGTGCATCCATTTCATAGTCATCAGAATAATTATATTACATAACAACTCACATTATCAATCATCAATAAAATATCCCAATATCATTATTGAACAATCATTTGACTATAATTTTACTAATTCATACTTAAGCGAGATAACTATAATTAAGTTAAATTATTTTATGACAAATCATGAAATCATATCAAATCTATCATAATAAAATATTCTTAAAAATTATCAAAACCAAGAAAAATTATATATTCATTATTTCCTAAATTTCTAAATATTCTATTATCATATTGTATTATCAAACCATTGATAAAAAAAGATCCCAAACTTCATAAAATTGTTTATCTTCTTGTTCTCTAATTTCAAATGTCAATCTACTCATTTCAGCACATTCCAATATTTTCTTAATAATTTCTTCCTCTATTGGTATTTTCTCACTCTTCCAATGTTTAGCAAATACAATCCTAGCTGCTGTTAATACATTTACAATCAGATATTTTAAATTTTTATTATATATATCAGGTACGATTCCCAATAAAAAAATATCTGGTTTCAAATCTATGTGTTTCTTTATCATTTTTTCCAGCCATATGCGAATTCTAGTCCAATATTTCCTGGCCTCCTCACAAGTCCACCACATATGGTAATATGAGCCCGGTATCTGATGACATTTCCAGCACTTTTCAGATTTATTCTTGAACATTCTTGCTATTCTTGTCGGGGGAAAGTGCCACTTGTAAAACATCTTATACAAATTTTCTTTATATGCTGTTGACATTGTCATTTTATAATTTTGTGACTACAGTTTTTGCCATTTCTCTAAATCAATCCCATATCCAAAATTCTTCCCCCAAGCAATCATTGTTTCTTTAACTTGTTCTTCCTCTAATTTAATTTCGAACAAATAACTATATAATTTTTAATCACTTTTTCATCAGTACCTGTCAAAATCCTATCTAAGTCATGGTCAGAAGCTTATATTACACTTATTCCAAAAGAAGGGGTTGACCCATTACAAATTAAGAACTATAGACCTATTTCTTTATTGAATGCAGACTATAAAATCTTTGCTTCAATCTTGGCAGAAAGGCTTAAAAAATTCCTAAATAACTTTATTCACTCTGATCAGAATGGATTTTTACCAAAGAGACAGATTAAAGACAATATGAGGGTAATCCTGGACACATTGGAATATTATGAGGCGCACTCGGAAAAACAAATGGCTTTGATATTCTTAGATGCCCAAAAGGCATTTGATAATGTGAATTGGAGATTTATGTTATTACTATTGGAACAGATGGGCTTTGCTAGAAAATTTATCCAAGCAATAGAAGCCGTACATTACAAGCAAACGGCAAAAGTAATGATAGATGGAGAATTCACAGACTCTATTAATATTAAAAAAGGTACAAGACAAGGATGCCCATTATCTCCTTTGTTATTTGTATTGACCTTGGAAGTCTTAAATAGAAATATTAGAGAGGATATAAACATAAAAGGAATGAAAGTCAAAAAAGAGGAATTCAGATTGCAAGCCTTTGCGGATGACTTGGTCTTTATTTTGGAAGACCCTTTAGAGACAGCTTTAAAACTATTGGAAAAGATAGAGACGTATGGTGAGATGGCTGGTTTAAAAATAAATAAAGACAAAACAAAGATTTTGACAAAGAACATGTTATTAAGGCAAAGAGAAGAGCTGGCAGATTTATTGAAAATTCAAGTTACGAACAAAGTTAAATATTTGGGGATATATTTGACGTCAAGATGTACTACATTGAAAGAGAATAATTATATTAAGCTTAAACAGCAGATAGCATCTGCAATTGTCATTGATAGGTAGAATTTCAACAATCAAGATGAATATTTTACCCAGAATTTTATATTTGTTTCAAACAATACCAATTAGGTTAAGTAAGGATCACTTCGAAGAACTAAATAAAATTGTGTTGAAGTATATATGGCAAGGCAAGAAAGCGAGAATAAAATTAAAACTTTTACAGGATGCTAGAATTAGAGGAGGATTTGGCCTTCCTAATTGGGAGTTGTATTATCAAGCTGCAAAGTTAATGTGGGTTAAAGAATGGATAACGTTAAGAAAGACTAGATTGTTGGCATTAGAAGGTCATGATTTATTATTAGGTTGTCATGCTTTTTTATGGTATAAGGGAACTAAATCACAGGGTTATTTCAGAAGGCATTATATACGGGAATCGTTATGGTTGAATTGGGAGAAAACTAAGAAACAATGTTATTTGAAAATTCCAGTTTGGTTATCAACTATTGAAGCTTTTTCGTATCCTATAACTTATAAGAAGGAACAAACAGTTAGATATGGGGAAATATTGGATGAAAAGGGTGAACTTAAAACGATGCAAAATTTAGAAGAACAAGGTATAAAGATGAATTGGTTTTCATATGCGCAAATACATGCAAGCTATCTTAAAGATTCTAAAATAGAAGGATTTTATGATAAATTGCCTTGGCCATCTTAAAAACAGCAGGCCTGCAATGGGTCAGGAACACTGCTCGCTTTTTCCCCGTAGTGACGTCTTTCAAGTTGTTGGTCTCCAGAAACATCTGGAACCAGTCTATGTACGAGTCCCAGTCTTCTTGTACCAGGTCAAATGGAGCGGGTGGTATGGCGCCGCCGGACATGGTTTCTGTTGTCGATGCGCCTTCAGCCATGTGCTCTGTTTGGTGTTCAGTAGTGTTCAGTCAGCTCTGATGTCTCTGCATCCCATCCTCATCGCCAGTGTTAAGTTCTGCGCATGGGTGCAATGAGCGGAGACGAGGCAGTGAACAGTGAACTTCAACTTTTTATTAAGCATACTGAACAGAGCAACCACCTAGGGCAGCAGCAGCCCTTTTATAGGGTTGGCTGCTGTCCTATTAGCCAATGAGAAACATGGAAATGTTAAACCCTTGAATCAATAAGAGTTGGCCCGTTAACAGCCAATCAGACTTCCCAGAAGGGACCAATCCGATGTTGCTATTATTGGCCAATCAGAAGTGCAGGATTAGAACCCTGCTTTTCTTAAGGTTGTTAAAACTTTATTAAATGCCTTTATTAGTTCATAACACATTGGGAGAGCATTCAGGCCACCAAGGCACCCCTGACACGGATGACGTTGAGCTGGCTGGTAATTTCTGTAGCAATTAACTCTTCCAGACATAACACAAAGACAAAGATTTGCCATATTTCAATAGCAGTATCCCCAAATATCTCTTCTTAATCTCTATGAGGATTGTCAATTATCCAGAACATGGTTGTCCCAAAAGTGCTTTTATTTTAAAGAGGTAACTGGATTTTCTTTGTTTTTCCTTGAAGATGTTTCCCTTCTCATCTAAGAAGCTTCTTCACTTCTGACTGAATGGTGGAGAATCGAAGGATTTATATTCCTGGCAGACATCTGGTGATTAGCATTTTTTCTGAGAGTCGTTGAGGCCACTTGGAAGTTCATCTGTGCCCTTTGCACTGTTCAGGTGATCCTGAGGGCACTGATAAACCTCCAAGTGGCCTCAATGACTTTCAGAGAAAATGCTAGTCACCAGATGTCTGTAAGGATTATAAATCTTTCTATTCTCCACCAGCCAGAACTGAAGAAACTTCTTGAATGAGAAGTGAAATGTCTTCAAGGAAAAATAAAGCAAGCCCAGTTGCCTTTTGGAAAAGCACCTTTGGGATCTCTTCTTGATGTAAACAGGAAATAATCTGCCCAGAGCTAATTTTTAAAGGAAAAAAAGTGCAGTGGTTTCTATTGATTTTAGCAAACACATCTGAATACGCTCTTCAGTCTGTCTTTCTCACTGTTTATAGAACAGAACCCATTGTAGGTTTTTTCCCCCAGATAGTAGGTTTCAGACTCATGAAAACTGAAAAGCTTAAATTAATCTTTGCAAACATTTGGTGACAGACTTTCCTCCAGGCATCATTGCAAATCTGTGTTTTCCAGTTATTTTTTTCCCAGTTATTTTGCTCCTATTCAAAACCTGGTTTTATAACTGAAAAAAGCAAGACCATGATAGTTAGATTAGCTGCTTTATTGAAGACTAGCATGGTACCCATGCTTCGCTACGAAACTATGTGATGTGGCAAGTTTTTGGGGAGGAAAATAAGGGGAAAAATTATGCCTCTGCCTACCAGCATCCATTGGTATTCATCTGGCTAGCATCCTGTCAAGTCTGTTAGAGTTTTCAGGGCTGTTTGGAAACTGAAACAGTATTTGTTGTGTGAGCAAGGAGACAGCAAGGAGCCTGGGCATTGCTTAGCTGAACTGCAGTTGGAAGAGATTTATTTTCAGGTGGGGAGGGGGAGTAGAACTCCCTAGGATTAGAGCATGTTAATAATAATATAGGAAATACTAATGCTCCGATGGTCATTTCAAAAAATCCTTTCTTAGTGAGCACCTAGAAGCCAAGAGGAACATACATGTCAAATTTCAAGTTTGTAAGCTTTATGGTTCTGGAGATTTTGTGATGACGCGTGAGTGGCATTTCGCTTTTATATATATAGATTAGAATGAAGCCGTAAACCAGAGAAAATCTGCCTATTTTACTTCATAGTAATCCAAGTCTACCTATTTACTTTATTTAAACCATTGAAACTTTATTGAATAATTAATCTGTGGAATTCATTATCACAAGAAGAGACTCACGTGACTGTCTTTAAAAGCAAACTGAATTAATTTATGAAGAATCAAGGCTTGATGGCCTTGAACACAAAAAGTTACTTTGAGATTCAAGACAATCTACTTTCAGACACCATGATGGAAGGGACATATGTCATCACAGCTTGCTTGAAAGAAGCCAAGAGATTCTGATTGGCTATTGTAAGAAGCAGTTAAATTAAGTTAGGCCATGACCTGATCCAGCAAACCCACTGTTATATTTTTGCACCTAAAACCGAGTCTTCTTATTGTAAATTCTCTTGTTAAAACCCATTTGTACCGTTGAACAGAAATAAAGGTGAAGTAGGCAACCTTCCACTTTTTAGTGAGGTACTTTTTAACCATAAGAAATTGTGTCTAGGCAGAGGGAAAACGGCAGGATTATCAGTAGCATTCTGTTAGTTCTTCCTTTTCTCCCACCAATAAATATTCTCCTAATTAGGTGATTTAATCCTGTAGTTTAATAGCAGCTGCTAAATTAGAATTGATACAATTTATTAAATGAAAGCGGGCGGGGGGGAGACTCTTTCCAAAATATTTCTAAAATTCTCATAAATAAAAATTGAGTATTATCTGGCTGAAATATGTTATTTTATTGTGCAAAAGTTTACTGTAAAGGGTGATGTTGCTTAAGCTGGAGCATGAATTCACTGTGATGTATGTAAACTATGATCATTGAAGATCACAGTTCACGTTAATATACATGTTCTGCAACCCTAGTATACAATTGAGAAGTATGGGATGTAAAAAATGATCATGAGAGGTTTTCTCTGCTGAATGTGTTCTAATTTTAAACATAGAAATATTTGCAATATCGGGGATGTCAGATACATCTGGAACAGCCTTTCCTGAACTTTCCCAACATCCATCCAGATGTTTTGGATTTTACTTTCTATAATCCCTACACAATATGCTTAATGGAAAGCATGATATTGGGATAAGAGGTTTTTTTTTTAAGTGATAAATTATTATATAGTAACACAAGGCTGAATCCTACAGCCACTTTACTGGAACTTCCTCTCTTTCTAAAACTAGGGAGAAATCATACCTACACAAATTATGCTGTCTCTTCAGCATGTACATCCAGAAGAGAGCCATATTGTACTGCTGCTGTCCATGCTGTTGATTTGTCACTGTAAGACCAGTGACTGGCAGTTTTCTCTGGCTGAAAATCAAATGTCATCTAGCCCAATTTACAAAAGGTGCCAACAATCGCCATACAGAATGTAGGCCATGGAGGTGCTTGTAAAGTCCAGCTGGCTCCATGCAATCATTTCTAAGATTGCTCTTGGATACATCCACATCGTTTTCCCAAAGCAATTCTTCACCTGTCAATCTGTTCAACGCTAGGTTGAAGCAAAGAGTCAGAGGTTTTGTCTTTTTTTTTAGCTGCCCTCTAGCTGTCCAGATTGCTGCCACTGAGATGCAGTTGCTGGGTAAAAATAGCTCAAGAGTTGGAGTTTGAGAAATCTCTTTACTGTTTTCTGAACATCCATACATATTTCTGGGTAAAAGAAGAAAGAATGTGGCTGTATGTTGAGACCTTTTCTGTATCAGGTTACATCCTATGATAGGTTGGACTTTCAAGATTATTTCATACAGAAATGTAGCAAGGAACCAGGAACTTTCCTGAGAAGATAACCATTAGGAATGGAATTTTTCATTAGGCAATCTCTAGGAGCAAGCAAATCAGTCACATTTTCCATAACATATCTTAGACTTAGGACAAACTACTTAGTACTGTTGGAAGAAAAATCTGGTCTTGTTCCAAGCTGGGAGAAAGGCACTGGAAATAAAATGATTGGAAAGAAGGGCTTTGTTTATTGATGAGCAGAACCAACAACTGCATGTAGTTCTGGGACAGCTGACAAATTAGCTTGATGAGTACATGGATTTTGTAGGTTTCTGAGATGCTTGTGCAAAGTTGTGCAAAAGGGATTGTGCAAAGATGCTGTTGAGGGTTGTGCAATGTAGTGAACCTTGTGCCTTTTGCTATTCTAATGGGGGTGGGTTAATCCTATTATGTCCTAAAAATCATGCCCTGTCCTTAATCCCATCATCTGGAGCTGAAGGTGTTTTGTTTGTGAATAGATTGGCCCAATCTTCCTTAATGGGCACAAAATATCCACCTCTAAAAACAAGGATCCTCAAACTTGGCAAGTTTAAGATTTGTGGACTTCAACTCCCAGAATTCCTGAGCTAATATGACTGGAGGAGGAATTCTGGGAGTTGAAGTCCACAAGTCTTAAAGCTGTCAAGTTTGAAGACCCCCGTCTAAAGACTTCAGGTATCTGCTGGAGGCTGTTTTGACTATACAGGAAGACTGGGGGTGCTTTCTGCCTTTAAGAACATGTTTTTCCATTTCTTCTTTGGGGAAATATAATACTCTGATTCTTTTAATATTCCCCAAAATATTTCATTTTCTGGGGGTGGGGGCTTCCTGCAGTACCATGATGGTACATTTTGTAGCTTTAAACCTGCTGAAGAAAGAAATTGAGACAGAGAGACAGACAATAATGGCTGTGGAATCTGGGGTTCTGGCTTTCCAAACAGAACATGGAACAGAACATAGAATAACAGAGTTGGAAGGGACTTTAGAGGTCATCTAGTCCAACCCCCTGCTTGAGCAGGAGAGTCTATTCCAAATATTAGCTTCTACCTAGGACCAAACTTACAGCCTGATTGTGAGGTGACAGCTCCACCTCTAGGCCACTGGAGCTGGCTTGGTTTCCAAGCTACAACATTGCCAAATAGGCATCAAGCGCCTCCAATTTCACTTAGGCTCCTCCTCCTTATCAATGTGCCATGAATTGTCCAACTGGGCAAACTTATTCCATTTCTCTAAGAAAAATACTACTTGCATCTCTTTTGTGCTCAGCAGTGTGGATGCCTATAAGATGAGGGAATTCATTGTTAGGGCCAATCCTCAGCAAATAGTAAGTGATGGTACTGTGATAAGCAAACCATGTAGCTAAATTTATAAAGCTTGCATATGGATGGATTCTGTTTTGGAAATTTTCATAGCAGCCTGAGTCAGGAACCAATTCCTTTCCACGCATTTAACTTAATCTTCCATTCTTCACTCCCACTTCAGTGTTTAGAATAGCCAGATTAACCATAATCACCATATCACATTTCCTATAAAATTTAAATGATTTACACGGTTGTTTGAAGTTGTCCTTTCCTCCATTTGCTTGCAACTGAATTTGAGCATATTTAAAGTTGGATGCAACCTCTGTCGTTTAGTCTGTCATTTGAAACATCGACTGCTACAGATAACCAGAGACTTTAATTTCTTTCAATACAATATATGGTTCTAGAAAATTTACTTAACCTCGGAGTAAAAAGTGTTTAGATTTGGGGGACACCATGACATTTTGAGGTAGAGATTTCATATAAAAGTGTCAGATGAATGCAGACCCAGCTTTCGGCACCATGAGAGGAAATGAAGAAGTGCTGCATATGGCACTTCTTGTGAAGTATAGAACACCACGATTGCTTTTAAAATTAGAAGTCTCAAAAAGACTGTTCATGCATACACCTGAAGTTAGAACAAAATAAGTTAATTGGTTCCTAATCTTAAAAAAAATAGAGAAAACTGTTATTATTGGTCACAATTTCAGTCTGGGAATGAAATTGATAATATGGTTATATTTTGTTGACACACCGATGTCTGGGTCATGACACAGTGATAACATATAATCAGCAATTGGATGATGAATCTCTCATGTTTATAAGTGACTGGCCTCAAGTGCTCTAGACGCAAGGGTCTTCAAACTTGGCAAGTTTAAGACAGGTGGACTTCAACTCCCAGAATTCCAGAGCTAATATGACTGGAGGAGGAATTCTGGGAGTTGAAGTCCATAAGTCTTAAAGCTGTCAAGTTTGAAGACCCCTGACTGGAAGCAAAACCAATGGATAGTTTTCAAATTAACAGAGATCTGAGTACTGAAAGTGTGTGCAAGAATTCATTTCCCATGGACTGCTGAAGCAGTTGAATTGCTTCAGCCATAAAATGCATTTGCTTATAGACACGTATTTGATATGTATTTGAGTGATCTCTCAGATCCAATTAATAAATTATAGAATACAAAATAATAGTGTTGGAAGGGACCCTGGAGGTCTTTGAGTCTAACCCTTGTGCCCAAGCAGGATATCCTATACTAGTGTTGGTGAACGTTTTTGGCACCAAGTGCTGAAACAGGAATGCATGCATGGAGGGAGTGCCAGAAACCGGAAGAGCAGCTGCTCGGCGCATATGCAACCTGCTCTTCTGGTTTCTGGCATGCAGAAACACCAGCTGTGCACTGGGAAGCTGCTGTTTGGGTTTCTGGTGCTCCTGGGCACACAAAGACCAGCTGGCCAGGACACACGGATGCGCCAGAACCTGGAAGAGCAACGGGCGATGGCTGGCATGCCTGAAGAGATGGTTCTGCATGCCACTTCTGACATGCGTGCCATAGTTCACCATCATGGTCCTATACCATTCCAGACAAATGGATGTCCAATCTCTTCTTAAAAACCTCCAGTGCTGGAGAACCCACTTCCAAACGTAAGCCATTCCCACAGGTTAATTGTTCTCACTGACAGGAAATTTCTCCTTCATTAAAATTGTTGAGGTCATGAAAAGGTTGTGCATTTTATAATGTTCATTCCCTTTACCTGCTTTGTATGAGAACGATTCCATGTTCATGTGCAGTAATATGAAATATGTCCTCACCATGTAGACGTTTGTATATCTAAAACACAAGGCCATTATTTTTCAAAGGCATTTCTCCTGTGCGATCAACTATAACTGTAAATGTATTTCTTGAATATGTGTTATGATCAGATTGAATGAAACTCTCAGATAACAATAACAACCGAGTACTTAAAGAAAGTACTGGGGACACAGCAGTAGGCCTTGAGGATTTCAGGAACTGTAGTAACAGCAAAGAAAGCACTGCAAAAGGAAGGAATTTATAAAAATGATATTTAGCAATGGGAGACTGCTGGGTAGAAAAAGAAGATAAAAGATGACTCATTCTCTTTCAGAATGAGGTCATAAGTCCCTTTCTGCAAGAAAAAAGGTTTTTCTTCTCTTTGATGGATCCATATACTTCATGTCCTTAGAGGCTGAATATGTGTATTATCCTAAGTCATAATATATTTTAATTTAGTGTTTCTAAACATTTTTAGTTTATTTTGTAGCAATATAATGTTAGTAATTTTATTCAGTTTGCACTTAAAGCAATACAGGAGGTATGTGTGTATTTAGTATTTAGGCTGTCGATTTTCCCAATTGTCTCATTTATGAAATAGTTTTTCTTTGAGAAATCTATACTTTTTCTTTCCTTCAATGTTATTTCATCTACATGTGCATTTCAAAAACTGAATTCTTTCCTTCAAATAGATGAAGAACTGGATCCAAGTGTTAAACAAATGTGTACAGAACCTGTAATGGGCATGACACTTGTTCTTTCAAATTGTCCCAAAGGTGCTTTTTTCAAGGGGTGACTGGACTTTCTCGATTTTCTTTGAAGACGTTTTGCTTCTCATTTAAGAAGTTTCTTCAGCTCTGACTGGATGGTGGGGAAGGGAAACTCTGACTGACCATCCAGTCAGAGCTGAAGAAGCTTTTTGGATGAGAAGCGAAACGTCTTCAAAGAAAAACCAGAAAGTTCAGTTGCCTCTGGAAAAAAAAGCACCTTTGGGGCAACAGTGACCTGCATGACTGAGAATCTCCATAGATGTTCTTTCAAATTCTTTTTCTATTTTTTTAAACAACTTAACTGTATTTTTAAATTGGAGAATTCTTATGACCTTTAGTTTAGTTCTGATTTGGTTATAATATTTCAGCACTTAAAATAATATTATACAAAATGTAGATGCTTGCTAAGGTGGAAATGTGGCTGAAGAGGAGAACTAATTTTGATGCCAATATTTAGGCTTCTTTATGTATTTAGAGCACCAATTCAGAATGGCAATTAAGTATTGGCTGGTCATGCCTCAGGCACAAAGTCACTCAGGTGATCTTGGGCCAGTCCCTCTCTCTCACCCTGGGAAGGAGGCAAAGGCAAAGCAATTTTAAAAACTCTTGCCAAGAAAACTACAGGCAGTCATCAGGAGCCAAGATTAACTCAAAGGCACCTTAACATGTACATTCATCTAAGTTCTATACTCAGACATTAAGATGCAGTATACAATAAACTATTACAAATGAAGGCAAATCCATGTGTCTCAGAAATATTGTAGCAGGATCCAATCTGGGTCGGTCACCGTGACCAGAAGTTTAGTCTTCCAAGCTTTTGGACTCGTGCTGGAGTCCATCCTCAGGAGAAAAATTTCCTAAGGATGGACTCCAAAATGGAGTCAGAAAGCTCATAAGACTGAGCCTCCGGCCCGAGTGACTGACCCAGACTGAATAAGCCATTACCTCATTTCTCCTGTCTTTACTTTAAATAACTTCCATATCATTTCAGATCAGACACAATGGGAAACTATACCTAATTTAAAAACAGAAGAGAGAGGTTTTGATCTCCTCCCCATTTTTGATTAAGCTATAAGTGTGGATGGAAGAGTGTGTGGAAAAAGACTAATTTATATAACACTGAATTATAGCTTAATGAAAAAGACCCAACAATATTAATTACATTTATATCCTACCTTTTTCACACCCTTCATCTGTTGTTCCTCAGAATTAGAAGTGATATTCAGCAAGTTCTGACCAGTTCTGGAGAACCGGTAGTGGAATTTTTTAGTAGTTTGGAGAACTATACTACCAAATACCACATCTGACTGGCTCTGCCCCCATCTATTCTCTGCCCCTTGAGTCCCAGCTGATTGGCTGGGTCTTCTTTGGTTGCCCTACACAGCTGGAAAGCAGGTAAGTGGGGTGGGGAGGGAGTGGGATTTTGCAGTAACCTTTCCCTAGAGTGGGGTGGGAATAGATATTTTATATTCCCCTGCCACACCCACCAAGCCGCACCATGCCCACCAAGAAAAGCCCATAGAACCGGTAGTAAAAATTTTTGAATCCCACCACTGCACAGAATAGTCAGGTGAGTCAAGGGCTGAGGGGTAGAGATTGGCCCAGAGTCATCCAGCAAATTTTCTTGGTAGAAGGTTGATGAGACATGTATATAGAGATTCTCAATTATCCAGGTTATGGTTGTCTCAAATGTGCTTTTCCCAAAAGGTAACTGGACTTTCTTGAGGTATTTTATTTAAAAAAAAAAAACATTTTTCTTATCCAAGAAGCTTCTTCGATTCTAATTGACTGGTGGGGAGTAGAAAGGATATAAATCCTTCCATACCCCACTAGTCAGTTAGAACTGAAGAAGCTTTTTGGATGAGAAGCGAAATATTTTCAAGGAAAAAACCAAGATAGTCCAGTTGCCTTTTGGGAAAAGCACCTTTGGTCTCCTTGCTCCTAGTCCAATAACTTAATCACATTTGATTATTCTCTCCCCAATAAAAAATGAAATAGGTACAACATGTTTTATTGAACTGCTGCAAATGTTGCCCTGAACATTTTTTTTTCAGTGATTCAAAACTAAAAGGAAAACGTTTCTCTTTTGATTAGGGTATCTTCTTGTGGGGAGAATTTGGATAGCATTGGTTTGTTTTAGTCATGGCTTATATATGATCCACTTTTGACAATTGATCTATACTAAGATCTGAGCCATCAACCATAATTTTCAAAAAGAAAAAAAATGGGTTCATATATCATTCTAACAAAACCAAGATACATTATCATTGAATGCAATATAAGAACTAATCCAATAAATAATTCTGACAAATAAGTTCAACAAGCAACTGGTACAGATGATACTTTTCACATTTGCAGCCAGCTGTTTTTAAGTATAATCTGGTTTTATGATAATTTGTTTTTCATTCCTGGGTTTTAAAGAAGTATGTGGCCACTTATGCATACCTAAGTGATCCAGGCTTATATTTTCTGAATAGCAATGGCTGACTTGTTGAAAAGGGGGGCTATTTTTCAAAAGAAAGTTTATAATGCACAATGAATAACTGATTTCTCTGCTGATGTTTATCTCTTTAGGGATGGTTTAGTAATTCTTTGAATCCCAGCCAATATGTTTTTGCATTGGCAGAATCTAGAGAATGGACAATCTTTATTTTTCACTTTTATATATTGTCAAGTAGTTTACATATTTCTTATCCCACAATGCCTGTCCTGTCCCACTCACTCACACATGTAACAGTGGTTTAGTGGGTTTATTGATATTCCCCAGCAATTCTCTTCACCAAAAATCTAAAACTGTCCCAATTAAGTCCAGCCAAAAGCAGACCACAATGCTAGTCCAAAAAGCACTGGCCAATGAGTCCACAAGGCATTTCCCAAACAAGATAAATTAAAAGGCAAAATTAAATCCACAATACAAGAGAATTCACAAAGCAAGACACATGCAGAGTTCACAAGGCACAATCCAAGTCAAGGCAGAAATCACAAAAATCTTCAGCCAAATAACTCTCAGCTGGTTGCTTGGAGCCATTGACCAACTTCGCTCCAGATGTGCATGGAACTGATTCACCCTTCTCCAAACTGACATCTGGAGAGATGTATGGGGAAGCATTCAGGGGAAATCATCACACTGCCCACTCCATACATATACACACAGATTCCATACAACTGTTTGCGCATTTTCCCGTGCATTCATTTTCCTTCAGGCAGTCCTTGTCTTACAACCACAACCGAGACCAAAGTTTATGTTGTTAAGTGGGACATTTGTTGCTGTATTTTACAACCTTTCTTGCTGCAGTTGTTAAGTAAGTCACTGCAGTTGTTCAGTTAATAACACAGCTGTTAAGTGAATCTGGCTTCCCCAATCACTTTGCTTGTCAGAAGGTAACAAAAGGTGATCACATAACCCTAGGACAGTGAAATTGTCATAAATATGAGTCAGTTGCCAAGCGGACAATTTTTTTAAAAAAAAAAACAAATTTTATTAATTTTACAAAAAACAATACACAATCCAGGCATAACAACTTGAAAAATCTTTTCTAAAAAATAATAATAATAATTAAAGAAGAAAGCCAATAGAACATATAAAATAACTCCAAATTGTAATATCAATATTTACATTATCTATTTAACTTCATATCTTATCCAGACTTCTCCTTTTATCCAAATTATATTTCTTGCTTATTAAAATTTTATTGCCTTTCATAAACATACAAAACACAAAACATAAACAAAACTAAAACATCTTTTCTGAAGGTTGCCTGATCCCGGGTTGAAACCTTGCATCCACCTTTCCTCTCATTTTTCTCTTTTTTGGTTGTTTTTTCAAACCTTAAAATCCCCTTTTTCTTATCCTCTTTCTCCTCCTCCTTGGAAAAAACCCATTGTTCATCAAAGATGGCTTCTTGTTCCTCTTCTTTTTTGTCCCAGTCATTCTGCTGCGTAATCAATTTTTCATAAGTACATAATGCCATTTCTAAAAATTGAAATAAAGTGCCCAAAGTATCTTTTCCATCTTGTTCTTCCTTTTTATATTTTGGATATTCAGTCTTTAGTTCATCCACAAGTGATGCCATCCTGAAAAGAGAAACTTTCCCCAAAACAACCACCTAAGTATTTTTAATCAAAAATAATTCAAAAAAAGTTCTAAAAGTTTATATTTTTCTTCTTTCTTCTATTTCTTTTTCTGGGGTTACTGTTTAATCAAAGAGGTCCAATTACCTTGTATCTTTCTTTGAGATTCTAGGCAATCTCCTCCTTTTTCCACTTCTGCTCCAATTTTTTTTCCTCTCCCTTTCCACTTGCAACATCAATTTTTAAATGATCAGAAATCCATACCTCTAATAAGGGTTTTCCAATTTCTTAAATTTTTAAGTCCAATGTCCAAGAACTCTTTTGTCCCTTAACTTCAACTTTCAGAATAGTTCACCTTCAGTGCCCAAAGAAATTTCAAATCTTCATCTGTTGTTTCCATGGGGTGGGAGAGTGAAGAAAAAAAAAAGTTCCCTTTAACAGCTTCTCCACTGCTTTTGGTCTTCTTAGGGATACAATGTATCCTCCAGCAATTCAGACAGCTCAATTCCAACCAATTTAAAAGATGTTGATTGACCCGGCTCAGCCAGCACTTTCACTTTTCTTGCTTCCTCCAGCACAATCTTACCCAGTTGCTGGCTTCTTCGTGGCGGCCATTGCTGACCGCCGCTCCACCACCTTGGGAAAAAGGGGTTTTTCCGGACGAGGAGGGGGTCTGTGGCACCCCCAACCCCCTGTCCGGCTCCCCTCTCTCTTCCGCTGTCCCTACAGGGCAGCCATATCCCCCTGACCCATTTGGATCGGGGGTACCTCGGCGGCAAGCGCAGCAGGAATCGCAAACAGTCGCGAATTCCTGCTGCCACCGAAGCCACACCCCAAGTGGACAAATTTTGATTATGTGCCCATGGAGATGGTCCAATGGTCGTAAATGTGAAAACAGTCATAAGTGCTATTTTTCAGTTCCATTGTAATTTTGAACAGTTATTAAAAGAACTGTTGTTAAGTCAGGGACTACTTGCATATATTTTTGTGTGCAGATGTTTATAATGCCTACAATTTTGCTGGCCCTTTGCCCTAACATATCACTTTTTAAATTAGAGTTCCCCAAATGTATACATTTAATAAGGCTTTTTTTTGCTAATAGGTGCCTTTAAGCCACAGGTGGGATTCTACGGTTTGCACCTATTCACTAGAACCTGTTGTTAACATTGTAAGCAGTTTGGAGATCTGGTTGTTAGAAGAAATTACTGCCTAATCCTGTAAGGAAGGTAGGAAGGAAACATTCTGGTGTTCCTTACAGAAACTGCCTCTCCATTAACCCTTGTTACATTCTTGGCAAGACTAGACTTCCTGTCTCAGGAACTTCTTTGGAGTTTTTCTTCCCTCCTTTGCTGGTACTTTGCTTGTGTGGAGTAACCATTCAAAGTTACAATGGCACTGAAAAAAGTGACTTATGACCATTTTTCACACTTACAACTTGCAGCATCCCCACAGTCATGAGAGGCCAGGCAAAAAGATGCCTGCCTCAATGTGAGTGATATTGAGTTGGCCATACCCAGCCAATAACATGAAAACCAAACCATGTCCACCCAGTCACATGACCACCAAGCCACACCCACCACCTAAATCATGCCTACAGAACCAGTGGTTAAAAAATTTCAATCCCACCCTTGCTTTAAGCTGCATTTTTTAATCACAAAATTGCACTGAAAAATGTCAGAATCACTAAATGTTTCCCATTGACTTATTATTTTGAATCAAGGAGCCAAGATTAGTTTAATTGCTTCTCTCCTTGGTTAATTTCCATCCATTGCTTCTTGGCTTGCCTTCTGCTGTTTTATATGGTTTGCCTGTATTTTTCATGCTATACAGGAAGAACCATATAAATTTCTCCTGTATCTTTTAAAGATCCTAACTGGTGCAAAGCAGAAGTGGTATTCAGCAGGTTCTGACCAGTTCTGGAGAACCAATAATGGAAATTTTGAGTTTGGAGAACTGGTGATAACCTTCCCCCAGGAGTGGGGAGGGAATGGAGATTTTTCAGTATCCTTCCCCTGCCATGCCCTCCAAGCCATGGCCACAGAACCGGTAGTAAAAAAAATTGAATCCCTCCACTGATGCAAAGTATCACAGAATACACAGCATTTTCCCAGTTGTCTTTGGGATGTTTTATTACTACCTCTAGCTTAGTGAAAATAGAATTTCAGAACCTCATGTTAAAAAAGAGATATTTTAAAAAGGCACTGGAGAAAACAGGAGTCCAGAGCAGGCTAAACTGTCATTTCTTCTCCCAAGCTGTGCTTACAGTTGTTCCTTATTAAACCATAACTTTTAACTAGAATTCAGGGGGTGGCCCAATTAAACACAGATCAAGTGATAGTACACTTAATTGGATCAATGAAAATCACCTCTCCTGTACCAAGAACTAGGATTGAGGTTTTGGGTTTTTTTCCTTAAATAATATATGAGTAATTGCATGGCAGCTCTATTATTAGCCTCCCAAAACAAGGTTAGATCTAAAGTCAGGTTTCATGATCAAGTTAGACCTAAAGTATATTATGTCACAAGAAAAAAGCTTGATTCCTTCTTTTATCTAATAGAAGAGTTTGATATTATTCATTAGTGAGTTCATCATTATGCAAAGCATGGGGAATGAGAGGGATCTTGGAGTCTTAGTGGACAACCAGCTAAATATGAGCCAGCAGTGTGTAGCAGCAGACAAAAAAGCTAATGCAATCCTAAGTTGTATTAATAGAGGGATACAATCGAGATCAAGGGAAATACTAATTCCACTCCATAAAGCCTTAGTAAGACCACACCTAGAGTACTGCATCCAGTTTTGTTCATCACATTATAAAAAAGATGTTGAGATTCTAGAAAAAGTACAGAGAAGAGCAACCAGGATGACTAGGGGACTGGAGGCTAAAACATACAACGAACGTTTGCAGGAACTGGGCTTGGCTAGTCTAGTAAAGAGAAGGACCAGGGGAGACATGATTTGAGGGGGGTCAAGCTATTTTCTAAGGCACCTGTAGGCCAGGCCAGCCAAGGAATAATGGATGGAAACTGAACAAGGAGAGATTTAACCTGGAAATAAGGAGAAACTTTCTGACAGTGAGAACAATCAACCAATGGAACAGCTTGCCCTCAGAAGTTGTGGGAGCACCATCACTTGAGACTTTCAAGAAGAGATTGGACTGCCATTTGTCAGAAATGGTGTAGGGTCTCCTGCTTGGGCGAGGGATTGGACTAGATGACCTACAAGGTCCCTTTCCAACTCTGATTTTCTGTTATCTGAGTCTAATGGGATTGGTAAATTATCCATTGACTGCAAAGGACATCTTCAGGGCAGCTACTCCTAGGACACTTCTGTTTTCATGAACCTCTAAAATGCCAGTAATCATGTGGCTGATGTAACTAGTTTCTTAACACATAATTACACTATGTTGATTATAAAATGGGCTCATTGGGGTAATTACAAACTTTTTAAAGATTCTATGGATTACTTTCAGGTAAATAATCAACAAAACTTCTGATCAGAAAGAACTCATAAAGTCATCTTCTCCTTCTGTTGTGTAACTAATGATAGGTGGCCACTCAGCCTTCATTTCCAAAGTGGGGGAAGGATCATAAGGATGTATTTCTAATTTTTAAAAAGTCCAGTGCTGAATCACAAAAGAGCTCATCCTATAAATTAAAATTTTCTTGAAATCTGTTACAACATTGGTACAGCTTCAGCATTTATGTGACTGTTCTTCAAAAGTTAAAATGCAATTAATTTACCACTCTTTAACATACTCCCTGAAGCTGTTTATTGTTCTGCTAATGATATGTAAGATAATTTAGCTACCCAACTAAGAATATTGAAATGCATGGATGTCCCTGAAGTCGGCTGATTTCAGCAATCTCATGATGCTGATTTATTAACGTATACTTTTTTTTTCTCCCTACCTTCTCGTCAGTCTTGAGTGTCATCAACTGTCTCAATGGGTCTTTGCAGTTTTCTTGGCAACAATTTCAGAAATGAATTGTCCTTGCCTTCTTCTTGCTAGGGCTGGCAAAGATTGACTGGACCAAAAGTCACCCAGCTGGTTTTATGCCTAAGGCTAGAGCTTAGTTTTCTTTTGTTTTAAAACTCACTAGATTCTCTTTTCTTGGTCGACTGTGCTGATTAATTACTTATCTGCAGGTCCTCTATTTTGTGTGTATGTGTGTGTAAAGTAATTAGTGTCTGTCCCTGATTGGACATTTTTGTTATTTTCCTTGGAGAAACTGAATTCTTTTATGTACATATTATCTGAATGTCCAATCAATTAAATTAATACCAAATATAACTTCTTAAGACTCCCATGTATTATTCATTTTGTAGAGGGAATTGATTTTTTTTTTTTAAAAAAAGTACAGTAATATATAAAAAGATTCTGTAGAGAATTTTCCATAATTGATTCTTTGGTTATTCAAGAACAATATCTTGTATTGTGTCATAGGAAAGTCATTTTGGTTCCCTTGTTTATTTCTCTAATACACAGGAAAGTTTTATATTATTCAGTTGTGTGTAATAAGGCTCTGCAAAGCATGGGAATTCTTCTGCTGGCACATCAGAGAAACTAAGCAGCTGTCCATGCACAAACTTCCACAGGCACAATCTTCAACGCAGCTGCTCAAGCCTTCCAGAGGACACAACTGCAACAAGGGATAGTAACACATATTACATCCCAATACAAGTGAATATTTGGAGATCCTTGGTGTTTTCTCAGCTTGGTTGCCTTCCTGCAAACATTTCATCATCCTACTAGGTAACAACATCAGCACGATGCAGTTCTAGCTCAGAGAGCACCAAGGATCTCGGTGTAACATTCTTTATGAAGTACTTCTGAATTATTTGCACATCTCTAGGGTCTAATGAAATCAATAATATTATGGATGGACTTCACACAGTGATTGGGAAGTAGTGGATATCATTAAGAATGTTGCTATCTTCTGTTCAGAGATGGATAAGTTAACCTTAGCACTTAAGGAAAAAGAAACATCAGAATATTATAGAAGCTGGGAATGCTGGTATGACTGGATAGAACAAAAATAGAAAATATATTTGTAAACAACGTAAAATGTAAAAGAGGTAGTGATTATATATTCACAATAAGATGTATTTGTAAATATATCACAATATTGATAACAAACAAAGAACCATAGACTGTCGATAATAGAATTGCTAGTTTTTAATCATTTTTTTCCTTTTTTTTCTGTGTGTTGTGTATGCGTTTGTTTGACATATTAGTTGTATAATCAATAAAGTTTGCAAAAAAAAAAGAAGAAGAAGAAGAATGCTGCTGTCTTCAATCTCCCTCTATATATGTAGGTAGTTCTGGGAAATACATTTTTAAATTTCCTACTGTCTTTGAGCACTAAACAATGGTACGGTTGGGGGCATTTTCCAATATGTAAACTGGCGATTTATTTGCTTTTGCAAAATATTTGCAAACAGGACAGCAATCAAGATAGGAAGTCCACTAAATGGCATTTCATTGAAAATGCTCTCTACCCTGGAGTTGTCCCTGTTTAACACACAAGGACAACCACCCATGTAAATATTGATAAAGTATGTTCTACATTCAGTACATTTCTCACCTATTCCTTTCAGAGACCATTGCAATAGTTATATTTATCTCCTCTGTGACTTTACTAGTGGGACACAGACATGGTTAAAATAAATATATTTTGCAAAGGATGAGATGAGGTCAAGAAAATAAAATTGCCCTGTATGATATGAGATTTAAATCAAGGAGTCCTAGCTGGCTCTCCAGCTTTTTCCCAGGAAATCCTCACAGTTCCAAACCAATATATTGATCTCACTATCCATTCGTGCTCAAACTTTTGTGTCGATTTGATACTTTGTAAGCACCAATTGAGTGACACGCTGCATCATAGGACAAAACCTTGTCAATAAAGGTACCTCAAATGGGCTTAAAGAATGCCAGGTCCCACTACTCCTGAGGGAATGAATTATATATTTGCCACTTCAGCACTGTGTGCTGATGCTATTCAGTGCTGCTGCTACAGTCAACCACAATCACATAATCTTCATTTTCAACACTCCCACAAGTCATTGGGGAATCCAGAAGGAAGTGATACGATTGTCAATGCTCCTGCACTTCCTGCTAGCAAAGTTTTTGCTTATGAGAAGTTTGCAGGGAGAAAGTCAATGGACAAATATGCTCCAGTCTGTCCTTGCTCATACTGGGCTATTCATTTGTTAATTCCCTCCCACTCTCCCTCAACAGCAGCCAACTACCTGCCTGGTGGGAAGGAAAGTGAAGGGAAATTAAGGAAAGGGGCTTTTTTAACACTTACTGCCAGCTTCCCACAAAGAAAGCCAATGGGGAAGCTAGTAGGATTTTAAAAGTCACTCATGCTCAACAGGAGTGCCCACTCTTGGTCATTCTGTTTTTTGTGTTTAGATAAGGAAGTATTTCTGAAACAATGACCAACATAAACGGAGCATTAAGCAAGAGTGGCTTCATGCTTGTGCGAGCAAAGCGTGATCGGAGCTGCCGTCTCCCTATATATACTGGTGGGGAGGTTGGCTGTGTTGTCATTCCTTGATTGGTTGATAGAGTTGATGTTTGCAGATTGGCTGGCTTGTTCATAAGAACATGTGTGGCTGAGGTATTGGCTGTGTGTCTATCAGCCTCTTGTGTTGTAACGACCTGGGTAATGGGCTGTGTATACATGCAACAATTGCCCAGCCACATACGTTGGACAAACCAACATGAGAATAAATGCATGCATTGCAGAACACAAGAACTCAGTCAGAAAAAAAGAAAATATACTTCCGCCCTTTTCCAGCACCTTAAAGCCACAGGACATAAAATTAATTTTGAGGGAACCAAATTAATCTCCAATACTGAACACTTCAACAAGAGAATAAACAAGGAAGCCATCGAAATAGAGAAACACCCCCATAACATGAATAAATGGGCTGATGCCTCCTACCTACCAGACATCTGGAAACTAGCCTTCACCAACAAATGAGTCCCAGCCGTGAAAACCAACACTGGACCAAAACAACACATAAGCTTCCAACTGAAATTCCATGCCAACACAGCAGCCCCCAAACACATCCTAAAAAGAACAGAGTTGGCCCTAATTAGAAATGAACTCAACACAAAAAGATTCCTCACACTTCACCTCAGACTCAGCAACAAGATTCACCCCACACTTTGGGACAAATCCAAACAACTCGCTGTCTGGAGAGCCGAAATACAGACCACCCTCAAGACAGACAGACACACCAACAAACTCAGAAAACTTCAAAAATGCCAGAAACAAACTCCTCCCCCCTCACAGCCACACATGAAACAAACAGCGCAGAACATCTCAGACAAGATCCTCACCGAAGCCAAAACCAATGTCCTTTCCAAAGGATTCAACTTTGCTGTCGCTCCCAAACACATCACCACAGAAACCATTATATGCGGAGTTGAAACCAGCTTGACCAAAACCAACCCTGATGATGCTAACAGAATCAGACTCGAAATCACCAACATCCTCTACACCAGCAAACCACCCAAACGCAACTTATCCAAAGAAGAACAAACTGCACTACTTAACCTGAAAGAAGACACTAGCATAATAATCCTACCAGCAGACAAGGGCAACGCGACAGTGGTTATGAACACATTTGACGACCAAACCAAGTTAACCAACCTACTCCAAGACCCCACATACAAACCCCTAAACACAGACTCCACCACCTACCTAGAAAAAACCACCAGATCCAAAATAAAAGCCTCCCCCATCAGCGAAGAAATCCAATAAGGAACCATATCCAGAGAGAAATTATCCAGATGCCCTAAGCTTTATGGTCTCCCCAAGATACACAAAGAAGGAACCCACTTAGACCAATAATCAGCTCCATAGGCTCACCTCTACAAAACCTAGCCAAATTTCTCGCCAAACAACTACAGCCCTATGCAGAATCCATCAACTCACAAGTAAGAAACTCATTCCAGTTCATTGAGATCATAAAGAAGTAAAACTTACAGCCCAGCGACCTACTAGTTAGCGTCAATGTTATATCCCTCTTCACCCAAGTGCCTATAAAAGAAGCCTTGACAGCCATCCAAAACAAATACAACCCCCCCAAGTACATCCTAGATCTGACCAACCACTGCCTATCCAATACATACTTCACCTACAATGGACAAAAATACAAACAAATAGAAGGAGCACCCATGGGATCACCCCTCTCACCTGTCATCGCTAACCTCTACATGGAACACTTTGAAACACAAGCTCTAGAAAAATATGATCACAAACCCAAACTCTGGCTCAGATACATAGATGACACCTTCATAATCTGGCCACACAGGAAAGAAAAACTGAACAACTTCCTCACACACCTCAACAGCCTACACCCAAAATACAATTCACCATGGAAACAGAAGCTAACAATCAACTTCCCTTCCTAGATGTCTTAGTGTACAAAAAATCCAATGGCTCCATAGGACACACCATCTACCAGAAGAAAACACATACAAACCGCTTTCTACATGCACTCTCACACCACCACCCAGCACAGATCAATTCCGTAGCCGAGACACTCATCTCCAGAATAAAATGCTTAGCTGACGAACACCTAAAAACCGAACTACACACTCTCACTAACGTACTAACAGCCAATGGATTCCAAAGAAAGAAGATTACCCACCTAATCCAAAAAGAAACCCCAATCAAAATCCAAGACAGAGAACAAGAGAACGGCAAAGCCCTCCTCCCTTATATAAAAGGCACCACAGACAAAATCAGCAAGATCCTCCAAAAACACAACATTAAGACAGCATTCTGCACAAACAGAAAAATATCCACCATCCTAAGAAACCCTAAAGACAGAATCAAGTTAGAAAACCAAGGAGTATATGAAATCCCATGCACCGCCTGCCCCACCACATACATCAGACAAACTAACAGAAGAATAAGTGCACACATTGAAGAACACAAGAACTCAATCAAAAAAAAAGAACCGACCACTTCCCTGGTCCAACACCCTAAAGCCACAGGACATAAGATTGACTTTAAAAATACCAGAACTATCGCCAAAACCAAACACTTCAACAACAGAATAATCAGAGAAGCCATAGAGATAGAAAAACGCCCACACAGCATGAATAAGCGAGATGATACCTCCCGCCTACCAGCCATTTGAAAACCCGCCCTCACTAACAAACAAGTACCCAACATGAAGAATGACACCAGACCCACACCCATGAAGGTCACACAAGATGCTACCACCACACCTCCACGTAGAAAGCAGACTCACACCAACACAGATGATGAGACACAACCATGGACCACAAGCCGTACCGTAGCTACATCACTACCCGCTTCAAACCCCTCCAACCCATACATGAAGTGAACAGACGCCCACCATGAAGATGCGGCACGACCACAAACATGAAGCTAAACAACAGGATCACAGCTCACCAGCTCAAATCCCCTGGCAACTAAGACTAACCTGAGCACAACCAAGCCCCCACCTGAACAGAACACACCCCCAGCCAGTCAGAACACAGCCAAACCCCCAACCAATGAGAACACCCCCCCACCCAATCAGAACACAGCCAAGCCCCCACCCAATCGAGTCACACCCCCACTAGCAGTTAAAAGGAAGAAGCAGCTGCAAGCTCACATTACTCCAAGAAGCACAAAGCCGAAGACACAAGCCTGAAGATGACCAATGAGATTTTGACGAAACGTTGCCAAGATACTTCCAATTTTACGTGGGAGAAAACCCGAATAACCAAAGATCCATGTGTGTGTGTGTGTGTGTGTGTGTGTAGTTTTTTCAACAAGAATAAAATGCAAAACAGAAAAAAAATACATCCAATATTAATAACAACAAAAAATGTACAAAAAGAGAGAGAGGAAAAGAGGAAGAAACTATGGCCTAAATATATGAATGCACTTTTCAAAGAGCTGTCATATAGCAGTAAATTAAATCTGGCTACCGCTCATCCAGATGGCAGATTCCAAATAAGGGTGGAACAAAATTAAACTTTGATTTGGGGTTTAATTGAATGGGTGGATCTGTTATTGAACCATAGTGGCACAGTGGTTAAAATGCAGTATTGTAGGCTACTTCTGCTGACTGCTGGCTGCCTGCAGTTTGGCAGTTCGATTTTTGCTGGCTCAAGGTTGACTCAGCCTTCCCTCCTTCTAAGATCGGTAAAATGAGGGCCCAGATTGTTGAGGGCAATATGTTAACTCTGTAAAGTGCTTAGAGAGGGCTGTAACGCACTGTGAAGTGGTATATAAGTCTAAGTGCTGTTGCTATTATTATAGAAATGGCTAGTTTATACTATTATGTAAAAGTAAAAAGATGAAGTTTGATGTTACAATTTTATTTTACTGCACCAAAGAAAATCAATGCCTTTTCTTTCTTTTTCCCTTCTTTTCTACACTTTTCCCTTTTCCCTCCCCTATTTTTCCTATTATTTGCTTTAGTATTTTATATTATAAACTAATAAAAAAGAACAAGTTGTCTTTCCAAAATATATGGAGTCCCTTTTTGCCACCAAAGATGTATCCAAACATAGTTTACAACTGATAAGATAATAAAGCAAACAAAAATAAATAAATGTGTTTTTTAAGAGAATACATGATTAACAATCTCCATTTAAATTTCTGTTTGGAAATATTTCAAGGATATCATTGTAAAACAATAATATCAATAAGAAATAGTAATAATAATAAAACAGTAATAAAATCAGTGCAGAAGCCAACATGGAACTGATTTATAGTTCAGTTCATTTAAAAGTGAAGGTGAGAAAAATACAGTTTTACCTATTTCTTTCTTCAATGTTCTGCTAGCTGCATAGCATGGATTTTTACATATTCAGAAAGTTGTTTTTTCTTAAAGGCTCTCAGTAACTGGCAGTTCCTGTAATAAATTTATGTACTTGTTTAATTAACATCCAAATGTTTTTTTTAAACAAGAGTGCTAACAGTTCCAACGTTTATAATACAAAGCCATGATCATCAAGTAGTACCACAGAAAGGCCATTCTGACATGACAATGGAGATTTATGACTATTCATAAAGTCCAGTTGTCTTGTTTCAAAAATAATATTTTTTTTTGAAACAAATTTTATTAATTTTAAAGACAAACAACACATCATTAACCATTAAGTACATAAAACCTCTTAACATTATAAATTTTTACAAGTCGAATAAAACATTATTTTTATACAACATAATTCTAATTTATCCCATTTCCATATGGACACATAAATATCTTTCAGCAAATTTCTCATTATTTCTCTTTACTCTTATTCAATTTCATTTCTTTTCTATATTTATCCATTTTATAGTCATCATATTCATTTCTTTCTGGCTTGTTTACAATTATTCTCATCTAACATTCCTCCAAGGTTTTATTGATTCTTTTTTTTTTTTTATAAAAAACAAATTTTATTAATTTTACAAAAAACACAATACACAAACATACAAAACACAAAACATAAACAAAACTAAAAGATCTTTTCTGAAGGTTGTCTGTTCCCGGGTTAAAACTCTTCACACAGACACAAATTCAAACATCATATTCATCCCATATATTCTTCCATACCTTATTATCATTTTCTTTTTTATATATATATATAAAAACCATTTTTATCAGTTTTATAAAAACAATGCACAAAGAATCAAGGCATAACAGCTTATAAATTCTTTTCTAGGAAAAAATAATAATAAAAGACCAATAAAGCATAACAATTCCAAATTATAGTATCAATACTTCATATAGTATTAACTTCATATCTTATCCCTACTTCTCCTTTTCATCCAAATTATTTCTTATTAATTAAAATTTTATTGCCTTTTATCAATATACAAAATCCAAAAAAAAAAAAGCATATATATCCTTCCATATCTTATTACCATTTTCAACAACATTCTTTGTCTGTTCTATTTCCAATTATCCATTCATCTTTTTTCTTTTACTATACTTCTCCTATACACCAATTGGAGTAACGTCTATAACTCATTACCCTAACTTAAAAATACTTCGTATAGCAATTTTTCTTGGGATTCTGTTTAAAAGATTCTAAGATTACATAATGAATTTTATACTCTAAATACACATATAAAAACACAAACATATGTACCCTCCAGAATCCCTCTTTTATCCTAAATTAAATTCACCCATTGTCTCTAAATAAACTTTTTTTCTTTAGGTCTTGCTTCCCCCCATTAAGGCTTCTCCTCCCCCCCTTTCTCTCTTGCTTATTCTTCTCCTTGCCCTTTTTACCCCTTTGCTTTTTCTCCTCGCTTTTCTTGCTCCTTTTCCTTTGCTTTCTAACCTTGCCTCCACCTTTTCGCTCATTTTTCTCTCTTTTGGTTGTTTTTATAATTCTTAAAATCCCCTTTTTCTTATCCTTTTTCTCCTCCTCTCCGGAAGGGACCCATTGTTCATCAGAGATGGCTTCTTCTTCCTCTTCTTCCTTGTCCCAGTCCTTCTGCTGCGTAATCAACTTTTCATAAGTACATAACGCCATTTCTAAGAATTGAAACAAAGTGCCCAAAGTATCTTCTTTTTTATATTTTTGATATTCAATCTCTAGTTCATCCACAAACGATGCCATTATGAAAAGGGAAACTTTTTCCAAAACAACCACAAGTATTTTTAATCAAAGACAATCAAAAACAATTAAAAAAAAGTTTCAAAAGTTAATACTTTTCTTCCTTCTTCTCTTTCTCTTTCTGGGGTTAATTTTTAATCAAAGAGGGCCAATTACCATATATCTTCCTTTGGGATTCTAGGCAATCTCCTCCTTTTTCAGCTTCTGCTCCAATTTTTTTTTTCTCTCCCTTCCCACTTGCAATGTCAATTTTAAATAATCAGAAATCCATACCTCCAACAAGGGTTTTCCAATTTCTTAAATTTTTCAATGTCCAAGAATCCTTTTGTCTCTTAGCTTCAACTCTCAAAGCAATTCACTTTCAATGTCCAATATATCCAAATATTTCTGCTGTTTCCATGGGGTGGGAGAGTAAAGAAAAAAAAAAAAAAGTTCCCTTTAACAGCTTCTCCGCCGCTTTTCGCTCTTCTTAGGGATACAATGTATCCTCCAGCAATTCAAACAGCTCAGTTCCAGGCAATTTAAAAGATGTTACTTGACCCGGCTCAGACAAAACTTTCACTCTTCACACTTCCTCCAGCACAATCTTACCCGGTTGCTGGCTTCTTCGTGGCGGCCATTGCTGACCGCCGCTCCACCGCCTTGGGAAAAAGGGGTTTTTCCGGAGAAGGGGGGGGTCTGCGACACCCCCAACCCCCTATCCGACTCCCCTCTCTCTTCAGCTGTCCCTACAGGGCAGCCATATCCCCCTGACCCATCTGGATCGGGGGTACCTCGACGGCTAGCACAGCAGGAATCGCGAGCTGTCGCGAATTCCTGCTGCCCCGAAGCCACGCGGAACCGGAAACCTTGTTTCAAAAATAATATTGTCAGCATTCCAGAAAACCTCAATTCCAATAAATAACTCCTAGACAGACATGTTCTCAAAGTTTCCTTTTATTAGTAGTAAATTGGCACATCTGGGAGATCCCGAATCTGAAAATTAACAGTTCTAGCTTTGCATCTGGTTTCTGTTAACAGATAGTTAACAGATAATCAGAGCTGGAAGGGACCTTGTAGGTCATCTAATCCAACCCCCCGCCCAAGCGGGAGACCCTACACCATTTCTGACAATATGTTACAAATTACAAGTTCATCCCCTGCACCCCTCATTCCATCACATGCCCTAAATGCAGGAATAACATGACCTTGACTTTAAAGAAGAATACTATTATGTTTAACCACGTAAGCTCCATGAAATTCCCCCCTCCAATTTTTCCAGACTCAAGCATGTGGCAGCAGAGAAGCTTCTGGTGCTAATATGGCTTCCAAAGCTGACAAATATTATTAATCTGATAGAACCAGCTGGTAATCCTTAGAGGCCAGATATTGTTATTTAAATTTATGTGCTACCCAACTCCCAATGACCCTGAGTTTACAATCTTCTTTTCTAACCACAGTAGAATTGCTTCTTACATGACCACCAGAATCAGAATCCATAAATAGTGGAAGGTGTCATTTTAGCCATTTGTGGATGCTTTTGGTTGTAATAATCATGGTCACATGATGTTGGCTCACCACTTCAGAGCTTCCACTTCAGAGCTTCTGGAGACTTGGCTATGCCACCAAGTCTGGGAACCCCATGGGGCTTATGATATGGCTCTATTATTATTATTATTAACATCCATTATTATTAACAATAACAATGTTTGATTTTTCTATGTTTGTTCTGTTTTTTTATAGTTTTATTAAAGTATTTTAATAATTAATAATGATACGTGGTTTTATGGATTTATTTACTCTTTTAGCTTTGTTGTGTACTGCCCAGAGTCACATTTGGTGCGATGGGCAGCTACACAAATTAGATAGAGAGATAGAGAAATATAGAGATTTTTAGCAGTAGAGCTGGAAATAGAGAAATAGAGAGTAGAGGTAGAGGTAGAGAGGTAGAGATACACACAGAGAGGGATGTGTGTGTATATATATATATATATATATATATATATATATATTTAGAGAGAGAGAGAGAGACATAGAGAGAGATAAGCAATGGAGTTTAGAGATAGAAATAAAGAGAGAAAATAGAGATAAAGATTAGAGATAGAGATGATGAGAGACAGAGAAATAGAGAAAGTGAGACAGAGGTTAGAGATAGAAATAGAGACAATTTCGAGATAGAAACGACAGAGATAGAGATAGATATAAACTGCTATAGAGCTAGATTATAGAGCTAGAGATTATAGAGGTGATAGAGAGAGATAATATAGATGGATGGATGGAAAGAGAAAGAGATAGAGATTTCAATCCATTACATTACAATTTTCTGTGGCAGGCCTATTCCATTCTTTAGCAGCAATCACTTAGAATTTAATTAGCAGAGTCCCCTTTCAGATAAACCTTCAAGTGTGACCTTCAAAGAAGAAGAAAAATAATCAGAGAAACACTTTTAAACTTCTAATTAATGAGTTGGAATTAATAGATATGTGGTGGGATATCAATGCAGCAAAAATTATTCTACTACCATTAAAGGTCCTGCTCCTCCTTCTTGTATATTGGTTATGTCTTTATCCTAAAGGAACAATCATGAGACTACAAGTGCTTTCTTATAATTCTGTAGATCAAATTACATATCATATTACAAATTGAGGTTATGATCTGGAACACGCACTTCTTTTATTTTAATGATGCATGGTGATATCCTGTAAATATGAGAAGTGAGACTTGCTGACTCCAGTGAGATAGGTAGCTTGATATTTATGATGTATGGAAGATGTAGTTCTCTAGCTATTGTTAAATTACAAATTTCAGCACTCTTCACTACTAATCATGCTGACTGGGTCTGTTGGGTGTTGTAATTCAGCAATACCTGGATAGACTGATTCTCTACCCCAGTGTATGGAATTTTAAGGAAAACAGTGAATCATAATTTCAATCATAATTAAATGTAAAAAAAATCATTGTATGCTTACAGAAAACTGATTAAGATGGGTGGTTTTGAGAACTCTTGTTTCTGACAGCTAGAACCAGATAATGTGTCCTGGCTTTGGATTCTGCCCATTTCATGAACCCTGTATGTTCAACTAGATCTTTTCCTATTGACTTCTGGATTGTCCATAAGGTTAGACTTTCACTGTTGCATTCTGGATTGTTTGTCTTGGCTTCTGCTTCTATTTAATATTTCACCTTGGGTGGAATCTATGTTTGGTCAGCCTTTGCATCCTGACTGATTTCAATAGTGTATGCTTTCTGGACTTCACCTTGAATAATGTCAGGATTGCATATGATATTTACAATAACTATATGTAGTTCTTAGACTTCAACACACTCATTTTAGAGTAACTGTGATTTCCATCATAATCCAGATGCTTTTAGCATGTAATAGAAGGAAATGTATGTAGCTCAGGGTTGAAATGCAGAGTCCTTGATGGTCTCTGTGCTTGATTGTTTATCTGCAGACATTTCATTACCTAGTAGATAGCATCATCAATGCTAGTGGTGATTTGCTCTGTTTCTGTACAATAGCTTGCCCTTCCAGTGTTGGTGGGGTGGGATTATTTTCTTTGTACTTCCTTTATTAGGTATTGGTTTCTGCTAGGTTGTTTGTCTGGTGTTAATCCATTATTATTTGGGTGTTGACTACTGGAGATAATGTATTCTGAACATTTTGTTTCCTTCTCAGTTTTTTTTATTGTCTCCTTTGAATGGTATGTAAATGTGATTTACCTCTATATGTCTATTGATGGCTGATTGTCTCAATGCCAAACTTCAAGGAATTCCCTAGTGTTTATTTGTTTAGCTTGGTCAAAGATGCTTAGATCAACAATTTCCCAACTGAAAATATGGTTGAATCTGTTCATGAGACTCTACTGGTAGATTGGCCAACATGCTAAATCCTTCTGTTTCCCATTTCCCTTTTTATCAGAATGTGGTAGTAGAACTAAAAATCAATATTGAACTATAATCACATTCTACAAATTTGCAAGTTTTGTAGCCCACAAGTCTCATAATTCTTTCCAGATAAATTGCTCATCAGAGAGAGAATTGTAAGATAGCAGATCTGAAGGATACAAGGTTTGGGAAATCTGAAGTATTAGACACACTAATTCTTTTAGTTCTTGTACTTTTAACAAAGAATAATAAAATGTAACCACGATGAAGTCAAGAAGATTAGGAATGAATATATAATGACAATGAGGAAGCTCTTAAAATCTAAACTCAGTGGAGGAAATACCACCAAGGAAATTAACACCGGACATTAGATAGACTGCTAGAATGGTGGATTGACTCAAGCAGAATTAAAAGCCATGGATAAGACGACTAGAAAAATAACAAAAATGAATCATGGTTTTCATGCACATAGCAAGACTTTACATACCAAGGAAAATAAGTGGATGTGAATGTTGCAAGTACATTAATAGTTGAAGAAGAAAAGAGGTCAATGGAAAGAATATCTGAAAGATAGGGAAGAAAATGCACTGAAGCTAGTACATCATGCAAGCTTACTGAGCATTGGATATTGAGAGTTTTGCAGTGATAATTCAGTGCCAGAAAAATAAACACAGATGGCTAATGCTTCATTTAACATCTTTATAAACATAAATACATTTTACTAACCAGTTGCAGATTTCTCCAACATGGAGAAAACTCAAACAGAAATATATTGCAAGTTCAGAGCAGAGCTCTAGTCTTCAGCAAGCAAGCAAGTTAGTTTCATCTTCAATAGACAGACTCAGAGCTCAACATAGCTTCAGTGCTTAACATAGCTGCAGAGTTTAATATAGAGCTAAGCCTAGGCTACTTTTAATTGCAGTTTCCAGCCTAGGCTACTTCTACTTTCAGTTTCCAAAACAGTCCTCATTGGCTGACTTAGTAGCTATGCCGATTCATTGGCTGACCTTGTTACCAAGCTCCATTCCAGTTCATGAATATACCAACATTGGAGACACCAAACTGGCCTACAAGAAAGACTAAATAAAGAAGGAAAAAAGAGACTTGGCAAAGCAAAGTAGTGTATGGCCAATATATTAAAAAAAAAAAAGCAGGCAAAGTAAATAACAAGTACTGGCAAAATTACACGAGTCGCCATGTGAGAATAGGCAGCAATATAAATTTCCTGAAATAAAATAAAATAAATAAGAGAGCAGAAACAGACTGTCTGCAAACAACAGTATGACAAAGTAACAATAATAATGGTGTATTGGAAGATCTGCGAGACATATGACTAGATTAGAATAGAATAACAGAGTTGGAGGGGACCTTGGAGTCTTCTAGTCCAACCCCTTGCTTAGGCAGGAAACTCTCTACCAGTGGTGGCTAACCTTTTTGGGCTCCTGTGCCAAAAAAATTGTGCACATGCTTGAATGCGTGCACTTGCGTGCCAGCACCCAGAAGGCAATGCACGCCCCCACATCCCCTACACATGTATGCACAATTTCCCACTCACCACCACCACCCCCTTACCTGCACTGTGCCTCACAGCTGATTTTTGGCCGGTTTAAGGCCTTTTTCGGCCTCCCAAAGGCTTGAGGAAGGCTTCTGCAGGTTTCGACAAGCTTTGTAGGCCGAAATCTAGCCCTGTTTTGTCACTTCCTGTTTTTCCGAAAATACCAGAAGTGACAAAACGGGGCTAGATTTCGGCCGACAAAGCTTGTAGAAACCTGCAGAAGCCTTCCTCAAGCCTTTGGAAGGCTGAAAAAGGCCTCAAACTGGCCAAAAATCAGCTGTGAGGGGCACACATGTACAATGAGGTAAGTTTGATTGCAGCTCTTGTGCCGACACAAATGGCTTTGCATCCCACCTGTGGCACACGTGCCATAGGTTCGCCATCACAGCCCTATACCATTTCAGACAAATGGTTTTCCAATCTCTTCTTAAAGACTTCCAGTGTTGGAGCATTCACAACTTCTGGAGGCAAATTGTTCCACTGGTTAATTGTTCTAACTGTCAGGAAATTTCTCCTGAGTTCTAAGTTGCTTCTCTCCTTGATTAGTTTCTATCTGTTGCTGCTTCTTCTGCCTTCTGATGCTTTAGAGAATAGCTTAACTCCTTCTCTGTGGCAGCCACTTAGATATTGGAACACTGCTATCATGTCACCCCTAGTCCTTCTTTTCATTCAACTACACATACCCAATTCCAGCAACTGTTCTTTATATCTTTTAGCCTCTAGTCCCCTAATCACCTCTGTTGCTCTTCTCTGCACATTTGCCTGCAAGGAAGAACTGGTGGGACCATAAAATAGATAAAGTAATAGAAAATGAAGAAGCTAAATTGCTCTGAGACTTTAGATTTCAAACAGACAGGCATCTGGGCCATAAAACCTCAAGCTTAAAAATTGTCGATAAGAAAGACAAAAGAAAAAATCTGGATTGTACCTGGACAGTGGCAGATACATGTGGCAGTACCTGGAGATGACAGAATAGAAGAGAAAGAACTAGAAAAAGTTGCAAATAGAAATAGAAGACCGGTTTCCGGTTTCGCGTGGCTTCGGGGCAGTAGGAATTCGCGACAGCTCGCGATTCCTGCTGTGCTAGCCGCCGAGGTACCCCCGATCCAGATGGGTCAGGGGGATATGGCTGCCCTGTAGGGACAGCTGAAGAGAGAGGGGAGTCGGACAGGGGGTTGGGGGTGTCGCAGACCCCCTCCCCCTCCGGAAAAACCCCTTTTTCCCAAGGCGGTGGAGCGGCGGTCAGCAATGGCCGCCACGAAGAAGCCAGCAACCAGGTAAGATTGCGCTGGAGGAAGTAAGGAGTGAAAGTGCTGTCTGAGCCGGGTCAAGTAACATCTTGCAAATTGGCTGGAACTGAGCTGTCTGAATTGCTGGAGGATACATTGTATCCCTAAGAAGATCGAAAGTGGTGGAGAAGCTGTTAAAGGGAACTTATTTTTTTTCTTTCTTCACTCTCCCACCCCATGGAAACAGCAGATATGTTTGGATATACTGGACATTGAAAGTGAATTGTTTTGAGAGTTGAAGCTAAGGGACAAAAGGGTTTTTGGACATTGAAAAACTTAAGAAATTGGAAAACCCTTGTTGGAGGTATGGATTTCTGATTATTTAAAATTGATATTGCAAGTGGGAAGGGAGAGGGAAAAAAATTGGAGCAGAAGCTGAAAAAGGAGGAGATTGCCTAGAATCCCAAAGAAAGGTATATGGTAATTGGACCTCTTTGATTAAACATTAACCCCAGAAAGAGAAAGAGAAGAAGGAAGAAAAGTATTAATTTTTGGAATTTTTTTTTTTTTTGAATTATTCTTGATTAAAAATATTTGTGGTTGTTTTGGGAAAAGTTTCTTTTTTCATGATGGCATCGCTTGTGGATGAACTAAAGACTGAATATCAAAAATATAAAAAGGAAATACTTTGGGCACTTTGTTTCAATTCTTAGAAATGGCGTTATGTACTTATGAAAAGTTGACTATGCAACAGAAGGACTGGGACAAAGAAGAAGAAGAAGCCATCTTTGATGAACAATGGGTTCTTTCCGGGGAGGAGGAGAAAAAGGATAAGAAAAAGGGGATTTTAAGAATTATAAAAACAACCAAAGAAGAGAAAAATGAGCGGAAAGGTGGAGGCAAGGTTAGGAAGCAAAGGAAAGGGAGTAAGAAAAGGGAGGAGGAAAGACAAAGGGGTAAAAAGGGCAAGGAGAAGAATAAGCAAGAGAGAAAGGGGGGGAGGAGAAGCCTCAATGAGGGGAAGCAAGATCTAAAGAAAAAAAGTTTATTCAGAGACAATGGGTAAATTTAATTTAGGATAAAAGAGGGATTCTGGAGGGTACATAAGATTGTGTTTTTTATATGTGTATTTAGAGTATAAAATTTATTGTGTAATTTTAGAATCTTTTAAACAGAACCCCAAGAAAAATTGTTATATGAAGTACTTTTAAGTTAGGGTAATGAGTTAAAGGTGTCACTCCAGTTAGTGTATAGGAGAAGTATAGTAAAAGAAAAAAGATGAATGGATAGTTGGAAATAGAACAGACAAAGAATGTTATTGAAAATGGAAATAAGATTTGGAAGGATATATAAAGGTGTTTTTTTTTTTTTTGTATATTGATAAAAGGCAATAACATTTTAATCAATAAGAAATAATTTGGATGAAAAGGAGAAGCTGGAATAAGATATGAAGTTAAATAGATAAAGTATTGGTTTGTTCTTTAATTATTATTTTTTTTTTAGGAAAGAATTTATAAGCTGTTATGCCTTGATTGTTTATGCACTGTTTTTGTAAAACTGATAAAATTGGTTTATATATATAAAAAAGAAAATGATAATAAGATATGGAAGGATATATAAAGTGAATATGATGTTTGAATTTGTGTCTGTGTGAAGAGTTTCAACCCGGGATCAGGCAGCCTTCAGAAAAGATGTTTTAGTTTTGTTTATGTTTTGTGTTTTGTATGTTTATGAAAGGCAATAAAATTTTAATAAGCAGAAATAGAAGACCGTGGCAGAAGAAAGCAAAGATAGTATGACTAGTAATAGGCACCTTGGATGAAATTCCAAAACATCAGCATTGGCAAATTCACCATCAGTGAATTGCAAAAGACAAATTTATTTGGAACACCTGAAATTCTGGATGATATTTGTAATCCTTTCAAGCATCCATATCTACCTATCCCAGATCTTTGGGAAGGATTCAAGAGGCAATTGCAAAAGACAGATTTACTTGGAACACCTGAAATCCTGGATGATATTTGCAATCTTATCAAGCATCTACATCTGCCTATCCCAGATCTTTAGATTCAATAGACATAAAAAAATGAGCCAAATCCAATCTGAACATCTGGCTGTGCAATGAACCATGATAAGCTTCTAGCAAGAAAAGAATTTTCATAACCACAGACAATAACCACGTTTCTTGTATTTATCATCATATAAAATTAATATTATGTTAAGTTCTGCGCTTGGGTTCAAGGAGCGGAGATGAGGCAGTGAACAGTGAACTTCAACTCTTTATTAATCATACTGAACAGAGCAATCACCTAGGGCAGCAGCAGCACTTTTATAGGGTTGGCTGCTGTCCTATTAGCCAATGAGAAACATGGAAGTGTTAAACCCTTGAACCAATGAGAGTTGGCCCATTAACAGCCAATCAGATTTCCCAGAAAGGACCAATCCGATGTTGCTATTATCAGCCAATCAGAAGTGCATGATTAGAACCCTGCTTTTTACTTAAGGTTGTCAAAACTTTATTAAATGCCTTTATTAGTTCATAATACCCCTTCCCCCTAGGTTCCGTTTGAGGGGTACGGTGATGTAATCCCGTAGAGATGCAGGTTGTTTCAACTGTCTATTAGATTTGCGCTGTCCCACCGGTTCCTGTCTGTAGTCCGGTTTCGGTGGAACGTTTTTTAATTTATCTGGTACAGGTGGTTCCGCATCCTCACAGGACGACTCGGTGCCACTAATTCTGTCGTTGTTGTCCTCCAGTCTCTGCGAGTTCGCCTCCGTTGAGGTATTCCTCTGTGGCGAGGTAACCCCCCTTCCTGATTCTTCTTCATGTAACGCGCCGGCCTGCTGACTTTCTTCGATTTTGTCATCCAGCATCTCGAATTCGGTTCCCTTGACATCCCCTCCCCCCTCAGTTTGAGAGTTACAGGAGTCACAGGAACTGGGTTGCAACCAAGAGCGAAGCTAATCTATATGGCATTTCCATATCTTTCCATCCAATGTTTGCACGTGGTACGATCTGGGCCCGGTGGTTTGAGTTACGATTGCTTCGACCCATATTGGTTCGCCGGAAAGGTTTTTAGCAAAGACTAAGTCGCCTATCTTGAACTCATGGCATTTTCCGCTAGATCCACAGGGTTTCTCTGGCGCGTAGGATGGGTGGAGACAGTTGAGGTGGGAGCGGAGCTTGCGTCCCATCAACAGTTCAGCTGGAGTGTTGTTGGTGATGCTGTGCGGGGTGATGTGTTGGAGCAGGAGCATTCTGTTTAGTTTGTCGTCAATGTCCCCATAGTCCATCTTGTGGAGAGTTTTTTTAATATATTGGACCATGCGCTCGGCCCTGCCATTGGCCGCAGGGTGTGCTGGCGAGGTTAGCGCATGGCGGATACCCCGATCCGCTAAATATTGTTCAAACGCCAGGGCAGTGAACTGGGGTCCGTTGTCGGAGACTAGAATGTCTGGCAGTCCATGTGTTGCGAATAGTTTATTTAATTTGCGGATGACTTAATCGGTTGTAGTAGTCTTCATCTTGTGGATTTCGAGCCAATTGGAATAGGCATCCACTGTTAGGAGGCGCGTATATCCCTTAGTAGGTCCCGCAAAGTCAATGTGGATGCAGGACCATGGTCCCCGGGAGGTTTCCTACTCCGTTGGAGTTGCTCTAGGTGGGGCACAGCTGACTTCTTGGCATTTTAGACAAGTCTTCACCCAGGCTTTGATTTGCTTATTGATGCCTGGACACCACACATAGCTTCCTGCGAGCACTTTCATACGCACGATGCTGGGGTGACCGTCATGCAATGCTTTCAAAACTGCTCATTGTAACCGCTCTGGGACAACTACTCTGTCTCCCCATAGGATGCAGCCTTTCTGCAAGAAAAGTTCTATTTGCCGGTTTCTGAAAGAGGTGAAGTCGTCAAGGGTTTGTTCTACTGGCCATCCTCGTTCAACCCAGCTGAGAACTTGCACCAGGACAGGATCTCGTTTCGTTTCGATAGCGATTTCTCTGGCTGTTAGTGGCAATGATTGTAGTGTTTCAATCTGGTGTGTCGTGAGGGTTGGAGCTGGGTCGTTGACGGTTTCCAGAAGTGGGGCACGGCTCAATGCATCAGCGTGGGGAATGGCTTTCCCCGGGTGGTGTTGCAATTTATAATTGTACGCAGCTAAGAACTCCGACCAACAAGTCATTCTAGGTGACAGTATATAGGGGGCTGGCTTGTCTCCCGCTATAATCCCCAGCAAAGGTTTGTGATCGGTCATAATAGTAAAAGCTCATCCATACACATATTCATGAAACCGTTTCACAGCAGATACAACAGCAAGAGCCTCTTTGTCAATTTGGCTAGAGTTACGTTCAGCCCTCGATAAGGTCCTTAAAAAATAGGCAATAGGGGCCTCACTACCATTTGGTAACACATGACTCAAAATGGCTCCTACTCCAAATGGTGACGCGTCACATGTAATGGTTAAAGGCAAAGTCTCGTTATACTGCATTAAAACAGCATCGGAGGTTAGTAAGTTTTTCACTTGTCAGAATGCGTGCTCCTCTCGGTGTCCCCAGACCCAGCTGGCTTTTTTGTTGAGAAGTCTATGTAGGGGTTCAGCTATGGTCGCTTTCTGGGGCAAGAAGATGTTGTAAAAGTTAATGAGCCCCAGGAAAGCTTGGAGGTCTGTTCTGTTCTTGGGTCTTGGGGCGTTTTTGATTGCTTTTAGTTTGCTATTAGTGGGGTGAATGCCTTGCTTATCGATTAGGTACCCCAGGAACTCTACTTTCTCTGTACACAGTTGACATTTATTTTTTTTAACCTTAAGGCCGGAGTCTTTTAATTTCTGGAGAACCATTTTAAGATGCCTCTCTAGTACTTCTCTATTCGGGGCCGCAATTAAAACATCATCAAAATATGGCACGATGCCCTTGATCCCTTGCAAAAGTCTCTCCATCAGACTTTGAAAAATCCCTGGGGCCACGCTCACTCCGAATTAGAGTCGGTTGCATTTAAAAGTGCCCCAGTGCGTAACGATCGTCTGTGCTTCTGCGGTTTTTTTATCTACAGGCAGTTGTTAGTACGCCTGCGCTAAATCCAATTTAACGAAGACTTTTCCGCCCCCCAGAGAATGGAGAAGGTGTTGAACCACTGGCACCAGGTTAGCGTTCTGTTGAAGGGCGTGATTAAGGGTGGCCCGGTAGTCCCCACAAATCCTTAATGATCCATCTGGTTTGATGGGTGTTACAATTGGGGTTTCCCAACGGGCGTGGTCAGTTGGTTCTAAAACACCCTGGGCTATTAATTTATCGAGCTGCTCATCGATCTTTGGTTTTAGGGCAAAAGGTACCTGATGAGGCTTAAGGCGGATGGGGGCTACTTCAGGGTTAAGGTTAAATGATATTGGGGTCCCCTTGTACTCGCCTAGTTTGTCTGCAAAGATGTCCTGGAATTCCTGGATGAGGGCCTCCTCCCAGTTGTCGCTTCTGGTTTGGTGAATTCCCTGGTTTGGTTTGATCCCGAGTGGGGAGAATCATTGAAGGCCTAACAAACTAGGTCGGTCGCGATCGATGATGGTCAGCAGTAATGACGCAGTTTGATTTTTGAATGATACTTGGACTTGGCTGGATCCAACGACCGGAATTCGGTTCCCCTGGTAATCTTTGAGTATAATTCTTTGGGCTCTGAGGTCTTGCCGCTGGACGGCAGGGATCAACTGTTTAAGGGTCTTCCAGGAAACCATCGAGAGGGATGACCCTGAGTCGACTTCCATCACGCAAGGTTGGTTCTCGATGGCGACCCTCATTCGGATCTTCTTTGCATCTAACGATGAAGCGTGACCGATGGTAATGGTTTGGTGTGCCTCTTCCTGTCTCGTTGAAGTGGCAAGTGTTTTATTTCTGTAGGAGTGGTTGTTTCATTGGTGGTTCAAATGTTCCCGACTCACAGGACGAATCCCTGTGGTCTGGTGGTAGTGGTTTTCTTCCCGAATTGGGTTGGATCCTCTCTTGCTTCTACAGACCTTCCCGATGTGGCCTCTTTTTCCACAGGAATGGCAGACCGCACCGAGGAATTTGCAATCTGATCGCGGGTGGTTTGCTCCACAACCCACGCATTTGTGCGGTAGTCTTCGATTCTGCTGGTTGCGTTGGTCACATTCGGACCGAAGCCGGTTGACCTCTTCCTCATCACTTTCTGATGGAGATTCGAGGTCCTCGTGGTGGGTCGCTGTTGTGTGTCTCTCTAGGTGAGGTGAGGTATCGTTGGCGAGTTGACAGAGCAGTGCGTTGGTGTGGTGCATTCGGGCGGCCAACTTCCTGGTTGCTTCTGCTGCAGTAGCGTCTTTGATGACATCAGCAAGATCGATGTCCCCTTTGGCCATGATCTTGCTCTGCGCCGTTTGGTCATCTAATCCCAGAACTATTCGGTGTCTCAGAGCTTCTTCGAGGTCTGCAAACCCACAGAGGCCTCCCAGGTTCCGGAGGTCTGTGATAAAATCCGTGATGCTCTCTCCTTTCCGTTGGTCCCTCTGGTAAAACTCATGTCTTCGGACAAGCGTTGGTATGGCGGGTGCATAATGGGCCCGTAGAAGGGACGCGAGGATGTCCCAGTCCATGGGTTTCACCTCAGCCAGTTTCGCTAGTGCCTTGGCGAAAGACGGCAGGCCTGCAATGGGTCAGGAACACTGCTCGCTTTTTCCCCGTAGTTGCATCTTTCAAGTTGTTGGTCTCCAGAAACATCTGGAACTGGTTCATGTATGAGTCCCAGTCTTCTTGTGCTGGGTCAAATGGAGCGGGTGGTATGGTGCCACCGGACATGGTTTCTGTTGTCGATGCTCCTGCAGCCACGTGCTCTGTTTGGTGCTCTGTAGTGTTCAGTCAGCTCTGATGTCTCCGCATCCCACCTTCGTTGCCAGTGTTAAGTTCTGCGCATGGGTGCAATGAGTGGAGACGAGGCAGTGAACAGTGAACTTCAACTCTTTATTAATCATACTGAACAGAGAAATCACCTAGGGCAGCAGCAGCCCTTTTATAGGGTTGGCTGCTGTCCTATTAGCCAATGAGAAACATGGAAGTGTTAAACCCTTGAACCAATGAGAGTTGGCCCATTAATAGCCAATCAGATTTCCCAGAAAGGACCAATCCGATGTCGCTATTATCAGCCAATCAGAAGTGCAGGATTAGAACCCTGCTTTTTACTTAAGGTTGTTAAAACTTTATTAAACGCCTTTATTAGTTTATAACATATTATAAGTACAATTTGTGGCCCTCTGAATTCAGCTGTGCTTACATCAAACTTAGGGCAACAGACAATTATAGTTCTATTGCCTACTGATCACCTTGAATATCCAATAGATTCTCAAATAGATTACTGGATATTTGAAATAACATTTGAAGGGCTTCAATAACCCATTCACTGGAACAAAATAATGTTAGTGACAATTGTGCCTACAATAGGATCACAGTTCAGTTTGGCATCTTATAAGCAAACCTTCTAGCTTGAAAACTGCTATAGCACAGAAGAAGAAAAAAGTCAAACTTTAACACCTACGTTTTATGAATACAAGGAAAGAGTACAAAACTAAAATCAAGCTTTAGTGCCTATAATGGGTGGGTGTTTAATTCAGATGATAAGTATTTCAATATTTCTTCCAGTATTTATTAACCTGTAACAATTGTCAGTTTTATATAGGAGGGGGGAAAGCTCTTACAAATGGAAAAAATTTCCAAAGTTCAGTTGCTACTAAATGAGATGTTGGCTTCCTTTGCTCAGAAAAGCTTAACATAAATTATGACCTAATTAACATTTGCATAGCAATCTAGACTTCCTACAGCTTATTCTGCTAATTAACACATGACAAATGATAAAGCATTAATATTTCATTGCAACATAACTTGACCGAGAAAGCCAATTCATGTGGCATAGAACAATTCTACTCCCTTATATTTTTATATCTGGAAAATGGTCTATTATTGCAGATAAACAACATGTAAGATTACTTTTCATTATTAAAAGTTCCCCAACAGATAAGCACATATATTTATACATATATGCACAAATGCTTAAGTGTCAGACTGCTATTTATTTAGTTCAATGATTTACATAGACAAGGAAACAGACAAGGAAAACTGCAGGTGTTTCAGAATGGATTGGCCTACTCCTTTCCCCCTGCAGGTCTTTTAAATAATTAATTCATTATCAGGACAAAGTGGTTTCTTAGAATCTGGACTCCTAGACATCATTCAAAGTAAAGACTATCAATAGAAGAGAATATTTGTGGCTCGGGGTTGAACTGTGGGGTTCTCAGTGCTTTCTGAACTTGGCTGTTTTCTTGTAGGCATTTCATTCCCCAGCTAGGTAACATCACCAGTGCTAGAAATGAGTGGGGCTTGTTCTCTGTTTATATATTATATAAGCAGTTTGCCCTCTCAGTGTTGGTGGGAATGTTCTTTCTGGTTCCTTTGAATAATGACTTAAAATCCTTGAGCAATAAGAGTCCCATGGCCAAGAATTGCAAGAAGAACATGGGTGGAGGGGGGGGCACCTATTTATACTTTTGTATATTGATCCTTTCAGTTTACTAAAGGAAATGATCACCAGTTCCATTGTATTACCAAGAAAGCTATGTGGAGTTATTCATGTTGGACTCCATGGTTCTCTTTCTTCTGTCCTTTCTGAGTATTGGGTGAGTATTCCTTAGGATTGATACTTGAGTGATTGATGGCATAGTATTTGAGCAACTAAACACATTTTAACTCAGAAATCATTTATTTGGCTTCAAGAGTTAGAACACACATATAATGAATGAATGATCTAATACAGATTGAGTTAATACATATAAAAGAACCCAATTTAAATATGGTGAGTCAAGGAAACAAGAATTTTAAGTGAGTTCAGAATGGCTTTCTCAATGAAGTATGGCTGCTTCCTACTTGATTCCTCTTCAATTCCCAGGAAAAAAATGTTTTTAGTTTTCCAGGCCTTTTAATATATTAATATCATAGAAAAATATCACTAGACACCACCAGATTAGAATTGATGTCAATTGATTAGAATCTATGTCAATTGACAGCAAAGGCTATCCTCCAGGGACTGGTAACTTCATGGCCTTTACATACTGTGAATTACAATGCCTATTAATGTGTCAATGACGAAGCTGCCTGGAGCTGATGGGGTTTGTGGTCCAAAAGATTGAGAAGACTGCTGCCCTGCTTCCTTAGAACTTAGTGCTCAAACAACCCTTGCATATGCCGGCTGAGGTTTATTAATCATTATAACCCACATAAAGAGTGGTAAGTCTATTTATTTCAAATATATATGACAAAGGGAGTTTGACAGCTCACTTAATCTCTCAGGTTTGGAATTAGGGACAACTTAATTCTTTACAATGTGCTATGGCATTTTAAAAGTATACACTTGCTGCTAGTATTGTTGATATATGTATAATTTTTAATAAATGTTTTAATTTTAGCATTTTAAATGCTCATTTTAGAATGTTATGAACCATTGAGCAAATTGGCCCCCTTATGGGTATTTGATATGTTTGGGGTTGTCACTGTAATATGCTTTTTGATTACATTTTTTTAAATAACAAATTTTATTAATTTTACAAAAACAATACACAAATAATCCAGGCATAACAACTTGAAAAATCTTTTCTAAAAAATAATAATAATAATAATTAAAGAAGAAAGCCAATAGAACATACAAAATAATTCCAAATTGTAATATCAATATTTACATTATCTATTTAACTTCATATCTTATCCCGACTTCTCCTTTTCATTCTAGTTATCCAAATTATATTTCTTGCTTATTAAAATTTTATTGCCTTTCATAAACATACAAAACACAAAACATAGGAAAAAAAAAACCTAAAACATCTTTTCTGAAGGCTGCTTGATCCCTGGTTGAAACTCTTCACACAGACACAAATTCAAACATCATATTCACTTTATATATCCTTCCATATCTTATCATCATTTTCAATATCATTCTTTGTCTGTTCTATTTCCAACTATCCATTCATCTTTTTTTCTTTTAATATTCTTCTCCTATACACTGATTGGAGTGATGCCTTCAACTCATTGTCCTAACTTAAAATTACTTCATATAACACTTAATTTATCTTGGGATTCTGTTTAGTACATTCTAAAATTACACAATAAAGAAGGTAAAAACCCAGCAATAACTAAATAAAATCCTATATAAGCACTATCCATATCATTAAAAAAATCTAATCATATTTATTAATACTCATTTATATCTTAAGCATTTTACTCCAGATACACATATAAAGACACAATCTTATGTACCTTCCAGAATCCCCCCTTTTTTTCAATTAGATTCACCCATTGTCTCTAAATAAGCTTTTTTTCTTTAAATCTTGCTTCCCACCATTAAGGCTTCTCCTCCCCCCCTTTCTCTCCTGCTTATTCTTCTCCTTGCCCTTCTTACCCCTTTGTCTCTCCTCCTCCCTTTTCTTACTCCCTTTCCGTTGTTTTCTAACTTTGCATCCACCTTTCATCTCATTTTTCTCTTTTTTGGTTGTTTTTTCAAACTTTAAAATCCCCTTTTTTTTATCCTCTTTCTCCTCCTCCCCAGAAAAAAACCCATTGTTCATCAAAGATGGCTTCTTCTTCCTCTTCTTCTTTGTCCCAGTCATTCTGCTGCATAGTCAACTTTTCATAAGTATATAACGCCATTTCTAAAAATTGAAATAAAGTGCCCAAAGTATCTTTTCCATCTTGTTCTTCCTTTTTATATTTTTGATATTCAGTTTTTAATTCATCCACAAGTGATGCCATCATAAAAAGAGAAACTTTTCCCAAAACAACCACCCAAGTATTTTTAATGAAGAATAATTCAAAAAAGATTCCAAAAGTTAATACTTTTTTTTCCCTTCTTCTACTTCTCTTTCTGGGGTTACTGTTTAATCAAAGAGGTCCAATTACCATATATCTTTCTTTAGAATTCTAGGCAATCTCCTCCTTTTTCAACTTCTGCTCCAATTTTTTTCCTCTCCCTTCCCACTTACAACAACAATTTTTAAATAATCAGAAATCCATACCTCCAATAAGGGTTTTCCAATTTCTTAAATTATTAAGTCCAATGTCCAAAGAATCTTTTGTCCCTTGGCTTAAACTTTCAAAATAATTCACCTTCAGTGCCCAAATACATTTCAAATCTTCATCTGCTGTTTCTATGGGGTGGGAGAGTGAAGAAAAAAAAAGTTTCTTCCCTTTAACAACTTTCTTCGCCGCTTTCCGGTCTTCCTAGGGATGCAATGTATCCTCCAGCAATTCAAACAATTCAGTTCCAGAGAGTTTGAGAGATGTTGATTGACCTGGCTCAACCAGCACTTTCACTTTTCCTGCTTCCTCCAGCACAATCTTACCCGGTTGCAGGCTTCTTCGTGGCGGCCATTACTGACCGCCGCTCCATCACCTCAGGAAAAAGGGGTTTTTCCAAACGAGAAGGGGGTCTGTGACACCCCCAACCCCCTGTCTGGCTCCCCTCTCTCTTCGGCTGCCTCTACAGGGCAGCCATATCCCCCGGATCCATTTGGATCGGGGGCACCTCGGCGGCAAGCGCAGCAGGAATCGCAGATGGTCGCGAATTCCTGCTGCCACCGAAGCCACGGAACCGGCGACCCTGTTTTTTTATTACATTTTTTGTGGTTGTTATGCTTTGAACTGCTTAGGGTCAATTAAAATAAATAAACAAATATTTTCCCCAAAGCAATTTTTTTTAAATTGAAGGAATGAATGAATGAATGAATTCCTAATCTTCTTAAATTTGCTCATGGAGACACTATAGATGAATGTGTGTATGTAAGTCTTATTGAGAACTTGTTGGCTTCTTCTGAACCAGCCCCTTCTATGATTGCTGTGATGGCAATCAGGAGGAAGGGTGGAGATTCATTCAACTCCACTCCATTTCTCTCCTCTCCTCTCCACTCTACTCCACTCTTACTCTGTTTCTCTTTTCTTTTCTCTCTCTTGCTGATGCTTGAAGTATTGCTATAAATTCAGCAGATAAATTGATTATATCAGAACCCCTTAAAACTCCAAGCAACGAAGGATGAATGCATCAGCTATCCCTTGGAAAGACATTACAGGAAATTTTGGGTATTTGGCATATAGAATAGAATAGAAAAGAGTAGAGTAGAGTAGAGTAGAATTAGAACAGAATAGAACAGAATAGAACAGAACAGAACAGAATGGAACGGAACGGAACGGAATGGAATGGAATTCTTTATTGGCCAAGTGTGATTGGACACACAAGGAATTTGTCTTCAGTGTGTAAGCTCTCGGTGTATATAAAAGATATAAGTGATAAATCACAATCATGGCCATCATAAAAATACATTCATCATAATTTTCATTTACATATTATTTCAGCATTGCTGGAAATGTAGTTTGATGTTTAGCATGTCCCTAATTAAATACTGAAGGTGTTAGATGTCACAAAATCCATTGCTGCCATATAAAATATTGAGGGGAATAGGTAACATTTAAAAAAACCAACACCTTCTAACAAGTTTAAATGCAATTCTTTCACTCTGACTTTTAGTCTATCTTCCAGGTGCATGCTCATTTCCCACAAAAATAACAACTTTGCATAAACACTGATAGGGAGGTGAGAATAACCTCATTCCATTTCTTTCCCCTTTGTTCATCTTTTAAAATCAATCTGATTTGCACATTTTTGACCCCTTTGACTGCCATAGGATTATGGAGTTGGAAAATCATCCAACCAAACCTTCCAAGTTATATTATGTTTCCAATATTTTTGGTACCAGTTATTCTGATACAGTTGTTATTGGAGAAGGAATACAGGGAGAAGAAGAGGGAGAAAAGGATTTCTATATTGCTATTTGGTAAATGGATGCTGGAACAGGATCACTTTTTAAAAAATGTATCATGCCCAAAACAGAAACACTGACCTTTCCAATAATGACAAGGAAAGCTTCCTTTTCTTTCATTTGGACAGAGGGATTGAACTGATACAATCTAGTATTATCAATAAATGACTATCAATTGAAATGGCCTATTTAAGCGGCTTAGGAAATTGTCCAGATTCACTGATGCACTGCTGCTTGTAGATAATTAGCACCAAAATAGTCATTAGAAATAAATCATGAAGCCAGTATTAGGAAGGTGTGCATTACAATATTAACAAGGCACAAAAGACATTTGTTCATTTCTTCATCTTTAATCACTGAGCCATCCTGTCCCCCAATTTTTACTTGTCATCAATAGTAAAAATTGTCCATGAAAGTGTTCTTAGTAATTATTTGTTTGACAGATTGAATCACTGGATATTTATTTTGTGTTCTTTTCTTGAGTACTCAGGGAGGGGTATATGTGAGCATGAGTGATTCATTGCTCACAAAAACTAAAAACAAAACTAGTGGATTGAGCTGAGAGAATGACTGATTCATTGTACCTAGATCAGGATTTGAACATGTTCCTTACTAATCCTAACCCAAATCCTTGATCATTATGCTAGCACTTATTCACATCCATCTTGCTTCATTGACTTTGCATTAGGATAAAATTAAGTACCTATGGATAATATAGTAATTATGCTTTCCTGCTTTTACATTCTGGTCTTTCATGAGTAAACTAGTCTACTTCCTCTCAAATTCCTTTAAGTAAAACAATCAGACTTCATAGGCGTTCAGTCAAACTTTTGATAGCACAATATAAGGTTTCTGAATAAACCAGAAAACAATATTATTTATTTCAACCATCTGTTTCAAAAGTTTATTCCAAGGGGAATGGAAGTGAATCACCTTTAATTTACCAAAAACAAGTCTCCTTCATGTTGCTGTCAATTATTAATGGCCTCCTGGACCCAACCACGTAACTGTCTTCATAACTGTCTTCATAAGATATTTGGCATTTCTTCCTTCTAGGTATGTTTTTTTTTTAACTTCCCAGTCTCTCCACAGCTCAGGTGGTCTCCCATCCAACACTAACCAAGTATGATCCTGCTTAGCATTTTAAGATCAAACAAAGTTAATTAGTTAACTAAGTAAATCAATACATCAGAAATGGAAATCAATGCAGCAGAACATATTTAGCAGAGCATAAGGAACTAGATATGGGACCTGGCACAACAGGTGAACAATATGGAGTTGTACAAAGGTCCTCCTAAACATGAATGTCACCTACTCATTAAGCAGAATTTGTGAGTCTAGGAGGACTCCCAAATTACACACGGGGTCTGTTTGGGGCAGTGGAACCCCATCCAGCACCAAAGGTAATATAATCCTACAACTGGTAGACCCCCCAAACACCAAGCCATGTAGTCTTGCCAGTGTTCAGTGGAACCTGTTGTTCCCTATCTGAACTCTCATTGCCTCCAGACACCAGGATAAGATATCCAGAGCATCACTTAATTGCCAGGAGCAGAGATGGACAATTAGGTGGAAATGGATGAGTTTACCAAGCAGTTTCAAGTATATATTGAATACTGATCACTGTGACACTCCACACAGTTGAGAGTGGATCTCTTCCTCAGTCATCATCAATTAATCCTGGAGAAGGGAGGTGAATCAGCACACTATTATGCTGACCACCGCCAATCATCCAAATTAACCCAGAAAGATACATTGTCAATGATACTGAAAGCCACCTAGAAGTCAATAAGGCAAGGATGGAACATTACTTTGGAAGGTGGGGGTAATTTGTCTTTTATCAAAATGAATAAGAATTGGTAAAAAAGCCAGAAAGTGGTGAGAAAGAAGAGTAATTTGTCTTTCATTCAATTGAATGACAGCTGATAAGAAAGAAAGAAACAGGGAGGAAGGAAGGAAGGAAGGAAGGAAGGAAGGAAGGAAGGAAGGAAGGAAGGAAGGAAGGAAGGAAGGAAGGAAGGAAGGAAGGAAGGAAGGAATTTGTCCTTCAACAAATTGAATGAAAATTGATAGTAAAAAAAAGCAGGAGCCCCTAAACTGAAATCCACAACAGGGATCATGGTACCATTGCTGAATTTGGTTTCCAGAGTGACAGCTGAGTTAATAACAGGCTGCAAACACAAAAAGAGTTCCAATGGGGCTTCAAAGGCAATGCATTCATAAGCACTTGAGCATTGGTTGATTGCAGTCCATTTCGTTATTGCTGAAGCTGGACTTTACTTGGTGGAAGAAGCTCACTCTTTATCATTGAAGTAAGGCTTTGAAAATTGGAAACCCATTTGGCTCTTGCTGTCCACGTTTTCCTATTTCATTGAAAGGGTTCACTGAATGGCTTAACAACCAGTGAGAGGAGCAGAGCCAAACAGACAAATAAACAAAATGTCAGTGTTCCAGGGAACATCCATTCTGATCAGTAACTCTGAAACAAGCATAATCTGAAAAGTACTTTTATTAGAATAGCACCTAGCACATCTGTGGAATTTCAAAACTAAAAGTTTCCCAGACTTCCCACAATGTCCCAACCTACAAACCATCCCCTTTTCTCTCATCATCACATCACATGAACCAATCCCAAAGTAAGTTCCAATTCTTTCTGTGCCACACTCTTTGACTTTGAACTAACAAAAGAATTCTATTTTGTCTACTAAGAGCTACTCAATTAATCTCACCCCCTCCCACTTTCTCAAGCTATGTGGCAGCAATGAATTAGGATTCCATAGCTGACACAAACAAACAAATAAATAAATACCATATTTGCCGGCATATAAGACAACTTTTTTGCCCTGAAAAACATGCCTCCAAGTGGGGGGGGGGTCATCTTATATGCCGGCAAATAGTAATTGGGAAGCACTGCGGCTGCCTGCGGCCGAGGCACTTTTGCACACCGTGGAAACGAATCCCGTGAAGCCGAAAGGAGCAGCCAGCCTTCAGGCTGATGTAGGCGGGCCTCCTTCTCCCAGCTCCCAAGGAAACGAGGCGCTCAGTGGCCTCCACTCGCACCGCTTGGACTCCACTCGCACCGCTAGGGCTCCGCTCGCACCCCTCGGGCTCCGCTCAGGTATCCAGCTGGGGCTGTCAAGAGTTGTTACCGTTGGTGCGGTTCTGCATGGCTTCAGTCCCGTGTTGCCTTGGGAAGGGAAAGGCAAAACCAGGAGCCGCTGCTGCCATTGCAAAGTGCCGCCGCGGCTCTTTCTTTTTGCCTTTCCCTTCCCAAGACAACGCGGGACTGGAGCTGCACGGAGCTGTGCCAACAGTAACAACTCCTGACAGCCCCAGCCAGATACCTGAGCTGAGGCCGGGCGGTGTGAGTGGAGGCCGCTGAGCGCCTCGTTTCCTTGGGAGCTGGGAGAAGGAGGCCCGCCTACATCGGCCTGAAGGCTGGCTGCTCCTTTCAGCTTCACGGGATTCATTTCCACGGTGTGCAAAAGTGCCTAAAAAAAAAAAAGTGCAAAAGTGGAAGGTGTGCGGAAGAGGGGGTAGTCTTATATGGCGAGTATATAACAAACTCTATATTTTGAGTGGAAATGTTGGGGGGTCGTCTTATACGCCCAGTCGTCTTATACGCCGGCAAATACGGTAAATGGAAATAACTAACCATGGGACCTGAGAAACACAGAATTCCTGACCTGAACAGAAATCTGTATTTGCAGTTCAGCTGTTAAAATGCAGTTAAATGTTACAGGGATTCTTTTCTCCCATAACAACACAGTTACACTGTCAGTGATGCTTGCTTGCGGGGGGGGGGGAATCTTAAGTTATTGAGGCCATTGTTAATTTCCTTCTGTCAGATAAGAAATCTGACTAGTAATCTTGTGTCAGTAACTGACAGGCAAATCCACAATGTCCAAAACTTCTGAGATGCAAAGTGTTTGACGTTTCCATCTTCTGCATACATCACTCTGGGGGAAAAAATAGCTTTACCTATTACTCACAGAGTTATTTCCTCAGGGACAACAGGGACAACCATCAAAACATCAGTTAAAACAGGAGGGGGGTATTTATTTAAATGTAAATAAAATTAAATCTGGTGTATTCAATGCTGGCAGGCCTTATTTCTTCATGCAGGATATGTATCTTCAAGGCATAAGTCAATCTCTTTGCTTGTCAAATTACCAGTGTCCCAAATAACGAAACCATAGATCACCACCATGATTCTGAATTCTAATCTCTGAATATAAATGTAAAAGAAATAGAATGGATATACCAAAACATAATTTGTTTACTAGAATCACTTTCTCTCCTTTGCACAAAAAAAAAAAAAAAAAAACCATGGAGGGAGGGAGGAATTTGAAAAAGATATACTTGTGAAAGATGCACAGAACACAAAGAAAGTTTGTTTAAGAAGGTATATTATGAATGTGTGTGTTTCTGTGGATTTTAAGTATTTTGATTTAAGTTTATTATTAATCTACTCAATAAATATTGTTATTTCAAATACCAATAAACAAGGGAAAGAGAAAGAGAGAAGAAGAGAGAGATGCTATAGATAGCTAGATAGAGAAACAGACAGATTGACAGACAGACTTAGCTAAACAGGAAAAATACTAAAGCTTGCATGAAATACATCTATAACTTCATTCAGTTGAAAGGAAGAGACATTCAGTATTGAACTGTATAAACTATATTCATCAGAGAAGTTTAGGGCTAATAATAAGAGGGGCGACCTTGATCTATCCATCTGATTTGTCTGTAGATTCTGCAGCCAGATCCTTTGGGGAGGAGGTTAAGCAGAGTGGAAAGTTATGAGTTAATTAAACTTTAATGGTTAATAGGAGTAACATTAGCTTTGATTGAAACATAGTCAAAAAGTAATATTGATTATACTAATCAAGAGATGGTGATTATTTCCAGAAAGTTTCCTCTAGAGTTAATTGTTATTGTCATGTTCCAATATCTCTTCTCATCCTTTATTTGTCATTTTACTAATACAGGGCTGGATCTGTCTAATGAAAAGACCTGCTTTGAGTGATAAAACAGCAGAAGACAGAGAAGATGGGTCAAATAGTATAACTGTAAAAATAGACAGCTGCTCTTGTTTAGAATAAGGCAAAGATAAAGGTTTCCCCTTTCCAGTTGTATCTGGCTAAGAGGGCTGCTCATCTCCATTTCTTAGCTGAGGGATCCAGTGTTGTCTGAAGTGTTGTCCCATGGTCATGTGGCAACCATGACTAGAATTAGAATGCCTTTTATTGTCACTATCCACATGTACAATTTGCATTATACGCATACACAGTGAGATTAGAGCAACTCATCGTTCAGTGCAGACATGCATGTCAAGAAAATATACATCTAAAATATAATCACATATTGCACATGTCAGCTAACACAGTAATAAAAAAGATAAAAAAGTGATATTGCACGAGATTATTCACAGTTGTCCCTGAGTATATTTACAGTATATTTGGCAGGACTGGAATCAGTGTATGTGTGAGTTCAAAATAGTTATGGCCTTGGGGAAAAAACTATTCTTGAGGCGGTTTGTCCTTGACCTGATGCTCCTGTAGCGCCTCCCTGAGGGCAACAGGTCAAACAGTCCATAACCAGGATGGGAGCTGTCTTTTATGATGTTCACAGCTCTGCTAAGACAGCGGGAAGAGTAGATGTCCGACAGGGAGGGGAGAGGGCAGCCAATGATCTTCTGAGCTGCTTTGACTACCCTCTGTAGTCTCTCCCTGTCTGCCATGGTGCAATTGCCATACCACACTGTGATGCAGTATGTCAGCAGGCTTTCAATGGACGCACGGTAGAAGGTAATCAGCAGGCTGGAGTCCAGGTTGTGCTTCCTGAGCACCCGCAGGAAATGGAGTCTCTGCTGGGCCTTCTTGATGACTGCCGTGATGTTTTCCGTCCAGGAGATTTTGTCGGCAATGATGACACCCAGAAACCGGAAGGTATGGATCCTCTCCACCTGCTCTCCATTGATGTAGAGGGGAGCCAGGTCGGTGTTGTGCCTCCTGAAGTCCACAATAAGTTCCTTAGTTTTCTTGGTGTTCAGAGCTAAGTTGTTTTCTGAACACCAAGCTGTCAACATCAGGACCTCCTTCCTGTAGGCTGCCTCGTCTCCCTTCGAGATGAGTCCGACCACTGTGGTGTCATCAGCGAACTTCACAATGAGGTTGCTGTCATGCTGTGGACTGCAGTCGTGGGTGTAGAGGCAGTCGTGGGTGTAGAGGCAGTACAGGAGTGGGCTCAGCACACAGCCCTGTGGGGAGCCAGTGCTCAATGTGCGTGTGGAGGAGAGGTGGGGGCCAAGCCTTACAGTCTGGGGCCGGTCACTTAGGAAGTCCTTTATCCAGGCACATATGAGGGGGGGCAAACCTAATGTGTCCAGTTTTTTGGTCAGTATTCCTGGGATGATTGTGTTAAAGGCAGAGCTGTAGTCCACAAAGAGCATCCGGACATAGCTCTGCTGCTGCTCCAGGTGGTTCAGCGCAGCATGCAGAGCTATGGCTATGGCATCCTCCGTAGACCGGTTTGTGCGGTAGGCGAACTGGTGGGGGTCGAGATCCGGAGGAAGATGGTTGATGATGTGCCGGAGCACCAGCCTCTCAAAGCACTTCATGATTACAGGAGTGAGCGCCACTGGACGGTAATCATTGAGGCTGGAGATGGAAGATTTCTTCGGCACAGGGATGATTGTGGCAGATTTCAGACAGGATGGTATAACTGCCTGGGCCAGGGAGAGGTTGAAGATGTCTTTGAAGATGGAGGCGAGCTGGGGGGCACATGCCCTGAGCACCTTACCAGGAACTCCATCTGGACCAGCTGCCTTCCTGGGGTTCACTGCACGGAGCACCCGTCTGACATCGTCCTCCGTCACAGAGAATGTACTGGGTGGAGTGGTAGAGCTGGATGTGATTGGAGGTGGGAGTAGGGCTGGTGCAGCTGTATGCTGTTGTGGAACTTCAAAACGAGCAAAGAAGTTGTTCAGCTCCTCTGCTAGCGCTGCACTCAGGTGTTCTGTTGTCACATGACAGCCCCTGTGGTTAGTGATGTCATGTATGCCCTTCCACACCTCCCGTGTGTTGTGGCTGGACAGATGGGACTCTATGCTCCTCCTGTGGTCCATCTTGGCTTTTATGATCCCCCTCCTCAGGTCGGCTCGGGCGGCTGTGTACAAAACTCTGTCACCTGACCTGAAGGCTGCATCGCGGGCTTTAAGGAGTCTGCGGACTTGGGTGGTCATCCAGGGTTTCTGATTTGGGAAAACCCGGATGTTTTTGTCTACAGTCACATTTCCGATACAGAACTTGATGTAGTCCAGCACTGTACTCGTGTGCGTTTCCAGCTCCTGGTGTTGAAACATATTCCAGTCTGTCTGCTCAAAGCAGTCTTGTAATCTGCTGAGTGCATCCTCAGGCCAGGTCGTTACAGTCTTTGTAATGGGCCTGCCACTGCGTCTGAGGGGGGTATAGGCTGGGGGTAATATGCCAAGGGCAACTTCAACTTCCCATTGAAGTGGTACTTCTTTATCTACTTGTGTTTTTATGCTTTCGAGCTGCTAGGCTGGCAGGAGCTAAGGCAGGAACATGAGCTCAACCCTGTCATATGGTACTTGGGTCTTGAATTGCTGACCTTCTGGTTGTCAAGTCCAGCATCTTAACCACTAGGCCACTGCACCCCTCCATGTTTAGAATAGCTAGCATCAACTACTGTGCATTGAGTAGATTAATAGGGGCTGATGGAGTTGTGAACTTCAAGAACTGGTGCCTTTTCTTGTTTCCTCTACCTCCATCTTTCCTTTAATGTCTTTTTTTAGATTGTAAATTAATAAGTATTGTATATTCTGGTACCAACCAAAGGTAGACTAGAAAAACAGGGTAGCTTCATTTGCACAAAGGTCTATGGCTATTATATTTGGGCTTAAAACATCTGGATGACCATTCCACTTAGAGTTCTAACTCTCCTTGTTTTCACTAAAAGTATCTAGCAATATCTACACCCGGCAGCCATATGTAAGGCTGCTTGGTATATTACTGTGGGTTCACAGTTTAATGATACTTTATTGAGGAGATTATAGTACACATAGATTATCCATAATTTACTAACTGCATATATGGGTTCATAAATGCATTATGCCAAAACCACACAAATATAATTGCAGTTTAATATATATACATTTGTTGTTGTTATTGTTAGTTGTGAAGTCATGTCCCACACATTGCGACCCCATGGACAATGTTCCTCCAGGCCTTCCTGTCCTCTACCATCCCCCAGAATCCATTTAAGCTCACATCTACTGCTTCAGTGACTCCATCCAGCCACCTCATTCTTTGTCGTCCCATTCTTCTATTGTCCTCAATCTTTCTCAGCATTAGGCTCTTCTCCAGTGAGTCCTTCCTTCTCATTAGGTGGCCAAAGTATTAGAGTTTCATCTTCAGGATCTGGCCTTCTAAAGAGCAGCCAGGTTTGATCTCCTCTAGGACTGACTGATTTGATCACCTTGCAGTCCAAGGGACTCACAGGAGTCTTCTCCAGCATCATAGTTCAAAGGCCTCTATTCTTTGAGGCTCAATCTTTCTTATGGTCCAACTTTCACAGCAATACATTGTAAAAGGGAAAACCATAGCCCTGACTATATGCACTTTTGTTGGCAGGGTGATGTCTCTGCTTTTTAGTATGCTGTCTAGATTTGCCATAGCTTTCCTCCCCAAAAGCAAGTGTCTTTTAATTTCTTGGCTGTTGTCCCCATCTTCGGTGATGTTGGAGCCCAGGAAAATAAAATCTGTTATTATCTCCATTTCTTCCCCATCTATTTGCCAGGAATTGAGAAGACTGGATGCCATGATCTTAGTTTTGGGTTAATGTTGAGTTTCAAGCCAACTTTTACACTCCTTTATCCACATCAAGAGGCTCTTTAGTTCCTCTTCCCTTTCTGCCATCTGCATATCTGAGGTTGTTGATATTTCTCCTGGCAATCTTAATTAGTACATGTACCCCACTAAATATTATAGTCAATATGGCCTTTTGCCATACAATAAAGGACTATTTAATGTATGACATTAAAAGCAGGAGTAGAAGACACTAGAAAATATCTATGTCTACTATGTCTGGCTCCAAAATTCTAGTTGATCATTATATTGTAACAAATATACAGAAAATTATCTACTGCTATCTAGCAGTTTTTACAACCCAGGTATGATACCGTAGTCTATGAAATGTAATTCAGCAGATTTTTCTCTTTTGTTTTACAACTTCAGTTTTATTTCAGTTAAAATAAGCATCTAATCTTGGGGCATGCATCCTGCACAGTGACATAATTATATTTGAACCGATAGAAATGGCAGGGCAGCAAAAAAAAAAAAAAAGGATAATGTTATTTTATCAGGATCCTTGATTAAGAAGTACTCATTGAAAAATAATGGATTTTTTTCTTTATATTTAAAATGGTGCTTTAAAATCTTCAGTCAGTGTTGTTTGCAGCATTGTTTGCAATACAACATTGTGTTACTGGCAATGTGTCTTTTGTGCCAAATAGAAGATTGTGATTCAGTCTAAAATCACAGGTGGATTCTTTGTGTTTTACAGTTATCATAACCCTTGTTATTCTGACAGACAATAAAAATTAAATACCAAGGTGGATGTTATTGTGTCCTTAAGAACATCATAGTAACTTCTCTAAGAGTCATGACAGATCAGATCTAAAAACCATTTGGGTCCTTCATCCTGTACCTACAGTTGGCAGTTATGTGCCTGTGGGAAACTGTCTTGGTCCTTGATACAAAATGTTCCCTTCAAGTTTAAGAGGCACAACCTTGTCATGTCAAAAATGAAAGTTTCTAGCATACTTTCTGATATACTACCTTTTACCTACAAGGATTTTCTTTAATGCTGGATAATGTTCAGAAATGAGATATGATGGCATTTATTTAAAGTGATAAGCTCCTACTATCATCTCTGCTCCTCTCCTTCTTGGATTATAAACTTATAAACTTGAGGTTTTTGAACCAAGGTTTAGACTGCAGGTTCATAATAAAAATAATGAAGCCTGGTAGAATAGAATAGAATAGAATAGAATAGAATAGAATAGAATAGAATAGAATAGAATAGAATTCTCTATTGGCCAAGTGTGATTGGACACACAAGGAATTTATCTTTGGTGCATAAGCTCTCTGTGTACATAAAAATACATTCATCAAGAATCATAAGATACAATACTTAGTGATAGCCATAGAATAATAAATAAGCAATAAAAATCATACTAGGAAACTAAATAAAACAATATAAATCATAAAGATACAAGCAACAAGGTTATAGTCATAAGTAGAAAAGGAGATAGGTAATAGGAAGGATGAGAAGAAGAATAGTAATACAGTCTCAGTAAATAGTTTGACAGTGTTGTGGGAATTAATTGTTTAGGAGAGTGATGGCATGCGGGAGAAAACTGTCCTTGTGTCTAGTTGTTCTGGTGTGCAATGCTCGACTATAACGTCATTTTGAAGATAGAAGTTGAAACAATTTATAACAGTTTAATACCTTTTAAATATAACAATTTAACACTTAGTACCACCTAAGTGACATTGGGTGATTTAGAAAGCTAAGTAGGATAGGATGCGAAGCATTTGGGAAATTCAGGGCTATGAAAAGTTAATTGAGAACAATACAACAGCAACCAAGCATTAAAGCCATAACAGAGAAAAATGATTAAAACAAAAAAGATGGAATTACAATCAAAGATAAAACTATAGTTAAAAGATGGGGAAGGGGGAAGCAGGATACATGGGGGAGGTAGAATTGCCTCTTGATTCACCAACTACTTTTACTGTGAAATTCCCTTCTTGGGGCCCCAAGCCATCTGGCAGATTCAGGTGTTCAGGCCCTTACAGAAGATTTGTTCTCAAGAAAGAACAAGCAGACTGGGGGAGATTCTTGTATTATAGGTAGACTACATAAAGTAAGTCAACTTGAACCCTTCATGTGCAGATCTGGTTGTTTGCACTTGACAAATCATGGGATGCAATGGTAATGCCACTACTTTACAAGTTGTACCAGCAAACTATAGGCTTCCAAGTTTAAGAAGCTGATTAATACCTATAAAGTTCTTCATGGCATAGGGCTGGGTTATTTGTGGGACTGATACTTCAAGACCCTTCTCTCCTACAATGTGGGAGCTAGGAAATGTGTCTTCTGGACCACAGTGCCTGGCCTTGAGATTCAGATGGTCCTGAATCTCTTAGACTTGTATAATGCTCTGAATGTCTGTTTTTTTTTCCCTACTGGCTATTAGCAATAGCACTTAGACTTATATACCGCTTCACAGTGCTTTTACAGCCCTCTCTAAGCAGTTTACATAGTCACCCTGTTGCCCCCAACAATCTGGGTCCTCATTTTACCAACCTCAGAAGCACTGAAGACTGAGTCAACCTTGAGACTGGTGAGATTGGATCTGCCAAACTGCTGACAGTCAGCAGAAGTAGTCTGCAGTACTGCACTCTAAGCACTGTGCCACTGCAGTTCCTATTGGATTAGAATGATGAAGGAGTCCATCTAGAAATGAACCAGTTTGAATGCAAAGGTGCTATGATTGCATTTACTTATTAAGTATTTGAATTCTATTTCTAGTTTCTCTGTTTTATGCTTGTAGCTACACGTGAGCCCCCAGAGCCATTGTTGCAAGTTGGGTGGTCGTAAAGATAATCCAAATAAAAAGTAGCATTAAAAAAATGGCACTGAAATAAATGAGTGCACACATTTTATTTATTTATTTATGGAATATATTTGTTGCCTCAGTCACCTGGGATTTTAGGCAATATAAAATATCCATAATGAATAAAACATTATAATGTGACCTATATAATTACAAAATAAAACAAATTTCTACAGGTTTATGAAATCATTCTGGTAGCAGCAGCTCCACACAGATTAATCTGCAAAGATCTTCTGGAAAATCCAACTTTATATAAGCCTATGGAAGACTATGTTGTGACCCACCAGTGGCCAGCAAAGTTGGTGGCAGACTCGGACAGTGAGGAGGTTGGGAAGGAACATAGGCCAGTCCTGGGGACTGGGGAAGACTCTGACAAGTGCTCTGGGTCAGAGGCAGAGATGGGGCCAGGGCTGTCTCTTAGTTATCAGCTGCCTTCAGAGTCAGAGATTAGTGGGGGCAGAAGAAGAGCTGGAGTCTGTTTCCAGTGTGCGCATGTACAGATCTATCAGGAGAAGGGAACAGTTAAGAACAAGGGTCAACTCGGGAGTAAGGGCACAGGTTGATGGTGAATGGCGCCTCCCATAGGGAATAAAGAGGAGCAAAAGCAGTGGTTTAAATGATTTAACAACCTGTCATGTATGCAAATGGACTACTCGAAATCCCCGTGCCTTGATTGGCTAAGGCGCGGGGATTTCTGATTGGCCAGGCGAGCCGCGCCTGATTGGCCCGATTGGAGTCTCCCGCGATTAGTTAAAGCCAAGAGCGGGAGACTTGAATCGCTGCCATTGGCCGCGGCCGCCGAAGCAAAAGATATAAAAGCCGCAAGCTTTTTGTCTTTTGCGGTTCGGTTCCACCAGTGTTAATAAAGAGCTTGAATTGAAAGTCACTGACTACGAGTCTTAATTGCGGATACGACACTGGCGACGAAGGTGGGATCTCGCCATTGAACCGAACCCCGTATCCGTTTAAGAACCAGCGACAGCGAAGATGGCGAAAATAGCACCGCCCGCTCCCTTCAACCCCGCCGCCGAGGACTGGGAATCGTACTCGGATCGATTCCGGATGTATCTGGAATGCGCCGGCATGAAGGACGCCCCGGGCCCGCTAAAACGCGCCGTCTTTCTCACACACTGCGGACCAGAGGTCTTCCAGATGGCCAAGGCATTGGCCAAACCAGCAGACGCAACCGCCATAGACTGGGACGTCCTCGAGCCCATACTGAGACGCCATTACGCCCCCGAGGTCCCCATCCTGATACGGCGAAACGAGTTTTACCGCAGAAACCAGAAACCGAACGAGAAATTAAGCGACTTTGTCGCTGAATTACGGCGCCTGGGAGGACTCTGTGAGTTTGAAGGGCTTAATAGTCTCATCAGAGACCGCTTCGTGCTCGGGCTATGGGATCCGACACTCCAGAGCCGACTCATGGCAAAAGGCGACATCAGCCTAGCCGATGCCCTCACTGCGGCCGCAGCAGCAGAAGCCACCCGCACGTCAGCAGACACCATGCGAAGATCTGACGCGAAGGGCGGGAACAACAACCCCGCGAGGCCGGCCGACACCAGAAGCGAAGCGACCGCACACTACGGCGAATACCAATCAACCTCCAGCGCGTCAGATGACGAGGAGGACATACACCGTGTACAAATGGGACGAGGCGAACAGCGAAGTCAAAGAGGTCGCAGGTCGAGGACCAACTGCGCCGGTTGCGGCGGCGACCACCCCAGGTCAGAATGCCGATTCTTCGACGCTATCTGCAGGCATTGTGACCGACGAGGCCACATCGCCCGAGTTTGCCGCCAGAAAAAACCCCGCAGCCCGCCCAAACGGGAACAACTTGACAGGAAGAGAGAAAGCTCCCCGCCCAGAGCCAGAGAGCGCCAGCCAACGGGTCGATGGGACCAGAGACAACGATCGCAAAGAAGCAGTGACAGCCGGCGTAAAGAGGAAACCCACCAGACGGTGACCATTGGCCACGCCATTTCCGACGGAGCTAGAAAGGTTCACGTAGAAGTTCACATAGAGGGTCGACCATGTAAGATGGAAGTGGACTCCGGTTCCTACCTTTCTATGATTGCTTGGCGGGAAATCAAGCAACTAGTGCCTACACTACAAAGAAGAAACGTACCTGCCCAAAAAATAATCATAAAAGACTATCAAGGTAATCGCGTTCCGGTAGTGGGCACCAAGAACTTTAACATAACCTACAAAGGCCACACAGAACAACTTCCACTCACAATAGTCGACCGCGACCGCCCTAGCCTGCTGGGGTTACAATGGTTTGCTCCGCTTAACATCGCGCTGACAGGTGTCAACCACGTATCCATTGAAGCTTGGGAACAGCGGCTAACCGAAGAATTCCAGGAGGTCTTCAATGGAGAATTGGGCAAGTACCAGGGGCCCCTTATTTCATTTGATTTAGACCCAAGGGTTCCCCCGAAGCGGCTTAAGCCTAGAAGGGTACCCTTTGCATTAAAGCCCAAAATCGACGAGCAGCTAGACAAGCTCGTCAGACAAGGGGTGTTACAACCGACAGATCACGCCAGATGGGAAACCCCTATAGTGACCCCAATAAAACCAGACGGGTCCGTGAGAATCTGCGGGGACTATAAGGCCACCCTAAATGGCGCGTTGCAGCAAAGCGCCTACCCAGTCCCGGTAGTGCAACATTTACTGCACTCACTGGGAGGGGGCAAAGTTTTTGCTAAGCTCGACCTCGCACAAGCCTATCAACAACTACCTGTGGACGAGGAAACGGCAGAGGCCCAAACAATAGTGACCCACCGGGGGGCTTTTAAATGTAACAGACTTCAATTTGGGGTCAGCGTGGCACCAGGCATCTTCCAGAGCCTGATGGAACGCTTGCTGCAAGGCATCAAGGGGGTGGTGCCCTACTTCGATGACGTATTAGTGGCGGCGCCAAATGAAGCTGAACTAGAAAACCGTTTAAGACAAGTCTTAACGAAATTTAAAGAAACAGGACTTAAAGTCAAACGCGAAAAATGCCAACTTTGTACAAAACAAGTAGAGTTTCTGGGCTACCTCCTAGACCAGCAGGGCATCCACCCCACAACGAAAAAAGTAAAGGCCATCAAAGAAGCCCCCACCCCAAAGTCCAAATTAGAGCTGCAAGCGTTCTTAGGTTTACTAAACTTCTATAATGTCTTCCTACCTCAAAAGGCTACGGCAGCGGAACCTTTACATAGACTCCTGGACAAGAAGGCAGCCTGGACTTGGGGGAGACGGGAACAAACAGCTTTTCAAAAGACCAAAGACCTCCTCACCTCTGATGCCGTCCTAATGCAATTCTGCGAAACCCTGCCTGTAGCTGTCACTTGCGACGCATCACCCTTCGGCGTCGGCGCTGTCCTCAGCCATACCCTCCCAGACCAGAGAGAAGCACCTATCGCATTTTTCTCGAGAACTCTGACTAAACCAGAGCGGAACTATAGCCAGCTGGACAAAGAAGCTTTGGCTATAGTGGCCGCCGTTAAGCGTTTCCACGAGTACCTTTATGGCCGCCCATTCAAAATAGTGACTGACCATAAACCGTTGCTGGGCATTCTCGCGGGAAACCGTCCCACACCAAACATCTTGTCACCCCGGATGACAAGATGGTCTGAATTCCTGGCAGCCTACAACTATGAACTGCTACACAAGCCAGGTAAGAAGATATCGCACGCGGACGCTTTAAGCCGTTCCCCCTTACCTGACTCTGACCCTGACCCTGCACCAACAACAAATACCCTGTCCATCGAGTGTTTACCCATTACCGCATCGGACATAGCGAGGGAAACGGTTAAGGACAAACACTTAGCGCCAATCTTACATTGGCTACAAAAAGGCTGGCCGGAAAAAGACGATAACGAGACTTTTAAACCTTTCCGCCAGCGCCAGACGGAACTTTCACTACTGAGAGGATGTATCCTTTGGGGAGACAGGGTGGTAATTCCGACTAAATTACAGAACAGGGTCCTAGAGATGTTGCACGAGGGTCATCCTGGCATCGTCAGGACCAAAGCCCTGGCCAGGAGTTACGCTTGGTGGCCTGGCATGGACAAACAAATTGAAACATGGGTCGCCAAATGCCACCGGTGCCAGGAGACCAGATCCAGCCCACCCACGGCACCTATCCGGGACTGGGAGACACCTCGGGGACCCTGGTCCAGAATACATTTAGACTTTGCCGGCCCCACAAATGGCCACACCTTTTTAATCACAGTTGACGCATACTCAAACTGGCTAGAGGTGGCCGACATGAAATCCACCACCACAGAGGCCGTCATTAAAGAACTGTGTAAGCTGTTTACCACCCACGGCCTCCCAGACGTCGTTGTCTCGGACAACGGGCCACAGTTTACATCCATCGATTTTGAACGGTTCCTGGCAGAAAAAGGCATCCGCCACGCGTTAACGGCACCGGCGCATCCGGCGGCGAACGGTAGGGCGGAGCGGATGGTCCAGTTTACAAAAAAGACCCTCCGGAAAATGGACCACGGGGAGATCAACGACAAGATCAACAGGCTGCTCTTCATACAGCACATCACGCCAAACACAACCACCAACAAGAGCCCTGCAGAGCTCCTGATGGGCAGGAAGCTGCGATCCCCACTCGACCGCCTACACCCAACCTACAACCCGGAGCAGCCCCCAGACTCCAGCTCCAGGTATCGGACATTTGAACCAGGCGACCTAGTATACGCCAAAAACATGACGGGGGACCCCCTATGGATCCCAGCCGTCATAACTCAGATCACTGGTCCAAAGTCGTACCGGCTCCAAACCACCGACGGGCGAGCCTGGAAACGACATATCGACCAGCTCCGGTCACGAACATTGACTAACCTCAACCCCCAAGACACGAACCTAGGGGGGAGGGAACACCCGGTTAAACAACCGCAAGAACAAATAAAAATTAAAAACTCACCAGAACGCAGCCTTCGCGAGTCACAGCCGGAGAAGAACCGTCTGGCCAGCTCTGCCGACCCGGAGAAGCCAAGCGGGAGCGGCGGAATCCGCGACTCAACCGACCCGGTAGGCCCAGGCGGGAGCCGCGGCGAAGGAACCGGCCCGATCATCCAGCCGGTTCGCTCAGAGGCAGGAGCAGCCAAAAAGATGACCGCCCCTACCGAGATACAACAAGAAAATGAATTGCGCAGGTCATCTAGGACTCGACGGAGCCCCGCCTACCTGCGTGACTACACCACGTGAGAAGACCATACCAAGAGGGGAGGGGTGTCATGTATGCAAATGGACTACTCGAAATCCCCGTGCCTTGATTGGCTAAGGCGCGGGGATTTCTGATTGGCCAGGCGAGCCGCGCCTGATTGGCCCGATTGGAGTCTCCCGCGATTGGTTAAAGCCAAGAGCGGGAGACTTGAATCGCTGCCATTGGCCGCGGCCGCCGAAGCAAAAGATATAAAAGCCGCAAGCTTTTTGTCTTTTGCGGTTCGGTTCCACCAGTGTTAATAAAGAGCTTGAATTGAAAGTCACTGACTACGAGTCTTAATTGCGGATACGACACAACCGGTTCAACATTTAACAAGATTTAACAAGAGGAGCGAAAGCAGGGATTAAAATGATTTAACAACCGGTTCTCTGCCCTAATGATTTCTTCCAGCAACCAGTTCACCAAACTGCCCAGAAAGTTAACAACTGGTTCTTCCGAAGTGGTGCTAACTGGCTGAATTCCCCACTGAGCAAAAGGGAAGTGGTGTTTGCAGGAGACAATTAATTCAATTCATTAGGTTGACGATCTTTTCCTGACTTCTTGCCAAGTAATTTCTGCTACAGCATGGCATTTGAAAGGTATTGGCTTGGCAACTCTTCAAGCCTGTTAAAGGCCTGTAGTTGTGAACTCTCATGAAAGACTGTTTGCCGGGACTTTGCTGGAGAGAAATTCACTTTAACCTAAATAAAAGGGGTTTTATTGGGATGAAGAGTCTGCTTCATGATCTTGGGAAGCCTAGGTCAGAACAGGCTATGAGAGTAGGAATCGCCCTCATTTTGGGGGCAATCTACTCCAGATAGAGGAAACACCTGCAGAGAATGCCTTCCCCTATCACACTTCTCAACAGAAAGAGACTTAATCACCCTGGGATTCCCTGGTCACCCAGACTGAAATATGCAGGACATACCTGAGAAAGATAAGTCCTGAGCCATATATGGCTTTATAGGTAACAGTCACACTTAAATTGCACTTAAAACCATACCAGTAATCAATGCCTCCCCTACATCCACAGCCATGGTGTATGTAGGAGAGCCAAGACTGCTGCATTGTAGATGGGCTAATCTTCACACTTTGTTTTCAGGGACACCCCCATCTGTGGTGAATAACATCAATTCAATCAGATGACAAGAACATGTGCAGCAGTCCTCCTGCCTCCAAGTCTAGTTAACAATCTAACTGACAAGCCAATTGGAGCAGAGGTGGTATTCAGCAGGTTCTGACCAGTTCTGGAGAACTGATAGTGGAAATTTTGAGTAGTTTGAAGAATCGGCAAATACCACCTCTGACTGGCCCCGCCCCCATCTATTCTCTGCCTCCCGAGTCCCAGCTGATCAGCTGGGTCTTCTTTTGTTGCCCTGCACAGGAGAACAGAGCTGGAAAGCAGGTTAGTGGGGTGGGGTGAGAATGGAGATTTTGCAGTATTCTTCCCCTGCCACACCCACTGAGCTATGCCCACCAAGCCACGCCCACAGAACTGGTAGTCAAAAAATTTGAATCCCACCACTGAATTGGAGGTAGGCAAAACTGTGTTCGCCACAGCTTCCAGTTGTTCTTTCAACAGGAGATGCAAGCCCAAAGAGATGCCTCCAGTTGTAAGCCTGCTTCATCTGAGGAAGCACAGCTCTGTCAAAAGTCAAAGTTGGTATCATCCTAGAGTCAGTAGGCTTCTGAATTACTGGTCACTCCATTGTGGTTGGATTGAGTTTTAGTTTTTCCTAATCTTTGATATCTGCTATAACATTTTGTCTGCAAACAACTTCTTCAGCCTCAATCACAATAATACACAGGCAAACAACCGATACAAACTCGAGATAAACCACTCCAAACTCAATTACAGAAAATACAACTTCAGCAACAGAGCGGTCAACGCCTGGAACGCCATACCTGACTCCGTTGTTACACCCTCAACCTCTCACAGCTTCAACCTCACACTGTCTACCTCACCCCATTCCTAAGAGGTCCTTAAAGGGGGCGTGCATAAGCACCATAGCGAACAACCGTCCCTGTCTTACTATCTCCATTTATGTGTATTTACTCCCCTTATTCTTGTTTATGTTCAGACTTACACTTGTTATCTTGTATATGTTTGACAAATAAATAAAATAAAATAAATAATATCCTTTGGGCACTAAGGGAGGACTTCTCCTTCATCCCTGATTTAACCCAGCTTAGATATAACTGGATATCATCTGTGTATAGCAAATTGCAGCAATTAAAACATAGGATATAACAAGGTTGGAAGAGACCTTTTGATGCCTTCTAGTCCAAATGCTGAGCTTAAGCAAGAGACCTTGATTTGAAATATTGATGATACCTCACCCTGAACTTGAATTGAGGATAACTCTCCCAGTGGCTTTTTGTAGATGTCAAAAATGATTGGAGAAGGAATTAAGTCTTGGGACACTCAAAATTGGATTCCATAAAGGCACAATCAGTCTCTTCTTGTCACCACTGATTGGATTCACCTGTTCAGCTAGGAATGTGCAAGTCACCCCAAAACAAGGGATAGGAAAAAGCTAAATACTTTAAGAATTACTTCAGAAATATCAATGGGGAACAAGAGACATTATGAACTTCCCAATAACTAGTTGGATTTTTCCCTTACCCTGCCTTTCTGGCTCTATGCTTGATTCAGCAGCAAGCAAAGGATATGTGGTAAAATTTGAGGGCAAGAACATTCATTTCTGACTGCAAGTAGGTGCATAAAAATGCAAGATTCATTCATTAGCAAAATCAGTTTGATTTATTCAGTATTATTAAAAAATAAAACTCTTGGTTTTCAGAGTATTTTTGGCACGCACATATATTTCCCGGTGCATTTGGCAGATTGTTTTCTAAAGAAATATCATGAAAGTTAAGGACAAAATGTCTCCTTACATGAAGACCAGATGAGATTTTTTTTATTTCCTGCTCAGCAAAATCAAGATGAAAACAAAATGTTTGAACACTTCTCTACTTGTAAAGTTAGTGAAGCTGTTGTCACTATTGTTTGGAACAAAAGAGCTTTTCTTATTTTCCAGTAAGTCCCTCCCAGGAATCCCAAGACTGCAATTACATTCTGGGTGAGAGAAATCTTGGATGTTTTTACACACTTTAGAGTTCGACATTTGTGGCTTTTAGAGCAGCATAAAATATTGATGTGTTCAAAAGTTGCTGCTTAGTTACTATTAGATATCTATGGAACAAAGAGTGAATGCTGAATAATCCCAGAACCAAACTATTGAATACATACTGTAGTGTGTTTTTTCACAGATTAAAAAACCTGCAGCCTGCAGATTTGTAGTTCTTCTGATATTATGTGCAGAAATATGTATGTAGATAATGGGTTAGATTGATTTAGAATTTACAGCTATTGTATTGTCAGGTTGGCTCCTGATTTTGCAAATGTTCTTGATAAATCACATCATTTAGTCATGATCAGAGGTGGTATTCAGCAGGTTCTGAACAGTTCTGGAGGACCAGTAGTGGAAATTTTGAGTACTCCAGAGAACAGGTAAATACCACCTCTGACTGGCCCTGCCCCCATCTATCCTCTGCCTCCCAAGTCCCAGCTGGTTGGCTGGGTCTTTGGTTGCCCTGCACAGGAGAACGGAGCTGGAAAGCAGGTTAGTGGGGTGGGGAAGGAATGGAGATTTTACTGTATCCTTTCCCTACCACGTCGACCAAGACACACCAAGCCATGCCCACAGAACCGGTAGTAAAAAAAATTTGAATCCCACCACTGATCATGATCATCTGACCTCTCTGATTGAGACTGGAACCCTACTGACTGGTGGTCAAAGACCATAGCAGGTATATTTTGTGTTTTATAAAAAGGTAAAAACAGATTTCCTTATCTTGTCGTATCTGACTCTGGTGGGATGGTGCTCATTTCTGTTTCCTAGCCAAGGAAGCCAACATTGTCCAAAGACAGTTCCATGGTCATGTGACCAGCATGACTACATACCAGGGCACACAAAATACTTTTATGTTCCCACCAAGTGGTACTTTTTTATTCACTTGTATTTTGAATGCTTTTGAACTGCTGGGTTGGCAGGAGCAGGGGCAAAAACAGGAGTTCACCCTGTCACATGGTACTTGGGTCTCAAACTGCTTATTTTTTGGATTGACAAGCCCAGCATCTTAACCACTAGGCCACCATGCATGCACATTTATGTACACAAACACACAACTCTCTCTCTCTCTGTGTGTGTGTCTATCTGTCTATCTATTATCTATCCATTCATCATTTATCTATCTATCTATCTATCTATCTATCTATCTATCTATCTATCTATCTATCTTCATCATCATCTATCACAGAGTTGTTGTTGTGGGGAAAATAAGTGGAGGAAGGAGCATTGTGTGCTTGTTGCCTTGATGTATTCATAAAAAAGCAGGATATAAATATGCAAACAGAGATAAATATATAGGCAAAGCCAAATTTCTCAAAGTCATTGGAAATCAAAAGCTCAGCTGCAGTCGTCTTCCAGTCAGAGAGTAGGAAGAGAGAGAAAGAGATCTGGATATAAGGACGTTCTATCCATTAAATTGATGTAATTGTTACAATAAATAACAGGTTGAATTATGCATGCTTGCATATTCAGAAATAATGCTCTCTTTACCTAGGTAATTCCTAATCATAACCTATAACTGTAAACTTATTTTTAATTCTATTCTTATTTCTACAGCTATTTTCTTCCACAAGGACTAAGTAGAGCAGGACCTGACTTCCTTAACTTGCCTTTAGCTATTTTAATCCCATTACTTGATTGCTTTGCTTTCTGACATTAACTCCCCTCTGATAATAATTTGACCTTATTTTCTTTTTTTCTAGTATGCTAGCTTTTTTAAAGACAAAGTGGAAGGAGAAGACTGAAAACAGCTTTCCTTCCTCCCTCTTCCCTCTTGAAAAGCTGACCACTTTCAATTCTGTTGTGACTCCCCAAGAACTTCTCTCCTCGACACTATTTGGCTCTCTCTCAGTATGACCATTACCCCCTTCAGATGTTGCTGCTGTCACTTCTGTGGTTGAGAGAATCTGCATGTCACCATCATACACACCCCAGACTCCATCAGTTCTCTTGCAGCAATATGGTCTTCTCCCCCCTCCCTTCTTTTCTTCTCAGCATCTTCGGTTTCCTGATCCACCAGCGAATAGACAGTGTCATCAGTGGATTGAGAAAAAAATATTTTGCATTCCAGATTTACCCACGTTAAGGCCTACACTGAAGGCCTACCTCTCAGGACCTTTGGTCAATAGTTGATATATTAATTAATTAATTAATTAATTAATTAATCATTCATTTTTTATAGCCACCCATCTCAGTTAATGACTCTGGACAGCTTACAATTCCAAAGTATAAGAACAATTTAAAACAATAAAAAACTTTGAAATTAATATATACAGTAGCCAAGATAATTGTCCATTTAACAGCAAAGTCAAGAAACATTCAGCACCCCCTAGTTGAGAGCACAGCCAGGTTTTTAAAGCTTTATATAAGACCAACAGGTTTGGGATCATTCTAATCTCCGATGGGTGGATATTCTACAGAGCAGGGGTTACTGCCTATTTTTTTTTAGTTAGTTGATATGCTTTGGCTGATGGGATCTGCAGCATGCCCAATCTACAGATTGAATTGGATGGCTAGAGACTCTTGGGAAAAGGCAATCCCTTAGGTAACCTGGTCCCAAGCCATGAAGAGCTTTAAAGGTGACAATCAGTGTTAAGTTCTGTGCATGGGTGCAAGGATGGAGACGAGCCAGTGAAACAGTGAACTTCAAACTCTTCATTTACATGTGAAACAGCTCAGCTCAATGGCCACAATGGGCCCCTTTATATAGGCAACTCTTAACTTAATTAACCAATGAAAACACAGGGAGCGCTAGCTCCATTAACCAATGGGAGAGGCTCGTTAATAGCCAATCAGATTCTCCTGAACGGACCAATCCGATGTCGCTATTATCGGCCAATCAGAAGTGCAGGGCCAGAACTTTGCACTTTGCTTCAAGCTCTTAATGATCTTTATTAAGTATTTATTGATTCACAACACCCCTTCCCCCCCGGGTTCCGTTTAAGGGGTGCAATCATGTAGTCTTTGAGGTAAGCAGGTTGTTTCGATTGTCTATTAGATTTTCATTGTCCTCCCGGTATTTGGCTACAGTCTTGTTGGGGTAGGATGTTATCTGGTGAAAAGGGTGCCTCCCGTTCTTCATTCGAATTTTCGTCGTCGCTACTGCTCTCGGCATCTCTTTGAGGCGAGGCCACCCCCATTCCAGATCCATCACATGCTGCCTCTGAGCGGTAATTACTACCGCTTAAGCTTTGTGCCGCTTCGAATTCAACTTCCTCGCTATCTCCTCCCCCCTCGGTTTGGAAATCAGGGGGCTCGGAGATCCCCGACTGTAGCCTTCAACGCAGCTGATCAATATGGCACTTCCAAATTCTATCATCGTGACATTTCACGTGGTACGATCTAGGGCCAGTTACTTGTACTATAGTTGCCTCGACCCACAACGGATCGCCCGAAAAGTTCCTAGCGAAAACCAAATCGCCTACCTGGAAGTTGCGACATTTCCCGCTGGAACCATGTGGTTTTTCAGGTTCATATGATGGATGAAGACGGTCGAGGTGGGAGCGGAGCTTCCGTCCCATTAATAACTCGGCAGGAGTTTTATTGGTGACGCTGTGCGGGGTGATATGCTGCAAAAGGAGTATTCGGTTGATCTTGTCTTCTATATCGCCATAGTCCATTTTATGCAAGGTTTTCTTGACGAATTGTACCATGTGCTTGGCCCTTCCGTTGGCCACCGGATGCGCCGGCGAAGTTAGCACATGTCGAATACCGCGGTCTGCCAGGTACTGTTTGAAGGACAGCACGGTAAATTGAGGCCCGTTGTCGGATACCAGAACGTCTGGCAATCCGTGTGTCGCAAAGAGTCTGTTTAGTTTCCTGATGACTGATTTGGTAGTTGTATTCCTCATTTCATGGATTTCAAGCCAGTTCGAGTAGGCATCCACCGTTAATAAGAATGTGTGTCCCTTGGTAGGACCTGCAAAGTCCAGATGAATACGGGACCATGGTCCCCTCGGTGTTTCCCATTCAGTTGGGGTTACTTTCGGTGGGGCGTTGCTTACTTCCTGGCATTTGTGACAGGCTTTTACCCATGTCTCTATCTGCTTGTCAATACCCAGCCACCACGCGTAGCTTCGTGTGAGGGCTTTCATACGCACGATGCCGGGGTGGCCATCGTGCAAGGTCCTTAGTATCGCTGGTCATAACCACTCTGGGATGACAACTCTATCAACCCAGATAATGCAGCCCTTTTGAGAAAATAGTTCCATTTGCCGATTTTTGAATGGGGTGTAGTCGTCAGGTATTTGGTCCAACGGCCATCCCCGCTCGACTCAACTGAGGACTCATGCTAAAATGGGGTTGCGTTTTGTTTCCATCGCAATATCTTGGGCTGTTAATGGCGGCCTTCGAAGTGTCTCGATCTGCAGTGTTGTGACCGATGGAGCGGGGTCATCAATGGTCTCTGAAAGAGGTGCATGGCTCAATGCGTCGGCATGGGGAATGGCCTTCCCCAGGTGATGTTGCAACTTGTAATTGTATGCTGCCAAGAATTCTGACCAGCGGGTCATTCTGGGAGATAATATATATGGTGTTGGCCTATCTCCCGTGATTATTCCCAGCAACGGTTTGTGGTCAGTCACTATGGTAAAGGCTCGGCCATACACATATTCATGAAATCTCTTAACTGCGGATACTATAGCAACGGCCTCCTTATCAATTTGACTGTAGTTGCGTTCTGTTTTTGATAACGTCTTTGAGAACTAGGCAACAGGGGCTTCATTACCGTTTGGCAAAACGTGGCTTAAAATGGCACCCACTCCGAATGGGGATGCATCACACGTGATTGTTAAAGGCAAAGTCTCGTTATACTGCATCAGAACAGCATCAGAAGTCAATAAATTTTTTACATGTCCAAACACCTGTTCTTCTCTGTGTCCCCATACCCACGTTGCTTTTTTGTCCAATAAACGATGTAGGGGTTCAGCTACGGTTGCTTTTTGAGGCAGGAAAACATTATAAAAATTGATAAGGCCCAGAAAAGCCTGGAGGTCGGCCTTGTTCCGAGGTTTTGGGGCATTCTTGATTGCCCTGAGTTTGTTATCAGTGGGGTGAATACTTTGACTATCAATTAAATATCCCAAAAATTCTACAGGATCCGTACATAAATAACACTTGTTCTTTTTAACTTTGAGACCTGAGTCTTTAAATCTCTGGAGAACCAACCTCAGGCATTCCTTTAGTATTTTCTGAGTTGGGGCTGCGATTAACACATCATCAAAATATGGGACAACACCTTTTATCCCTTGTAATAGCCTTTCCATCAAGCTTTGAAAGATTCCCGGGGCTACGCTCACTCCGAACTGGAGTCGGTTACATTTAAACGCACCTCTGTGTGTAACGATTGTTTGGGTCTCTGCCATTTTTTTGTCAACAGGCAGTTGTTGGTATGCCTGGGCTAAGTCTAGTTTAGCGAAGATTTTTCTGCCCCCCCAGGGAATGGAGGAGGTGTTGCACCACCGGTACCGGGGAAGCGTTTTGTTGAAGGGCGTGGTTCAGGGTGGCTCAGTAGTCCCCACATATTCTTATTGATCCATCCGGCTTGATGGGTGTTACAATTGGGGTTTCCCAGGGAGAGTGATCAGTTGGTTCTAACACACCCTGAGCTATTAATTTATCAAGTTGCTCGTCAATCTTTGGTTTAAGGGCAAAGGGAACTCGATGAGGCTTAAGGCGGATGGGAGCTATTTCGGGATTGAGGTTAAATGATATCGGGGTCCCCTTGTACTTGCCTAATTTTTCTGTGAAGACGTCCTGGAATTTGTGGACAAGGTCTTCTTCCCAATCGCTGCTGCAGGTTCGGTGAATGCTAGCTACTTCAATTCCAAATGGAGTGAACCATTGGATGCCTAACAAACTAGGCAGATCCTTGTGGATCACAGTCAGGGGTAGAAATGCTGTACGGTTCTTAAATGATACCCGTACTCGGCTGGATCCAACCACCGGGATTCGATTTCCTTGATCGTCCTTGAGTATGAGCCTTTGGAATCTGAGGCCTTGCCTCCGGATAGTGGGGATGAGCTGCTTGAGGGTCTTCCAGAAAACCATCGAGAGGGACGATCCTGAATCGACTTCCATCAAGCAGGGCTGGTTTTCTATGGCCACTTTCACTCAGATCTTTTTGGCGTCCAGAGATGAGGCGTGACCGATCGTGATCGTTTGGTGAGCCTCTTCTCACTTCATTGGGTGGTTTAGGGTTTTGTTTCTGTAGGAGTGGTTGTTCCATTGGTGGTTCACGGGTTCTCGCTTCACGGGACGACTTCCCATCGGTTGGCGATAGTTAGCCCCCCTCGCGGGCTGGCTGGGTCTTGGCTTGCTTCTACAGACCTGACCTCTATGGTCTCTTTTTCCACACACATGTCAGAGCGCATCGAGGAATTTGCATTCTGACCGGGGGTGGCTTGCTCCACACCTGGCGCATTGGTACTGCGATTTCTGGCGTTGGTCCCTTTCCGACTGAAGTCGATGGACCTCTTCCTCGTCGCTTTCTGACGACGATTTGAGGTCCTCGTGGTGAGCTGTGTCTAGCTGTCCCTCTGACTGAGGTGAAATGTCGCAGGCTCATTGGCGAACCGGTGCGTGTGTGCGGCGCATTTGGGCAGCTGACTTCCTGGTTGCTTCTGCTGCAGTAGCTTCAGCTATGGCATCTTTAAGGCTAATGTGGCCCTTCGCCATTAATTTACTCTGAGTGCCTGGTGCATCTAATCCCAGAACTATTCGGTCCCTTAGGGCTTCTTCTAAGTCGGTAAACTCGCATAGGCCTCCCAGATTCCGGAGATCCGCTATGAAATCAGCAACATTTTTGCCCTTCCGCTGACTTCTCTGATAGAATTCATGCCTTCTCACGAGAGTTGGCATGGTCGGTGCGTAGTGAGCCCTCAGCAGTGGTTCGAGGATGTCCCAGTCCATAGACTTTACTTCTGCCGGTTTTGCTACTGCCTTGCCCATCTTGAATACGGTTGGCCCGCAATGAGTTAGGAATACCGCTCATTTCTTTCTGGTAGTGGCATCCTTCAAATTGTTGGTTTCCAGAAACATCTGGAATCGATCCATATATGAGTCCCAGTCTTCTTGTGCTGGGTCGAATGGCGCAGGTAGTATGATGCTGCCGGACATGGTTCCGCCGTTGGTGCATTCAGCCACGTGCTCGGTTATGTTTCTTCGTTGTTCAGTAAGCTCTGATGTCTCCACATCCCATCCTCATCGCCAGTGTTAAGTTCTGTGCATGGGTGCAAGGATGGAGACGAGCCAGTGAAACAGTGAACTTCAAACTCTTTATTTACATGTGAAACAGCTCAGCTCAATGGCCACGATGGGCCCCTTTATATAGGCAACTCTTAACTTATTTAACCAATGAAAACACAGGGAGCGCTAGCTCCATTAACCAATGGGAGAGGCTCGTTAATAGCCAATCAGATTCTCCTGAACGGACCAATCCAATGTTGCTATTATCGGCCAATCAGAAGTGCAGGGCCAGAACCCTGCACTTTGCTTCAAGCTCTTAATGATCTTTATTAAGTATTTATTGATTCACAACAATCAGCTTTCTAGACCTTCAGAACTCTTATTGTCAGGCATACGAAGGAAAAAAAAATATCCATCTGAATTTCTAGAAGGAAAAAAGAGGCGGGGGGGGGGAGGTCTTGTATCATTACTATCATCATCCTCTTTTAATAGCCCCATAATCCCTTTCAGGGTGGAATCTGGACAACTGAATGGAGTTAGCAGAGTGTTTAATGGCCGGATGCCCTTCCTGTCACCAATGCAGAGTTTTGCTCAGCAGATATATTCTCATTGTTGCCAGAAAGAGAAATATCTGCCCCTACCTAGGATCAAACTCATAGCCTCCTGATTGTGAGGTGAGAGCACTACCTCTAAGCCACTGCACCATTCCTTACTTGCACCTCCCATATGGCCACTAAAAAAGTGTTGAGCTTTGGATTTAAGTAATTAATTAAGTAATTAAATATTAAATGCTTCTCAATGCATACAATGTTAGTTATTACCAATAAAGCTCTGCATGACACAGGTACAGGTTACTTGAGGAACTATCTAAACTGTGCCAGCAAAGGAGGCCCACTGTAGATCCTGTCAGTCAAGGAATACCCACTGATGGGGGAAATACCCACTGGTCCAGAAAAAGAGCCTTTTATTCTGTGGCCCCAAACCTTTGGAACATCTTGTTCCCTGAAATGAGCTTGGCTCCCACCTGACCTTTTGCAAGAACCCGAAAACCTGGCTCTGCCAGTTGACTTGGACTACCAAAGGAAAGAATATCAAACTAGGAATGGTTGATAGACCAATAATAGATCCCATCTTTTCCCCCTGTACAGTCTGCTTCTTTCCTCCCCACCTGCACTTTATGGAGATTTTATCCATTCATGCAAATTATTATTATTACCATTATTTTGATGTTATAAGGCACCCAGAGTCACCTTGCAGTCAGATGAGTGTGAAAACCAATTTAATAAATAATTAATAAGTTAATGAACAATAAATAAATGTTAACACCTCCTTTTTTTCCTCTCTCCAAAAAATCACCAATGGTTCAGCATTCCCTAAAGAAATTTTCTTCCAACTCTGATTATCTGTTATTTGTCAGATATAGATACTAACACAGTATCTCTTAGGTTAAGCTGAATGATAGTTACACAAAGCCATCCCACTGAGCTTCACTGTTGAATGGGGATCTGACAATTTTTGTCAGATATTCTAACCCTCTGTGTAACTGTAGGATGTTAAAATATGGATGTGGTTTGCATATGGAAATTGTTTAGCTTCTGTGGGAAATCTCCATCTGTGCCTGACCGGAAGAATGTTGGGATGGTTCCCCTGAGTAGAAGGAAAGGTAGCAAGAATGGATGTAAAAACTATAGGGGAATTTGTTAAGTATGGCTGAGAAAATGCCAGGCAGAATTCTGATCATAAAGGTGCAAGAGGTAATGGTGAACGAAATTTAGGGAATGCACTGTGGGTTTTTGTGAAGCAAGCAGACCAGATTTTTTTAAAAAATACATGAATATGAGAAAGAACATTTATTGCACATTTCTTTGTTTAGAATATAGTGAATATAGAGTTAAAAGCGGGTTGCTGAGTATGAAAAGAGCTGGTATACAATGGAAGAGAAGCATGTGGATGAATAAATAAATGCTTAGCAAATGTTTCAATATTAGGAAGGAAATAAGAGAAGAATGTGTGATTCTTATCCTATTATTTTTTAATGCAGTGATGGATAATTGTATAAGGAATCTTTTTTGCGAGGTTAGAGATGCACTGATAGAGGACATGAATGTAATTTGAGATGATGTTTTGCTAAAAACCTGAGTGATTTGTAGCAGTCCGGTTGATTGTGCGATGCAAGGAGGATCTAAAAATGAATGCATCACTGTCCAAGGTAGCTTGTCTGACAGAAAAATGTGAATTATTGTGTGGCAAAAATGAGATCAAGTAGATGAACTTGTGTACCTTGGCAGAAAATTGTTAAAGAAGGGAGAAAGGATTGAAGATATTTTCAGCCATGCAAATATGTGCAGAAAAGGATTGGGTAGCTCTTGGCCTAGAGTCAAGAAAGAATATTTGCCAAGGAAGCAAAACTGTGTATAAAAGCACATTTTCCCCATTTCATTATAACAGAAGTGAGAATTAGGTCTGTCAGGAGATATATAAAAGTTGGATACAACAGGAACCGAGTTTTTAAGAATAAAAATAAGAAGAGATAAAATCAAGAATGATTGGGTGATGAATGAATGTGGATTGAATATAAAAGTGAGTAACCAGTGAAAAAGGAACCTACTGAGGTTGTTTGGCTATATGGAGAAAATGAATGTGATCAAATCCCAAAACACAAATATAAAGGAAGATTGAATACATTGAGTAAAAGGGGGAAACCAAGAAAATTGTGGTTGGGTAGAATTGATGAGATCTTTAAAAAAACCAGGTAGTGAGCATTTGAAGGAATAAATACACTGTATAAATTGGTGTATGGACTTTCTGGGGGCAAGATTGGTTTGCCAGGATAGAAAGGCATCAAGAGGGGTTCTGAATGACGTGACTGTAGATTAGATTTAGCTATTTTCCCCATTCCTTTCCTTAATGTTATTTACTCCAAGAAGGAATAAAGCGAAGAATATCTATTTAAGCACATGCATTATTTGATTGTGGAATAGAGTGGTGCAGTGGCCTAGAGGTGGACCTCTTGCCTCATAATCAGGAGGCTGTGAGTTCGATTCTACAGTAGGTAGAGGCAGATATTTCTCTCTCTAGGCACCCTGAGAATATATCTGCTGAACAAAACTCCGCATTGGTGACAGGAAGGGCATCTGGCCAGTAAACACTCCACTCCATTTAGTTTCCCAGACTCCACCCTTAAAGGGATTGTGTGGTCATTAAAAGAGGATGATGATTATTTGATTGTGGAACATATATTAATTACACTGTAAACATAATTATGGGCAAAGGATGCCTCTGTATTTGTAAGTAAATTCTACCTCATATATGTAAATATTACCTATGCAATTTGCAAGTAAAATTTGCTTCCTATTATATATATTTTTGTGGGAATGTTCACTGAAGAATTTCTATGTTGCTCAATGATGTGCCTGAAATGACTTGGCTTTGTTATTGTTTGTAGCCTTGCAGAATTAAGCTTGTCAAAATAGGTTTATTCCTAGTTTTATCCTTCCTCCAGTTGTTTTTTTCAACTCCCAAGTGTCCAAAATGAGTACATAAATCAAAAAATTGTGGAAAGGAATGATTGATCTCAAATGTTAAGAGAGGACTATATACTCTTTTCCCATCCTTCTTGTCATCTGGCAAGAAGAGATTAATTTTTTTTTTATTTCTATTTTTAATACATTTTGTTCCAAGGTCCTCAGAGATAGAGGAAAATTAAGCTTTTTATCCCCCAAAGTTCCTTTCTGGCATGAATGGCATTAATTAAAGATATTTTACAGAATACAGAATAATAGAGCAGGAAGGACATTGGAGGTCTTCAACATCCTGATCAAGGAGGAAATCCTGTATGATTTCAGACAGTGTTAAGCCTGGGTTCCCCAACCAGGGTTAAGGAGACAAGCTAAACAGAATGTGCAGCGTTAGTCAGATAGGCACACAGATAAATGAGTGAGATAAGTTTGTATGTTTGTTAACATACAGTAAAAATAACAGATACGCTTGTGCTATCAAAAATATAGTTTATTCCATTTAGAGATTACAGCATAGTCAAAATAACAGTCCATTAGTCATGTATCGTTTTAGTCAGTCCATTCAAGGAAATTCAATTAGCAAAGTCCGTGTAGAATATCCAATGTCAGTTTACTTACAATAAATCAACAGTCCTTTCTCTCTCCCTTTCCAGTAGGAGAAAAACGCAGTCTTGAATCCATCCAGTAATTAGGGATCATAAAGCCAGAGAGAGCAAGCTGCTGTTGTCTTGCTTCTTTTATGGTGCTATTACAACCACTCCCTTAATTACATTCCTACAGTTAAAATTGCAGACACTTTAACCAATAAACCATGATAACATATTTATTATTTTACCTAAACCAGTTAGGGTAAACAATGTTATCCCTAACAGCTCTCTGGTCTCTTCTTAAAACCCTCCAATAATGAAGAACCCACATCTTCTGAATTCTGAAGGCAAGCCATTCCATTGTTATATATTCCCACTGTTAGGAAGTTTCTCCTTAGTTCTAGATTGCTTCTCTCCTTGATTTTACTAGGACAAGAATCTGGAAAGATGAATGGTGAAGTCCCAGAAACTTTTTTGCTATATCTGAATCCTTTTTATCTCTATCTTTGTCATAGATTGCTACTGAAAGTTCTTCTTTTGCATCTAATAAGTTTGGAAGATATATTTGGGTTAAAATTAATAAGTTCTCAGCTCTTTTTCATATACAGGCTTTGTGTGCTTTTCCTATTAGTACATTTCCTCTTCTCTATATATACATATTTTCTGCAGTTATTAAAGAAGTGGTAGCTGGAATAGTCCCAGAACCTCCCGATATAAAGTGTCCTTTAGTTCCTTTTCTTTCTTCTATACATCTGCTTTATTCTTCTTTCTTTCTTGATGTTCTGACCAAATTAGTTAACTGTTCTGTGAGGCAAGGGTCCAGATTCTTTTAAAAAATGCTTATGATCACACTGTTCTGAAGAAAAACCTTCCATGGCTACTTCATTGTATTCTAATTATTGCTCGAGATCCTTTGTTTTTAGTCAAGATTAGTCAACAGGAGAATACATAGCAATGGCAAAACTGACAATATATATACCCAATAGAAGTTTAACTAAATTTAAGCAAGAATGGTTCCCATACATAGAACACAGGATGTGGAATGATACATATAATCATCTACAGCTTAGTTTCTAATGAGGAGTAAACTTGTGGAAATGTTGCAAATTAGCAGAAGCATAAAAAGGGAGAAACTCAACTTTTTTCCTGTTTTTTTATGTTTTTCTTTTTCTTTTATTTTTGAGTATTTCAAATTTGCTAAGTTTGTTTTATTCACCTGCTTTTCTTTTATTGGCATATACACATACTCCAGGGGTGGGATTCTACCAGTTCGCACCTATTTGCTAGAACCAGTTGTTTACATTCTAAGCAGTTCGGAGAATTGGTTGTTAGAAGAAATTACTGGCCTAATCCTTTAAGGAAGGCAGGAAGGAAACATTCTGGTGTTGCTTACAGAAACTGCCTCTCCGTTAACCCTTATTACATTCTTGGCAGGACTAGACTTCCTGTCTCTGGAACTTCTCTGGAGTTTTTTTTTCCCCCCTCCTTTGCTGGTACTTTGCTTGTGTGGAGTGACCATTCAAAGTTACAATGGCACTGAAAAAAGTGACTTATGACCATTTTTCACATTTACAACAGTTTCAGCATCCCCATAGTCACGAGAGGCCAGACGAGGAGATGTGTGTCTCGATGTGAGTGATACTGAGTTGGTCACACCCAGCCAATAACATGCCATGCCCACCAACTAAGCCATGCCCACAGAAACAGTTGTTAAAAAATTGAATCCCACCTCTGACATATTCAACCCCCCTCCCAGGAAGTAACATGATGAAGATTTTAATATCTTAATTAAAAAAGATGTTGAGACTTCGGGAAAAGTGCAAAGAATAGCAACTAAGATGATTAAAGGCCGAGACTAAAGCATATGAATTGCAGGATTTGGGTTTGGCTAGTCTAGAGAAAAGAAGGACATGATAGCAGTATTCCAGTATTTGAGATGCTGCCATAAAGAGGAGGAGGTCAATTTGTTTTCCAAAGCACCAGAAGGCAAGACAAGAAACAATGGATGGAAACGAATCAAGGAGAGAAGCAACCTGGAATTAAAGGGAAACTTCCTAACAGGGAGGACAATTAACCAGTGGAACAGCTTGTCTTCAGAAGCTGGGGGTACTTCATTACTGGAGGCTTTAAAGAAGACTGGACAGTCATTTGTCTGAAATGGTATAAAATCTCCTGCTTGAACAGGGGGATGGACTAGAAGACCTCCAAGGTCCCTTCCAGCTCTATTCTGATTCCAATCTCGTAAATTAGCTTAAAACCTAACCTTTATTATGAAACAAATAACTTGATGTGTGCTCTGCCTTTATTTTTTTCATTTCATATCCAATATTATATTGAGTAAAATATCAAATAATTGTATTTCATATGGATAGAATCTATACTTCTTTTTCTTTTATCTATATTCATTACTCCTGAGACAACTAAATAACAGAATGTTAAGAATTTAAGTCAATTATATCAATATTGAATTGAAATAACATAGTATATTAAAACTGAGAATGTGGCACAATGAGTGGTTTATAGGTAGTTATAATAATAAGTTAAAAGATTGAATTAGTTCAATATTAATACTAATGAATATATCTAATTTCTTTAAATGCAACTCATGTAACTACTATTTATATGTTCTTTTCTGATTAAGTTAGCAATGTTATTATTATTATTTTTTATTATACTTCTTCATAATTTCCAGTTGTCATGCTTCACCAATAAAACAATTACATGTAAGGAAAAAAGAGGAAAAACATTACTGAACAGATTGTTCTTACCCAGTTGCTTCCTTATAGGCAAATCAATATTTTTGGAGCTTATTCCAATCAAACTTTGGGTCCATCATTTTACTAAATCAGTCCAGGCTTAGATTATCCATTATATGTTGATGGCAGGGGTGGGATGCTACCGGTTCTGCCTGGCTCTATAGAACCGGGAGCTCTGAAGATCAGCAAACACTGAACCACTTCTGTGTTTGCTGCTATTTGGCTCACCAGCCTGCCCGGGCTCTTATCTATCCTTTATTTCCTGCTTTCTCAACCTCAGTTGCTTTGCGCGGCATAGCTGCAGTTGAAAAAGCAGGAAAAAAGAGGCTTTACAAATGCTGTGCACCTGTGCGCAGCTTGTCGTGTCCGCGAAATGACGCCAGGAGTCGGTGATTTCATGCAATGCTCTTTATTTGAAAAACTGGAACCGAACCGGCGAAAGGAAAAAAGCCCGCGGCTTTTATTCCTTTCGCCGCGGCGGCCGCGGCCAATGGCAGCGCTTCAAATCTCCCGCGCTCTGAACGAGCCAATCGCGGGAGATTCTTAACGAGCCAATTGGCGCGGCTCGCCTGACCAATTAGAAAGCCCCGCGCTTTGGCCAATCAAAGCGCGGGGATTTCGAGTATGTAAATGAGGACAGAACACCCCTCCCCTCTTGGTTCAGTCCTTACGTTGCATAGTCACGTAGGTAGGCGGGGCTCCGTCTGGTCTTACTTGACCTGCGCAACTCAGTCGTAAGTGGGATCCCGGCCGGTTCGGTTGGGTTTTTGGTTGCTCTTGCTTCTGTGCGAACCGGCTGGTTGATTGGGCCGGTTCTTTCTCCGTGGCTCCCACCTGGGCCTTCCGGGTTGGTTGAGCTACGGGTTTCGCCACTCCCGCTCGGTCTTTCCGGGTCGGTCGAGCTGGCTTGGCTGTTCTTTTCCGGCGAGGGGTCGCGATGGCTGCGTCTCGGTAAGTACTGCTGGTTTATTTTTTCTTGCAATCGGTCACCCGGGTATTCCCTCCCCCCTTGGCTTGCGTTTTGGGAGGTGGGTTCGTTTGCTGTCCTAGACCTAAGTTGGTCGATGTGTCGTTTCCACGCTCGTCCGTCTGTCGTTTGTAGCCGGTACGAGCGTGGGCCTGTTGCTTGGGTGATGACGGCTGGGATCCATAGGGGGTCCCCCGTCAGATTTTTCGCATATACGAGGTCCCCGGGTGCAAACGTCCGGTATTTCGTGCTTGAGTCTGGGGGCCGCTCCGGGTTATACGTAGGGTGTAACCTGTCGAGTGGGGACCTCAGCTTTCTACCCATTAGCAATTCGGCTGGGTTTTTGTTGGTAGTGGTATTCGGGGTTATGTGTTGTATAAAGAGAAGTCTGTTGATCTTTTCTTGGATCTCCCCGTGGTCCATTTTCCGGATGGTTTTTTTGGTAAATTGGACCATCCGTTCCGCCCTACCGTTCGCCGCCGGATGCGCCGGTGCTGTTAGTGCGTGGTGGATGCCCCTTTCCGCCAGGAATTTCTCGAACTCCAGGGAGGTAAACTGGGGCCCGTTGTCGGAGACGACGACGTCTGGGAGGCCGTGTGTTGCAAAGAGTTTGCAAAGTTCTTTGGTCACGGCCTCCGTGGTTGTAGTCTTCATGTTGCTTACCTCCAGCCAGTTGGAGTAAGCGTCAACTGTTATGAGGAAGGTGTGTCCATTTGTGGGCCCGGCGAAGTCTATATGGATTCTGGACCAGGGTCCCCTTGGGGTTTCCCACTCTAGGACGGGTGCTGTGGGTGGGCTGGGCCTAGTCTCCTGGCATCGCTGGCACTTAGCTACCCAGGCCTCTATCTGCTTGTCCATCCCTGGCCACCAAGCGTAACTTCTGGCCAGGGCTTTAGTTCTTACGATGCCAGGGTGCCCCTCGTGCAACATTTCCAAAACCTTCCCCTGTAGTTTGTCCGGAATGACTACCCTGTCACCCCATAAGATGCACCCTTTTAACAACGAGAGTTCGGTTTGGCGGTTCCGAAACGTCTTGACGGACTCGTCGTTGTCTTTTTCCGGCCACCCTTTTTCTACCCAATGCAAAACCCGCGCCAGACGCCTGTCTTTATTAGTTTCCCGGGCAATGTCTGACGCGGTTATGGGTAGGTTGGGTAGGGTCTCGATGCTGAGGGTGGTCGTCGTTGGTGCTGGGTCAGAGTCGGATTCTGGTAGCGGCGAGCGGCTTAATGCGTCCGCATGTGAGATCGTCTTACCCGGTCTGTGTATGAGTTCGTAGTTGTAGGCCGCCAGGAACTCGGACCACCTTGTCATTCGAGGAGACAGAATGTTCGGGGTGGCCCGGTTTCCTGCAAGGATGCCCAGCAACGGCTTGTGGTCCGTTATAATGGTGAAGGGCCGGCCGTAGAGATATTCGTGGAACCGTTTTATGGCGGCAACTATAGCCAGAGCCTCTTTGTCCAGTTGGCTATAGTTCCGCTTCGGTTTGGTAAGGGTCCTCGAAAAGAACGCGATGGGTGCTTCTTTTCTGTCAGGAAGGGTATGGCTGAGGACGCCGCCGACGCCGAAAGGTGATGCGTCGCAAGTGACGGCCAGAGGCAGGGTTTCGTTGAATTGTATGAGGACGGCGTCGGAGGTGAGGAGGTCTTTAGTTTTTTGGAAGGCGGCTTGCTCCCGTTTCCCCCAAGTCCAGGTCGCCGCCTTGTCCAGGAGCCTATGCAAAGGCTCCGCCGCCGTCGCCTTTTGGGGTAGGAAAACATTATAAAAGTTCAGTAACCCCAAGAATGCTTGTAGTTCAGTTTTTGATTTAGGGGTGGGGGCCTCTTTGATGGCCTTGATTTTTTTACTTGTGGGGTGAATGCCGTGCCGGTCTAGGAGGTAGCCCAAGAATTCCACTCGTTCCGTGCACAGTTGGCATTTCTCCCTTTTTACTTTAAGTCCCGTTTCTTTAAATTTAGTTAGGACCTCTCTTAGTCGGCTTTCTAGTTCGGCTTGGTTGGGCGCCGACACTAGAACATCATCGAAATAAGGTACCACCCCCTTGATACCTTGCAACAACCTTTCCATCAGGCTCTGAAATATACCTGGTGCCACGCTGACTCCGAATTGGAGTCGGTTGCATTTGAAAGCTCCCCGGTGGGTGACGATGGTCTGGGCTTCCGCCGTTTGCTCGTCGACCGGCAACTGTTGGTATGCCTGGGCGAGATCGAGCTTGGCGAAAACCTTGCCCCCTCCCAGTGAGTGCAGTAGGTGTTGCACTATTGGGACGGGGTAGGCGCTTTGTTGCAGCGCGCCATTTAGGGTGGCCTTATAGTCCCCACAGATTCTCACCGGCCCGTCCGGCTTGATCAGGGTGACTATGGGGGTCTCCCACCGGGCATGGTCTATGGGCTGCAATACCCCCTGTTTGACGAGCTTATCAATTTGCTCGTCTATTTTGGGTTTTAGGGTGAATGGCACCCGCCTAGGTTTCAGTCGTTTGGGGGGGACGTTAGGGTCTAGGTCGAACGAGATAAGGGGCCCCTGGTACTTGCCCAGGCTTCCGTCGAAGACTTCTCGGAACTCCTGGGCTAGTCGCTGTTCCCAACCGTCGTCGACGACGTGGTTGACTCCCGTGAGAGTGATGTCGAGCGGGGCGAACCATTGCAGTCCCAGTAGGCTTGGGCGGTCGCGGTCGACGATCGTGAGGGGGAGTTGTTCGGTGCGCCCCTTATATGTTACGTTAAAGTTTTTGGTGCCGACTACCGGGATGCGGTTTCCCTGGTAGTCCTTTACAATAAGTCTTTGGCTGTCTACGTTCCTCCTTTGGAGGGTAGGCACCAGCCGCTTTATCTCGTGCCATGCAATCATGGAGAGGTAGGACCCGGTGTCTACCTCCATTTTGCACGGCTGGCCCTCGATGTGTACCTCGACATGGATTTTTCGGGCGTCGTTGGTGATGGCGTGGCCGATGGTGACTGTCTGGTGGGTCTCCTCTCTCCACCGGTTGTCGCCGCCTCGCGAGGATCATCCGGTCCGGTCCCATCGGCTGTCCGAGTGGCGATCTCTGGGCCGGGGCGGTGAGCTTTCCCTTCTCCGGTCGTTCTGGTCCCATCGAGTTGGACTGCGATTTTTCTTCAGGCGGCAAACCCGGGCGATGTGCCCCTTTTTATCGCAATGCCGGCAGATGGAATCGAAAAACCGGCATTCCGACCTGGGGTGGTCGCCGCCGCAACCGGCACAGTTGGTCCTTGACTTACGACCTCTCCGGTTCCGTTGGTCGCGCCCCGTCTGAAGTCGACGTATGTCTTCTTCGTCTTCGGACGTGCTGGATGCAGAGTGGAAATCGCCCTGGTGTGTAGTTGTCTCGGTTTTTTGTTCGGTCGACCTTGCCGGGTTGTTGTTTCCGCCGCGGTCCTTCGTGTCAGGTCTGCGCATGCTATCGGCGGAAGTACGGGTTGCTTCTGCGGCCGCGGCTGCGGTGAGGGCGTCTGCTAAACTGATGTTGCCCTTGGCCATCAGCCGGCTCTGGAGCGCGGGGTCCCACAGACCGAGCACGATTCGGTCTCTCAGGATGTTGTTTAGGTTGTCAAATTCGCAGAGCCCCCCTAGGCGCCGCAGCTCGGCGACGAAGTTGCTCAATTTCTCACCCCCTCTCTGGTCTCGCCGGTAGAATTCGTTGCGCCGGATCAGGATGGGGACCTCGGGAGCGTAATGTCGCCGAAGGATAGGTTCGAGGACGTCCCAGTCCATGGCGGTTGCGTCGGCGGACTTGGCCAACGCTTTGGCCATCTGGAAAACTTTGGTTCCGCAGTGGGTGAGGAAGACAGCGCGTTTTAGCGGGCCCGAGGCATCCTTCATGCCGGTGCACTCGAGGTACATGCGGAAACAGTCGGAGAACGATTCCCAGTCTTCGGTGGCGGGGTTGAAGGGGGCGGGCGGTGCGATTTTTGCCATCTCGGTGCTTTGTCTGGCTTCCGTCGGACATGGGGTTCGGTTCAGGGTCTGGATCCCATCCTCGTCGCCAGTGTCGTGTCCGCGAAATGACGCCAGGAGTCGGTGATTTCATGCAATGCTCTTTATTTGAAAAACTGGAACCGAACCGGCGAAAGGAAAAAAGCCCGCGGCTTTTATTCCTTTCGCCGCCGCGGCCGCGGCCAATGGCAGCGCTTCGAATCTCCCGCGCTCTGAACGAGCCAATCACGGGAGATTCTTAACAAGCCAATCGGCGCGGCTCGCCTGACCAATTAGAAAGCCCCGCGCTTTGGCCAATCAAAGCGCGGGGATTTCGAGTATGTAAATGAGGACAGAACACAGCTCTTTTCAGTTGTCCGGGCAGCACAGCTTAAGGTTTTTTACATGCATACATGTGCACAAAACACGCATGCATGCACAAAACTTAGTCACCGTAGTAACACCGGTTGATGGCTAGGGCAAATCACCAATCACCAATGTAGTGTTGTTAGATTTACCTGTATCATTTATCATCCCTGATCATAAAATAATGCTATCTTCTGTAACTTAACTAGTCATCAATGATACAATTTCTCATTGGTTTCAATCTTAACATTACTCATTGCATATTTCTGATTAACTGGGAGAACTTTTGCTTTAGCTTTTTCACATACCTGTGGAGCTCCTTCAGGATTTCATTTTAATTTAGCTTGTACACATTGTCATTAGATTTATTTTTTTTCCTTTTTAACAATGAAATCTGTGCTGTTAGTACTTTCTTCTTTTGCCTCAGTCATGGTCTTCTGTCCCTAAAAGTATAGCTGAGATCTCCAATTGTATAAACACTTATAGCCTTAAATTAAACAAGGAAAAGGTTGGTTTTATTACTTTTCATCCTCATCCTTCTTCTCTCTCACACTGTCTTGGTTCTTTTGCTTTCCAGAACTGGTGGTTACTGCAAACTTCAGTAATGTTTAATTTGGGAGTTCTTAGAGATGAGAAGCTTAATTTAAATCCTTTCATCTATAAAAGTTCAAGAACTTGAACTTTTTATCTTCTGTATACCTGAATACCTTAGAAACAGCTAAGCAGTTAGTTCCTGCCTTGGTGGTATCCCACCTGAATTATTGTAGTATTCTGTTTAGTAGATTTTACTGTTTCTTCTCCATCCCCACTAATGCAGGTCCAGAAAAAAAAAAAAACAGTTAATATGCGGTCTTCACTCTCTCCCAGTATAGTTTTTTTTTTTTTTCCCCTTTTTGCCAGTCTCTACAGTTATTGAATCTTCAGGAACATTATTGGTTTACATCTCTGGTATTAACCTCCTAAACCAGGTGTCTCCAACCTTGGCAACTTTAAGCCTGGAGGACTTCAACTGCCACAATTCCCTAGCCAGCTGGCTGGGGAATTCTGGGAGTTGAAGTCCTCCAGGCTTAAAGTTGCCAAGGTTGGAGACACCTGTCCTAGACCACGGGTGTCAAATTTGCGATGTCATGTTGCTGTCATTTGCTGTATTATGATGTTTTTCTACTTTGCGGAGCTGGATGTGATCTGATGTGATGCCTCTGGCCCATGGGCTGCCAGTTTGACATCCCTGTCCTAGATTGTTTATACAGACACATCCAATTATTTGAATAACTTCATTATATAACTTTTTTCCTATGCAAAGGTAAAGGTAAAAAAAAATTCTTCTATCCAGCCATATCCAACTCTAGTGCTCAGTGCTCATCTCCATTTCTTGGATGAGGGAACAGGCATTGTCCAAAAACGCTCTTGTCATGTGGCCACTGAGTACACTGAGGTATATAAAACACTATTAACTTCCCACCAAAGTGGTGCCTACTTATCCACTCATATTTGCATGCTTTTGAATTGATAGGTGGGTAGAGCTGCATTTTCCTATTAAATCAAACTCAATTATACAATCAATTATACAATTATTTTTCCTCACAATAAAATACCTCATACTGAGAGGCCAAATCACTTTTTAGATTTTTTTGCCATTTAGCTTCTACTCTTTGGAATTTGAATTACCTCTGGAGTTCAATTTTGTGAAGTGTACAACTGTTATGAAGCTGGAAAAAAACATTTCTGATTATTAGTTAGTTTAGTTTATAATAAAGTTCTGCTAGTACTTAGAACTGTTTATATTGATTATTATACATTGATTATTGTGTGGTATTAAATGTAGTTTGTACTGATTATTATATTGTGACATTGGCTTCTATTGCATGTACTTTTGATTTAGCTATACTGTGCTTAATTATGGTATGTACAAAATAACACCACCACTGCAGTATAGATATAGATTACATTTTTTCTCCCAAACGTTTTGCTTCTTGGGAAAACTTTGGATGATTATGATAGATATCTTCAAACTGAATGCAAATATAATTTCAGAAAGACTGTATCACAAAAGAAGCTTGAGAAATATGGAATTGGTTTTTAATGACTATAATGTATTGAATTGCATATTTTCCCAACACACTGCATGCATTCAACAGGGTACAGATGTTTTATTTTTGGTTTTCATTTGTATTCAGTGTCTGGTGCATCTCACTGCAGTGCAAATGCAGAAAATGGATCCTTGGTGACATGTTTCACTTCATGATCTTGTATGCTATAAGATGGTTGTCAACCAGTTGAATGTAGTTTGGTGCTTTGCAGTAGCCAAGAAAATTCCTAATGACATCTGTGCTTTTCGGGTGATTTTCTCAGGTTCCATCAACAGTTGCTCAAACCTCCTGTCATTGATGATGTAACTGATCTGTGGACCAACAAAAATGTTTTCCTTGATCTTGGTATCAGTTATTTTTGGAAATATCTGGGGGACATGGGCAGTTAAGAAATACGAAAAATACATACATACTTACATACAAATCTGTCTCAGATAAAAACCTTCACCTCTCTTGTTCAATGCTTTCATGAAATTTTTCATCAGTCCAAATTTTATCTGAAGCAGAGGCAAAAATATCTGTTGGCTCAATGAGGTTCATGTGTCTTTTTTTTTTTATGTCCTGGAACCGAATTTTTGGGGGGACGCCATTTCTTTTTAATATAATGTGGCTCTCTTGTATGGCTGTCCCATTCACATATGTAACAACAGTACTTGGTACATCCGAGCTGCATTTTAAGCAGGAGGGCCACTACTTTCAGATCCCCACAGATATTTCGGTTGGACTTGGTATGCTGAATGTGCTTCAATAACAGTTCCATATTTTTGTATGTTTCTGTCATGTCTTTCTGTCACAGCCAATAGGCACTAAAGAGTGTACATTGCTGTTGTATAAAAACAGGAGATTTCTATAAATCAGTTCATGATAGATTAAATTACAAGTTATTTTCATGATCAGCAGTGGAAAAATCTATACAATGCACCCAAAAGTGTTCAGGAAACAAAATCTTTGTTGCCCAGTGCACATATAACCTTCACACACACACACACACACACACAGAGAGAGAGAGTTAGAATTCCTTCCCAATGAATTTCATGCTATCCCTGAAGAATGGATAAATGTGCAAAAATATCTACCAGTACATAAAGGTTTTAATAAGGCAAATAAAACAGCATATGACAAAAATATTGGAAGGAGTAACAGTTTTGTGCTAAGTTAATAAGCAGGATATCTTTAGCACCCTTTGATTTTTGGAATAAAAGCATCAAAGAATTAAATGCAATTTACCTTTCAATATGCTTAAAAAGGAAAACAATGTCTCTTAAATTAGCAATTTTGTTGCTAAAATATATGGTTTATGTTGTGTCCATTCGGCAAGGAGACCCGGAGGCAGTGACTGCGGTTTCAGCTCTTTATTTAGCCTCCGGAACCGATCTGGCTCCAAGGGAAAACTTGCGGCTTTTTATTCTCAAGCTGCGGCGGCTGCGACCAATGGCACCACTTTGAATCTCCCGCGATTCGTATCCTCCAATCGCGGGGGATTCTTAGCGGGCCAATCAGCGTGGCTCGCTAAACCAATCAGATCACCCCGTGTTTTGACCAATCAAAACGCAGGGTTTTAAGAATGCAAATGAAGGTACAGAACACCCCTTCCCTCTTGGTTCGGTCCTACGTAACATAGTCCCGTAAGTAGGCGGGGCTCCACACTTGCCTACTGGACCTGCGCAGGTCAGTCGTTGGTTGGCTCCTGGCCGGTTCGGTCGAGTTCTCTGTGTCTCTCGGCCTCATCGATGGAACCGCCTGGTAGGCCTTGCCGGGCCGCTTGTCGCAGCTCCCTCCCGGTCTACCTGGGCTGATTGAGCTGCGGTTTTCACTGCTCCCGCCCGGTCTTTCTGGGCTGGTCGAGCTGGCCTGGCTGCTTCTCCCTGGTGAGGCTTCGAGTTGGCTGCTTGCTGGTGAGTATGATTGGTTTCCTTCTGGGTTTTGGTTCCTGGGGTATTCCCTCCCCTCTTGGCTTGTGTTAAGGGGATTTTCTGTGTCTGGTTGCGTGTCAGTTGTGTTTCTTGTGGCCTTCTCGATCTTATTTGATCGATGTGGCGTTTCCACTCTTGTCCGTCGGTTGTTTGCAGCCGGTACGAGCGGGGACCTGTCAGTTGGGTTATGGTTGCTGGTACCCATAGTGGGTCTCCGGTTAGATTTTTTGTGTAGATGGCATCACCTGGCGCAAAAGACTGGTGCTGGAGGAGTTTGGGGGTTTTTCCGGGTTGTATGTGGGGTTTAGTCTGTCGAGTGGGGACCTTATTTTCCTCCCCATTAGTAGCTCTGCCAGGCTTTTGTTTGTTGTTGTGTTCAGGGTTATATGTTGGATAAAAAGCATTTTATTTATTTTGTCTTGGATTTTCCCGTGTTCGATTTTCTGGATGGTTTTTTTCGTGAATTGAACCATCTGTTCCGCCCTTCCGTTCGCTGCCGGATGCGCCAGAGCTGTCAGTGCGCGTCGTATGCCCCGTTCTGCTAGGAATTTTTCAAATTCCAGTGAGGTGAACTGGGGCCCATTGTCCGACACAATGACATCCAGGAGACCATGGGTTGTGAATAGTTTGCAAAGTTCCTTGGTCACGGCCTCTATGGTGGTGGATTTCATGTTGCTTACCTCCAGCCAGTTGCAGTAAGCATCTGCGGTTACGAGGAATGTATGCCCCTTGGTAGGCCCGGCAAAGTCTATGTGGACCCTAGACCAAGGTCCCCTGGGGGTTTCCCATTCCAGGATTGGTGACATGGGAGGGCTCAGTCTGGTTTCCTGGCAGCATTGGCACCTTGCCACCCAGGCCTCAATTTGTTTATCCATCCCTGGCCACCAAGCGTAACTCCTGGCCAGGGGCTTTCATTCTAACTATGCCTGGGTGCCCCTTGTGTAACAATTCCAATACCTTCCCTTGCAGTTTTTCCGGGATAACCACCCTATCCCTCCACAGTACACACCCTTTTTGGAGTGAGAGTTCTGTTTGCCGGTTTCGGAATGTTTTGAATGCTTCGTTGTTGTCTTTTTCTGGCCACCCTTTCTCTACCCAATGTAACACCCACACCAGACGTTTGTCTTTATTGGTTTCTCAGGCAATGTCTGACGCGGTTATGGGTAGATCGGGCAGTCTCTATGCTGAGGGTGCTCGTCGTGGGTGCTGGGTCAGTGTCTAGATTGGGTAGCGGTGAGCGGCTCAAAGCGTCTGCATGTGTGATAGTCTTACCAGGTCGGTGTGTGAGCCGGTAGCTGTAGGCGGCAAGAAATTTGGACCACCTTGTCATCCTGGGAGATAAAATGTTTGGGGTGGCCCGGTTCCCTGCCAGGATGCCCAGCAACGGCTTGTGGTCCATAATGATTGTGAAGGTGCGGCCGTAGAGGTACTCATGGAACCTCTTCACTGCTGCAACGATGGCTAGGGCCTCCTTGTCCAGCTGGCTATAGTTCCGCTCTGGTTTGGTGAGTGTCCTGGAGAAGAAAGCGATGGGTGCTTCTCTTCCATCCGGGATTGTGTGGCTGAGGATGGCGCCGACGCCGAAGGGTGAGGCGTCGCATGTGACGGCGAGTGGTAGGGTCTCATTGTATTGGATGAGGATGGCATCCGAGGTGAGCAGGTCCTTGGTTTTCCTGAAGGCGGCTTCTTCACGTTTCTCCCAAGTCCAGGTAGCCGCCTTGTCCAAGAGCCTATATGCAAAGGCTCCGCCGCGGTTGCCTTCTGGGGCAGGAAAACATTGTAAAAATTAAGCAGTCCCAGAAACGCCTGCAGTTCCATTTTAGTCCTGGGTGTGGGGGCCTCCTTAATGGCTCTGATTTTGGTTGCGGTAGGGTGGATGCCGTGCCAGTCTAGGAGGTACCCCAGGAACTCGACCCGCTCTGTGTAAAGTTGGCACTTTTCCCTCTTCACTTTTAGCCCGGTTTCCTTGAATTTGGTTAACACTTCCCTTAGCTGACCCTCTAGTTCTCGCTGGTTGGTTGCCGACACCAGCACATCGTCGAAGTAGGGCACCACTCCCTTAATTCCTTGCAAAAGCTTCTCCATGAGGCTGTGGAAAATTCCAGGTGCCACAATGACTCCAAACTGGAGTCGGTTACATTGGAAAGCTCCCTGGTGGGTGACTATGGTTTGCGCCTCCGCGGTTTCTGCATCGACCGGCAGCTGTTGGTAGGCTTGGGCCAGGTCGAGTTTCGCAAAAACCTTGCCTCCCCCCAGTGAGTGTAGAAGATGCTGCACTACTGGGACAGGGTAGGCACTTTGTTGCAAGGTGCAATTTAGGGTGGACTATAAGTCCCCGCAGATTCTCACCGACCCATCGAACTTGACTGGGGTGACTATTGGGGTCTCCCACCGGGCATGATCAATTGGTTGTAGGACCCCTTGCTTGACGAGCTTGTCAATTTGCTCATCAATTTTTGGCCGGAGTGCAAAAGGTGTCCGCTGTGGTTTTAGGCGTCTCGGGGGAATGTTAGGGTCTAGGCTGAAGGAGATGGGGGGCCCTCGGTACTTGCCTAGGGTGCCGTCGAGCACTTCCTGGAAGTCCCGTGCCAGTTGCTGCTCCCAATCGGTCTTGGCGATGTGGTTGATGCCCGTGACTTCGATGCCGAGCGGCGTAAACCATTGTAGTCCCAAAAGGCTGGGTCGGTCTTGGTCCACGATTGTCAGGGGAAGCTTCACAGTGCGGCCCTTAAATGTTACTTTGAATTGTCCGGTTCCGACTACCGGGATGCGGTTTCCCTGGTAGTCTTTGATGATTAGTCTCTGGTTCTCCAGTCCCTTCTTGTGGATGGTAGGCACCAAGCGTTTGATTTCTTGCCAGGCGACCATGGAGAGGTAGGACCCAGAGTCCACCTCCATTTTGCATGGCTCGCCTTCGATGCCTACCTCCACGTAGACTTTTCAGGCGTCAGTGGTTGATGCGTGGCCGATGATGACTGTCTGGTGGGTTTCCTCCTTCTGCCAGGTCTCGCCTCCTTGTCGGGTTCACCCACTCCGGTCCCATCGGCTGTCGGCTGGGCGATTTCTGGCTCTGGGGGGTGTGCTGTCCCATCTCCACTCGCTGTGGTCCCGCCGTCTGGGGCTGTAGGCTTTCTTTAGTCAGCAGACGCGGGCGATGTGACCCTTTTTGTCGCAGTGCCGGCAGACTGTATCAAAGAAACGGCACTCAGATCTCGGGTGGTTGCCTCCGCAACCGGCACACGCAGTCCCCGACTTATGATCCTGCTGATTTCGCTGGTCGCGTCCTGCCTGGAGCCGGTGGATTTCCTCCTCGTCGTCTGAGGTGTCGGAGGCAGAGTGGAATTCGCCATGGTGGGTGGTGGTCTCATGGTGGCTTGCTTCCGGTTGGGCCTCGGTCGCCCGTCCAGAGTCGGTGGTCACAGTGCGGTCCCCGGTGTCCAATCTCCGCATGCGGTTCGCCGACTTCCGGGTAGCCTCGGCTGCGGTGGCTTCAGCGATGGTGTCGGTGAGGGCGATGTTGCCTTTGGCCATCAGCCGACTCTGGAGTACTGGATCCCGAAGTCCGAGCATGACTCGGTCCCGTAGGGCCTCGTTCATGTCGGAGAATCCGCACATGCCTCCTAGGTTCCGCAACTCGGCAACAAAGTCGCTGATGCTTTCGCCTGGTCTCTGGTCCCACCGGTAGAAGTCGTGATGCCTGATGAGGGTGGGCACGGCAGGGGCGTAGTGGTTGCGGAGCAAAGGTTCGACGTCATCCCAGTCCATCGCTTTGATGTCAGCAGGTTTCGCGAGGGCTTTCGCCATCTTGAACACTGCGGGCCCGCAGTGTGTCAGGAAGACGGCTCGTTTTTTCGGCCCGGTGGCGTCCTTCATGTTGCTGCATTCGAGGAACATGAGGAATCTGTCCATGTAGGATTCCCAGTCCTCGCTAGCGGGGTTGAAGGGCACGGGCGGAGCAATGCTGGCCATCTCGTCGGTCTTGCTTCCGTCGGACATGTGCTCGGTGGGGTTCAGCCTCGGGATCCCACCTTCATCCCCAGTGTTGTGTCCGTTCGGCAAGGAGACCTGGAGGCAGTGACTGTGGTTTCAGCTCTAGTTAGCCCCCAGAACCAATCTGGCTCCAAGGGAAAACTTGCAGCTTTTTATTCTCAAGCCGCGGCGGCCATGGCCAATGGCACTGCTTTGAATCTCCCGCGATTCGTATCCTCCAATTGCGGGGGATTCTTAGCGGGCCAATCAGCGCAGCTCACTAAACCAATCAGATCACCCCGTGCTTTGACCAATCAAAACGCGGGGTTTCAAGAATGCAAATGAAGGTAAAGAACAGTTTAATAACGCCTCCTCTTTGAAAAATTTCTTGTCAAAACTAAATACTTTGGTGACTTCCAAACAAACATCAGATTATGTTGCTATAAATGGTAGAAACAAATTGAATATAAAGTATTATTGCTTGCTTTATATTAAGTATATTGTTTGCTTTCAAAGTCAGCATTCACACTGAAATTGCTAAATGTTGTTAAAATAAAATGATGGATTTACAGGTACATACTACCACACAATAATAAGAATCAAACTAAGGATCAAAAATATCTGTTTTATTACATTATAATCCCTCAAATTTAGAATCTATGAATAACCTATCTTGATCTTGGATTATTGTCAAATAGTACTCTACTCATTGCTTATGTGGAAGACTCAAAATGCTGAAATTTGCCAGCTGTCAGGGTTTGAATTAGCTTTCTATCAAAGGAGAGTCAAAATATAATTCATCTGGAAGCTACAGATGATCCAAAACCCAGCAGCGAGGAAAATCCCATTTTAGTAGAGTAACATTACACTACTAAATTGATTGCACTGATTACCTGCAGGTTTCTAGATCCAATTTAAAGTGCTAGAAAGTCATTAATAATAAAGCATGGGCTTACCTTGTACCAAGATTGAATTTGCCCATCTCATAAGAACATTTCAAGAAGGCTTGCTTAGAGTCCCCATGTGGGTGAGGTGACAGAAATATGAACTGGTTGGTAGACTTTCTCACTTGAAACTGTTGTACTTTGGAACCCCTTATATTTTGAAGATTCAACATTATTTCATCATGCTTTTATTCAAAATTGAAAACTTGTGGCCACCATCTGGGTGATTTCTATTAGTTTGTCTCTTTCTTTGTAGCCTGTTAAGTTTATTACCAAGGGAAATAGGTTATATTCAGTGGATATTATTGTCTCAATGTTTTGTTTTTCTCCTGCTTTCTGTTTTTTCCTTTTAGGTAGCTTAGTTTCTTTCTTCTTTTTAAAGCATCCAGTCCAAGGATGTAAAACTTACATTGGCATGGCATCATCACATGACTATTTTGACTTTTCCCCTTTTGCTAAACTGGGTGTGGCTAGCGGGTGACACATCTGGTCCCTGGGTTGCTAATTTGATGCCTCTAATCTAGTCTATTAAATAATTATTTTTTCTAATCTAAACTATATGATTGTTATATGTTAGTAATATAGTTATAGGGTTTACATACAACTTTATTAAGAAATGTTAATTGTAACGTGTGAAAATCTTAATAAAATTTCTACCAGTTTGCCTTTTTTTAAGAGTTCAGTAAACTGGCTTCTGAAAATTCACAAATATTTGGTAGGATTACTCTGCACAATATATGAAGCCATCGTAACACACAATATCCCATGTCACACTGGAAGTTTAGCCATCCCTAACAGCACTTATGCAGAATCTCCTTTGAGTTATTGGATGTGCTATAGGAGAGGCTTCAGAAACCTCTCGATGCGGCCAATTGCGTTGTCAGTCTGCATGCTGCAGTGCAACATGTAAACAATGTGGCACCAAGCACCTCTCTGAGGCCAAATGGAACTGCCTTGCCAAGATCAACTTTCCAGCAGCCCTCTAAGGTCAGTAGAAAATGTTGACAAATTTTGCTGCTTGTTAATCAGCTTCAAGGCCAACTACACATCTTGAGGGAAATACCTAATTATTTCATTTCCAGCATTTCCATGGTGTGGTTGAGAACTAATTTCATGTCTGATAAATTTCCAAAGCTGTGCTGAAGTATACTGGATAAGTTTAATTGGAATTTGGCTAGGTTTAATTGGCATTTGGTAGGATGGGAGAAAGTACATCTTGAAGACTTATTCAAACTATTGAGAGGACACTTTTATACAGTACAAAGGTTGTTAACTCATGGCCAAAGGAGCATGTGAAATCTCCAAATCTATGCTTGTTCCCCAAGAGCCCTACATAATGCCATGAGCAATTCTCCAATTGTGAACTTGTATATACATAAGTATGTTTCAAGGAAATAAAAGTGGAATAAATATGTTATATCAATTTCTTTTTAGTGCTTGGGGACTGATTTGTTTTTATAAAGTGTAGGGTCTCCCAACTTTTCTTTTCAGAAGATATGTGAGACTTTACTAATCAGCTGAGAATCTCCTCACTGAAACAACTTGAGAATGTAGCCAAGGGAATCCTCTGAAGTTTGTCTGGATCTGTTAAACTTTCCAGGCAAATTTTCCAATCCTTGCCAATATTTCCAATATCCTTTCTGGACTTCACTGTCTTTTTAAACTTGCTGTTTCTTTTCTTTGATTTTGCTGAAACTATCACTTTCCAATATTGTTTCTGATTGTTGCATACAGCCTTATGAGAGAGATTGAGAGATATAACAGACATCAATCATATCTATCACAGATAATATGGATTTGGGAACATGAGGCATATTTTATCTGCAGCTTTACTTGTTTATCTAATTTCAAGCCTATAGAATGCCCATATGCTGACTTTTTCAGTTTGTATTTTTTTACTAACATTTGGCTGAAAATGATTTTTAGCAAAACTTAGTAGACATTAAATAGTTATCCATCATTTACAATATGGAGATAATCTCCATAGAAAACCATTTCTGGGGGAGGCGGGGGGGGGACAAAGAAAGATAAAGTTATGTTCAAAAAGTGTACTTGGGTATCCTCTGTTACAAGCAAACTCTCATACATAGAGAGCCATGTAGCAGGATTACTTTCAGAACGGTGTCCTGAACACAGCAAATTTTTATACTTTCTTTTCATTACCATGGGAAACAGCTACTGCTGACTTCTAATCTGGGGAATAATTTGTCCAAATTGCCATTCTGATTCTTAAAGAAGGAGAATTTGTTGGTCTGATAAACATTCATGTTTTTATACTTTGGGGAAGAATTAGGTCAGACAGGCATTCAAAAGACTTACCAGCTGATTGTATATACCCAAAGGCATGTAGAATAACAACAACAACAACAACAACAATAATAATAACAACAGTAGTAGTCAACTGGTTGGGATAAAATATTTGCAATGTTGTGTCTTGTGAATCAGAATACTAGTTCTAGCTATTTTATCTTTGTGACAGAAAAGCCCACATGGGAATGTGGTCATGTATAATGAATTCTCCATGGAATAAGGATGAGAAAGGAGCCAATATCTCAGGAACTGCCACAAAGAAGAGGGAGTCAAGCTATTCTCCAAAGCACCCGAGGGCAGGACAAGAAGCAATGGGTGGAAACTAATCAAGGAGAGAAGCAACCTAGAACTAAGGAGAAATTTCCCGACAGTTAGAACAATTAATCAGTGGAACAACTTGCCTCCAGAAGTTGAGAAAGTTTCCAACACTGGAAGTTTGAATAACCATTTGAGATTGAATAACCATTTGTCTGAAGTAATGTAGGGTTTCCTGCCTAAGCAGGGGTTGGACTAGAAGACCTCCAAGGTCCCTTCCTGTTATTGTATTGTATTGTATGGTATTGTATTGTATTGTATTGTATGGTATGGTATGGTATGGTATGGTATGGTATGGTATGGTATGGTATTGTATTGTATTGTATTGTATTGTATTGTATTGTATTGTATTGTATTGTATTGTATTGTATTGTATTGTATTGTATTGTATTGTATTGGATTCCATTCCATTCCATTCCATTCCATTCCATTCCATTCCATTCCATTCTAAAACTCTTGATGATCCTGGAGAAAGAGGAGACAGATAACAGAACCCAGATGGTGATCTTTCCTCTGGTGAAAAGGGAGATAGCATATGGGCATTATAAATGCCATTGTGTATTGCACAGCTTGACTTAACCATTGGTGACTTAATGGATCACTTGAAGTTATGACAGACCGTCTCCCCAAAATGTACTTCGGACTTGCTTCCAAAGTTTCAATATCCAAGTTCTCCCTCTGTGGTCACGTGACCATGTTTCAGGCTCTTGGCAACTACCTCATATTTATGGCTGTCTGCAATGTCCCAGGGTCATGTGACCACAATTGTCAATGTTTTTGCCCCAAACTAGCATTTATTTCTGGTTTTCCCAACAAAAATGCCCCATAACAAACAATGGGTTCATTTAATTTCTTTTACAAAAAAGATTTGTAAAATTTGGTTGGTCACTTTGGTGACATGCTCTGTGATTATCCTGACCTACAACTTTAATTGGCAGACTCAATTATAGTCGTAAGTCGAGGACTTACCTCTTCATGATTTTTGTAATTAGGGACACCTTTAGTCCTTTTTCCTGGGGTGGACTCAAGGTGACTGAATGGAGCAGAGAGTTTACTGACTGGATGCCCTTCCTGATGTTTATGCGGAGTTCGCAGCAGATATTTTCTCTTTGAGCTTTGATAGAGAAAGATCTGTCATTGCCTAGACTGGACTCTCAAACATCTGAGTGAGAGTCGAGCATTTTCTCGGCCCCATGCTTCTTCCCAGTAAGATCCTTTGATCTGGAGGAATTAGAGCACATAAGAGGAGAATGCAAAGCCTAGATGGATGAAAGGAAGATGATGACTGCTTTTGAGAAGTGGGAGTGGAAAATAAAAAGAAAGAGACAAAGCTTTCAAATAAAAAGGAGAAAGACATCCAAACTTCCAAGCTCAATCTAGAACACAAATGTCCCCCAAAGGTCAGGGAAATTATTTATTGTAAAGGCATCAAAAGGGTACTAAGTGAACATTAAATCATCATTTAGCACTATGGAGCAGAGCAATTTGATTAAAATACTTTGAAAAACAGTCAGTAATTACAAGATCTTAGTTTGTCTCCAGCTGTTCCCTAAACTATGGGTCTCAAAAGCAGAATTTGATTTCATCTTGACAAACATTAAAAAAAAGACTCAAACAGCAGGCAACCGAATTCATGCTTTGCATTCAACAGCAGCTTTGGATTTAACAGCAGGGGGATAAAAGGATCCATCCAAGCTAACAAGCCAGCAATGGTCCTGAGGAGAAGAAAAGAGACAGTACTAGAAAAGAGTAAAGAATGTAACATTTTAGCATTTTGCTTCAGTTTATGGAAGGACGCAGAAACCAATGGCAATGGATGAATGCCACAAATATTTTGCATGATTGTAAGCTCATTGTATGCAGTATTGTGGTATTTCCCTTGTTTATTTGGTATTTTTTACATTGTGAGCCATTTTGTTCTTGGGATAGAAAATAAAGAAATAGACATTAATTACGCATGCCAGCAAAACTGTCAAGGACAAGATATTCAGATCTCTTTGTTTCACACATTTAAAATACCCATGCATGTCTCCTTTTGCTTTCTCTGATGTGTGAGCCAAGTGTTTTAAAAAGTGCACCATCACATACAGATAGTCCTCAACTTATAACTTTTCATTTAGTGACCATTCAGCAGCACTGAAAAAAGTGATTTATGACCATTTTTCACACCACAATTGCAGCATTCCCCATGGTCATGTGATCAAAATTCAGGTGCTTGTCAATGGCACGTATGTGTGAGCGTGTTGTGGTTCACTGGCAGCAGGTGTGGACAGCTGAGGTCTTGGAGAGTGAGGGCTCAGATGAGGGGCCTGCGTGTGAAGCAGGACCATTAGAGAGTGGAATTCTGCCTTCGGAGATTGTGGAGGCTGGCAGCAGTGATGAAGAGGCCACCAAGGAGCCTGTGTCCCATCACACATGCGAGCAAGGCTGTTCGAAGGAAGGAGCAGCTGCAACAGCATAGGTGACTCGGGAGTAAGGCTGGAAGGTAATGGTCCCTCCCTGAGAAGATAAAAGCTAGCTGAGAACTGTAGTTCTTTGCAGAAGGCAAAGAAGTTTGATACTCAAGCCTGGTGGATGTTAGAACATCTGAGTTAGTGTTTGGATACTCTTTGATTTATTGTTTAGGAACTTCATTTGTTGTTCTTGGCAGCCTTGCAAAAACTTGGCAAGACTCTTTCTTGTCGGAGTTAATTAGTTGGAAGCAGCCTTTTATCTGTGAAGAAACAGGATTTGTTTATGAAACAGTAAAAGGTTGTGCTGTTACCTTTTTTAGGAATGTAAGTCACCTAACAGTTGGGTTGGAAAATATATAAACCAGGATAGACATTTTAATACTGCCTCTTTAAGGGAATGCTAAAATTGTAATTGGGTGTGGTTCCTCAAACGGCCATAAGATGGAGCCAGAAACCTGGGTTGTTTCGTCCTGTCCTGTTGTAGAGAGTGTTGTTGTTCCTGCATTTTTCCTTATTGACTGTTACTGATCATCATTATTCTTAGATTTGATTTGAGTCTATTTACTGAACTGTTTTTGATACTGGACTTTGTTATTGGATTATCCCTGGACTAAAAACTGACTGCTTTAACCGTGAATGACTTGGACTGTTTGTTCAACTTTGCTTAACCATTTTACTGGAAGTAAAAACCTACATTTTACTATACAGTGTATCTGTGTGCTGGTTGTGTGTTATTCTTCACTACTTTCACTACATCTCCCTATCTGTGTTCATTCTCTTAACGGGGAATTACCTCAACAACCTTTGTTTTGTGTTTACTCTCTTGGATCCAGGTTTGGGTCAGAACAGAGAGTTGCAGTATCCTGGGATCCAACGATCACTTTTTGTGATCTGCTGACAAGCAAAGTCAATGGGGAAGACAGAGTCACTTAACAATCATGTTAATAACTTAACAACTGCAGTGATTCCTTTAACAACCATGACAAGAAAAGTCATAAAATGGGGGCAATACTCACATAACAACTGTATTGCTTAGCAGTGGAAATTTGGAGCTCATTTGTGGTCATAAGTCGAGGACTACTCATGCATTTTCTTCCCCAGGGCTAGGGGTGGGATTCTATCAGTTTGGACCAGTTCAGGCAAACCAGATGTTAAAGTTATAGCTGGTACACTGAACCAGTATTTCAACTGACTGGCTGGCCCCTCCCCTCCCTGGAGTCTCCACGCAGTCTGTTTTTGATGAAGGTAAGTGTAAGTCCATGCAGAGGCTCTGGGAGAGGGAAAACTGGGCCTTTTGAAAGTCCAGAAACAGGCCTATTTCCGACTTCTGGAGGGCCTCTTGAGCCCAGGGGAGGCTGTTTTCACCCTCCCACAGGCCTGGGGGAGGCTCTGGATCCTTGTAAAAAACAGCTTTCGTGGAAAAACCAGAAGTGGCAAAACGCACCTATTTCTGGCTTTCGGTGGGCCTCCAGAGGCTGGAAGAGGCTGTTTTTGCCCTACCAGAGGCCCGGGGGAGGCCTCTGGACTCCTGGGAGGGCAAAAACAGCCTCTCCAGGGCTCCAGAGGCCCTCCGGAAGTCAGAAACAGGAAGTTCCAGTAGGCCCTGTCCACCATAGCCACATCCACCCTGCAAGCGGGCAGTGAACCAGTTGCTGGGATTTTTGAATCCTACCCTTGTCCAGGGCCATAAAGAGTCAGACCATTCATGCATCTAATTAACTATTGTTGATTGACAATAAATACAACTTAGGATCTTCGGCAAATTAAGGAAGTGATCTACCATTGAGCTTATATCAATGGATCATTAATGGTAGCATCTAGTGGTACCGCTATCCAAAAGAAGCAGATTGTACTTGCAACTGGTTAACTTTTGAAATAGTTATTTCATAAATAAATAAATATTCTGCGCATTTTTCACCGAAGATTTGAAAGCGCTTTGAACTTTGGTGAAACACATGAATAGATGGACTCCCAGCTAGTTCTCAAAACTGTCCCCCCCCCCATATTTCTTTTCAGATTTTTTTTGTTTCAAACAAACAAAAAGACACACAAACAAATTAAGGCAGCTGCTTTGAAGTGTTGTAATGAGCTAGATCCTTAAACAGCAACAACTTTGGGAAAATCAAGCTCTTTCTGTGAATAGCAAGAAGCCGCTTCTCCAGTATTTGAAAGTTCATTTTCCTAGTCAGCCCAATCATTTCTTCTCCATTATGAGTCACATTTTAACTGCATGCTCAAAATCTATTTCAACGCAATCAAAAGAGAAGATGATGAATGAGATCAAATCTTGGCTTTCTTCTCAAAGTTGAGCTGAGTATTCTATCAAAGAATGGGCAGGTGGTGTGTTTCAGAGTGGCAAGGCAGAGTACTAAATATAAAAGTATTCATTTAAATATCTCCCCCTGTATTTATTGTGCATTATCTATGCCCCGTACAGAACCTCAATTGCTTGGATAAATGGAGAACACAGTTTTCAAATTATGAAAATGAATCAAAGGTTATAAAAAAAAAAGTTGGACTGTAAAGAAGAACCGTTCCAACGTTATTGGTCAGCATGGTTGGAAAGAAAAAAAAAAAGGACATTTTTTTCTGGGGAAAAAAAAAGGCAATTGGCCTCTTTTTCTTTAAAAAAAAAAAAAATCAGCATATATCCATGCGTGTTAAGGAAGATTTCATGATCTATTGCAAAAAGGGATGCTATTTGGAATTCTGAAAAAGTAGAGTCAGTAATAAGAATAGTGCAAGGTTAAATAATTGTAAATGTCAGGGGAAAAGGGCACGAACACATTAGAGAAAGAAATCGGTGTAGCTAGAAAGAGTTTGCCAAAAGTTTGAGGAAGATAAAGATCTATCCTTTGAGAAGGATAGATTGAGAAGGAACAATGATGTATTTTATAGAACTAGGGACCTTGGGGTTCTTCTAATCTAATCTAATCTAATCTCAAGAAGAAGATTTACACCATCCCAGTCAAATGGTTCTCCAGTATGTTTTTTTTAAAAAAAAAAAAAACTACCAGTGATGGAGCACCCACAGCCCCAGGAAGGAAGCTATTCCACTGATTAATAGCTCTCACTGTCCAAAAAAAACCCCCCTTCTTTCTTTTTGGTTCCATCTTTCTGTATCAAGCTTCCACTTGTTATTTCTTGTCCTGCCCCCTGGTCCTTCAAGAATAAGTCAATCCCCACTTCTTTGTGACAGTCTCTCAAGAATTGGAAGGCAGTTATTATGTGCCCCCGGGATTCAATTTTTTTTTTCTAGTGGTTCTGTGGGTGTGGCGTGGCTTGGAGAATGGGCATGGGTGGGTGGGCGTGGCAGGGGAAGGATACTGCAAAATCCCTTCCCACCCCATCCCACTAACCTGCTTTCCAGCTCCATTCTCCTGTCGCAGGGCAACAAAAGAAGACCCAGCCAATCAGCTGGGACCTGGGAGGCAGAGAATAGATTGGGGGGGGGGGGGCAGTCAGAGGTTATATTTTCCAGTTCTCCAAACTACTCAAAATTTCCACTACCGGTTCTCCAGAACTGGTCAGAACCTCCTAAATACCACCTCTGCCCCTGACCCTTCTGAAGAGGGGGAAACTGATCCTTCACTGGGTTGGGAGAAGAATAAACCATTTGGCCTGATAGGTGGAGGGGTGAATGAAGCTGTTCTGGGATTTTTCTTGAAGAACATAAGAAAGAAAATAAGCTTTGTCCCAAGCTGGAATGAAGAAACTATCTCAAAATTAAAATCCATCTTCCGAGGGATGGTGATGAGGACATTAAAAACTTCTTGGAGGACTCTCATTTGAAAAGTGTTTTCTTTGAAAGAATGGATGAAAGCCAGAAGAATCTTAACTTTTAACTTTTAAGGAATCTTTCTGAATCTGGTACAATCCAATATATCTGACTTCAGCTCCCAATAGCTGAGTGTTGTAGTCTAGCATACGTGGAGGGCCCAGTTGGAGGAAGACTGTTTCAGTAAGAAGCAGAGCTTTTAGTAATAGGTTTTCCACTTGCAGCCCAAACACTGTTTTCAGAGCTTCCTCTTCTTCAAATCTGTTCATGGAAATCAAGGGAGAAGTTTTGTCTCTGGCATTTTTAATAGGGAATTTGGACCTGACATCAAAATATGACAAGCTATTTCTTTGAAAACGAGGAGGAAAGTCAGCTTATTCCAAGCCAATCTGATGCAATCTCCAGGTAGTCCATTGATCACTGATGGTGATTATTTCACCTTTTTTCTTTTATTGAAAGGTAAACCCCCAGCATTTCCCATTTTTCCCATGATTTTCTTTTGATGCCCATCCTGTTAGTGCTTCCAAGAGACACATATCAATATTAATAATTAGGATGTTGTCATAGTTTATGATAAGCTATGAACAGAAACTGCATTCTAGAGGTTTAATTATCATATCTCAGTCTTGGAGACTGGCTATCACACCACTGCTTGCTGCAGTAAATCTAGTAAGCAATTAGGTTTAGATTTCACCATTAGATTCCACAAGCAATTAGCACTGGTTCTCATCAGTGTACACATGGCCTTCAGGGTATAAGTCAAGCTTAATTGTTTGGGATGGAAAAAAATTAGCAAGAGACTTCAATATCTAAGACCCAAGGCTCTGCGGTTAAAGGGCAGCCTTTATTTATATATTTGAACGTTTCTAATTTGTACTTCAGCAAGCAAATAAATATATTAAAACACCCACAGAATAGCTTGTGTAATAAATTGCAATAAAATCTGAGCCATCAAATTCATTGTCTCAAAAAACATGTAAAAATAAAAAATATGTCATAAAAATGGGATGCAGAAGAAAGAATTAAAGACATTTTTGTTGGACAAAAAAACAACAACACCCACACACATTTTTGATAATAATTTTAAGGAAGGATAGGGTTCCTTAGAGGAGCTTTCAGAAGTGCTGATAAAGAAGAACACTGATAAATGTATTTGTATTATAGCTTTACAATTGGGTACAGACCATAGACAGCAGAATGTAGAATTGTTTTTGACTCACGAGGAGGTTGTTTCAGTATACAAAATTAAACTTCTACTTCTTGTAATCTTAATAGTAATTCTATGTTTGTATTTATATCTTACGATTATTCTTATTACCTATCTTAATATAGAGCCTACAAATTAGTCTATTATAAATTCATATCAATGTCTACTTTATTTTATCGATTGATCTCTTTCTATGTGCATATGGCTATCTCTGTAGTCATAGCTCTACATTTGCCTCTTTTGACTACTTGCTAACTGTCTAACCCCTTCTTTTTTCCCCAATGTCTTCAGCTCTTCTAGCCAAACTCCATTCATTCCCATTGAAGAATTCTTTTCCTTCTTCTTTAGAGATCTTGTCATATGAAGAAAAGCAGTCCCAAAACATAATCATAGAATTCTTTATTGACCAAGTGTGATTGGACACACAAGGAATTTCTCTTGGGTGCATAAGCTCTCAGTGTACATAAAAGATATAAGTGACAAATCATGATCACAATCATCATAAGTACATTCATCATAAGATACCCTAAGATACCTTAAGTATAAGTCGACCCGAATATAAGCCGAGGCACCTAATTTAACCACAAAAAAACTGGGAAAACTTATTGACTCGAGTATAAGCCGAGGGTGGGAAATGCAGCAGCTACTGGTAAATTTCAAAAATAAAAATAGATACCAATAAAAACTTTCACTAGGACAGATGAGAATAAGTTTGATGTTCACAATTTCCTCTTTGAAAGAGACTAGTAAATAGGGAACAAGAAGATGAAGAAAAAGAAGTGTGTTTTTTCACACTTTTCACACTGCAGTGAACAAAAATGGCATCATAGGAACAGGCTTATTCTCAGCCCAAAGGTTTGTTTCTGATTTCTTCCCTGATTTAAGGGAAATTTGGGAAACGATCTCACTATCATGAAAGGTTTGATTGATTCACTAACCCAAAAGATGATGATGATGACAGTGGTAGGCAGGAGTCACTCTCTCCCTTGCAAGAAAAAACCAAGAGCCGTTCTTATGATATCTCTCTCTCTCTCTCCCCCCCCCACAATAAAGTCAAGCCGTTTCCAGCACGCGTGCACAATCCGCCCCCGCCCCTTTGTACCTTGCAAATGCAAAACCCCAGGGTTTTTGCATTTGCAAGGTGCAAAGCGGTGGGGGCGGATCGCGCGCGCATGCTGGAAAGGGCTTTACTGTATTACGGGGAGAAAGAGAGAGAGGGAGAGATCATAAGAATGGCTCTTGCTTTTTTTCTTGCAAGGGAGAGAGTGACTCCTGCCTCCCACTGTCATCAACATCTTCTTCTTTTGGGTTAGTGAATCAATTAATTTGGGAAATGATCTCACTATCAGAAAACAACGCGAGCCGCCACCACCACCTCCTCCTCCCCCTCCTCCTGAGTGGACTGAAAGCAGCTGGAACTGAGGAAACGAAGCTGAGTGGAGCGACCTCAGCTCGCGTTGTTTTCTCAGCCTAGAGCTCAGAAAACAATGTGAGCCGCCACCACCACCTCCTCCCCCTCCTCCCGAGTGGACTGAAAGCAGCTGGAGCTGAGGAAACGAAGCTGAGTGGAGCCGAAGCAATCTCGGCTCGCGTTGTTTTCTCAGCCTAGAGAAAGGGGAAGGGGGCTCATCTGGACCAAGGGTGAGTCTCCCCCTCAGTTTCCCCTGAAGGATCTTCCGTCGCTTTTGCCTTCTCCCTACATCTTCCCTCTGTTAAAATCCCCCCACACACACACACACACTTATTTTTGGTCGGATAGATTTCGTGTCTGAGCATTCTCACATGGCGGTGGGTCTTTCCCCCCCCCTAAAAACAGTTAAAAAAGAAAAAACAATATATCCTCAAGCAAGAACTTTTCTGCTTCCGATTACCCCCATGCTTAAAAGTTGCAAAGGAAACACGGAAGCAGGGAAGTGGCTGCCCAGCTTCGGAGCTCCACACCATTTTTTTTTCAGAGGGGAATCTGACTCGAGTATAAGCCGAGGGGGTTTTTTTCAGCACAAAAAATGTGCTGAAAAACTCGGCTTATACTCGAGTATATACGGTACACTTAGTGATAGTCATAGAATACTAAATAAGCAATCAACACAATCATACTAGGAAATTAAATAAAACAATATAAATCATAAAGATACAAGCAACAAAGTTATAAGTAGAAAAGGAAATAGGAAATAGAAAGGATGAGAATAATAATAATAATACAGTCTTAGTAAATAGTGTGGATGTGGTGTATTTTTAATGATGCAGTGTTCTTTTTGCACCAATTATACTTTTGGAATTATGGCCAAAAAGTTCAACCTTGGTCTTATCAGACCATGATTTTTGTATATCTTAAAAACTGGTATTTTAATAGGGACATGTAAACTTTTTATATCTGCTGTACCTATTACCACTGCAATAGGTCTTTTGCATTGTTGGTCATCATCTTACCTCTCATTTAACCTTTCTGAATATTAGTGCTTTTTCCAGAGAGCTAGGTCTTCACATAAAATGATCAAAATAGGATAGCTTGAGCCTGGTCATTTGTGTTTCAAGTGAGAACTTTAAGTTGATTTGTCTGTTGATCCATTGGTTTGTTTTCTTCACTGTCCATGGTTTTCTAGAAGTCTTCTCCAATACCAAAGTTCAGAATCATCAATATTGTTCCTGTCCTGCTTATTCAGTGTCTAACTGTCGCTTCCACATAGTGCCACAGGGAATACCATTGCTGACCCTATTCTGATCTTTGTAAGTATAGATATATCGTGTCATCTGATTTTTTCCCCCCTAACATCTTTACTGTTTAATCCTTTACTGTTGATGGTTGAAGTTATCTGCACCTCAAGATCTTCATGGTCAGTTCAAAGGCTAGTTGTTGAACCTATTTTCATTCATTTGGTCTTCTTTATATTTAATTTTAGTCTCACCTTTTCAATGTCCTCTTTGACTTTTTGTTACTGTAGATCCTTTGCATTTTTTGACTATCATTTTCAGTAGTGTTATCAGCATTGTTCAGGTAATTGATATTTCTTTTCCCAGTCTTAAAATGTTATTTACCTTGTAATATAGTTTCCCTTAATAAATATTTAGCATATTAAATAAATAAACAAATAAATAAATAAGATTCTAGAACCTTGTGTCACTCTTTTGGCAACTTAGAGTCAGTCAGTTTTATCCATAGTGAGGCTTCCTGGCGTGTATATAAGTTCCTAATGAAAATAATGAATTGTTGTTGGACTTTTTCTAAGTCTATTCCATTGCTTCACATCATTGACACAATTGAAGGCTTTCTATAATCAATGAAGGCTGTAGTGACTTTTTAAATTCTGTTTGGCTTTCTCAATTATCCAGAATGCATCAGCAGTTATGTCTCATGTTCCTCAGCGTTTTCTAAAACCAGCTGGAATATTTGGCATCTCCTTTTCCATGAAGAACTTTAATCCGCGCTGGATAATCCTAAACATTATTTTGCTTGCCTGTGAAAGGAAGCATATTGTTGGATAGTTTGCACATGGTTAAATCTCTTTGTTTGGTGCTATTGTTCATCTCTTTCTTTGCTGCTACTTATCATCTGTTTCTCTTGCTGGACTGAACCTCAAACAATAAAAGTTCTAGCTCAAAATTTGAGAAAACACAGCTTGGTAGCACAGTTTATGTTTTGCATGGGTAAAGCTCGAATTCACTTCTTGGCATCCATAGCTAAAGTTTTAGTGACATAATCGCAGGAAATTATAGTGAAGTTATCCAGTGAAGCAGCTTTATAAAATCTAGGATGAGAATTAACACATTAAGACAGACAGACAGACAGACAGACAGACAGAAGGAGAGAGAGAGAGAGAGAGAGAGGAATAGATTCCAAACAGAACATTTTCTGTGCATTATGTTGCTCCTAGTTTTCTTCATTGATCTACCAGTATGTATTATCACCACCAATCCCATGCATAATTCATTTCTTCTTCATAATGCATCCTCTTTTGATCACCAAAACTTTGTTCACCTCGGGAGGGGCTTCTGTGCCTTGATTTCCCATTCAATGTGAATTCTGTTTATCATAATAAAATTACTATCCCCAAAGACTTAAGGAAACATTATGTCAACCTTTTGTTTTCAACTGTTGAAAAAGCTGTTTTCAACTGCTGTTTTCTAGTAGCAATTAAGTGTAGTACTCTTTATGGAGAAATGGAGGGAGAATTATAGCCTCTGATTTTCATCACAAGACCAGTTGTAATTTACATAATTTATATTTTCACCCCAGGAGCAGGTTCTGATGGCAAGACATCTATTATGATTGATGGCAGGACATCTATTATGATTCTAAGTCTTAATTAAATCTGGGCAAGAATCATGATGATGGACATTAGTGCAGCTTTTCCTCCTGATGAAAGCAATGCCTTCACTGCACGAAAGGTAATAAAATGTGAGTTTGGAACTCAGAAGAAGAGTTATTTATTCATTTGTCCGAAGGCCTGAGATAAAACATAATGTTCAAACTGAATTTAAAAAATCTTGAGAGGATTGGGGAAAGCTGTTAACTGAACATAAACTACATAAACATATTTTTTTTTTAATGGAAGGATAACTTTTCCATCTCATTTTATTAATATGTGCTGAGGAGAGGGAAAAAGAATAAGGAACCTCTTTTATAATGAAATTATATATTTAATTCCAATAAAAGAGAATATATGTAGCTCAGGGTTGAACTGTGGAGTCCCAGTTCTCTGAGTTTGGTTGATTGATTCATTACTCAACTAGATAACAACATCAATGCTGGCGAATGTGGGGTTTTCTCCCTATTTCTATACAGTAGCAAATGTTGGTAGTAGTTCCATAATTAGGGTATTGTTTTCTGCTTAACTGTTTGTCTGGTTTTAATATCTGCTTGTCTTGATGTTGGTTGCTGGAGAGGATGTGTTCTGGTCTTTTTGATTCATTCTTAGCTTTTTCATTGTTGTTTCCAATGATACATAAATATGGTTTATCTCTGGGAATGGAATGTTGTCCAGATTCCCAGGAGTGAGGGAGTGCATTCCAGAGGAGTAAGACACAATGCAGTTTAAATAGTTTCTGTGAGAGAAAGAGGGTGAAGATGACTTTTCCTTAATAGTTCCCAGAGTATGTTTTATGGTTCAAGTAGTCTGCTTTAGTTTGACAAGATTAATGTATGGAGGTGAGGAACAATAAAATCATCTGCTTAGAAGAATTGAAACTTTCTTGGTTTTTGGAGCCTAATGGTACCTATTGAAGGCTGTTTGCTTGAATGCCAAGCTTCCAGGAATTCCCCAGCATTTTTAAATTTAGCTGAGTCAGAAATAGCCAGCGGATTATTACAAACATGGATATTGTCATAGCGCACAAATCAACCAAAGCTCTCCAAAGCATTCTAAAGAGCCAGTGACCCATGGGGGGGGGGGGGGTTTGGGGAAACAAGGACTCATCTACAACATACAACAGACGACTAGCAGAGTGCATCTGTGAACATCAACTAGCAGTCAGAAGATATTATGAAAATTCCTGCACGCTATTTAGGAAGAAGTTAGACTAGTAGTTTAGTTTAGTTTAGATTACTTTATTGTCATTGCACCTCATACAACAAAATCAAACACCATCTTCAGGGCACATCATGATCGTGACCACGAAAATAAACACAAACACATATCCTTCACCCTTCACACATTGATACCACACCAACATTCCACTATACAGCAGAATTCAAAAGAGTTACTGCCCTGGGATAGAAGCTGTTTTTCAGCCTATTTGTCCTTGTTTTTATTATTCTGTACCATCTGCCAGATGGTAATAGTTCAAAAAAAGGGTTCCCAGGATGAGAACGTTTTGAACTTTCTTAAGGCAGTGGAAGATATAAAGCTCTTCCAAAGAGGGGAGAGGGCAACCAATGATCTTCTGGATAATGACATTAACCCTCTGGAGTTTTTTCCTATCTGCCACTGTGCAATTGGCAAACCATACAGAGGTGCAGTATGTTAAAATGTCTCTATGGTGCAGCGGTAGAAGGTCACCAGCAGTTTTTCATTCAGTTGTTATTTTCTGAGAAGTCTCAGGTAGCATAATCTCTGCTGGGCCCTTTTGACCAGTGCTGAAATGTGAGTGCCTCAGGTCAGGTCCTCTTTTAGAGTAACACCTAGAAACTTAAAACTGGCCACTTGCTCCAGTTGATCTCCGTTGATAAGCAAGGGCTGGATAGATGTTGAATTTAAAAAAATGACTGAACTCCTCCATTGCAAAAAGAGTGATTCTATACTTTGGGGTTTCAATAGAAAAAGTCTTGTATGGAAATAAACACATTTTAGATTTGCTCTGAGTTTGTGAGTCATAGCCCATGCTGGGTATGGGTAAGGAGCATGATGGCACAGGAGTTAAAGACGCATGCAAATGCGAGTAGATAAATAGCTACCACTTCACTGCGAAGGTAGAGCATTCTGTGCACCCCAGTGTATGGTCATCCTGTACACATGACCATGGAAATGTCTCTGGACAATGTTGACTCCCTCAATTAAGAAACAGAGATGAGCACCATCCCCTCAAGTCAGATACAACTGGACAGGAGAAACTTTTATCTTTATCTTTTACCCCATACTGACTCATAGTCATGGAAATAATTCTATCATTGGCTGGTCCCACTCATAGAGGATATAGTGTACAATTTGTAGAAACTTGTAAGGGGTTTGGATAGGGCTTAATAGTATAGGATTGAGATAGTATATCACAAAGAAAGGGAAGAAATAGATGTCTATGGCATTAAACTCCAACATTAGACATTTTCTCCAACACTGGACATTTTAAAGAAGAGATTGGGCAATATTTGTCTGAAATGTTATAAGGCAAGGGTCCCCAACCTTGGGCCATGCCCCAGGGGTGGGATGCTACTGGTTCTGCCCAGTTCTAAAGAAGCTCTGAAGAGCAGCAGACACCGAACTGATTCTGTGTGGCCTGTGCAGCATAGCTGAGGCTGAAAAAGCAGGAAAAAAAGAGGCTTTTCAGCTGTCCGGGAAGCACAGCTGATGTTTGTTTCACACGCGTGCATGCATAAGCAAAACATAGTCACTGAACCGGTAGTAACACCAGTTGAATCCCACCCCTGCCGTGGTCCACTACCAGGCCATGGACTCTTGCCCACCAGGCTACATGAATGGCTGGCCAATGTACTCCTGTGTGTATGCACATCCCCCCTCCCACTTGCACTAGCATCACACAAGCCCCATGTGGGTACGACCATCACCGTGAGCATCATGCGGGTGCTACTGTTGCCGCAAGCATCGTGTGCTTGCAGTCCCATTCACTCATGTACATGCATGCCTAAAGGCACCCCCCTCTGGGCTGCCAACCCAAAAAGGTTGGGGAACTCTGGTATAAGGCTTCCTGCCAGAGCAAAGGATGAGAAGACCTCCATGGTACCCTCCAACTCTGCTATTCTATTATTCTTTTTGTTTTTTAAAATTTTTTATTTTTAAAAACAAACATACACATACAAAACATAAAAACTTAAAACCACCTTCCATTTTGTATACATACAGTGTGTTAGTTGGTTACATATCTTTTGTGCTATCCTTGTGTAGTCATTTACTCACAATTTATATCAGTCGTCACATTGTCGAACTAACATATGCTTATATATTTATCAGTTATTAATCATCCATGACTAAACTAATTATTCCATCATTTTATACGAGATGTTCCAAGTTTTATCTTAAAATTTGTGTAATACTTTCAACCAGTGGTTATAGATATATCTATATTATGTTTTATATCAGTCTATTAAATTTCTATCACAAAATTATCTAGTCTATTACATTCTGCTATTCTATTATTCTGTTGAACTGGTGGGAATGAATAGGTCCACATGAGGTGCCAAATTCATAATGTTTGTGTTTGCTTTGTGCGAATCAAAACAGTTTTCTTTTAGTCAAAATATAATTAAACATATCATAGCTTAGTATGCTGTACAGACCAAGTACATGAGATATTATAGCCTTTCCTGAAAATGCAGTATGAATTAGTTAAAAATTAAAACACTTTTATCTCCTCTTTCAAGAGATTGCTTGGAGTGATTTTAGAATCATTACTAAGCTTGCTTTCCTGCAAGGCTGTTTTTGTCCTTTGTTCAGGATATAGCTGAACACAATGCTAAACCATCTGCCTTCTAACCAGAAATTCTGCAGTCACAACAATGGGAAGCACAAAGCTTTCTTTCAAAGCTTTTAGAGTTTGCAGGATGCCGTGAGAATGTTTTCCATCCAGACTCTTTTTCAAAGCAGATTAATTTTTTTTCAATGGGTTTTTCTTTATCCTGGTAAATAATTGTTTGCTAGTGAGCTGATTGGAAAATAGCATTTTAGATTTACCTTTTATTCAGGCATTACAATTGCAATGCTATGTACAAAGTGCTATTTAAAGTAGGGGAAAGGAAGGATGGTTAAATCTTGAGAAAGACATACAGAAATTGTTGTACAATTGTCAAACCAACCATTGTTAAAACCTGTTTTTTTCATGCCACAGTACTGCAAATATACACCTATGGGTAAGTGAATTAGCTATAGCACTTAGACATTGTTATATAATGCCCCATAATGTTTTACAGCACTCTCTGAGTGGTTTAAAATGTCAGCATATTGCCCCTAACAATATGTGTCCTCATTTTACTGACTTCAGAAGGATAGTAGGCTGAGTCAACCTTGACCTGATCAGGATTGAATAGTGGGCAGAGTTTGCCTGCAATACTGCATTCTAACCACTGCACCACCATGGAATTATTGGAATTATTATCATTTTATTTCTAGTCATGTGTACCTTGACACCATTTAATTAGCATTGTACCTGCATAGCATAAGGAATTATTTTGAATGGCTACAGTAATTCCATGGCAATTGATAATGAGGATGATGTTGTTGTGAGTCAGAAAATGATTTTTGGGGAACAATATGCTGTTTCAGCTTTTAAAATATAATTAGAAAATATAAAAAGCATAAAAATACATATTTCAAGTTAAAGTATCATATTTCTAATAGTTATGCAATCAAGCTATACTGAATGATTGACCATGATATTGTTTTCCTAAAAACAATCTGAATTAGGGTCTCCAAGGACTGCTGTTAAGAGGGTTTGTCAACATTTTCTCAGTTGAGTTGAGGAGGAGGGTTTAAAAAAAGTTAAGATAGCAGTCATGACCAAAATCAAAGACTTGTGCTTTTTTTAATGTGTGTGACTTGTATGTTGTACCATATTGTAGATGGGGCCAGGACAAAAAGTAGATGTGATTTCATTAAATTGCCATGTAGTCTAATTAAAGCCAATCAAAGACACTTAATACAATTATCTTTCTTTCTTGTATTTAATTTTCCATATTATCATATTAAATATTACTACTTTTAGATTGGTTCAGAAAGTTGGAGTGCATTACTTGCACATTGCTTTGCTCTAAATAAAGCAGATTCCTAATTAATGATTCATAAATTATCAAGTTCTTATTACTCATTACTCATGTTGGGCTCAGTACAAAAACACAATTACTCTGCTTTCATTTTAACTGCAATGGAGAGATCGAATTCGGTATAACTAGTTTATATAGACACTTTTTAAAAAATAATAATTATCAAGCATGAGAAAGAGGCTCAGATTGAGAGTGTGATTAGGGATGAAATAGGATGAGAATTTAGCCCTTTGACCCCTTTTCTATTTCATCAGAGCTGCTATTTGCAAAAGCAGGTGGTATGCTTGGACGTGGTTGTGTTCTTTATCATTTCTATTTACTTAAAAGATTCAGTGCATTCCATTATTTATCATATCGTATACTCACAGAATTAGATGAATATCTCTGAATAAGCAAATTGAGTCTTATGAACTAAAAACTGGGCAAGCATTAATTAATTCAAAATTATTAATTAATAAGCTTCAATAAGGCAGGTCAACATATAATCACCCAGCTCAATGAAACTTTAATTTAATGGACAATTTGGGATGAGGGTTGCCTTTTATTCCCAAATGTCCATGAAATCACAAAATTTGTCACTTATAATGATAAATGTCATTTACATAATGATGTCATTATATAAGGACAAAATTAAGTCACAAAATTATTGCTTTAATTATTCTTGTTTACCACCATACTCCAGGAAGAGCTTACAATGTCATCAGAATCAAAATAGCTGTCAAACAAAAACATAAAATGATGAAAGTTGATAAGAAAACCACTTTAGCCGGCATTTGCAAACCAAGCAAATGGTTATTATTAACTGGCCTGAAAGACCAGGCCCACAATACTGATTTATTATTATTTATGTCTATGCACAGGAACCTATTCGATTAACTTAGCATTATTTTGACACTAATAAAAGTCAATGGAATTCAAGATTGGTTGGATTTGGTCTGTTGGTAGCTACATAGTGATTATAGGTTAATCCCACTTTTAATTCTGTTCCCAGGTTTTGCCATCCCCTCTCTTACATTATAGATTAAAAGTTTTCTATCCAGACTGTCATCTAAACATTAGTAGAGAGTGTGCCATCCAAAATTCTGGGGGCTAGCTGTTCCAGAAAGATGGTGGAATGATGGAAAATTATTGCCTCTTGCTTTGTCATCAAAAGAGGCAGTAGAACATGCACCATCCCTTATTGAGATGATTTGCCTGGACATTTTATTTGATAGAGATGGGCCATCCTGGGAGCCAAGCCAAACATAACTGACTTTATAAAATTAACACTAAATATTCCTTCGGAAACCATTGGGAGCTAATGCAACGCCTTCCAAATTTATACTATATTTTGCAGTAGCTCTCATTTGCCAAGAGGGAAGCTACATTTTAGATCAATTGTAGTTTCTGAGTAATTTTCAAAGAAAATCTCCCCTAGACATGATTACTGCCAGGATCTCCTCTTACAAGAAGACTGCAACTAAAACACCAGCCAAACTTAAACTAAGGCTTCCTATGACTTTTCAACAGCAATTCCGAGTGCAATTCTGAGTCTTGGAGAACCCCAAGTCACAGATCTGTTGCTTCAGGGAATTTTCATCCTGTCTGGAATTACAGCTGGAGTAGATAGATAGCAAAATGGACAAATTCCAGTCCCATCTTATAAAGGTTCGACTTCAGGTTTTCCTTCTCACTCTCTCCAGAACTTCTAGAATTTTAACTCTGCCTAGGGTTAACAGAACCATTAGCATACTGGTGGCATTTAACATCCCAAGCCCACAAATAATTTATCTGAGAGAAATCTGCACACCTTACTTTGGAGTGACCTCTTAATCAACTGTCATCTATCCCCAGTATCAACTACGAATGTCACAAGGCGTTACCCCAATCACCTCATGAAACGTTGACTGTTTTCAAAGGAAGAAAAATAATTACAGTACTAAAATTCATATAAGTGGGGTGCAGGTTATTTTGTGGGATGGATAAATGGAATGTGAGACAATCCTATTGTTTCATTGAGCAACAATTCATTATTTCCACTCCAGTTAAATCTCTATGGAAGACATCATGAAGAAATTTCAAACCAGAGGTATAAGAGCTGTGGTGACACAGTGCTTAAAGTGCAATAGAGCAGGCTACTTCTGCTGACTGCTGACTGCCTGCAATTTGTTAGTACCTCTGAGTGATTTCCTGCAGTTGTGCTGATTAATGGCTGGATTCCCTTTTCCTTCCCATCCACTAAGAAACTTTATCTTGGATGTTTAATTTGGCAAGAGATTACTGTACATTTTCAAACTTGGCTGGAATCCAATACCACAATTTGCATACAATCTCACCAGGCTAAAGGTTGTCTCAGCCTTCCATCCTTCCGAGGTTGGTAAAATGAGGACACAGATTGTTGGGGGCTGACTGTAAACCACTTACAGAGCACTGTAAAGTACTGTGAATGTTATATAAGTTTAAATGCTATTGCTAATGCTATTATGGGCATTCTCAAAAAGTTACATAGAGAAAATGTGTAATTGGAAAGTATCAAAACCAGAAGTCTCTGCTATTTTATGATAGTAAAATATCTCCAAAAGAAAAAGAAATAATAAACATTGGTAATATATATAATGGGGTTTTGTTGTCCATTCATATCAGTGTTGGTTCCTGGCAACTGTCTGGATAATTTTTTTCATAAAGTTTTTTGGAAAGTGGTTTATTTTTGCTTTCCTAGAGAGAAAGTGACTGGCCCAAGTGTCAGCCCTGAAGCCATTTTGGAGCATCTTCAGGGCTGCCACAGCAAGTCTGGTTGAAGCTGTAGGAATGAGAAGGGGGAGATAGAGATGGCTGGAGGCGTGTAGCCAAAATAAAATTGTTTCTCCTGGGAACCAAGGACATTCTCACCAGCTGGGAAGTTGTGGACTGAAGCCAACTGGAGTTGGGACTATGACCTGATTGGAACATGTGATGGACATGTGGCCCGTGGGCAAGAACTTTGGGGTTTAATTTGGGTGGGGAAAACCTTGGGTCCTTCAGAGTTGGATTTTCACCAGCTGTGCCAATATGACCGGCCTAATAAATTCATACTTTGCGGAAACCCCAGGCCTCAGAGCTTTGATTGCATTGGGCCTGTTAGTTGGAACCCTGACAGCAAGGTCACCCATCTGGCTTTGTGCCTAAGGTAGTATTAGAACTCACAGACTTCTGACTTCTAGCCTGGTGCTTTCTACTGCACCAAACTGGCTCTTCAATTGAGTGGCTGCTGTTATTATTGTTTGGGAGTCTTCCCTGTTTTTTTCTTTCCTTTTTATCTTCTTTTTACTTTTTGCTGTGTTTAATTAAAAAATATTGTTTAAAAAATCCCAAAGCATGACATACAAAAAGAAGCTTTTTGTCACAGATAAAAGCAAACATACTTTGGAAAAATTGATTAGTTTATGACCAGGGAATACTTGAATTTGTCCAATACAGGGTTTTACATCCCAGTGCCTGAATTGGGCTTTTGGAAAATTTGAACTCTCTGCTTTGGTCCAGTGCTGTTTTCAGTGAGCTATGATATCACTCCCAAATGAACTGAGGGATTAATTTGCAAGTTTCCATTGTTATCTGGCTAATTCTGTCCATACATTATAAACTGCATGCAAATTGGAAAAGTACCTCTGAGTGATTTCCTGCAGTTGTGCTGATTAATGGCTGGATTCCCTTTTCCTTCCCATCCACTAAGAAACTTTATCTTGGATGTTTAATTTGGCAAGAGATTACTGTACATTTTCAAACTTGGCTGGAATCCAATACCACAATTTGCATTTTTGTGATGCTACTAATTAACAGAACAATATTTTAAAGAGTGAATTAGAATTTTTTAAAAAAATTATTTCAAAGCCCATCGTTCATTGCTGTTTTTAACTTGACATAATTTTTTTTCATGGATTTACAGTAAAATTTGGACAGTTCGGCTGCTCTCATTGTTTTCTCATTCACTGAAGTTCAAAATATTTATGAAGTTATGGAAGTAATATAAAGAAAATTAGACTCCTGACATTTTCCTGAGGTTCATCCTTTTCTTAAATATCTTTCTTAAATATCATCAGAATCCATAGTAAATTAGAAGACAACAGGACAAACAATTGAATTGAACCTACCATTTAGGCAGGGAAGATAGAAAGTAAAAAGGATACATTTATAGTAACCAGATCATTTTCTCTATTCTCTTTAAAGTTGCCCACTTCTCTTCTTTGTCAGTAAATACTGTATAAATTCAACATAATGTTAGTTTGTCATGAAAGTGACTGCCTGTGAAGGCCCCTGGATTGGGGCTGAAAGGTGAAAACGGAAGTATTATACTCCATCCCATATTTGGGTAGACCACGTTGCCCTGATAGACTGGTCTCATTGGGTGAGGGGAAACACTGCTTCTCTCAGGAACAATGGAAAAATCTTGGTTATTGGTGAGAATTAATGCACAGTAAATAAATTTTAAAAATCAGTCTTTGTGACATACAGCATTTTATTTGTGTATTCAACTAGAGGAGGCATAGATAAAACAGAATTTCTAGCTCAATTTTTTTTTTCTGGACTTCAATGGATTTGTCTCAAACCTTGAAGACAGAAAGTATTTAAAGCATTTCATTTGGTGGACTCCATAAGTGTCCACTTATTTCAATAATCCCCAATGTTGGTTGATCTAAAGAAAAAAGGAATCATAGGTTTTCTCTGATCAGTGTTTGGATGCCAGATGACAAAAAAAATCCTGGAGATATAAACTGGACTTGAAAATCAAAAAAGAATGGGGGGAAAAAACCTTAATATCATAATCAAAATAATGACATAGGAATGTCAGTGTTAAGAATTGAACTCATTTGTGGGAATATAATAATTGGCCTGGCTAATGCTGAAATACTTCTGGAGATTTCTGAAGCATCCTATATATCCTATTTACTCACTCTTACTTTTTAAGTCTGCACTAATTAAATGCATCAACTGGTAACTCATTTGACACCCTGTTCAGACCTTTCTCTTTCCATTCCATTGGCATGCCAATGGAAAGGTTTTTAAACAGATGCAATTTGAACTTCATTATATAAAACAAATGTGAATCCACTTTGGTGTGCAAATGATTATGTTCAATAGCTTTGTCGGTAAATGTAGGGCTATTGCTACTTCACTTCAGTGGTTATTATCTCATTTAATAACTACTTGGACAGAGTCAAGAATTGGTAGACAGAAGGCTTTGGTGCTAGAATTCTGGTTACATTTACTGCTTGGCTGAACTCCTCTGCAGAAATCATTGTGGGAAGGTTTTTAAATAAGTTGCCTTCAGCTTAATTAATTAAATTCTGTAGTTCTACTGGATCTCCATTGCTGTTATTAGGTGGCAATTGGCATTTAATTTAAAAAGTTTAAAAAGAGCAGGCTTTAGAGAAACAGTTAGTGGTGATGGAAGGAGGGTTGTTTTTTTTTTTTTAGAAATGCCCATCTTCCTTACGAGGCAGCTTCAGTTCTATAGTAGCAATGATAATATCTGAATCCAACGTTGGAAGCATAGCCATCAATGTTCTGATTACTTACTGCTACAAAAGAGTCCTGGACTCAAGCCCCTCTTATCTAATTGTTGTCTCGGTTGAAGCAAGTCTAAAGCCATTGCATTTGCCTTTAATATAGTCTACAGGAACAGGGTGGCTTTCTCATCAAATGGAGAGTGGTCAAATGGAGGTGTGCATTTTTGTCAAAGAAAGATTGGTTGTTGCTTTTTAATTACATTGGCTTTAATTACATTGATTTTATATTGTCCACTATAATGTAAACATGTGACTTAAATTTTGGGGTTTGATGCCATAATATCAAATGTGTAAAGATAAATAGTTCCCAACAACTGTTAATTGATTTTCAAGCAAAAGTTCTGTAATTTTGTCTGTACTGTACTTAAAAGAACCAAGGCACAGCTATTGAGAGGGAGATCAAGGAGATTTTTAATTACATTGTTTCCCTGATTTCTTAATTCCACTAAAAATCATGCAATTCTTATGTGACTTCGTATTTGAAGTCAAGATTGCTTACACAAATTTGACTTTTTCAGACTATTATTTTAAAAAACAAATTCTAATGAGAGGAACTAGGATTTTATATTGTCCACTATAATATAAACATGTGACTTAAATTTTGGGGTTTGATGCCATAATATCAAATATGTAAAGACAAATAGTTCCCAATAACTATTAATTGATTTTCAAGCAAAAGTTCTGTAATTTTGTCTGTACTGTACTTAAAAAAACCAAGGCACAACTATTGAGAAGGAGATCTCATAAGCCTGAGATCTGGAAGAACCTGGTACAGGTAACACTGAATTTGGCTTTCAGACAGTGTTTCCTATACTATAGGATGAGAGGCAGGAATCAAGAGAGGAAGCAACCTAGAAAAAATGAGATTCATAGCTGATGCATGAAACTGATATAATAATCTGACAAAACGAATCTCATTTGTAGTAGATGAAAATACACCCAGATCTTCTCCACAGCTGAATAATGCAAAAGTCTAGTCTCTATGAATTAGACCAGGGTTTTTCAAATTGTGTCCCAGGACACCCAGGATTTTTCTACTAGAATGTGATATGTTTCCATGAAAGAGCAAAGAGAAAAATAATTCACTTTTAAACAGCCAATTTTCTATCACTAGCACTTTGCCTCTTGATTAGGGGGTCCAGCTTTCTTTTTAAGTAGCCTGCTCCCTAGCCTAAAAAAAAGTTTCAAAACCCCTGAATTAAATAGTTACATCAGAAATGTCAGATTGCGCTCAACTGTCAGATTGCGTTCGCACGAGAGACTGACACGACACGGAGCTGAGTTTTCTCTCTCTGAGTTTATTTCGGTTCTGCAGAAGCGGGTTCACATCCAAGGCAGCAGGATGGAACCCAGAGCATATTTTACACAGTATATTTATACCCTAAATGCCTCATTGTATGAGGGCTTGATTCGCGGTTTGTCATTGGAATTCATACCTTCAGGGGATACTTTATTGCCCATTAACATTCCCCCGGTCCATCAAGTGGCTTTTTGATTGTTTTAGTTATTGGTATTTCCTAGACCTCCAGCTGTTTGCTGATGGTTCCTCTATAGGTCTAGACACTGCTTTTGAAACATACATGCATGCAACAATGTTTGTTTTATCCTGATTCTTATCTCCTGAAAGGTTACAAGATGCAGGCTTTTGTAACGAATTCTGAGCATAAGCGGATTAACAGAAGCAGAAATAGCGTTACATTGTTTCAATTCTCACAGAAACAATAGCTTCCCTATAAAAATAAGTTAAATGGTGCTGTATTTTTCTCCCATGATTATAACGCTAATTAGTTACAAACTATGCTTGTGTTGATTGTGGCAATCAACAGTGTGCCACCTGTATGTAGGGTTTTTATCTCACAGGTTTTGTAAATGCTGAGTGACATGGTTCCCAGGGGGACTGGGTTAAATTCTTGGCAATACAATGTTTCACCTGCTTCCTTCTTTCCTGGCAGATGCAAAGTGGAGGATTCTCTTTAACCATCTCTAACCTTGATTATTTTCAGCAGAAGAAAAACATATTTGTTAAACATGAAAGACAGAAAAGCCATATTTAAGTTTTGGATGTGTTGGAAGTTATAACCCGTTCTTCTCCTAGAAAAATGAAATATTTTAGGATATACCAAAAAAAGGGCAGAATATTTCCCCTAAAAGAGAAGTACAAACTCAGTCCCCCCACCTTTGTCAATGGGCCATTAAGGCCTGAGCCAGTCTATTCTACATAACAAAGGTCGGCATCTGGGAAGCTTACATCAGCCAGAACTCAAACTAGCCTGGGAGAAAGACAAAGCTACAAAGTTATATTTTTTATTTTTGTCAATTGCTTACAAGATAATAAGTATAACTGTAGTGCATTGTATGACTGTAACTTTTTTCTCTTGTATCCTTACGATTTATATCAACTGTTTCCTAGTATGATTTGATTGCATATTGTACCCTATGACTATTATTAAGTGTTGTACCTTATGATTCTTGACTCTTGATGAATGTATCTTTTCTTTTATGTACACTGAGAGCATTTGCACCAAGACAAATTCCTTGTGTGTCCAATCACACTTTGCCAATAAAGAATTCTATTCTATTCTATTCTATTCTATGTGATCGCCCTTTTCATCCAGGATCTTCAAGCCATGTGGTCCTGTCCACCATTAAACCTTCTTTCCAAACAATGTCCATGATCCCAGTGCCTTTTTCCACACTTGGAACTGAACCCAGAAGGCTATTTCTTCCAACAGAGGTATTACAAATTATTGTTCAAGCGGGCTGCTTTCTTTCTAACATACATTGTATTTTGTTGGGATTATGGAATTCAATAAAATAATTTGCATGAGAAAGATATGATTTATAATATGTGCAATATTTACAGGTTACAAAAAATAAGTGTATTTTAGCACCTACTTCATGCTCACAGTGAGGCCTTGAATGATGTACAATTTGTTAGGTTGATAGTTCCGTTCTCATTTCACAAGCTGTTCATCATAAAAATGGATCCTGTCAGATGGCATAATATTGGGGAAGTGTCCTCAGTTACTTGCCATGGGTTCCAAGTTCCTAGAGGTTTGTAGGGTACATTGTCATTCATCTTGATTCTTAAGGACCCAATAAAGTACTGGGATATGGCATCAGATAAAAAGCAGCCAAACTAGGTAGGGAAGTCATACCACAGTCCAAGTAGGAAATAATCTATCCTTTTGATCCTCAGCATTTAATCAAAAATCTGATTCACCCTCCCCCTTTTAAAAATACATTTATACTTATTAAATTGTAGGTAGTTCTTAACTTATGTTTGTTTAGTGACTGTTTGAAGCTGCAGCATATCAGTCATGGGAATCATGAGCCAGGATAGAGCTCAAAAGCTTATTCTATACAATCTACACAAGAATTTGATCTACTAATGGTCTAGATAAATTGGTACTAGATAAGTGATGACTGGAATTCAGAAATGGTGGGTACTCCATCACTGGAGGTTTTTAAGAAAGGATTGGACAGCCATTTGACTGAAATGGTATAGGGTTTCCTGCCTGGGTAGGGATTGGCCTAGAAGCAGTAGTGGGATTCAAAAAAATTTGAATGTGGGTGTGGCTTGGAAGGTGTGGCATGGCTTGGTGGGCGTGGCTTGGTGGGTGTAGCAGGGTGTAGCAGGGGAAGGATTCCCCATCCCACTAACCTGCTTTCCAGCTCCATTCTCCTGTGCAGGGCAACAAAAGAAGACCCAGCCGATCAGTTGGGACTTGGGAGGCAGAGAATAGATGGGGCTGGGGCCAGTCAGAGGTGGCGTTTGCCAGTTCTCTGAACTACTCAAAATTTCCACTACTGGTTCTCCAGAACTGGTCAGAACCTGCTGAATACTACCTCTGACTAGAAGACCTGGCCCCCAAGGTGACTTCCAACTGTGTTATTCTGTTATTAACAAAGGTGTTATCCTTTTTTTCCTCACTATATAGAGAGAGTATGCAACCAGTTTCCTCCATTCCTACATCCCATCCCACACCCAATTCTGTCCACAGGACGATTTCATTTTAACCTAATTTTTAAAACATTTCTAATGCTTTCCTCAGGACACCTGTCTCACTCTTTCCTGCTGAGTGGTTATCAAATGAAGCATTGCTATAAGCAAATTCAGCTGGGATGGAGTTTTTGCTGCACAGAAACAATTCTTCAGGATCATTGAATCCGGAGGGATCTGGATATTATTCAGGACATGTGCAGTTCGCTTACGATCTGAATGCACAGCATAAAACAAATGCTGATTATCCAATATTCATCACTGGTGCTAATGAGTCTATGTAGTAAATTTGGCATTGTGGAGGAGGGAGGATGCCCTAGCAAAAAGGGGAAAAAAGTATTTGCATGCTCATCTAAATAAAGCATTAAGGCTTGTCACTGACTAATATGCACTTTGCCTTATTATTATTTATAGAGTAACAGACATCGTAGTTACTTTTCAATATGGCTGTCACAATTTGAAATAAAAAATAAGCAACTTACTTTCTCTTTTGTGACTTACTAATTAGAACTGAGCTAAAATTCCTCAGAAGGTGTTTGAGTTAGTTCTTTTGCTAAGTAACCCTCTTCCTCTTCGCCTCTTGCTAAGTAACCTTCTTCGCCATGTTGTCATGGCAATATCTTGTGACGTATCAGGACTTACTTTTCACTTCGCTAAATGGGGCACGGGTGTGGCCAGAGTGTGATGCATCTGGCCCACGGGCTGGGAGTTTTGACAGCCCTGCTATGCAGAAAAAATGCCAGGTTTGTCAAATAATACTCAAAACCATCAACACCAACACGATCATTTTGTGGTCACCATTTTCACCTCCACTTCATGCCAAGTTTACCACATCATTCTAGGATCAGGCTACTATGGCAGGTGCAAAATGATAGCTAGCTAACCAGTGGAGTTGGCGGTTCTGCTTAAAATGATTGGATGAAAGAAAAAACCAATAAAATAATATCACCAGCACCACAATCATAATCCATACAATAACTATGAATGTATATGAAATTATAAATCATGAGTCATAGTGGGGCCAATTAGAAATGCAAGTTTACTGCAAAGTCACTCACACTAATCAAATGTTCCACTATGAAAGTAAAAACCCAACCTTCTTCAAAAGTAGTTGGGGAGAAAACATTATTCAGCATTGCATTGCAGCAGAACATCAAAAAAAGGAAAGTGCCCTGTACCTACTGTCCCTATCCTAATATTCCTTTTTATTTACATCCATTTCATGTATTCATAATGATGTTTATACTTATACATGTTATCTAAAACATGCTTGACTAAATAAATAAATAAATAAATAAATAAATAAATAAATAAATAAATAAATAAATAAATAAATAAAATAAAAACAAAATCTTCCAGCAAAGTAAATACCCATACAGTTTTATGAAACACTCAGCCCACCAACCAACCCAAATTATGCAAAGGATAATATCAAAAGTATATCAGAAACCACCAACAGAACTATTGTAACAACAGGGCACCATTACAGCACATAAACCAACTTGTACCCTTCAAAAGTTCTTAAGTAAACCAAAGACCCAGTAATCCAAGAAATAAACACAGGTGTCATATATAACATACAGTAAAAGCTATAACAGCCACTATGTAAGACAGACAAGCAGAAGACAGCAGAGTGCATCCATGAATACCAACTAGTTGCCAGAAGACACAAAATATTTTTAATTTCACGGGCAGTCAATCATAGTTTCAACTGGGAAACTGTGAACACCCAAGACCTAAAGTAAACTCAAAACACTAAATAATTCCTGGTTCAGACAAATTTCTGACAAATTAGCCATCAACAGGCAGATAAATATAAACCATTTTTTTTTCACATCATTCAAAAGAGACAACAAAAAAGCTAAAAAGGAAACAAGAAGACCAGAACATCTCACCAGCAATCAACACACAGATAAACAGGGATTAACACTAAGAAACAAGCAGTAAACAATACCTAATCAAGGCATTACCATCTCACAGACAAACAGTCAAGTAGCCTCATCAGGGAGCTACACAGGAGAAAACCACCCTATCGATACTGACAGGTAAGCTACTGTATATAAACAGGGAGCAAATCCTTCTATCTTCTAGCATTGAAGTCATTATCTGGTCCCCGGTCTTCTCTGAGCTTGATTTTTTGCTTACAGATATAATGAAACATCTGGAAGCAGGCAATAAGCTCAGAGAAAACCAAGGACTCCACAAAATGACCTTTGCTCATTGTTGATGCCCTATTCAGCTGCTATTAAGCATTCAAAATAGGACTGAGAGACTGTACATGCCTGAGTTTTTCAAAGAGTATAGAAGTAATGTTGCAGTTCCAGATCTTAGATTCACACCAGTTTCCTTATATGCAATTTGATAAGACCTTGTGGCTTGGATGTTTGAGTCCGTAGTAAAATTCCCCAGTGCTGATTGCATTGTTTACTGTTATTTATATAATATCAGCAAAGATGATGGGTTTCCTGTACAGAGTGCTGTTAAGTACTTGGACATGGGTTGGAGTAAATGGAGACAGTCTTTGAATGTGAACTTTCAGCTCTTTATTGCATAGTGACTTCTCAAAACAATAACAGTGAACTCTGCCTTATATAGGCAACCTTTGTGAGAATTGTCCAATAGCGAGCTATGAACGCAAGCTCTTTAAACCAATAATAATCCTCTGTTAAGGGCCAATCGGATTCCTAAGAACTAACCAATCCGATCTGGCCACCTAACAGCCAATCAGAAGTGCAGGGCCAGAACCCTGCACTTTACCTCAAGCTCATACTTTATTAACTATGGTACATACACAACACTCCTTCCCCCTGGCTTCTTAATTATGGTGTAGTTATATAGTCCTTTAAATAGGACGGTTGTCTTTTCAGTCTTTCGGATTTTCGTTGGACTGGTTGATTGCAATCCTGTTGAGGTAGATTGTTGTTTGGCAGTGTCTCTGCTTCTTGCTCAGGTGCAATTTCTTGCGATGCAAAAAATTCTCCTTCCTGCTCCATTTCCTGAGTCTCACTTGATTCGTCGCTTCCTTCGAGCAGGTTCCCTGGAATGTCATCTTCTTCTGAACCTCCCCCCCCCTCGGTTTGGTCATGGGGGAGTTGTTGACTGGCCGTTGTGAGTCGTGACCATAATTGGTCGATATGCCGTTTCCACAGTCTATTGTCACAGCATTTCACTATGTAGGATTTGGGGCCGGTCACTTGCACTACCGTTGCTTCTATCCATAACGGATCGCCTGATAAGTTTCGTGCGTAAATGCGGTCTCCTACCTGGAAAGTGCGATAGCGGCCACTGGATCCTATTGGCTTTTCCGGTTCGTAAGCAGGGTGCAACCGGTCGAGGTGGGAACGGAGTCTTCGTCCCATCAGTAGTTCCGCGGGAGTACTGCCGGTGACGCTATGTGGAGTTATGTGTTGCAAAAAGAGAATTTGGTTGACTTTGTCATCGATATTGTCATAGTCCATTTTTTGCAAAGTCTTTTTAACAAATTGGACCATGCGTTCCGCTCGGCCATTGGTCGCAGGGTGCACAGGCGAGGTGAGCGCATGGCGGATGCAGCGGTCAGCGAGGTACTGCTCGAACATTAATGCCTTGAACTGTGGCCGGTTATCGGACACCAGGACGTCAGACAATCCGTGGGTTGCAAAGAGTCTATTTAGGATCTTAATCACTACCTCGGAAGTTGTGGCCATCATACAATGAATTTCTAACCAATTGGAGTATGCGTCGACTGTCAGCAGGAAGGTATATCCTTTGGTTGGCCCCGCGAAATCCAGGTGGATTCTGGACCAGGGTCCATGTGGCGTCTCCCATTCAGTAGGCATGGCTTTTGGTGGGGCGCTGCTGACTTGTTGGCAATTGGTACATGCTTTGACCCACTGCTCGATTTGCCGGTCCATGCCCGGCCACCATGCATAGCTTCGTGCAAGCGCTTTCATCCGCACGATGCCGGGGTGGCCCTCGTGCAGAATTTGTAGCAGCATCTTCCAGAGTCGTTCTGGGACAACGACTCTATTGCCCCAGATGACACAGCCTTTTTGGGAAAAAAGTTCAGTCTGTCTTGCTTTAAACGGCGCGAAGTCATCTGGGACTTGGTCCAATGGCCATCCACGTTCTACCCAGCCTAGGACATGAGCTAGGGTGTGGTCTCGTTTGGTTTCTCTCGCAATGTCTCGGGCGGTCATAGGCAGCGAGTTGAGTGTTTCGATCTGCAACGTGGTTGCCGTTGGTGCCGGATCGTCGAGAGTCTCTGGAAGCGGTGCTCGGCTTAATGCGTCGGCGTGGGGAATGGCTTTCCCCGGGCGATATTGCAGGCGATAATTATAAGCAGCTAGGAATTCTGACCATCGGGTCATCCTAGGGGATAATATGTAGGGGGTTGGCTTGTCCCCGGCTATTATCCCTAGCAATGGTTTGTGGTCAGTTATAATGGTAAATGTCCTTCCATACACATATTCATGAAATTTCTTTACAGCTGAAACGATTGCGAGAGCTTCTTTATCAATTTGTCCATAGTTCCGCTCTGCATGTGAGAGAGTCTTCGAAAAGTATGCAACAGGGGCTTCGTTCCCATTAGGCAGTACATGACTCAAAATGGCGCCCACCCCAAAGGGCGAGGCATCGCAGGTTATAACCGATGGTAAAGTCTCGTTATACTGCATAAGTACAGAGTCAGATGTGAGCAATTTTTTAACATTCCGGAACGCTTGTTCTTTCCGGTAACCCCATACCCATAATGCTTTTTTATCTAATAACTGGTGTAACGGTTCAGCAGCAGTCGCCTTGTGCGGTAAAAATACATTATAGAAATTAATGAGGCCTAAGAATGCCTGGAGATCGGCCTTGTTACGTGGCCTGGGAGCATTTTTTATCGCCTTTAATTTACTTTCGGTAGGGTGAATGCCCTGGCTATCAATCCGATACCCTAGAAACTCAACACTGTCAGTATATAAGTGACATTTATTTTTTTTCACCTTAAGTCCTGCCTCTTGGAATTTTTTAAGAACACATTTCAAATGATCCTGCAAGATTTTTTTGGTAGGGGCTGCAATTAATACGTCATCAAAATACGGAACCACGCCCTTGATTCCCTGTAACAACCTTTCCATGAGGCTTTGGAATATCCCCGGGGCTACACTAACCCCAAATTGCAATCGAGTACATTTAAAAGCACCTCTGTGCATTACAATTGTTTGGGCTTGGGCCATCTTTTCATCCATTGGTAGTTGTTGATAAGCTTGAGCTAAATCTAATTTAGCGAAAACCTTTCCGCCCCCCAAGGAATGGAGGAGGTGCTGCACCACCTGAACTGGATACGCATTCTGCTGTAGGGCGTGGTTTAAAGTGGCCCGGTAGTCCCCACAAATTCGGATTGACCCGTCTGGCTTAATGGATGTTACAATAGGGGTTTCCCATGGAGAGTGATCGATGGGCTTCAACACCCCTTGAGCCATTAGCTTGTCGAGTTGTTCGTCGATCTTAGCTTTAAGAGCGAATGGAACTCGACGGGGCTTCAAGCGAATTGGGGCTACTTTTGGATCTAGACTAAATGAGATTGGGCTCCCTTTATATTCGTCTAAACAGTCTGCGAAGACGTTGCTGAACTCAGAAATAAGGTCTTCCTCCCATTCACAACCACCGACTTGGTTCACGCCGGCCACTTCGATGCCGAGTGGCGTGAACCATTGGAGGCCTAATAGACTAGGCCTATCTCTATCGATGATCGTTAGAGGTAAGTACGCTGTATGCTTTTTGAAGGAGACTCGGACTCGGCAGGACCCGACCACGGGGATTCGATTTCCTTGGTAGTCCTTGAGGATGAGGCATTGAAATTGGAGGTCTTGGCGTTGGATTGTGGGGATAAGTTGCTTGAGTGACTTCCAAGACACCATCGAGAGGGATGATCCCGAATCGACCTCCATGTGGCAAGGCTGGTTCTCGATTGCTACCGTGACTCGAATTTTCTTAGTGTCCAAAACTGAGGTGTGACCTATAGTGATAGTATGGTGAGCCTCTTCTTTTTGCAAAGCTCGATTTCTGTAGGAGTGGTTTACTGGTTCTCGCCTTACAGGACAGGTTCCTGTCGATTGGCGATAGTTAGCCCCTTTTGAGGCCTGGCTGGGTCCTGGTAAGCTGCGGCAGACCCGGCTGATGTGGCCTCGTTTCCCGCACTCATGGCAGAGTGCGTCACGGAATTTGCATTCGGCCCTGGCATGGTTTGCTCCACAGCCAGCGCAAGGGCGTAAGGGCTTCGGGTGAGGGTCCCGGGCGGACCGCAGTCGATGGACCCCTTCTTCGTCGCTGTCTGATGACGAAGAGAGGTCCTCGTGGTGCGTCGTGAGTAGCTGCCCTTCTGAGTTGGGTGAGATTTCACCGGTCGGTTGTCTTGCCAGAGTGCGGCTTCGCCGTAATTGTGCAGCTGACTTTTTGGTCGCCTCCGCAGCCGTGGCTTCGGCGATGGCGTCAGCAAGGCTGATGTCACCTTTCGCCATCAGCTTGCTTTGCACGCCTAGTGCATCTAATCCCAGAATTACGTGATCTCTTAGTGCTTCTTCTAAATCGGCGAACCTGCAGAGGCCCCCTAAATTCCGGAGGTCCACCACGAAATCGGCCACGCTCTCTCCTTTTCGCTGGTTTCTCTGATAAAACTCGTGGCGTCTCACGAGTGTAGGCATGGTTGGTGCGTAATGGTCTCTCAAGATGGGTTCGAGGTCGTCCCAGCTCATGGCTTTCACTTCTCGAGGTTTGGCGAGTGCTTTAGCCATTTTAAATACAGCTGGGCCGCAGTGCATCAGGAACAGTGCCCGCTTCTTTGCTGGTGTGGCATCCTTCAAATTATTCATCTCAAGAAACATTTGGAAGCGATCCATGTAGGATTCCCAATCCTCTTGGTTTGGATCGAACGGAGCGGGTGGTACGATGCCGCCGGACATGGTTCCGTTGTTGGCGTCTTCTTATCACGTGCTCGGTATTGCTTCCTGGCTTCTTAGGTTCAGACGTCTCTAAATCCCACCTTTGTCGCCAGTGTTAAGTACTTGGACATGGGTTGGAGTAAATGGAGACAGTCTTTGAATGTGAACTTTCAGCTCTTTATTGCATAGTGACTTCTCAAAACAATAACAGTGAACTCTGCCTTATATAGGCAACCTTTGTGAGAATTGTTCAATAGCGAGCTATGAACGCTAGCTCTTTAAACCAATAATAATCCTCTGTTAAGGACCAATCAGATTCCTAAGAACTAACCAATCCGATCTGGCCACCTAACAGCCAATCAGAAGTGCAGGGCCAGAACCCTGCACTTTACCTCAAGCTCATACTTTATTAACTATGGTACATACACAACAAGTGCCACATCTAAGATTCAACAAGTGCAGATGGGAAGGGAGTGGAGGAAACAGGAGGAAACAAAGTAGCATTATACAGTGTTTTGCTTGTGGTCTTTGGATTTAATTAGAGCCCAAGACACAGAAGGGGAAGGGTGTATCACTTCTGCCAGCTCGAAGGCTGCATCTCACTTTGCATGGTATGATGGGCAGGAGGCAGAAACACATTTTATATTTGCTTTCAGGAATTTTAAGTTATTGTGGGGTGGGGGCTTGCAAAACCACCAAAGATTCGATATTAATCCAAGGAAAACAACTTTATTGCAGCATTTCTGCAGAAACGGGTTTCTACCCTGGCAGATGGGAGGAACCCAGAGCAAAGTTTGCATTCTATTTTATACCCTGACCTCCCGCCCCATCCTAGGATAGCTTGGTTTACAATCTACCTATTGAATTTCAGTGTACAATTCATCAGCTAATATGGGACATCAGGAAGTTGGGTGCTTCCTAACACGTACACATTTTCCCAGGTTTTCCCAGAGCACAACATGAGATTGTTCAATGTTTCAACTCTCCCTTTTGCAGTAGAAAAGTATCAAACTCGCAGTTTTGAGGTTTGAGTCACAGCTGCACAATACACAATTGATTTTATTCATGTTTTCCTCTTACATTATGAAATGGTTCCTTGAAGCCTCTGCAAAAAATAAATTGGGGGTGGGGAGAGAATCTACTCCATATAGCTTTGGTGGCCACAGTTTCCAATATATTTTTTATTGGTAAGAAATGTATTGACTTCATTAACAGTCTATGTGTTCCTAGAAAATACTAAAGTAGTTTTTTCCCCCTCCCTAATAGTGCTGTAGAAATTTTATTGACTGCTTGGAGTGGTTCAGCTAGGAAGAATTTCAGGGCTTTATACTTCTACCATGTCAGCCATTTTGAGAAATTGCCCTCAAAATTCCAAATATATTCATGAGTGAAAAACATGTGCCCATCTAGAACATTCTCTCTAGGCTCATCTTAGAATTCAGCAGAGGTTTTTTTTTCCCCATATTCAATTTCAGTAGAAACTGCTTACTCCTGTAGTAGAGTATTTCTCAATCTCAGCAAATTTAAGACATGTGGGCTTCAATTTTCAGAATTCTCCAGCCATCATGATGGTTAGGGAATTCTGGGTGTTGAAGTCCGACATGCCTTAAAGTTGCTGAGGTTGAGAAATATTACTGTAATATAATTGTGCTGCAACTGTACAATATTTGAGAATTTCTCATATCATACATTTCTGAATGGACAGCATCAATTTTCTGATCTTCTCTAAACTCTATTCTACGTGGTGACAATTTAACAATAAATTGTTTAACAATTTATCAAATGTGAACATTTGATAAAATGCAATATTCTCTCAGAAATCCATGTACTACCTACCTTGATGATGTGCTCAGAGTCTTTAAAATCTGGGCTGTTTTTCCAGGCATCGGTGATATATTCTGTTTGAAGCAGTCTGCTTTCTGGACACATGAGAATTTTCTAGTTATTGTCTTCCTTCTTATTGTTTCCTGACTTTCTTTTTTTCCCAGAGACATTTTGTGGTTAAGTGACCTCCAAATCTCATCAATCAATCAATCAATCAATATCATGAAAATCTCCTTAAAATTGGAAGGGAAAACGTTATGAGTGAGGCTTTGAATTGTCAATATTCTGTAACTTTGAAAATGCTTAGTAAATATGAAGTGTTTATCAATTACTGCTGTCAGATTTCATTTCTGGTTACGTAAAACATATGAACAGATTCATTTTCTAAAAAAGATTCTCTCTCTCTCTTCTCTCCCAAGGCTTGTTTATTTAATCCTCTTGCTTTGTAATGCCTGAATCTGTTATCTAAGGACATTATTTGGAACTTGCTATTACAGCTTATACTTTTAGGTAGTGAAAAGGAAATGTTTGTCAAAACATTCAGGTGTTCCTTTTTTCCTGATGCCAATTTAAGGTGCTTTTCAAATAAAATAATGGGTGGGTTTATCTGAATTGTTTTATATGTCAACTGGATATATACTTTCCCTTTTTGCTTCTTGGTTAGCTTTTCATTTCTGCAAGATCATCCGTGTTATTTATCACAGATATTTTTCAATGGTGTCAAACTTTTTAGGTATGTGTGTGATTATTTCATTTTTCTCTATAGCACCGAGTTCACAGTGACTGTAGCCACTGCACAAAATCCCCTCTATTTTTGTGTAACTCTTACATGGTGGCAATCCCCCCCCCCCCACAAATGGGGCTTCCCTCTAATTAGAGCATAACAGGGCTTTTTATGTGTCCCACAGGTACTTACACCAAGGCATGTGAATTAGCCTGCTGTTTAAGCTTACCAAGTACCACGTTCCCCCCTCCCCCTTAAGATTAAATGTTTGCCTATTTATGTGCAATGAATCGTCTCCAGAGAGCAAAAAAGAGCTTTGCTGGTGCTGAAACAGGATTGCTTGCACTTGTCCTTATAGGGGTTAATAGATTCTATTTTTAATAGTCAATTTCCAAGAGGCAGCTCTTTTTATTATAATAATACATATTTTTGTCATTTATGTAGCACTATACATCCCAGAAGAAGGCAAAAAGTGTGTTGTATTTTTGTCAAGGAAATAGCAAAGTGGCGTCCATGAGATCAGCTAGACTGAAGCTCAACTGCACGGCACCTCTTCCTTTTGCTGTTCTGTAGGTTTTAACATAATCTCTTAAGCACATCTTTCCTTTTATTCGCTGCAACTAGTATAAAAAATAGGTTCCATCTACAGACTCTCATGTAGCAAATTCTGTACTGTATTCTGATAACTGTTCTACGTATGTACCTCTGTATGGTCCATGACACTCTGGTAATTTTAGCTGATGAAAGCTATCTCTGCTTTTAGGGGTTTTGGGGAAAATGGCCTTTATAAGATGACTATGATGCAAAAAGGAAGCAAATAGATTATGTTTTAGAAGGAGAAGGATTAGAAAGAAACTGGATGAGGTTCATTCATTTGTTTATGTTACTAAATATATGCTACTTCAATTAGACTTAAACCACAAACAGCTTGCATGTCTGTCCTCAACTATAACATTAAAACACTGTCATAATATTCCTAACAATCTGAATTCCCAGTAACAACATCCACCACATTGAGAACTAATCTTTATATTCATTCATTCATTCATTCATTCATTCATTCATTCATTCATTCATTCCATTTATTCTGCCCATCTTGCAGCATACAACATTCACTCCCAGGAAAAAACAAAACAAGCTCACTCCTAAAAGCTGAAAAGCCCCCTGAAAGAGTCAGGTCTTAGCAGATTTTGCAAAAGTCTAGAGAAGTCAAAGCTTCTCTGATGCCAGAAAGAAAAATGGGGGCAGAAGCAAATCAGTTCTGAATCCTAGATCTCAGCTATAAGTCTCTTTCGGTGACTTATAGTTTCATGTTAGAAACTGTTAATGGTTTCATGTTAGAAATGGTTAAAAGTAATCAGTCCTATCAATATTCAGATCCTAAAACATGAAGGGACTTGAAGAAGATAATATTCTTTGAGTTGCAAAGGTGCTTTTTCAAGCGGCAACTGCACTTTCTGGTTTTTCTTTGAAGACATTTCACTTCTCATCCATGAAGTCCAGTTGCCTCTTGAAAAAGCACCTTTGAGATAAACCATGATCTGGATGATTGAGAATCTCCTTAGACTTTGAGTTGCATGAAGAAACATACGGTAGCCAGCATATCTCTTGAAGCCGAGCTGTTACATAGATAAATTGAGTGCTGTCCATATCTGTTAACCTGTTCAAGGGCAATTCCACATTTGGCACATTGCTGTCATCCAAATGGGAATCGACGAAAGTATGAGTAACAATGAACAAGGCCTTCTGAGCCAGGAGAAGTCATAACTGATGCACAACATGGATATTTGAAGTTATACAAGAAGGTGTGCAAGAAGGGAAAGGCTATGAACAAATGAGAGTAGAGTAAGTGACAGATCCTTAGTACACTTTGAGCTTGGTTGTTCTCTTACAGATGTTTTATTACCCAAATTAGGTAACATCATCAGAGCACTGATGATGTTACCTAATTTGGGTAATGAAACATCTGCAAGAAAACAACCAAGCTCAAAAAGCAGGATGGACTCTTCTTTTCAATCCTAAATTACAATATTCTCCTTTATCAAAGAATAAGTGGAAAGTAAGCAGTATTGGAAGCAGTATTCTTAAGGATATGGGAACTTTGGCATTTTTTTTGTCATATCAAACTATTATTTAAAAATATTTTCACATAGGACAGTTTATAGAGGAATAAAAAATATATAAATGCTTTATAAACTGTATTATTATATATTTGACCATATTTTTTAAAAAAATGAACAATCACTATGTTATATTGGTTGAGGGAAAGGAATTTGGGGAGAAAGATGGAACGTAATTCTAACAAATACTATTACTTCTCCTTCCCCACTGCCATATTATTAGCAGAGAAACACCAATCTTCTACTTGGAATGGGAAGGCCTTAAACTTCTTCAGATTACTTCTTCCCTGTTGCTATTAACCACCTGAATGCCCCAATCTTTTTTCTATTACACAGCTACAGGCAGAATTGCACAAATGATTGGTGGCTCTTCAGAGCAATGTAGCCTACAAGCCCAAGCCTCAGAGATTATCCTTTCTGCCAGTGTTTCTCAACTTGGAACCTTGGGATTTTTAGGATATATGGATTTTAACTTCCGGAATTCCCATAGTTGGCTTGGGAATTCTGGGAGTTGAACTCCATACATCTTAAAGTTGTCAAGTTTGAGAAATACTGCTTTATCCATTTGCAGAAGGCATGGAGAGTGACTGATGGATCCCGTTCAAATTCTTTTAATCCATTTTTTTTAATCTGTGAAGAAGAGGGACATAATTTAAATATGCATAGGAAGTGTAGTGTATTCAAATAGAGACTTCTAAGTTGATGTTTCTATTGGTTAGCTAATGCAATGAAATGATTGGTTAATAACGTCAGTATTGGATTGGCCACCTAAAGCGGCGGGAAGTTTAAACACATGCCATTGGTTGCGAGCCATGAGCAGCCGCTATAAAAAGGGCTGCTGTGGCTCGACTGCAATTGCAGTTACTGGTTGCTATTAAAGAGCTGAATTCAACTCCGGTCTTCGAGTCTCTTTTACTGGCGATAGAACAGGAAGCAATGACACTGTAGTTGCTGAAAGGAAGGTTGATGTCTCTTTTTATATCTCCCACAAATTAGTTCTCTTAAAAATGGGCGGGAAGGGGGATTGCCAGTTTGCTAAGAATATATTATGACATGGGATTCTTTTTCTCTCTAATCTTCTTTCAGGAACAGGGGGAGGCGTTATCTTATGTTCAATCTTCCTTTGGGATAAATATGGTATTAACTGTAATTCATCTATTTTAATTAAACTGGAATCAAACGTAGTTTTTGTTTGGTCCTGCTGCTTTTTGGAGTGTGGTGCCTGGTGCATTAATCAAAGCACCAGAGTGCCCTTAGCTTGAAAAAAAAAATCACTTTCCTGCATAAGAGAAAACATCAAGCAATGTACATCAGACATCAAGTAAAGGGGGGAGGTAGAACAATTAATTATAGGTAAAGCTGTACATTGTTTCAGATGTACCATTTTTTTCAGTGGAGGAAGGTAATTTAAGAGGCATGGTATGATCAAATACAATACACCATATGTGGGAAGTCAGCATGAGAAGTAAAAATTTGATGGGGGTATACACAAATCCCCGCCTGAACAACACCTCCTCTGTCTGCATTCTCAGTAGCTGTTTGTCCACAGAGCAAAAATATCTGCAGGGAATTTGCTATGCTTTCATTCTAGAAATTGTTGAAATATTGATTTCTTCCTTTCCCTTCTTCTCCTAGTGTTTGTAGATATCAATAAGATGAATGGGATGGGATGGGATGGGACGGGACGGAACAGAACAGAACAGAAGAGAAGAGAATACTTTATTTGGCCAAATGACGTCCAAGGAATTTGTCTCCAGTGCATAAGCTCTCAGTGTACATACAAAACAACAAAGTAATAATAATCATAATAATGATACCTATAAGAGACAGTTATAGAAAATATGAGAAGCTCAATACTAATACAGCCATATTAAATGAGTAAATATGCTTAGACATAATATTACAATTACAATTACAACTATTACAATTTCCCTTTGATCATTGACAAGACTATAAGGAAACAAATAAACCGTGAAAAACTAGAGCCCTGAAATGTGCATCTGTACATGTACACACATCACAAGGTACACATGTATGTATTCATCCTTGGAAAATGGCAGCAGTGAGTACAACCTGCTTCTTTCTCTTATGCACAGTAATGAAGACAAAGAGGCCTCTAAAAACTTCTACACCAAACAGAGCTGTTTACAAGCAGGTTGAATGTACAGCTATTAATGATGTTAATGGAAATGGAAAGAGAATGCAAGTTATCTGTATAGGTATAGGGGAATAATATGGATGCTCTTTGCAGAAATATAAAGATTGATTTTTATTATTTGCTAGGGCTAGAATATTAGGATAGATGAGTGCTTCTTTTAAAAAAAAAACTGAGACACAGGGCCTGTCAATGGTGAAATATGGCTGCAGAAGGTTTATTTTTTCCTTATACACTGGGGCAAAAGGCATGGCTGCTTTCCTCAGCATCACAGAGAGGCTGCCATCACCCAAAAAACATCTGCACCAACAGATTTGTATTCTGTAATCTAGAAACTCAGTCGAGTTGGTAAAGCGTCCTACTTCCAGGACTAGGAACCTTAATTAAGGACGGCAATTTATTTTCTTTTCCCCTTGGCAGTTGAGGGTGAGGGCTGGCTGTTTTCTATCACCATCCAACAGAATTGCTAAGCACAACCCCAAATCTTTGTTTCTTTCTAGAAAAAAATGGAATAGGACGGAATCCCGAGGACAAAAATAAAAACGAAGCTAAACTCTTCATCAGTACCACCGTGTTGTGAAAGCAGCTTAATCCTGCACTGTGTAGGGAATTAAATCTTGTTTGATTTTCAAAGCTTTGGGCCCTATTTGAAATATAAAAGAATGGGGTGGAAAACACATAGCATTGGTAGTAGCAATGGAATCAGACCAAGAGAGGGAGGAATCAGGGGAGTTTGGTGATCATCCAATTTCTCCATTCATGGCCATACTGATTAGGCTAAAGCAGCCCTGAACCTCAGTTGTACTTCCATTTACACCTCTTTCATTTCTAGGTACCTAACCAGTGGTGGTATTCAATTTTTTTACTATCGGTTCTGTGGGTGTGGTCTGGTTTGGTGGGTGTGGCTTGGCATGGCTTGGTGCGCATGGCAGGGATACTGCAAAATCTCCATTTTCACCTCATTCCAGTGAAAGAATACTATAAAATCTCCAATCTCTCCACACCCCACTAACCTGTGTGGAAAGGGAATTTCACGAAGGCAGTAGTGTCACACAAAAAAAAAACAGGAAAAGCCCAAGGGGAACATCAGGTCAGCCAGAAAACAAACTTACATAGGAAAAGGAATCAAATAAAAAGTATTAAAAAATCCCTATAGACAAAAGCCTAAGTAATTACGAAAACTAGGCAAATAGGAAAAGGAAACAAAAGATAATTTAGAAAACCCTTACAAACACAGGACATACCAAATAAGCAAAACAAACAGACAAAAGACACAAAATATAAATTACAAAAGGGACAGACAGGAGATTGCCACAAAACAAATATGAAAAACTAACTTAAAGCTAAAAGAGATTACAGAAAACCAAAAATACAATCTGGCCACCCCGTGGAGTATGCCCTCCAGCAGAAATAAAGACAAACTCAAACAGGATTTGAAACATTAGGCACAAATACAAACACTCACACAAAATCAACTTACAAAGAGAGAAAAGGGTATAAAAAACAGGGACTTAGCATAAGAAGCTAGCTAGCCCAGGAACGCAGACTTCTCGCTGTTCTCCACCTTCCTGAAAAATAAAAAGATCCAGCTTTCAAGCAGTTGTCCGTATCCTTGCGCCGGAGCTCTCCCAGCGGGAAAATCGAATCCTTGAAAGAAAGGCATTTTGATACCTTTCAACACCTGCTTTCCAGCTCCATTCTCCTGTGCAGGACAACAAAAGAAGACGCAGCCAATCAGCTGGGACTTGGGAGGCAGCGAATGGATGGGGCAGGGCTAACCAGAGTTGGTATTTACCGGTTCTCCAAACTACTCAAAATTTTCATTACCGGTTCTCCAGAACCTGTCAGCACTGGCTGAATACCACCTCTGCATCCAACCCAGAGCACATCCTCCTGTGCAAAATCACCCAGTGATTCATCCATCCCACTTCCTTTTTAACACTCTTTCTTCAATGCAAAGTAATGTTTTGAAACAAACACAAAATAAGAGAGCTTATTTCAGAGGACAAAGTGAATCCACGTGGACAAAGGATGGGAACACTCAGACATTTCCTCTCATCCAAAGCCAGGGTAGACAGGGATGGCTTGGGTTCACTTGATTGCCCTTGGAACAGATGCTGGATTGAACAAATGTAGTTCATGTCCTATTCTGTTTATCAGTTAGTGAGTCTTAGAATGGGGAGAGGATATCATCTGTCTGCTGTCAAATACAATCCCCTGGCATTTGCAGTGAGAGGATGGGAAGTCCTGGCTGGCTTGTAGCTAGCAGCTCAAACTCCAGTTGCTATGGATTCTTAGAAATGAGTAATGGGGGGCAGAGAGAGGACCAAGCCCTGTAGTGACTCAGTTGGGGGTGGAAATAGACCCAAGACCTGCAGAGACCAGGTGGGGCGGGATAAGGGGAGATAGGTGTCCCTGCAGTTGGACATCAGGGCAAATAACCACAGGGGTGCCACGGCAGCTGTAATTTCAAAACAGGATCACAAGTAGCTTTTGGGATGGGGACAGAGGTGGTATTCAGCTGGTTCTGACCAGTTATGGAGAACTGGTAGCAGAAATTTTGAGTAGTACAGAGAACTGGCAAATTCACCTCTGACTGGCCCCGCTACCCTCTATTCTCTGCCTCCCGAGTCCCAGCTGATTGGCTGGGTCTTCTTTTGTTGCCCTTGTTAAGCCTGGTTTCCCCAACCAGGGTTAGGGAGACAAGCTAAACAGAATGTGCAGCGTTAGTCAGATAGGCACACAGATAAATGAGTGAGCTAAGCTTGTATGTTTATTAACATACAGTAAAAATAACAGATACGCTTGTGCTATCAAAAATATAGTTTATTCCATTATGAGTTCATAGCATAGTCAAAATAACAGTCCAATAGTCATGTATCATTTAGTCAGTCCATTCAGGGATATTCAGTTAGCAAAGTCCGTTTAGAATATCCTATGTCAGTTCACTTACAAGTCAGTCCTTTGTTTTCTCTCCCGTTCGAGCAATGCAGTCTTGAGTCCTTGCAGTAATCAGGGATCATCAAAGCCAGAGAGAGAGCAAGCTGCAGCCTTGCTTCTTTTAAAGTGCTTTCACAACCATTCCGTTAATTACTATCCCACAGTTAAAGTTGCAGACACTTTAACATACAAACTATGATTACATATTATTATTTACCTAAACCAGTTAGGGTAAAAAATGTTATCCCTAACATTCTCCCCTTTTAGGTTATAATAATAAATATAACTATTTACATCTTTCAATCATATTTGTTACAACTTTCTTTAAACTTAGTTACTCTTTGAGCTTTTGTAAATTGGTCTGCAATGTTTTCTTCCGTCATGCAGTATTCCAATTTAATTAGCCCATTCTTTACAGATTCTCTAACATTTAAGTATCTTAAGTCAGTATGCTTTGATCTAGTTTTTACAGCAATACTAGTAGCTAACTTTATAGCTGCCTGGTTATCCTCGTACACAATAATGGAATCTTTAACATTTACACCCATATCTAATAATAACTGCTTGTACAAAATCAAATCAGTGCATAATAAGGACAGACATGAAAATTCCGCTTCCATTGTGGACAAGCTGATATGCTGTTGTCTGATTGACCTCCACCCTATTAGTGTCTTACCAAATAATATAGCCATCCCAGATGTTGATTTTCTAGTGTTTATATCAGTTGCAAAACTTGCATCTGCATAGGCACTAAGACTCAAATCACCCTTTGGTTCTATATACAATGCATGGTTCATTGTTCCCTTAAGATATCTTAAAATTCTCTTTAATGATTGCCAATGACATTGATGTGGATCTGACTTAAAACGTGCCAGCTGATTTACACTATAAGCTATATCAGGCCTAGACCAATTGCTTATATATGATAAGCTGCCAATCAAAGATTGATATATAGACTTATCAAATTTGGGACTTTGATCATTAGTTTGGCAAACTTCCTGACTCATTGGAGTCTTTGCCGGTTTACAAAATTCCATTTTAAACATTTTAATTAATTGGCAAATTTTATCTTCTTGAGATATCTTAAAACCATTTTTTGTTTTGTTAATTGTCAATCCTAGATACTTTTTAATTTCACCTAAATGCTTTAATTTTATCTTTTTGGCTAATAATGATATAATCTCATTAGATTCATTATTAGTCTTAGTTATCAAAGCAATATCATCTGTAAATAATAATAATAATGACACCGTTCCATTATTTTCTTTTTTAAATACACATGGATCTGCTAAACCAGATTTAAAACCTGTATGGTTTAACTCTTTCACAATATATTGATTCCACTCAAACCCAGATTGTTTCAACCCGTAAAGACTCTTTTTGAGTTTCCAACAATCATTACTATTTTTATTATCCTTTATACCTGCTGGTTTTCTTAAATATATAGTGTGCTGCAATGGTGCATGTAGATGAGCAGTTTCTACATCTAAATGGTTAATGACATAGTTTTTCTTAGTTGCCCACACTAAAGCTGCTCTTAAAGATGTTGCTTTAAGACTTGGTGCAAAAACTTCATCGTAATCAGATGCAGTTTGATTAAATCCTTGAGCTACTAACCTAGCCTTATGGGTAACAGTCCCATCATTTCCAGTTTTTACTTTAAATATCCATTTGCACCCAATGGATTTTTCTCCTGGAGGTAATTTAGCATCTTCATAAACTTTCATTACCTTTAATGAATTTAGTTCCTTTTCCATTGCCTTTTGCCAATTCTCCTGATCCTTAGCAGGATACATCCTAAGTTCATCTACACCAGTTGGAACTTTAGTTACTTGGCAAACTATACTTGCTTGATACCTATCAGGTGGTCTAGTTACACGTGTAGTATGTCTAGGTATTACAGGACTTACAGGTGGACTTTCATTTATTAACTCTTCTTGATTATCTAACTCTTCCTGATCAACTGTTTCCTCTTGTTCTGGTCCTATTTGCTCTTCTTGGACTTCTTCTTTAATTGGACTCTTCTTATAACTAGTCTGATCTTTCTGCCTTTTGTAGGGTTCAATAATTACTTCATTATTTAAATCTTGCTCTAATCTATTCCATCCTACATGTTCTAGGAATTTTGCACTAGCACTGGTGTAAACTCTAGATGTACCTGGTTCCCAGAATCTATAAGATCTATGATTAGATGTATATCCTACAAAATATAATCTTTTAGCTCTATGCTGTCCTTTGTGTCTAAGTTGTGTAGGGATATGCACCCATGCTGGTGCTCCAAATGTGTGCATGTAACTTAAATCAGGTTTTGTACCATGCCACAGTGTGAATGGTAATTCACCTGTTGTTGAATTAACAACATTATTTAATATATGATTACCACACATTATTGCTTCTCCCCACAAATTGTCAGGTAATCCTGAATCAGACATCATAGTTCGTGCCATTGATTGTAATGTTTGGCCTCTTCTCTCTATAAAGGCATTATGTTGTGGCCTATATGGTGCAGATATTTTATGTTGAATACCTAACATTCTTAGTCTGTTCTGGAATTTATTATTTGTAAATTCTGTACCATTATCTGTTATAAGAGTTACTAATTACTTTTTAGTTTTTCTTTCAGCAAATTTTATCCAATTAAAGAGATTTTGATACGTTTCAGTTTTGCTCTTCATTAAATAGCAAAACCCATATCTAGAATAATGGTCCATTATACTTAATATGTAACGAGCTCCTCCTACACTTGGTTTTTTCGGACCTATTAAATCTGCAAATACTACCTCTAAAGGTTCTTTGGTAGTAAATCCATCAACTCTATCAGCCGGTATGACCCTTGCTTTGCTTTGATTGCAAATATTACATTGCAAATACTTATTACAAGGTTTTAAACTTATTCCCTTAGATAATTCAACAGTTTTCTTAAGCATTTTAAAATTTAAATGCCCTAGCCTTCGATGTAACAAGTGAATACATTCATCATGAGATTTCTTATTTTCATAAACTGTGTTAGCCACTTTTAAACCATCATCATTTAACACATATAATTCACCTCTTAAAGATGCAGTAATTTTCTTATTTTCTTTCTCAATTATGCAGTTATCTCTCTTAAATGTAACTACATATCCTAGTTTAACCAAAATTCTAACTGAAATTAAATTAAACTTAAGTTGTGGTACATATAACATTTTTACATTCTCTTTTGTAAAAGAACAATATGCTATACCTTGACCTTTAGCTTTCAGTTTCCAGCCATTGGCTAACGATATCTGCTGTGTACTCTGGGACATTTTAATAAAAATTTTGTTATCATTTGTTATACAATGGGATGCTCCACGATCAACCACCCATAAATTATTTTTTACAGCTTCGTTACTATACATGGCTAACTCTAAATTTTTATTTTTCTTTTGATGACTTTTAGTATTCTGGCCAGCGTTCTGGTGCTTTACTTTTTTACAAAATCTTGCCAAATGTCCTCTTCCTCCACAATTAAAGCACTTTTTAATTGCGTATGCAGTAGGAGATTCATTATCTTCTTTTTGAGGTTGCTGCCTCCTTAAATCGTCTTTTTCAAGCCTTCTTCTGGCCTCTTCAATCAATCTGCCAGTTACATCAGTTAAAGTTAGGCTTTCCTTTGGCAATATTTCAAGGGAAGTTATGTAGTTATCATAACTTTCATCAAGGGAAGATAGAATTATGTAGACTTGGTGTAGTTCAGAGAAAATAAGCTCTTTCTCATGCATGCAGTTCTTGAAAAATGCTTTGCATAGTTTTCAAATGATTCAGCCTATCACCATTCTTATGGAGATGTGTACTGAAAAGCTTCCGTGTTAGATTTATGTGAGCACCAACATTATCTCGAACATAAATCCTCTTCAGCTTCTGCCAACACCCAACAGCTGTTTTCTCTCCGTGGATATAAACAAGTTGTTGATTAGTTAAGGTTAACCCAATAATGCAAATAGCGTGTTCATTTTTATGCATAAATTCTTCTATCTTTAGTCTGTCTTCCTCATCCTCTGGATCCCATTCTTTTACGTTTGGTGGATTTTCAATTATGTTCCACAAACCTTCTCTTTGTAGAAGCAGACTACATTTCATAGACCATGATACATAGTTTGTTCCATCCAGCTTGGATATAAGGGACAAACTTTGTAGATTGACTTGTGCCATGTTTTCTTTATATGGATATAAAACTATAATTAATAAAACACAGCTGTCTGTTTACTGTAATGTATAACAACACAAACTCTCACTTTTACATAAATCTGTTTTATCCCAGTTAAACTGACTTTGCAGCCTCTGGGCCCATAACCAGTGTTATGCCTGGTTTCCCCAACCAGGGTTAGGGAGACAAGCTAAACAGAATGTGCAGCGTTAGTCAGATAGGCACACAGATAAATGAGTGAGCTAAGCTTGTATGTTTATTAACATACAGTAAAAATAACAGATACGCTTGTGCTATCAAAAATATAGTTTATTCCATTATGAGTTCATAGCATAGTCAAAATAACAGTCCAATAGTCATGTATCATTTAGTCAGTCCATTCAGGGATATTCAGTTAGCAAAGTCCGTTTAGAATATCCTATGTCAGTTCACTTACAAGTCAGTCCTTTTTTTTCTCTCCCGTTCGAGCAATGCAGTCTTGAGTCCTTGCAGTAATCAGGGATCATCAAAGCAGAGAGAGAGCAAGCTGCAGCCTTGCTTCTTTTAAAGTGCTTTCACAACCACTCCCTTAATTACTATCCCACAGTTAAAGTTGCAGACACTTTAACATACAAACTATGATTACATATTATTATTTACCTAAACCAGTTAGGGTAAACAATGTTATCCCTAACAGCCCTGCACAGGAGAACAGAGCTGGAAAGCAGGTTAGTGGGGTGGGGAAGTGGTGGAGTGGAGATTTTGCAGTATCCTCCCCCCTGCAGTGGAGTGGAGCGGGAATGGAGATTTTGCAGTATCCTTCCCCTACCACGCCCACTAAGCCATGCCTGCCGAGCCATGCCCATAGAACCGGTAGTTAATTGTTTTGAATCTCACCACTGGGTAAGGGATCTCTGATAACTTTGAATGGTTGCTAAGTAACCAGTCTTAAGTCGAGAACTACCTGTAGTAAGCTGCTGAAAATGCTTTCAACCTGCGATTGGAGAAGAAAAAGTGAAACAGAAGAGAGTTGGGTTTACTGTTTTCTAATGAGGGCCTGAATTCTAACCACTATGCAAGAAATAATATGTATGTGATTGAAAAGGAGTTTGGGATGAGTACTTTTTAACCATGCCCATATGGGGCTGGGTTGGTGGGGGTAGAGAGTGGAAGGATGCTGAGTCTGACTTTCAGTGGCATGTTTACTTTCCCATCAATCCTAACCTGGAAGCCTGCAATTTATTTCATTTCTGGTGCTGCATAAGAAATGAGCTTCCAAGTCTCCAAGTGCTGAAAGGCAAATACAGTAATCATCTGCATGACTTGATTCCTTATTCCGGTAATATGAAAATTGTCAATTATGGATGAATTATGGGTGCTGGCGATACCTGTAATTTGGTTCTGTGGTTTTGTAAACATATGCAGCTGCATTTAATTGCATTTCGATAGTCATGTAATTCATTAAGGTGCACCTGCAATTGTCTATGGTACAGTGCTTAATGAATTTCTGCAAAGCTGGCTTGCATTTTTCATCTTTTATATTGATGATTCTCACAAGGGTTAGTGCTTAATCAAAAATTGTGAGTCTCTGTCTTGGTATGGGGTGGTTAGCAAGCAAGGAAGGAAAAAAAAGAAAGAAAATAATCCCATTCAGATTCTGGCATCCTAAAAGCTCCCATTTAAAATTCCTGTAGATGCCTACTAAATCATCAATTTAGAATTATTGCTTTGCTACATAAAGGACATATGAAATGTTATGGCTGAGATGAATCGTTAGACCAGTTCAGAAAAGATGAACAGCTGAAATCCTGGCTTCATTTTCCTGGGCTGACATAGTAATAAAGTCCCCTGCCTAACTCATCCCTGGTCATCAGCAAACATGGCACAGAATACCCTGGCAGGATTCAACCTGAAATTCACGGCACTGAAAAAAAATGTGTTCTGAATATGTGCAATTTTAATTACTTCAAATCTTATCATGCACTGATCTCAAATGTAAGAAATCCAGCTTCAGGAGTTAGAATGTGAGGCTTGTGTTTAGAATAGGAATTAGCAGTGAAGGGCAACCTTTGAACAAATTTCAGCATGATCCTAAGCCTTATTTGAAGATCTCTCTGCAAGAGGTCAATATAAGATGAACTACTACTATCCCATATCTAAAAGGAGGGAGGGAGGGAGGGAGGGAGGGAGAGAGAGAGAGAAGGTAGGTAGGAGTGTGGGGAGGTGTCAGAAAACACTACTGTTTGCTTCCTCCTGTTTCTTCTCAGAAGAAATGTGGGCTAATGGGAGAAATGGTTCTCCACCCCTAGCTTGGTATTAGTCAGTGCTTCAGTTCATCCTCTCTGGGAAGACTTAAGTGCAAATTCCCTTCAGCTGTTTTCATTATCTCTGCCTGATGGCCCTCTTCCAACTCCTGTGTCTTTTTCACATCCCCTAAGTGAGAATTGTGAAGTGCTCTATACATACAACAGGGTCTTTGCTGTAGCATTCCCTAGCACATGGATGGTACTGCCAACACCCAGCCTGATGGGGATCCAGCAGGCCAGACAAGCCAACAATGCGGCCCAATTTTCCTCTCAAACAATGTTAATCATCTAAAGATAAATTAATATGTCAGGTGCAAATGTAACTCCTGCCCTCCCAAGCAGTTTGAAAACATAAAAATGCAAGTAGATAAATAGGTGCCACTTCAACAGTGCTCCGGATGCCTCAGCGTATAGTTATGCCAACCACATGGCCATGGAAATATCTTCAAACAGTGCTGGCTTCTTCATCTAGGAAATGGAAATGAACACTGAGGGCCTAGGGTTGGACACGACTGGATAGGGGATGTTTTTTTACCTATTATCAGGCTAAAGTAGGGACCAGATTTCCCCTTGTCTGTTGTCTATCCAGGTACCTCAAATGCTAGGCTTTATTTAATCCACACTTGCTCTTTATTGAATTGCAGTGATTGGGTTATATTACGAAGTGTTGATAAGGCATTGTTGGAGATGCATTTTTCAATACCACTCTCTGGCTGAAAAAGCAATTCTACTTTTTCAAAAAAAAATGGTCTGCTTTCAAATAGGAAGACTAATTGCAGAGTCAACAAATACAGTCTACAAAAGCAAAGGAAAGTCCTCAGCAATATGTAAGTGTGGATCAAAGGGCACAAACATAAGCTACAGTATAAAATTGAGGAATTACCAGCATGTCCCGATTCTCATTTGTAAATGTTGAAGGGTAACACAGTGAACTGGCAGCCAGTTTATTGCCTTTGGCTGTAATCCTGATCAGACTGACACTATATATATGATTTCTCCTGCATCAGCCAATATAGGTCTTCCAGCTACCCTGTTAAATATCCGCCTAATATTTGGAGGTCAGATGAAATTCTATAGGACGGGAAAAATCTGGGCATTGCAAAAGGCAGTGTCTGATTGGTTCAAATCATGGCTCAGCTAAGAGCCATAGTGGCGCAGCTACTTCTTCTGACTGCCGCTACCAGCAGTTTGGCAGTTCAAATCTCACTAACCAAGGTTGACTCAGCCTTCCATCCTTCTGAGGTGGGTAAAATGAGGACCCCAATCATTGGGCAAGATACTGAATTTCTAAACCACTTAGAGAGGGCTGTAAAGCACAGTGAAGCTGTATATAAGTCTAAGTGCTAGTGCTAGAGTTGGGGAAACAATTTAAAATGGCATACGGAAGCATCTACATTGTTGACTGCTTAGCCATCAGATTTACCACTCTGCTTTTACAATATGGCTGTTGGCTTGAAGATAGCTGGCAAGAAGCAAAATGAGAAGGAAAAGAACAACATTTTGCTTACTAGAGTGGGTGGAAGAACTGTAGTGGGTGCTATTGGCAGCCTGAGGCCCAGAGTAGGCAGGGTTTTGGAAGAGTAAGCTAGGAGAAGATTGGGGAAGTGGGATGCTAAAAGGGACTTTAGATAGCCAAATCATTGGGGCAGTGAAGTTGGCAGCTCCCATCAACATATGGAATGTGTAAAAAGGGACTAATGGAGATAGATATGTAAACATAAGAATGGTGGGCTAGAATGGAAAATATATCATTTGGAAAGAAAATCTCAACATTTTGTGTCCAGAACTAGAATATGAAATAATATTTAAGGTCTGTTCTTGTCATATATACTACTACTTTTACATTTTTTTTCAAAGTAGTAATTTATTTCCTAAAAGATATTAAAGAATAACTGATGAAGAAAAATGATGGCAATTTTAAAGGGACAGTTTGAAATTATCTTGTTCGCTTAAATACTGAAAGGAAATTGAAGATGGAAAGAGAAGAGAGAAAGAAACAGGGATGAAGAAAAATGAAGGGATGGAGAATTATAAAGTGCCATTAAAACATGATTATTGTTTACTCAGTCAAATAAGTAAAAATGCAAAAAGCTAAAGTGGTTATAGAAATTTTTAGTTTGTATTTCTCTAAAAACTGTCATATGTGATTTAAAAAAAATAGTTTAATATGGAAAAAAAAAAATGCCATAGCTCTTGTATTTTTGATTGTGTTGCTATCAACCCTGGTTGCTTACCACTTTTATACGTTTCCTGTGATCTATCTTTTATGTTCAATCCTGAGGAATGTTGCCAGGCAGAACCTATTTTGAGCACATGATGTTTATAATAACTGTCTGTTCTAAACAGTGGGAAAAGCTTAATATTCCCAGATTTGTAAGAAAATGTTAAAGCTTTTCATTTTCCTGTTTCAGATTTTAGTCAGCAGTTTCTATCCTGCTTTACAGAGTGGAGAGTTGGTCTCTGACAGAACACCACTTGAAGAGAATAGAAACATTTGAAATGTGGATTTACAGGTGGTTGTTATGTATAAATTGGGTTGACAAAATCAGAAATAAGGAAGTGATAAACTGACTGGGAAAGCCAAGAGAAATAATCCAAACCATAAAAAAGTGAAAATTAGAATATTTTGGACATGTGATGCGACACCCAGAAAAAATATGACATATTTTACTAATCTTCCAAGGAAAGACTGAAGGCAAATGAGACCCAGGCAGAAGAAGAATATCATAGCTTCAAAATTTAAGGCATTGGTTTGGACAAAACTCAACAACACTTTTTTGTGTGACTGTTGATAAAAATAGGATTGCCAACATGATCACCAACGTCAGATGATGGATATGGAAGAAGAAGAAAAAGAATTGCTTCCAAGTTGATCCGTCCGACCTTCTTTCCCATTTCTCCCAACTAATCCTCAATAATATTATGGCCTTTCCCCAGTGTTGAGCTGAAGTACTTTTCATGCATCCTTTAACCAGCAGATAGCTCTGTCCCTCTGAAGTTTGTTATCCCATTGCCAATCCCTATCCCATTTCTCTGTTGCTAGTTGCTGCGTTCACCCAACTTCCTTCCATGACAACGCTTAAAAGTTTTTATGCCCCATGAAACTGACCTTGGACTGTGTTGAAATAGAATGAAAAACCCTGCTTTAACCCTTAAAGCTGCCCCATTTATGGGATGGGTATGAAATGAATGTGTTTTCATCAAAGTGTGGAGGAAAAAAAGATGTCCTTGAGGCATATCTATGCTTGGTTGGTTGCAAAAGGTTGCTCAGAATTCACCAGGGAGACGTTTTTGCTAAGTGGATAGAAGGTTGCTTCCTTCACCATTTGTTCATTTGTTGTTGTTGTTGTTGTTTATTTCTACCTGCCTAAACCATATGGAAATTCCATTGTGTTAAGTACTGAGCGTGGGCGCGAAGAATGGAGACGAGCTGGTGAAATAGTGAACTTCAAAACTCTTTATTAACATGGTGTGACAGCTCAGCTCAATGGCTGCAACGGCCCTCCTTATATAGGCAACTTATTAAATATTCAACCAATGAAAACATGGGAGCGCTAGCTCCGTTAACCAATGGGAGAGGCCCGTTAATGGCCAATCAGATTCACCTGAATGGACCAATCTGATGTCGCCATTAACGGCCAATCAGAAGTGCAGGGCCAGAACCCTGCACTTGACTTCAAGCTCTTGATAACTTTATTAACACATTTATTCATTCACAGCACCCCTTTTCCCCGGGTTCTGTTTATGGGGTGCGGTTACATAGTCCTTGAGGTAGGCTGGTTTTGTTAGTCTGTTTGATTTTCGTATTGCACCCGGTATTTGGCTGCAATCTTGTTGAGGTAGGACGTTATCTGGCGAAAGATACGTTGCTGCAATCTTGTTGAGGTAGGACGTTATCTAACTCTGAGTTCAAATTCTTGTTGTCACCAACATCTTCGGTATCACCATGAGGCGAGCTCACTCCCATCCCCGATTCTTCATCACGTGTTTCCGTTTCGCCATCGTTTCTATCATTAAGACTTTCTGCTATTCCAAGTTCATCTTCCTCCGTATCTCCTCCCCCCTCAGTTTGGATATCAGGAGACTCGGAGATTCTTGACTGTAGCCTTAATCGTAGCTAATCAATGTGGCGCTTCCATAGACTATTATTGTGACACTCCATGAGGTATGATCTGGGGCCGGTTACTCAGACCACAGTCCCCACAACGGATCGCCCGACAAGTTCTTAGCGAATACTAACTCGCCTACCTGGAAGGTATGGCATCGCCCGTTGGATCCGTGTGGTTTCTCAGGTTCGTACGATGGGTGTAGTCGGTTGAGGTGGGAACGGAGCTTCCGCCCCATTAGCAATTTGGTGGGAGTTTTGTTGGTGATGCTGTGCGGAGTGATATGCTGCAAAAGGAGTATCCGGTTTATTTTTTCTTCGATATTGTCATAGTTCATTTTGTGTAGTGTTTTCTTGATGAATTGTACCATGTAGTCGGCACTTCCATTGGCTGCAGGATGCGCCAGCGAAGTCAGCGCATGGCAAATACTGCAGTCCGCCAGGTACTGCTCAAAGGACAACCCGGTAAATTGGGGTCCGTTATCGGATACCAGAATGTTTGGTAATCCATGTGTTGTAAATAGTCTGTCTAGTTTCTTGATGACCGTTTCGGTTGTTGTATTCCTCATTTCATAGATTTCGAGCCAGTTTGAGTCGGCATCTACTATTAACAAGAATGTGTGGCCTTTGGTAGGTCCCGCAAAGTCCAGATGAATACGGGACCAGGGTCCCCGCGGTGTTTCTCATTCGGTTAGGGTCGCTTTCGGTGGGGCATTGCTTACTTCCTGGCATTTGTGACAAGCTTTGACCCACGTCTCGATTTGCTTGTCGATGCCCAGCCACCATGCGTAGCTACGTGTGAGGGCTTTCATGTGCACGATGCCGGGGTGGCCATTGTGCAAGGTTCTTAATACCGCTCGTTGTAGCCACTCTGGGACAACGACTCTATCTCCCCAGATAATGCAGCCCTTCTGTGAAAACAATTCCGTTTGTCGACTCTTGAATGGGGCGTAGTCATCAGATATCTGGTCCAATGGCCATCCGCGCTCGACCCAACTGAGCACTCGTACTAAGGTGGGGTCACATTTCGTTTCTATCATGATATCTCGGGCTGTTAATGGCGGTGTTTGAAGTGTCTCAATCTGCAACGTTGTCACTGTAGGCATGGGGTCATCAATGGTCTCTGGAAGTGATGTTCGGCTCAATGCGTTGGCGTGGGGAATGGCCTTCCCCGGGCGGTGTTGCAGCCGATAATTATAGGCAGCCAAGAATTCTGACCAGCGAGTCATTCTGGGAGATAATATATAGGGGGTTGGCTTATCTCCTGCTATTATTCCCAGAAAAGGTTTGTGGTCAGTCACTATAGTAAAGGCTCGGCCGTACACATACTCATGAAATCTCTTGACAGCAGACACAATGGCAAGGGCTTCTTTATCAATCTGACTGAAATTGCGTTCTGCTTTTGAAAGCGTCTTCAAGAAATAGGCAACAGGGGCTTCGCTACCGTTTGGCAAAACGTGGCTCAAAATGGTGCCTACTCCAAAAGGCGATGCATCACACGTGATCGTTAATGGCAAAGTCTCATTGTACTGCATTAGTACAGTGTCAGAAGTCAATAATTTTTTTTATATTTTGAAATGCCTGCTCTTTTCTATGTCCCCATACCCAGATTGCTTTCTTGTCCAATAAACGATGTAGGGGTTCGGCTACGGTTGCTTTGTGTGGCAAGAAAACGTTATAAAAATTGATAAGGCCTAGAAACGCCTGGAGGTCGGCTTTATTTCGGGGTTTCGGGGCGTTCTTGATTGCCCTCAATTTGCTATCGGTAGGGTGAATGCCATTACTGTCAATCAAATATCCTAAAAATTCGACACGATCAGTGCATAGTTTACACTTGTTTTTCTTAACCTTAAGCCCTGCATCTTTGAATCTCTGGAGAACCAACCTCAGGCGTTCTCGTAAAATTTTCGGGGTAGGTACAGTGATTAACACATCATCAAAGTATGGAACAACGCCTTTTATTCCTTGTAATAGTCTTTCCATCAAACTTTGAAAGATTCCTGGGGCTACGCTCACTCCGAATTGGAGTCGGGTACATTTAAAGGCACCTCCGTGTGTAACGATTGTCTGTGCCTCTGCTGTTTTTTTGTCTACCAGCAGTTGTTGGTATGCCTGGGCTAAGTCTAGTTTAGCGAAGACTTTTCTGCCCCCCAGGGAATGGAGGAGTGCTCCACCACCGGTACCGGATATGCGTTTTGTTGATGGGCATGGTTCAGGGTGGCTTGGTAGTCCCCACAAATTCTTATTGAACCATCCGGCTTAATGGGTGTAACGATTGGGGTCTCCCAGGGAGAGTGATCGGTTGGTTCTAACACACCCTGGGCTATCAATTTATCAAGCTGCTCATTGATCTTTGGTTTAAGGGCAAATGGCACTCGATGAGGCTTAAGGCAGATGGGAGCTATTTTGGGATTGAGGTTAAATGATATCGGGGTCCCCTTGTACTCGCCTAGTTTTTCTGCAAAGATGTCCTTGAATTCTTGGACGAGGTCCTCTTCCCAGTTACTGCTACCAATTCGGTGAATGCCTGCCACCTCAATTCCGAGCGGAGCGAACCATTGGAGGCCTAGCAGATTAGGCCAGTCCTTGTCGATCACAATCAGGGGTAGGAATGGTGTACGGTTCTTGAACGATACCCGAATTCGACTGGATCCTACGACTGGAATCCGATTCCCTTAATAGACTTTGAGTATGAGTCTTTGGAATCGGAGATCTTGTTACCGGACAGTAGGGATGAGTTGCTTGAGGGTCTTCCATGAAACCATCGAGAGAGATCATCCTGAGTCGACTTCCATCAGGCAGGGATGGTTTTCGATAGCCACTTTCACTCAGATCTTCTTGGCATCCAAAGAGGAGGCGTGACCGATCGTGATAGTTTGGTGAGCCTCTTCTCGCTTTGTGGGGCGGTTTATGGTTTTGTTTCTGTAGGAGTGGTTGTTCCATTGGTGGTTCACTGGTTCTTGCCTTACAGGACGGCTTCCTGTCAGTTGGCAATAGTTAGCCCCCCTCGAGGGCTGGCTGGTTCCTATTTGGCTTCTACAGACCTGTCCGATATGGCCTCGTTTCCCGCACACATGGCAGAGCGCGTCGAGGAATTTGCATTCTGATCAGGGGTGGCTTGCCCCACAACCAGCGCATTGATATTGAGATTTCTGGTGTTGGTCCCATTTGGACCTCAGTCGATGGACCTCTTCTCCATTGCTGTCTGATGACAAAGAGAGGTCCTCGTGGTGGGCCGTTATAAGCTGCCCTTCTGACTTAGGTGAAATTTCGCAGGTTGGTTGGTGAACTGGGACGCGGTTGCGGCGCATTCGGGCAGCCAACTTCCTGGTTGCTTCTGCTGCTGTAGCCTCACCAATAGCATCGGCAAGGCTGATGTCACCTTTCGCCATCAACTTGCTTTGGATGTGTGGTGCATCCAATCCCAGAACTATTCTGTCTCTTAAGGCTTCTTTGAGATCGGCAAATCCACATAGGCCTCCCAGATTCCGGAGATCCGCTATGAAATCTGCAACACTTTCGCCCTTCTGTTGACTTCTTTGATAAAATTTATGCCTTCTGATGAGCGTTGGAACGATTTGTGCGTAGTGGGCTTTCAGTAGGGGTTCGAGGAAGTCCCAGTCCATAGACTTCACTTCTGCTGGTTTCGCTAGTGCCTTGGCCATCTTGAACACGGTCGGCCCGCAATGCGTTAGGAATACCGCCCGTTTCTTTCCAGTAGTGGCATCCTTCAAATTGTTGGTTTCTAAGAACATTTGGAAACGATCCATATAAGAGTCCCAGTCTTCTTGTGCTGGGTCGAATGGAGCGAGTGGTATGACACCGCCGGACATGGTTCCGCTGTTGTGCATTCAGCCACGTGCTTGGTTATCGTTCTTCTTGTTCAGTCAGCTCCGATGTTTCCACATCCCACCTTCGTCACCAGTGTTAAGTACTGAGCGTGGGCGTGAAGAATGGAGACGAGCCAGTGAAATAGTGAAGTTCAAAACTCTTTATTAACATGGTGTGACAGCTCAGCTCAATGGCTGCAATGGCCCTCCTTATATAGGCATCTTATTAAATATTCAATCAATGAAAACCTGGGAGCGCTAGCTCCGTTAACCAATGGGAGAGGCCCGTTAATGGCCAATCAGATTCACCTGAATGGACCAATCTGATGTCGCCATTAATGGCCAATCAGAAGTGCAGGGCCAGAACCCTGCACTTGACTTCAAGCTCTTGATAACTTTATTAACACATTTATTCATTCACAACACATTGTTTTTCCCCACGTGATTCCCCTGCCATCTGAGTTTTCTATTTATCAGAGGGAGTGATGCAGAAATTCATTTAGACAGTGTTAACTTACTATGGAAACAGTAAAGCAAGTAGGAAGCCAATATTCAGTATTCAGTATCTTCTACCCATCTACAGAGGCCATGATCTGTTATGTGATAGGCATACCCTTTCTGAAAACAAAATTGGATGAGTTCAAAGAAAGGGTATCTTTCAAATTATACATAATATGGGGGAGATCAGACTCTCCCATACTTCCTTTTGTTCAGAAGGCATTATTGATGCATCTTTCTGTTTACAAATTAACTCTCGTCACCCAAAAGTACTTTATCTCTCTCTCTCTCTCTCTCTCTCTCTTTCTCTCTCTCTCTCTCTTTTTTTGTTAAAAGTGCTGCAAAGTTGAGTAGTGGCAAAATGTTATCATCAAAGAGAACTCACACATTTTACAATCTTGAGGTTTTCTTTAAAACTATAGTATATATGTATATTTTCTTCCATTTTCTGCAACAAAGCCCTTCATTGTCTCAATCAGCTCTGTTTCTTTTCTTATACATTCTTCAGAGGTACTGATTTGTTTCTTCCCTAAGATTAAGGAGAGTTCAAAACAAGCCACTGATAATTCAGAGCCGGTATCCTGCTATACATATCAATGACAATTACTCAAAACACTGTAAGATAAAGTTAATCCTATTATTGTATAAATTAATAAATTGCCTTGGTCAGGAAGTATTTTCTTTTTGCGTGATTACCGAAGGAAAAAAGTTATCTCCTTTAGAGAAAAATCTTGTTCTCTAAACATGAGGTAAATATTACCTGAGGATACTTTGCTTTTGTACACTTTGCTAGGATTGATTGTTGTGTATGTAAATCTGCTGTCAGATCTGACGGGATCCTGCTCAAGAATCCCGCTAAGATCTTCAGATGTTGTGGATGGTCCATCACTGGAGGCTTTTAAGAAGAGACTGGACAGTCACTTGTCTAGAATGGAATAGGCATCTCTTGCTTGAGCAGGTGGTTGGACTAGAACAGGGTGTCAAACTCACTGTGTTAGCGATGTATCATGACGTTTTCCCCCTTCACAAAGCTGGAATGGGTGTAGCCTGTGCATGATGCATCCGGCGTATGGGCCACCAGTTTGATAGCCCTGGACTACAAGATCTCCAAGGTCCCTTCCAACTTGTTATTTTGTTATTCTATTCAGGGGTCTTCAAACTTGTCAGCTTTAAGACTTATGGACTTCAACTCCCAGAATTCCTCCTCCAGTCATGTTAGCTCAAGATTTCTGGGAGTTGAAGTCCACAAGTCTTAAACTTGCCAACTTTAAAGACCTTTGTTCTACCTCGTTTTCCTTTCCCTTTATAAGTTTAGCAAGACCCAGAGAGGAAATCTTGTCCCCTCTTCTGTACATATCTATGAGAGTGGATATTCAGCATTGTCCAACTCAGCTTTAAAGTTGTAATGTGTGTCTATGAGAACTAGAACATGGAAAGACTGAAGAAATTAAAAGAGGTGCTTTTAAAATGTGGATAAAATTTTTGAGAATACCTTGGATGACAAGAGGAAAGCATTATTTAATACTAACTGGAATAAAACTAAATGGACCAATAATAAGTCTGAAGTTTAAGTACTTTGGACACACAATGCCAAGGCAGGAAACAATGGAGAAGATTTGGCCTGGTACCTGAAAAAGTGAATAAAGGCAAGCCAGCAGTAAACAAGTGGTTAGATCCTTTCACTGATGACAGCTTGAAGGATCTCAAAGCAAAGAGAGTTATGGTGAAATGATGTCCATCAGTCAGTCAAAGATGTCTTAAGAGACTGAAAAACAAAAGTTGTATGATGAAAGCAAGCACCAGCTTGAGGTACTTCTGCAATATTCTGTTTTACTGAATCCTGTCCCCTGCATTTTAGGAAAAAAAGAAAACACAGTGGCTGACATAGGACTTACTATTTTAGTAAAAAGGAATAAATCAAAATGAATGAGAACTGTTAGTGGCTCGTCAGGGATGGCAACTTCTTTGGCCTTGTTCTATCAAGTGTTGACAGTGGCTATATTTTTATGGGATTTTTGTCAAGTGTGATACAGCTCTTTTTCAGCTTCCAACAAATCAGCATCATATATATTTTAATACAATTACATAGCGTGGTATCTGTATACAGGAAGTCCTCAACTTACGATCACAATTGAACTCAAAATTTCTGTTGTGAAGTGAAACATTTGTTAAGTAAAATGTTTGCCTCATTTTTATGGCCTTTCAGGTCACAGTTGTTAAGTGAATAACTACAGGTTTTCAGTTAGTGACACAGTTGTGAAGTGAATCTGGCTTCCCCCATTGATTTTTGTCAGAAGGTCGCAAAAGGTGATCACTGTCAACTAAAAAGATAGTCCTTTGGTCTTATTAGCTGCCAGAAAAAGGGAGTGGGGGAAAACAGTGCATTCCTTAAATGCCTAGATAATCACCCCGGCAGCCCAAGAAAGTTATTGGAGCGTAAGAAGGTTATTGGAAAGCATGATGGATGACTCTTGGAGATGGATGTGTCCCATTGGAGAAAACACATCCAGGGGGTGGGGGGAAGACCAGGGTTAAGGGGGGAATGAATGATGTATTTTAGTATTGGCTGCATCCAGCTCACACCAACATGGCCACTTCTAATAAATCAATTTTCTTTTTGCTGAGATGTGGCTAGAGACTTTTGATTTGAATGGGGGTGATTGGTTGGAGTCCTGACAGCCAGGCAATACTCACATACATCATTCATTTGAACTCAGGACACTGCAACCATCATAAATATGAGTCGGTTGTCAAGCGTTTGAATTTTGATCACGTGGCCATGGGTATGATGCAACCATTGTAAGTGTGAAAAACAGTCATAAGTCACTTTTTTCAGTGCTATTGTAATGTTGAGCAGTCAGTAAACAAACTTTTGTAAGTCAAGGATTACCTGTATTCACCGTAAGAAACAGAAGGAGGTGACAAGGAAAAGAAGACTTCTTAAGCAATTAGAGACAATAAGTATATTAAAATAGTTTAAGAAGTGCTATTATTCATGGCATATAATGAACTATAGTGAGAAATATTTTTTAAAAAATAGTTCTGTTCACCTGATAGCAGCAAAGTCAGGGATCAGAGGCATCCCTAATGAATAACAGATAGTATGCCAAAATTCTCATTACAATGAACAAATATGTTTTTTTTTTAAAAAAAAAAACTAAATTAATAAATTAAAAGTACAACTCTAAAATTAAACTGTCTTTTTCAAGTTAGTTCAATGGTAGGGTTGGAAAGATTTGTTCTTAACTCCTTTTATTAAGACAAAGAGCATAACAAAGTGAATACATTTCTCTGAAAGAAAGAAAAATCTTTGAAGAGAAAATCTTTAAAGTCACTCTTGGCGATTGAACATCTGCATAACAACAAAAATAATGACAGCATGTCCTAAGTTATTTGGAGATCTAAAGATTAAATGTAACTTCTTAACAGAGTTTGCAAACAATCCATGTGCTCTAAATTTTGTGTCTTTGTGCGGAGATTGTCTTATAATGTACAAATATGGAAATATGGACTTCATTTTATTAAAATAGGGTTACTTTACCTAACTGTTGTGAATGAATAATGCCAAATAAAGTTATCTTGAGCTTGAAGTCAAGTGCAGGGTTCTGGCCCTGCACTTCTGATTGGCTGTTAATGGCAGGATCAGATTGGTCCATTCAGGAACATCTGATTGGCGATTAACAGGCCATTCTCATTGGTTAACGGAGCTAGCGCTCCAGAATTACTATTGGTTGAATAGTTAATAAGTTGCCTATATAAGGAAGGCTATAGCAGCCCTCCAGTTCGAGCTGTCACACCATGCAAATAAAGAGTTTGAAGTTCACTGTTTCTACCGGCTCGTCTCTATTATTCGCACCCATGCTCCAGACCTAACACTAACCACAGTATTTATCCTTGCCACACCAGGAAGCAATACATAATTTAGTTTGAGATTTTTAAAAACTAACTTTCAATCTACCTTGGGAAATCATATTCACTTTTAGTAAATAGCCCTTTTAAGGTCTTTTATGGCCCTTGTGAAATGAAATTTTCTTTCTCATAAATATAAACATTATTTTAATAATCTTATGGTAAAATGTATGTTTTCTTTTGTTGTATATTTTTTCTGTGACCCTAGTTGGATTATGACTAGGATTTATAGGTGTTTCATTTAACAAGACAATACTTGTTAATTTATATTTAATTGGGACATTGATGGATGAAATAAGATATACAGTTTTATTAATTAATTTATATGTTGGATTTACAAGCTGCTTTTTCCTCTAAGATTTCATAGTAGCTTCCATGAGGAATTCCATGTTATTCCCAAGAATAGAATTTATGAGGAGATTGGACTAAATGACTAAAATCACCATGCTGGCTGAAGGATTCTGGGAGTTGACGTCCATCCATCTTAAAGTGGGCAAGGTTGAGAAACACTGACCTAGTGAATTTCTATGGTTTCCAGACTTGGTGCAACCTATACTTTCCTCACTGTATATGATTGATTATGAAATGTTGAAAAAGAGCATGACATCAGGCAGCCATGCCTTTGAATTGCTCAGCCAATAATGTACCCAATCTTTGTCAGAAGGCAGCAGTGAGATGAAGTATATTCTATGGGCAAGAACCAAAATAAAGCAAGGCATCCTCTAAAATTCAAAAAGAGGCATGTTCTTCCACAAACATGACAAAAGTTTATCTAGCTATGATAAAAATAATTCACTTGAGAAACATAAAATGTATCTTTCATAAAATGATAATTCCATTCAGAAAAACAAGTACAACAGGCAGACAAGAACAAGCAGGTATACAGGTAAAACTCAAAAAATTAGAATATCATGCAAAAGTTCATTTATTTCAGTAATGCAACTTAAAAGGTGAACCTAATATATGAGATAGACTCATTACATGCAAAGCAATATAGTTCAAGCCGTGATTTGTCATAATTGTGATGATTATGGCTTACAGCTCATGAAAACCCCAAATCCACAATCTCAGAAAATTAGAATATTACATGCAATCAATAATCCAATGGAGGTTCCAGCAGGTTGCTTGGTTACTCACTCCTTCTCTTCCCTGCCACCTGTTAAAATATCCTTGGTTCTCACTGGAAAACTTTTTGTTTTGACTACAAAACCCCAGATAACTATTTTTACCCCTTCCCTCTCTTATGGTAACCTTGAAGCCATAAAAATGGCCTCAGCCAGGTTTGCTTTAGGGTTGACAGTCAGACCTTCCCTCTCAATTTAAGAGGAGCTCCTGAAAAAGAAAGAAAACAAACTGGAGGTTAATTAACACTCAATCAGTCACCTTTTCCTCTCCCCAGAGTGGAGAGTGGCTTTTGAGAGTGTTTGTCGTGGAATAAGTTTGTCTCGATCTGCTAGTTTAAAAACCAAATATGAGAGTTGATGTTTTAATGTTTTGTTTGTCTTGTTTGTTTGTAGAAAATTAATAAAATCTCTTTCAAAAAAAAAACAAAAACCGAATGCAGTGAAAAGTATATATAACTGCAAATTCAGCTGGCTTTTTCTTATAAAGTTTCCATCTGTTTCCAGTTTCAGTCACATGAAGAAGAACATTTTTTTTTTTTTGTCCTGCCTTGCTTCCCTGAAGCAAAAACTTTTAGGATATCCTTGTTACTACACAATATTAATGCTTAATGAATGGAAGCTGGCTATAAGCTGAGTTTCCAAATATTCTGAGGTCCCAGATGATTGCACAGCGCAACATGTTTCTGTGAGGCGTCTGGGGCTTGGAGCATCCTTGAGGGCTAAAGATGTCAAGCAGGGTGAGTGCCAATACAACCAAAGATACATGGCTCAGCTGGATTGAGAAGAAAGAAAAAGAAGCAAGAACACACGTCCACTATTATGAATGTTGGTTCGTTCAATATTTAAATAATTGAGCTCTTGTCAGTTTTCAGGTGATGATAACAGCGAGAGCAAGATTAAATTCCAGTTATCTGAATGAAATTCATACGAAATGTAAATGTAATGTGCAAACATTCAGAAGACATACATCATTGTATGTCTATCTTGTCCAGAAGACAGATCATGAACCAAAGAAGCTGTCGAATATTTCTAGCTAGAGAACATACAGCTTTAACAAATATGACAAATAAGCTTTATAATTACCAACACCCCAAATAATATGAGAATGTAGAATAAAATGCAGAATAACAGAGTTGGAATAGACCTTGGAAATCTTCTACTCCAACAGTGGTGGGATTCAATTTTTTTTACTTACTGGTTAGGTGGGCGTGGCTTGGTGGGCATGGCAGGGGAAGGATACTGTAAAATCTCCAGCAGAGGTCGTATTTGCCAGTTCAAAATTTCCGCTACCGGTTCTCCAGAACTGGTCAGAACCTGCTGAATACCACCTCTGTATTCCAACCCCTCACCACCCCACTTAAGCAAGAGATCCTATATCATCATTCTGGAAAAATAGCTATCAAATCACTTTTTGAAAATCTCTAATGTTCTGTCCCCTCATTAGTATTCTTGAGATCCCCGCGCTTTGATTGGCCAAAGCGCGGGGCACTCTGATTGGTCAGGCGAGCCGTGCCGATTGGCTCGCTAAGAATCTCCCACGATTGGTCTATTCGAATCGTGGGAGATTCAAAGTGGTGCCATTGGCCGCGGCCGCCGCGGCTAAAGGAATAAAAGCCGTGAACCTTTTGCATAGCCCCAGTTCGGTTCCTACACTAATAAAAGAGCATGATTTGAAGTCACCGACTCCTGGCATCATTTTCGAGGACACGACACTGGCGACGAAGTTGGGATCCAGACCCTGAACCGAACCACGTGTCCGACGGAAGTCAGAAGAATCTCCACGATGGCGAAAATCGCACCCCCCGCACCCTTCAACCCCGCCACCGAGGACTGGGAATCGTACTCCGACCGATTCCGCATGTTCCTCGAGTGCAGCGATCTGAAGGACGCCACCGGCCCCATGAAGCGCACCGTCTTCCTGACCCACTGCGGGACCGAGGTCTTCAAGATGGCCAAGGCACTTGCCAAACCCGCCGACGCGACCGCGATGGACTGGGACGTCCTCGAGCCAATACTTCAGTGGCACTACGCTCCAGAGGTATCCATCCTGATCCGACGCAACGAATTCTACCGTTGGGACCAACGGTCGGGTGAGAGTTTCAGCGACTTTGTCGCCGAACTACGGCACCTAGGGGGGCTGTGCGAATTCGACAACCTGAACGACGCCCTGTGAGACAGAATCGTGCTCAGCCTGTGGGACCCCGTCCTCCAGAGCCGGCTGATGGCCAAGGGCAACATCAGCCTTGCAAATACCCTCACCGCAGCCGCAGCCGCCGAAGCGACCCGAACATCCGCCAACCGCATGTGCCGACCGAACGCTGGGGACCGCAGCAGGAACAACAACCCTGCAAGGTCGGCCGAGACCCAACCCGAGATGACCACCCACCAGGGCGATTTCCACTCGGCATCGGGTACTTCCGATGACGAGGAGGAAATTCACCGCCTCCACACAGGCTGCGACCCACGGAACCGGCGGGGTCGTAAGTCGAGGACCAACTGTGCCGGTTGCAGAGGCAATCACCCCAGGTCCGAATGCCAGTTTTTCGAGTCAATCTGCTGGCATTGTGACAAGAAGGGACACATCGCCCACGTCTGCCGCCTTAAAAAGAACCGCAGCCCGCCCCGATGGGACCAGAGCGAACGGAGGAGAGAAAGCACACCACCCCGGACCAGAGATCGCCCCTCGGACAACAGATGGGACCGGAACGGATGATCCCTACAAGGTGGCGATACCCGGCGAAGAGAGGAGACCCATCAGACGGTCACTATTGGCCACGCCACAACCAATGACGCCCAGAAGGTCCACGTGGAGGTAGGCATCGAGGCCGAGCCATGCAAAATGGAGGTGGACTCCGGGTCCTACCTCTCCATGATAGCATGGCATGAAATAAAGCGCTTGGTGCCTACCCTCCAAAGGAGGAACCTAGACAGCCAGAGACTAATCGTAAAGGACTACCAGGGAAACCGCATCCCGGTAGTCGGAACCGGACAGTTCAACGTAACATATAAGGGGCGCACCAAAAGGCTTCCCCTGACAATCATCGACCGCGACCACCCAAGCCTACTGGGACTACAATGGTTCGCCCCACTTGGCATCGCAGTCACGGGAGTCTACCACGTCACCGATGACAGCTGGGAGCAACAACTGGCCCGGGAATTCCAAATGGTCTTCGACGGAAACCTAGGCAAGTACCGAGGGCCCCTTATATCATTCAGCCTAGACCCAAACGTCCCCCCAAAATGCCTAAAACCAAGGCGGGTGCCATTCGCACTTAAACCCAAGATAGACGAGCAAATTGACAAGCTTATCAAGCAAGGGGTCCTACAGCCAATAGACCACGCCCGGTGGGAGACCCCCATAATCACCCCGATCAAGCCCGATGGGTCGGTGAGGATCTGTGGGGACTATAAGGCCACCCTAAATGGCGCGTTGCAACAAAGCGCCTACCCTGTCCCAGTAGTGTAACACCTACTGCACTCACTGGGAGGGGGCAAGGTTTTCGCCAAGCTCGACCTCGCCCAGGCCTACCAACAGTTGCCAGTCGACGAGGAAACGGCAGAAGCGCAAACCATAGTCACCCACCGGGGAGCATTTAAATGCAACCGGCTCCAATTCGGAGTCAGCGTGGCACCGGGAATATTCCAAAGCCTAATGGAAAGGCTATTACAAGGCATCAAGGGGGTGGTACCTTACTTCGATGACGTCTTAGTGTCGGCAACCAACCAAGCCAAACTAGAGGGTAGCCTAAGGGAGGTCCTAACCAAATTCAAAGAGACTGGGCTCAAAGTAAAGAGGGAGAAATGCCAATTATACACGGAACGGGTTGAATTCCTAGGATACCTCCTAGACCGTCACGGCATTCACCCCACAAACCAAAAAATCAAGGCCATCAAAGAAGCCCCCACACCCAAGTCGAAGACGAAACAACAGGCATTCCTGGGGCTACTTAACTTTTACAATGTTTTCCTCCCCCAAAAGGCGACAGTGGCGGAGCCCTTGCATAGGCTCCTGGACAAGGCGGTGACTTGGACTTGGGGGAAACGCGAGCAAGCCGCCTTCCAAAGAACAAAGGACCTCCTCACTTCGGACGCCGTCCTTATACAGTATAACGAGACCTTACCTCTGGCCATCACATGCAACGCATCACCCTTTGGCATCAGCGCTGTCCTCAGCCATACCCTCCCCGACGGAAAAGCGCCCATCGCGTTCTTTTCAAGGACCCTCACCAAACCGGAGCAGAACTATAGCCAGCTGGACAAAGAGGCTCTGGCTATCGTTGCCGCAGTAAAAAGATTCCACGAGTACCTCTACGGCCAGACATTCACCATCATAACCGACCACAAGCCGCTGCTGGGAATCCTTGCAGGAAACCGGGCCACCCCGAACATTCTGTCTCCCCGAATGACAAGGTGGTCCGAGTTCCTGGCGGCCTACAACTACGGACTCATACACAGACCGGGTAAGACGATCTCCCATGCAGACGCCTTAAGCCGCTCGCTGCTACCGGAACCTGACACCGACCCAGCACCCACGACAACCACTCTCAGCATAGAGACTCTACCCAACCTGCCCATAACCGCGTCAGACATTGCCCGAGAGACTAATAAAGACAAATGTCTGGCGCGGGTGTTGCATTGGGTAGAGAAAGGGTGGCCGGAAAGGGACAATGACGAGTCCGTCAAAACATTCAGGAACCGGCAAACGGAACTCTCGTTATTAAAAGGGTGCATACTATGGGGGGATAGAGTGGTCATCCCAGAAAAGCTACAAGGGAAGGTTCTGGAACTGCTACACGAGGGGCACCCTGGCATCGTTAGGACTAAAGCCCTGGCCAGAAGTTATGCTTGGTGGCCAGGGATGGACAAACAAATTGAGACCTGGGTAGCAAGGTGCCAACGATGCCAGGAAACTACGCCAAGCCCACCCACAGCACCCGTCCTAGAGTGGGAAACCCCAAGGGGACCTTGGTCTAGTATCCACATAGACTTTGCCGGGCCCACAAAAGGACACACCTTCCTTATAACAGTAGACGCTTACTCCAACTGGCTGGAGGTAAGCAACATGAAGACGACAACCACGGAGGCCGTGATCAAGGAACTCTGCAAACTCTTTGCAACGCACGGCCTCCCAGACGTCATCATTTCCGACAATGGGCCCCAATTCACCTCGCTGGAATTCGAAAAATTCTTAGCGGAAAGGGGCATCCGCCACGCGCTGACAGCACCGGCGCACCCGGCGGCGAACGGTAGGGCGGAACGGATGGTGCAATTCACTAAGAAAACCATCCGGAAAATAGACCACGGGGAGATCCAGGAGAAAATAAACAAACTGCTCTTCACCCAACACATAACCCCAAATACTACAACGAATAAGAGCCCAGCCGAACGACTAATGGGGAGGAAATTAAGGTCCCCACTCGACAGATTACACCCCACGTATAACCCGGAGAAGCCCCCAGACTCAAACAGCAAACACCGAACTTTCGCACCAGGCGACCCCATATACGCAAGAAACCTGACGGGAGACCCGTTATGGGTACCGGCCGTCATCACACAAATAACAGGCCCACACTCGTACCAGCTACAAACAGCAGACGGACGAGCATGGAAACGCCACATCGACCAACTAAGGTCGAGGACGACCAACCAAGAGACTACTGATGCACAAACAGGCGAAATCAACCCCCACAACACAAACCAAGGGGGGAGGGAATACCCAGGGGACCAAAACCAAAGAAGAATAAACCAGCCATACTTACCGGAAAGCAGCCAGCACGACCCCTCACCAGGAAGAGACAGCCAGGCCAGCTCGACCGACCCGGGAAGACCAAGCGGGAGCGGTGAAACCCGCAGCTCAACCAACCCGGGAGGCCCAGGAGGGAGCTACAGAGAGCGGCCCGGCCTGACCGACCAGCCGGTTCCCACGACGGCATCCCGAGAAGCAGAGATCCCGACTGAACCAGCCGGGATCCAATCTACGACTGAGCTGTGCAGGTCCAGTAGGCTCAGACAGAGCCCCGCCTACCTATGTGACCACGCGACGTAAGGACTAAACCAAGAGGGGAGGGGTGTTCTGTCCCCTCATTAGCATTCTTGAGATTGGCCAAAGCGCGGGGCACTCTGATTGGTCAGGCGAGCCGCGCCGATTGGCTCGCTAAGAATCTCCCGCGATTGGTCTATTCGAATCGCGGGAGATTCAAAGTGGTGCCATTGGCCGCGGCCGCCGCGGCTAAAGGAATAAAAGCCACGAACCTTTTGCATAGCCCCAGTTCAGTTCCTACACTAATAAAAGAGCATGATTTGAAGTCACCGACTCCTGGATCATTTTCGAGGACACGACATCTAATGAGGGAGCACCCACTATTTCTGGAGGCAAGCCATTTGAACTATTGTTTTCACTGTCAGGAAATTTCTCCTTAGTTCCATGTTATGTCTCTTGATAAGCTTCTTATCCTCCCCTGAAGTGTTTGGGGAAAATAGGTTGATCCTCTCTTCTTTGTGACAGCCCCTCAAATATTGGAAGTGTGTTATCGCATCACCCATTTCTTCTCTTCATTAGACTAGCCATAACCAGTTCCTGCAACTGTTCTTAACCATCTTTGTTGCTCTTCACTGCACCCTTTCTAGGGTCTCAAAATCTTTGTTGTATTGTGTTGACCGAAACTGGATGCAGCATTTCAAATGTGATCTTACCAGAGCAATACTAAAACTTTACATGACTTTAATACTACCCCTCTGTTGATTTAGTCTAAGACTGCATTGGCTTTTTCTGTTCTATTTATCTTATTCTTTGGGTGGTTATGCAATGGCATCTAGAGCGGCAAGGCAAACAGCAAAGAAAAAAGAAGAAAGGAATGAAGCATCAAAGGGACATTATTATCAAGACACTTTTTTCCACTGTGTACTCAAAATGGGCTGTGGTGTGCATGTGTGTGTGTGTGTGTGTGCGTGTTTGTGTGTTTGGCTGACGCACAGGGATTGAATGATAGGACAGGAAGATGAACTCAGATTATACATAAAAACAGAACTAGAGTTGTGTTAGGGATAACATTATTTACCCTAACTGGTTCAGGTAAAATAATAAACATGTTATCATGGTTTGTTAGTTAAAGTGTCTGCAACTTTAACTGTAGGAATGTAATTAAGGAAGTGGTTGTAAAAAGCACCATAAATGAAGCAAGGTACTGCAGCTTGCTCTCTCTGGCTTTATGATCCCTTATTACTGGATGGATTCAAGACTGCATTTTTCCTTACTCGAACGGGAGAGAGAAAGGACTGTTGATTTATTGTAAGTGAACTGACATTGGATATTCTACACGGACTTTGCTAACTGAATATCCTTGAATGGACTGACTAAAACGATACATGACTAATGGACTGTTATTTTGACTATGCTATAAACTCTAAATGGAATAAACTATATTTTTGATAGCACAAGCATATCTGTTATTTTTACTGTATGTTAACAAACATACAAACTTATATCACTTATTTATCTGTGTGCCTATCTGACTAACGCTGCACATTCTGTTTAGCTTGTCTCCTTAACCCTGGTTGGGGAACACAGGCTTAACAAGTTGGATCATGTTAAAGATCAATAGTGAGTTAGGACTTTTTTTGCCATTATCAAGCTTTTTAATAACCAAAATAAGGCAGTCATATGATTTAATGCAGATAATGCACACTAAAAAGCACCTAGCCAACTTGAAAAGCAGTGAAAGACCCAATTTGTACTTGTATGGGGACCATTAAGAAAATTCAGGAGTGATTACTAGTCTGAAAAGTTTAAAAAAAATCTGTTCTGTCCCTTAATTAGCATTCTTGAGATCCCCGCGCTTTGATTGGCCAAAGCGCGGGGCACTCTGATTGGTCAGGCGAGCCGCGCCGATTGGCTCACTAAGAATCTCCCGCGATTGGTCCATTCGAATCGCGGGAGATTCAAAGCGGTGCCATTGGCCGCGGCCGCCGCGGCTAAAAGAATAAAAGCCGCGAACCTTTTGCAAAGCGCCAGTTCGGTTCCTACTTTAATAAAAGAGCATGATTTGAAGTCACCGACTCCTGGCATCATTTTCAAGAACACGACAAAATCCAAGAAGGCAATAGGAAACCAATTCTGTAGCATAGCCAAGAAAATACATACTTAGGAGTCAGTCATTTTTAAGGCTTGTATGATTTTACAGAAAATTTCCATAATATTTCAGTTGAACAAACTCTTAGCATCAGGATGTATCATGAGCTATGAAGAAATATTTGAAATTACAAGCCAGCATCTTTTCATCCTAAAGCAGGGATTTTAAACTCTTTGGCATCCTGACCCTACTTTGTTTTGTTTTGTTTTTAACTCTTATATCTCCTTACACAGATGTCTCTTTTATCTGTCCACCATTGTGTGTGTGTAAAAGGATGTTGTGTATTTTTACTCACACAGTAATCTGCTACTGATCTTCTCATCAGATGTCCACATGTCATTTTCTATCACCAATCTACTGTGTTTCCTTCTTTTTCAACAGCCCAACCACTCCATTGATCTGCTCAATCGATTAGATCTTTATTTAGAAATTACTGCTTTTTTCTGTGAGATGTTTTCTAAAACAAACAAACAAAATCCTTTGTAGGCTCATACACTCAGAATTTGTTCACACCCTTCTCCCAGAGAGACATGCCTACCAATTTAGAAAACCCTAATCTAATAGATTAGAAGTATGATGGTACTCAGAATCACTGAATGGGGAAAATGTTAGGATGTATACCTACTTTTATTTTAACAGATGGTTTACAGAAGCTTTTTTAGTGTGTATGGGATGGAAGGGAAGAGGGAAACTGATTCAGACTATCAGAACTGCAAAAAAATAAAAAAATAAAGGTGTAATGTCTCTACATACATCCTGCATGTTATCTCTTTCACAAACCAAGAGTCTTCTTCACAGAGTTTTTATCAAAGTAAAGTGGATAAGAAATTGTGATTGATTGATTATGTGCTATCAAGTCATGTTGGAATCCCAGCAGCCACAGAGATACAGTTTCTCCATGATAATCTATCCCTAACCTGTTCTTTCAGGTCTCCCAATTTTGTACTCACTGCTACTGTAACTGAGTCCATTCTCTTTCCTTCCACCTTTCTCAACATTACAGCTTCTTCCAGAGAGCTAAGTGTTCGCATAATGTCCCCGAAATAGGATAATTTAAGCCTAGTTATTTGTGCCTGGAGTGAAAACTTTGGGCCATATACTGCTTAAAAGCTTTAGGGGAAGGGTAGGTTATGGCTGTAATAAATAGGAGAGCAAACAGGTTTTTCCATTGCCAACTATTGATACTTTCTATCTAAAGAAGAGACACAGAATAGGAGACCTAAGCAAAACAATTGTAGAGCAGAATCAAGAAAACCCTTTCCATCCTGCAGCCACAATTTCATAATTTAAACTGCAGAAGATTACTTTTATTACTGACACAGCATTTTACCCACTTTTGTTAGCTAGTAAATTTGAGGCCATGAAGATTTAAAGGGTAGGCTGTGACAGCGGAGTAATATACTCGACATTATAACTTGAGACAGAGTTGTTTAACAGCACTGGGAAGCAATATTGATTTTTAAACAAGAAGGTTATGCCCTTCACCTCTATATCAGATCAGTTAGTGAGGGTTTAAGACATTGGGGACTTCTTTGGGTATATAAATAACAGTTTGTTGTTGGTTATAGCACAATATACGATAAAAGCTCTATGATAATGTAAGTAAATGTGTATATGACGTGTCAATAAGATTGGGGACAAATAGAAAACACTTTTTTGTTAGAAAGAAAGTAGGGCCACAAGGAAATAATTACTTAATATTGTAGGAAAGGAGCAAGGTCTACTTCTGTAGGATTATTTGATCTATGACCGTTTAAGCAAATTGCACTTACCAAGGAAGTGTACAAGGTATCTCTGGAACTGTTTCTCAAGCTCAGTGAATGCTGCAAGACTCAGAAGCTAATCCGATGGGGAAGAAGGTCAGGATTTCAGTATTTGTATTATTTCAACGCAACCTATATATTAGTTGCATGTAACATTGTTTCCATTGCAAGCATCATCATAGCATCTTAGTTTAAAATAGGGATAAACCAAAAGTCTTTTATTTTTTAGTCCCTGGAGTTCCCCAGCTGCCAAATCTGATGCCGGTGAACAAATGTGGTATCTTTTTCTTGATGATTTTAGTCTGAAATGACTTTCTTTGCTCAGAAAAGTTGTTCATCTTTTAAAAAAATCCAGTTTGGTTTATAGCCTTAGATTTTCTGTTAGCTTCCTATTAACAATCTAACCTATTTAACTTTTCAAGGTCAAACATGCTCAGCTAAGACCTACCTTCTGGTCAAACTGATATATTCTGCTGAAATATAGAAGTACAAAAGAAAAAAATACAGAAGCTAAAACAGCAAAAATGTTAAACACAGATATGCTCATGTGTCCAACTAAATAGGCATGGATCCAATAGGGTCCTAGGATTATTTTACTCCCCTGTCTAGCCAGGCTACTTGTCTGAAAAGTTTAATGGTTATTCTGTGCCCATATTTTGTATCTACAATACAAAAGGAGAAATGTCCATATATTAAGTTGCCCACTTGGCTTCAACTCATTTTCTCGAGTTTTCAGATAGGGGATCTTGCTAAATTCGATGACAACACATAATTGCAACAAGATTATAGCCATAATCCATATAATACTTTAATCTGCTAAACGTGTCAGATTGAAAGCATTTTTCAGCAATGCCTCATTTAAATCTTTATCACATGTCTCCTGAGGATTTAACATTTTTTTTTTTTTAATGATTTTCGATCTTCAAGCTAAGGGTAAGAAACTCAGCAGATAAACTATTGGCATGAGATTCCCTAGTGAGTCCAGCACATGAGCTTATGGGCTCAGGGAAACCAGCTCCAAATTCCCAATAAGCTATGGACTCCCTCAGTGGCTTTGTGCAAGTGCCTTGAAAGAAAGTGAGTAGCTTTCAAGTGCCATTTCTACAAAGCTGTGGCAGGAATAACTATTGTGTCTTACGAGAAATTGGCACAATCATTTCCCCTTCCCCATACTACAAATCCAATTGTAACACTGGGTACTTTCCGAGATCTCAAATAGTTCATTCTCTGCAATTCAAGTAATAGTAGCAGAAATAAAGAATTCACATTCTATATACTATGTACAACCTCCGCAATAGAATATATGTTTTAGTTACACAGTGAGCTAAGGGAGTCAAACTATTCTCCAAAGCACCAGAGAGCAGGACAAGAAGCAATGGATGGACACTAATCAAGAAGAGGAGCAACTTAGAACTAAGGAGAAATTTCCTGAAAATTAGAACAATGAATCAGTGGAACAACTTGCCTCCAGAAGCTGTGAATGCTCCAACACTGGAAGTTTTTAAGAACAACCATTTGTCTGAAGTGGTGTAAGGTTTCCTGCCTAGGCAGAGAGTTGGATTAGAAGACCTCCAAGGTCCCTTCCAACTCTGTTATTCTATTCTATTTTGTTTTGTTCTATTTATAAAACAGTGCATTAGGCAGATGTGTCAGCCCTTATAATTAAGTAAAATTTGCATCCCGAAGCAATAGATATAGCAATGTATGTTATGTTCCCAAATTGGCTTCAAAGAATATTTAGTTGGTAGTCAGATTTGGGGAACAAACATTTCTCTGACCTTTGATTGTACAGGTAGTCCTCAACTTACCGCAGTTCATTTGGTGACCGCTCGAAATTGCAACGGCACTGAAAAAAGTGACTTATGACCATTTTTCACACTTACAACCATTGCAGCATCCCCATCGTTACCCGATCAAAATTAAGATGCTTGGCAACTGTTTCATATTTACAACCATTGTGGTATCTTGTGGTCACGTGATCACCTTTTGCATCCTTCTGACAAGTCAAAGCCAATGGGAAAGCCACATTCACTTAATAACTGTTATTAACTTAAAACTGCAGAGATTCACTTTGCAACTATGGCAAGAAAGGTGGTAAAATGGTGCAAAATTCTCTTAATAAATGTTTCGCTTAACAGCAGGAATTTTAGGCTCAGTTGTGGTTGTAAGCCGAGCATTACCTGTATGTTGCACACACTATGCTATAGCACTGAATTATGGAATGAGGTATTTTGCACTTTCAGGATGACAACTTATTGAGTAAGTGATATTTTAATAGGCTCAACCACCAGAGAAGCTTGACTTAAAATGTTTCTAATTCTAATTATTATAAATAAGGAAAAGCTTTCAAGTGAGTATTTCTAATTAGGCTTGAATGGTAGAATGGTAGATCAAAAGTGGGATATTTTTGACTCCTCCACATATTTGGATCAATTATTCAGTGAGGTCTTTTTTATGGCTGATTCTACCTCTTATAAAATCAGCTAATGAATTGCATCACATATTTGATTGCAAATGTTGACATGATATACCAAAGCGTGGCCTTTTCAGCCCTTGGAAAATAATAACTTGACACTAATAGTCCAATCCTTAATTTTACATATAAGAGTTAGGGACTAATTCAGTAAAAAGTTTGGACCTGAATAGGTATATCTATATTTGAGTTCTATAGATTGGCAGTTGCAGCCCATTTATTGAGTTAGGCAGGTTGAGCTGAAGATAGACAGGAGAAGTCGTAACAACTATTTATGCCCTCACAGATATTCCCAAACCAAGAAAGTGATGTTATTGTGATGTTCCAAGTAGATGTCACTATTGCAGCATTAGGAAAATATTTATAGCACTGAAGCAAAAGACAGAAACAGCTATCTAAGGCAGTGTGATTCTTCTTTCCAAGTACAACTATCAAGCTGTCCACACTCACCCAGTCACGCCCACCTAGTCATGGCAACCCAGCTGTGATGGCTCAGCCACGCCTACCCAACTACATCCACCTAGCTGCTATGAGTTGTCATAGTCTTACATGCAACTGGCCCTTTGAGGGAAACCTTAATGCTGATGCAGCCCTCAATGTAATTGAGTTTGACACCCCTGGCATAGGTGGTCAATGGCTTGCTTAATCTCAAGGCAGCCAGGACAACATTGGTATTTGGGATAAGCTAAGAATGGTAGATCACTAACACTATTTGAGGTGGTTTTATTTCAGATATTGACTGGATATTGCTTCTTGGATGAGAAGCGAAACATTGTCAAGGAAAAACAAAGTTCAGTTGCCTTTTGTAAAAGCACCTTTGGGACAACCATGATCTGGATGACTAAGAATCTCCACAGACATGGACTGGAATTTTAGAATAATGATGTCTGTGTTGCAGTAATTTCACCAAACCCAGGAGAAGTTGGAGAAGTGGAAAACTCCCCAAAAAGAGAAGATGAATTGGGAGATGGGAAAGTTAAACATGTTTAGAGATGGGAAAGTTAAACTTTTTTCTTGTTAAGCATAAAATGAAAGTATCTACTTATGAATCCTCTATGAATGAATCAGGGATTTGGATAGAGTCCACTTTCCAAGTGGGCCAAGTACAATTAACAGACCAAGAGCCCATTAAGGCAATTCAGCTGCAGCTAACAAGAAGCTAAGCTATGTATTCCCTTCAAGAAGCTAAGCTATGTATTCCCTTCATGATTGAGCAATATAAAGCAACAGCTTATATCCAGTTCATTACTCAAAGCTACACCTATCCTGAAAAGAGTACACTTATAATAGTTGTCATGGAAAAATTGATGGGGAAAAGAATGGAACATGTATATATTAAGGTTTAGATTAAGACATTCAGAACTCAGTCCGATTAACTCAAAAATAAGTTACTGGGCACAGCACTGAAGCTCTCTGTATGTCTTTCCTGACATTTTCAATTACTTGCTTCTTTCTTAACTTACAACAGTTCATTAAATTAGACAAAAATTCATGGAATCTAAGTAACAAGAGCTCCTAAGGGGTCCATTAAAAAGGGAAAAATAAAGTTTCTCATTTGTATTATTGCTTTTGGAAAGAGGCATAGCTAAGATTTTAATGCACACTTGGAGAATTGATTGACATCTTCTGTGATGGATAAAGTAAATGAAACTGAACAGCATGTATTTTAAAGGATACTATAATGATTTTTGCAAAGCACTGAGCAGATTCTATCTTTTAATCCAAATTCTCCATCCTTATCCTTTGGAATTTTTATTTCCTTTTCATTCTAAAATGTAATAACCAAATTCTTCTCCTCTCACTGTGTTATATGGTTATGTTTTGGTGGTCTTTTTGGCCCAAATAGCATTTTTCATCCTCTTCAGCAGGTAATAAATTATAAATAATGTTCTCTGTGATCCCAATATCTCCACTATAAGATAAAATAAATGAAAGCATAGCAAATGTAATGTATTATACACATACACTATATACATTATACACATTTTAAAAATAACTGCTATTGATTTTGGTAAACTTAGGCCTTATCCCCTATTTATATAACATATTAGCAACTGACTTAGAATCATAGGATCATAAGCCATAAGAGGCAAGGTTAGATTCGTGCCAATTCCAGATTCACATATTAAGAATGATTTAGCAAATGGAAGAAGTTAAGAGGAAAGGAACATGAATGATTTGATCTGAAAAATCCACATAATAATTGAGACTATGATAGCTAAGGATATTATACGGAGTGTGTGTATGTCTAGCTTTGAAGAAAATTGAGATATGCTGTGATCATCTACCCAAATAGGCATTCCTTCAGAAGAAAGCCATGATATATCTAATATTCTAGTCTGCAGGACTTAGAATAATGATTTAAATTACAGGGAAGCAATTACAGATCCCCAAAGTAGCTGAACAGTAGAAGTTAGCTGTTGATATGGAAGACTCCCTATAATTTATTTATTTTATTTGGTTTGTCAATTGCTTACAAGACGATAGGTATAAGTAAAAACATAGTTATGAATACATGGATACATATAAGAAAAATAAAAGAAACAATAGGACAGGGACAGTAGGCACGTTGGTGCGCTTATGCATGCCCCCTACAGACCACTTAGGAAAATGGTGAGGTCAACAGTAGAAAGTCCAAGGCTAAAGTTTTTGGGGTTTGGGAAGAAACCACAAAATCAGGTGGAGTATTCCAGACATTGACCACTCTGTTGCTGAAGTCGTATTTCCTGCAATCAAGTTTGGTGCAATTAACCTTGAGTTTGTATCTATTGTTTGCTCTTGTATTGTTACGGTTGAAGCTGAAGTATTCATTGACAGGTAGGACATTGCAACGTATGATTTTATATACTATACTTAGACCTGACCGAAGGCGGTGTAGTTCTAGGTATTCTAGGTTTAGAATTTCGAGTCTGGTGGCATAAGGTATTCTGCAACGAATAGAGGAGTGGAGAACTCTTCTTGTGAAATATCTCTGGACTTTCTCAACTGTGTTAATATTAGATACGTAATGTGGGTTCCGGACTGATGAGCTGTATTCGAGTATTGTTCTAGCAAATGTTTTGTATGCTCTAGTTAGTAGTGTAATGTTACCAGAGAAAAAGCTATGTAAGATTAGGTTAACAACTCTTAACGCCTTTTTGGCTATGTAGTTACAGTGGACTCTAGCATGTAGATCATTAGAGATGAGTACTCCAAGATCCTTGACAAAGTTTGGATCATCAACAAGGTCTTCACTATTCAGCCTGTATTTTATTTTCTTATTTTTTTTGCCAATATGTAAGACAGAGCATATATTTCTTGAGATTTGAAGTTGCCATTTGTTTGACCATTCTGATACATAGTCAAGGTCTTTTTCAAGGGTAGTAGTATTGTCTGTGGTGTTGAATACCTTTACATCATCACTGAAGAGAACGCAGTTGCTCTTGATATGATCACAGAGGTCATTTATGTAGAGTATGAACAGAGTTGGTCCTAGAACACTGTCTTGGGGGACACCACTGTTCCCAATTTCGACCATTTGTTGTCTGTTTGACAGGAATGCTTCTATCCAGTAATGCAGGTGTCCAGAGATACTGTAAGATTTTAGTTTTAGGAGTAGTTTGTCGTGTACTACTGAATCAAAGGCTTTACAGAAGTCTATGTAATTGCGTCTATTGCTTTGCCCTGATCGAGTTGTGTAGTTCTAACTTCAATATTGCACACTCCAAAAGTATTTGAAGTTCAATAATCTTATAAGTCATTGCATATTATATTACACAATTAATGTCCCCAAGAAGGCCTGATTTAAAAAGTCATTTATCATGATGGCAAAGTGAGAGAAAAAAAACTTTTGAGCATGAACCATTATATTAATTTTTATAAGAACCTCTGCAGTTCAAACCTCAGTACAAAAATATCCAGAATGCTTTCCTACATAATAATTAACACTTTTCAGAATTTTGCAGTAAAATTCAAAATACTCAAAATGTCCATATTAAGGAAACATACAGAATGCTATAGCATTTTATCAGCACATAAAGTAGAAGGTTGGAAATCTCAAAATCTTGCTTCAGCATTGCTCAGTAATAGATAATGCTATTGTCAACCATCTGCAGAATGCCTCATTTTTTGTCCTCCCCCTAAGAGACTGTCAGAACCCTAGCAGCGTTTTTGGCAATTAAAAGATAAAAATATTAAAAAATAGAAATAACTTTGAAAGTGTAACCCCCCTGGCCATGTAGCATAAAAACATGTGCCTAGAGGTTTCAGCGTTGCCTTTGGAATTAAATCAATCTCATAAGAGATAAAAAAAAAACAAGTTGTAATTGGAAAAAATAAGATATACTTGATTTAACCCTTTCTTTATCTTTACTTAATGAAAATGGAAACATTCAATGCTAGGGGACGTAAAACACTGTTCTGAAAGGTAAATGCTAAATAAAATATAGTGATCAGAACAAACCAGAAAATAATGCTGATTTTAAATAGCATTGAATGGAGATTTTTATGGTTCTGAAGGAAATTATTGGATAAATTTTGATATTATTAATACAGAAATATTCTACAGAAAACATGGACAAGCTTGAAATTTTGACTAAAAGAGTATATTCAACATAATTTCTTAATTTTCACTGAGAACTTAGGAGCTGTAGGCTGAGCACGTGTAACAAATAGAAACTGAAACCCAAAATAATATTCTTTGTTAGACAGTTTAACCATTTTCTATTAGAAATAGATGCCTTCTTTAAGCAGATTGAAAGCTAGGGAGTGAGGGAGGAAGCCCTTTTTCTCATTTATAAGATTCCATAATGTGATAAAAGATAAGTAGATAATGATTAGATTCAATTATTAACAGGTATATTCTTAAATAAGAAATAGTGTATTATCATGCTGCCACCATTGATCACCCTAAAAACAATATCTGAAGACAGTCATTTCAAATAGTTTTTTTAATGAGTTGTGGTTCATGACCTGGCTTATGGAAAAGATTAGTGAATTTGTGCCCTATATTTTCACAATAGCTTTGTGAAACCACCATTCACATAGTTACTGTGATTTAGATCCTTCCCCCTGGGGTGGGTCTATAATTTTTCAAAAAAGGAAATTGATGAGCATTAAATAGCCCATTAAATAGATCAGGGGTGTCAAACTCGATTTCATTGAGGGCCACATCAGAGTTGTGTTTGACCTTGGGGCCAAGGTAGGCATGGCCAGGATGGGTGTACCAGCTCGACATCACTCATGCTGGGGGTGCCTGTGGTGGCCTGAGCACTCTGCCAGTGAAATGGGCTCCCAAGCTCCATTTCTGGCTGTGATGGCCTCCTGCAACCCTTTGACAGAGGCAGAGGCACCACAGGCCAGTCCTTTGCTGTTTCCAGGATAGGCTTATGGGCCTGATTTAAGCACCCCACAGGCTATATCCAGCCCATGGGCATTGAGTTTGACACCCCTGATCCAAATAGTACAATTGTGCAGGGAACCATAAAACTGCTCCTAATGATTCAAATATATTTTATAACAAAGGACAACAGGACCCATACAAGTCCATAAATATAGATGTTCATTATTTTATAAATTTATCCTCAGAAGGAACCTCCTTTCTATACAACAAAAATATGTTTAGATATTAAAATAGGTAAAATGTGCTTTTTCCTCTTTAAGTTATTTAATGATTAACTTTGAAGTTGTGTCATAATGCCAAAACTGTTATACAAAACTTTTTGTGAAAAAAAAAAAAAAAGATTAGTACAGCAGACATGTTCTCTTAAACAAAAACAGTACAGGAGAAGAATATAATGCAAGGACTGAACTTTTTTTAACATATTTATTTTCGTTGTCAACAAAAATAAAATACAAAAAAGAAAACAGAAAAATGAACATCCAGTACCAATAGCAAAGAAAAAGAACATGCAATGGTTGAACTTTTTGCATTGCATTAGTGCATGGCCATTTTCATCCATGTGTCACATACTTTACACCAGTTTTACAAGATACAATATATCTGGGTAGGATCATAGAGGCCTAAAATAAATGAGCCCAGATTATGAAACAATATAGATACTGTCAGGGGTGGGATTCAAATTTTTTAACAACCGGTTCTGTGGGCGTGGCTAAGTTGGTGGGCATTGCTTGGTGGTCATGTTATTGGCTGGGCATGGCCAACTCAATATCACTCACATCGAGGCATGCATCTCCTCCCCTGGCCTCTCATGACTGTGGGGATGCTGCAACAATTGTAACTGTGAAAAATGGTCATAAGTTACTTTTTTCAGTGCCATTGTAACTTTGAATGGTCACTCCACACAAGCAAAGTACCGGCAAAGGAGGGGGGAAAAAACTCCAGAGAAGTTCCTGAGACAGGAAGTCTAGTTCTACCAAGAATGTAATAAGGGTTAATGGAGAGGCAGTTTCTGTAAGCAACACTAAAATGTTTCCTTCCTGCCTTCCTTACAGGATTAAGCCAGTAATTTTTTCTAACATCCGGTTCTCCGAACTGCTTAGAATGTTAACAACCGGTTCTAGCGAATAGGTGCTTACTAGTAGAATCCCACCCCCGGATACTGTATTTTTGGACTGAAGGAGGAGGAAGAGGAGAATAAAACAGCAATTACAACTGAAAATAGCACTCTGCTATCCCCTCCTCAGCCTGCTGATCCATATAACACCCACTTTTTTCCATCACTCACTTTTTATGGGTCTGTTTTTGGAAATGGTTTACAGAGAATTATTTTTTTGGGGGGCTAGCCAATTATTTGTGACCTCTGTAACATAGCCAATGGCATTCTCTTCTTAGTGCACCCAAGTCTGCACTGCTGGAATATTGATTGCTTCAGATTTTCAAACAATCCAATCCTTTAAAGCTAAACTGAAAAATGCAGAATAAAAGGGGACATACTTGGCTTGCAACTATTATTTCTAAATAGTAGGGTACCTTTCCTCTCCTACATTTACTTATTATTTTATACAGACTTTGTTAGTATTAGCTTTTATATACTGAGCAAGTAGATTACTTTTAAGAAACAACAAAGGGGAAATGTTTCATACTTTTCTTTGACCTTTGGTACGTTCATATTCACTGTAAAAGGAGACATTTGTGTTGAGGAGATTTATGACGCTCTATATTGAACATTTGCAGGGAGTAGTTGAAGAGGTCTGTCAAATTGAGCATTTGCTGAAATAACTTACAGGAAACTAAATTCTGGAACTCTTACCCTATGACTCAGTAAACTGCATTATATTATCTCCTAACACAATTTCAGCATTTGTGTTAAAGAAATGGAGAACACATATGATTTATGTTCATCAGAGAGAAATAAGGATTAAATTATTGTGTTTTTGTTTCCACTGGAAACAAAAACACAATAGTTCAGTTAGGTGAAAGAAATAAAATAGTGAGGATGAGAGGAACTGTTGATGATGAAGAAGTAAAATAATAGATTATTTTGATCAGTGTTAATGTAGAAGAATCTTTGGCTATGGTTTTAAGTATGAGTTCATATATTAATGGTACTTGTTTAAATCTTTCATGTGGGCCTTGAGGTATAAGGGTGTGAAGGGGTAGCAGAAACATGCCTACTGGTATGTTCCAACTCTGTACCAAGGCCACTAATTGGATGCTTGTGGGGAAAGGCTGTACATTCATCAATGCATTGGGCTTTCAATCTTATCAAGAAAATCAGAAAACTGATTAACCTATAGAATATATCATGAAAGATAAAAGGTAAAGGTGTCCCTGCTGGTTTTAACCTTGCTAGTCTTAACCAATTTTAGGGGGCAGTGCTCATCTGCATTTCCTAAGCCAAAGAACCAGCATTGTCCGAAGATGTTTCTGAAGTCATGTGGCCAGCATGACATCACACTACAGCACAAAGCATAAGTGAAACACAGAATCTGAATGCTTATACATGGTACTTATTCATCTACTTGCATTTGCATGCTTTTGAACTTCTAGGTTGGCAGGAACTGGGACAAGTAACAGGAACTCACTTCGTCTTGGGCCACTTAGGTCTCGAACTGCTGAGCTATAGACCTTTAACAGTCCAGACACAGCATCCTAATCACTGAGTCCCCACATCCCCACATCACTTGCCATGTCAAAATATGAATAAAAATATATATTATTAGTTGTAACTTGTATGTCTTCAGTAATCTTGTTGGATATATTTTCTTGTTTTCTCCTATGAAGAGAAATTATCTGCACAGTTAGAAGCTCTTCAAAAGAGTGATTTTCTTCCTTCCCACCTTCCCGGATAGAGCATACTCCTATGAATTACACAGTTTTTTATGATCCTGAGGTAAATTTTACTCAGCTTTGCTTCCCAGTCACCATTAGAAAGACTGTTTCTCCCTTTCTTTAAAGGCCTGTGCATGCCTTGCTTTTAAGTATTTTATTCACTATTGAGAGACTACTTCCTATATTTTATGTTGTTGTTTTTCCATAGGGCAGCCATGAGGGTGAAAAATAATAGCTGGCTTTTTATGCAGGTGCTAAGTGGCATATGGGCACAATGTACATGATGATACAATTTATGGGCTAACATATAAAGGGTCAGAGCAGAAGGATTTTGTAACTCAGGATTGCCTATATTCAGACCCAGAGAACTTGAAATAAAAAGAGTGAACACTGAGCTTGTAATATATTGGCAGATCTTAAATGCTTTCAAAATACAGAATAACAGAGTTGGAAGGGCACATGGAGGTATCCTATTCCACCTCCCTGCTCAGGCAGGAGACACTATACCATTCCGGACAAATGGCTCTTCAATCTCTCCTGAAAATCCTTCAGTGATGGAGCACCCAGAACTTCTGAAGGCAAGTCATTCTACCAATTAATTGTTCTCATTGACAGAAAATTTCTCCTTAGTTTTAGGTTGGAGCTCTCCTTGATAAGTTTTTATCTGTTATTACTTGTCTAGCCCTCTGGTGCTTTGGAGAATAGCTTGACTCCCCTCTTCTCTATAACAGCCCTTAAATATTGGAAGACTGCTATCATGTCACCCCAGTTCTTCTCTTTGTTAGACATATCTAATTCTTGCAATAGTTCATCATATGTTTTAGCCTGTAACCCCCTAATCTTTTTTGGTGCTTTTTTGTGTTTGCACTCCCTAGAAAGTTTCTAACTTGCAGAAAGATATCATTGCTCATTTCTTTATTAGACCAAACTGATGAATTATGAGCATTGAGGGGTTGAGTGGAGGAGGTAAACCAAATTTAACCTTTGCTGAAAACATTTGAGATCTGGTGGTAGAATCAGCAGCTCTCAAATGCTGCAGATTATACAGGGAATGGCTAGCAAAGGTAAAAAAAAAAAAAAAAAAACTGAACATGGGACAGATCTTTAGATCTTAAATGGTTGTAAATAATTCTTTTTTTAAAAAATATTTTATTTTTTAAAAACAAAAATACAAATCTCTATTCACATTAACAGTGTTTGTGTTGTTGTTAATACATACATCTCCTTTTATACATAAACATCAAATCTTATTTCTATCCTCCATTTGTACCACCTATCCTAAACCAGGTAATAGTCTGAATCATCTTTGCCTCTTAATTCCATTGTGAATGTATCCATTTCCACACAATCCATTATTTTTTGTGTCAAGTCTTCTTCAGATGGTATATTTTCCTTCTTCCATCCCTGTACGAAGGCTATTCTCGCCACAGTTATGATATGTATAATGATGTATCAGATGACCTTGCTCAATTTTCCCTTAATTATTCCTAATAAGAATATTTCTGGTTTGAGTTCTAATTTGTGATCTGTAATTTCTAATAACCATCTTTGTATCTCATCCAATATTTTTTAACCTCTGGACACTGCCACCACATATGGAAGAACATTCCTTCTTTATATTTATACTTCCAACATTCTGCTTTGGTGTTTGGATACATTTTGGGCAATCTTGCTGGGGCTAGGTGCCATCTACAAAACATTTTATATTGATTTTCTTTAAATGCTGTTGAAAATGTCAATTTACAGTTATCCGACCTCATATTTTCCCAATTCTCTAAATTTATATTATGCCCTACATTTTTTATCCAGGCAATCATTGATCTCTTTACTATTTCCTCTTCTAATTCCACTTCCAACAAATAGTTATACATTCTTGTTATAAATTTTATCTCCTTGCCTGTCAAAATTTGGTCCAGTTGTTGTAAGTCCTTTTCTATCCCTTGTTCTTCTGAGCCTTTCCTAAATTTTGTCTGAATTTGTAAGTATGACCACCAATCTATAATTATATCTTGTTCTTTTAATTTATCAATAGTTTTTAAATTCCTCCGATTATCTAATAATTCTTCATATCTGTCCATTTTCCTTATATCCCTCATATTTCGGTGTAATATGCTTCCATTGGTGAGACCCATTTTGGTATCTTCATATAATTTTTTTTTAACCTTTTCCCAGGTTTGCAGTAATGATTCCCTTATCAAATGTCTATGGAAGTATGAATGTGTCTTGGTTTTTTTTTTTTTTGTCCCATAGGAAGGCTTACCACCCTGCTTTGAGGTCATGGCCCTCAATTGTCAAAATTCTTTTATTTTTCAAATTTATTCACTCCTTCAACCATAATAGTACTGCTGTAAATAATTCTTATAGATCTTAAAGAGAGAGCCAGCTGCAGGATTAGTTTTGATCTCAAGTTAGAATCCTACTTAGAAATAGGGTGCCCATGTGGAAAAGGAACATGTAGAAATGGTGCCTGGATAGTTGGAGATTTCTTAGAAGGAAGGCAAAGGACATAGATAAAAATTTTCAGGTGAAGAATATGTTGCCAGCTTGTATCTCATAAGTTTACAAAGAGCTTTACTACTGAGCCTAATTCATGCCAAGAATTCCTAAAACAAAATCTGGACTTGGGAAAAGAGAAAGAAAAAGAAAAGAGTATTGCAAAAGGGTTTAATGGCTTTTATTTTATTTTAATTGGCACTGCCAATTTGGCAAGTCAAATAATTACCATCAGATTAATCTTATACCAAACATCAAATATTATTAATTTGTGTGATATCTATCTTTATTAAATATTATTTTAATTCCTGTACTTTTCAGGGTTTGGGAGAAATGTAAGGTTGGAAATAGGGTTTGATTCCAGGAGCTCTTGATGTATATCCCCATCCTTACTTTTCTAAATGTCTCAGTATATCCCATTGAACCTTGCTGCCATGATTTTGGCTTGGAGGCAGGCACTGTAAATATAGGTGCCCATTAACAACCAAAGTAAAATGCAAATAGCTATAAGGTATCAAGAATATTTTTTAAAAAACACACAGAATTTGCAGAAAAACAGTATCACTGATGATCTTACCTCGTTTGGATAATGAAACATCTGATAAGAAAACAACTAAGGTCAGAGAGTACCAAGGACGCCTCACAACAGAATTTAACAGCATTTTTCTTAGATTTCTCAAAAGGCCTTTCATATGGGCACTGACAGATCCAAATCTCTTTAGCTTTGGTAATATATTTTTAGGCCAGTATGGGGCACTTTTAATATTAGCTGGAGACAGTAAAAAAAAAAAATCACAAATGATGAAATGACATAATATGGAATAGGATGTTAGCCTCATCTTTCACAGATGTGATTTTGAGCTATTCTTAATAAACAGAGTCACTTTTGTAGGCTTAATACACCTATTTTCCATTGTTTCCTGCTAAACCTTGATAGGAAAGCACGTCACTTTCAAGAGCTGCAGTGGTGCAGTGGTTAGAATGCAGTACTGCAGGCTAATTCTGCTGACTGCCAGCTGCCAGCAGCTTGGCAGTTTGAGTCTCACCAGGCCCAAGTTGACTCAGCCTTCCATCCTTCTGAGGTTGGTAAAATAAGGACCCAGATTGTTGGGGGCAATATGCTAACATTGTAAACTGCTTAGAGAGAGCTGTAAAAGCACTCTAAAGCAGTATATAAGTCTAAGTGTTTTTGCTATCACCAATTTCCAGTTTTTTATTGCTGAAAACTGGTAGCACGATCTTCCAGTGGCCTTCAAAGACCCTCAGAAAATAAGAATTGATAAACAATTGGCAAAAAACAGACAGTCGGGTTCAGTGGACAGCTTTGTTAGCAAAGGAATGTCAACAAGATTTTTTATTGGGAGTAGTGAATTTATATTTCCTCCTAAATGTATTAGGATAACAAGTGAGCAATAGAGAGGGCCAATTTTACTAATGACACAAAATTATATGGAGAGACTGCAAAAAAAGAGACAATGGAGGACTCCAAATATATTGCAAAAAACAAATGGCTAATGCAGTTTAGTGTCAACAAGCATCAAGTATCAGAAGCCATATGATTCTCAATCATAGTTGCAGAGAAATGTAAATGGGAATGGTTGTTGTAATTCTGTCTTGCTTCTGTATTTCCCAATGGGATCTGACTGCTCCTGGTGAGTAGAAAATGCAAAATTAGCTAGACTTTTGATCTGAATTTTGATTGAATCCAACAAGTTTCTTTTTATTATGATATGAGGAACTGTGATATCCTATCATTATTTTGATAGCTTCTTGGCAAGGAATCCAGTGATGGAGTTCCCACAACTTCTGAAGGCAAGCCATTCCACTGCTTAATTGTTCTCACTGTTAGGGAATTTCTCCTTAGTTCTGGGTTGCTTCTCTCCTTGATTACTTTCCACCAATGAATGGAAACTAATCAAGGAGAAAAGCAACTTCGAATTAGAAATTTCCTAACATTGAGAACAATTACCCTGCTTGCTTTGAGAAGTTGTGAGTATTCCATCAGTGGATTCCTTCCCAAGAAGCCAGAAAAGTTAAGATAGGATATCACAACTCCTTTTATGATAGTGACAAGAGTCTTATTGGATTTGATCAAAATTCACTGGAGGCTTTTAAGAAGAGACTGGATAAGGATTTGTCTAAAAAGGTATGGGGATTGGACTAGAAGACTTCCAAGGTCCCTTCCAACTCTGTTATTCTGTTATTCCACAACCTCAACTGTATTTGAAATTCTTTTCTCTAAAGGTACCCGGAACTAAATCTAAAAACTGTGCATCACATACAGCCACTGTTTGAGAATGTGGCCAAACTCTTCAACCCTTCTGATCATTTCTTCTCTTTCTGTAGGACTAAAGACTTGATTTCTACAGTTAAGTATAAACATACTTACCGTAAGTACTTTTGTCTATCTGAATTTACTGAAGATCAAACTTTACTTCTATTCTCTTGGTAATATGGATCTCATTAAAAAGATGCATTAAATGTAAAGCTTTTTTTATTCAGTGTATTCAGAGGCTTTGAAATAAGTGTACAAAAATCCCAAGTTTTTTACTTTACTAGAATCCAGAGTCTTCATTATTTTTTGAAGAAATTATTTTCCTTGGGACACAACTGAGCGTCTCTAATCTACATAATTCTCGCTGATGGTTTGTGAGAGATAATTAACATACTGGAAATAAAAGCTGCTGGTTTTTAATGAAAGAAATAGATATTACAGGTCACCCTTCATCTCAAACAATTGAAAGCTGGGTTCATGATAGATAGGATTATTCTCAGGACACAACCTTTACTTGTATTGACTTCCATTCTTCGCAAGATATAATGAAGAGAGTTCCATTCATGTTGCAGCCAATTATTCATAAGGATTTTTATTGACTGACTGACTGATTAATTGACTTAGTTGGATTTGAAGGGAGTCCTGGTCTCATTAAACATTTTGGATAGAGTGGCAAAAGTTATTGGAATTCCAGAAAGAATCTGAGGGTAGAAGGACAAGCTAGTTTTAGTTTTTCTTACTTTAACATGTATAATGTTCACAGCTAGAAAGCAGTTTGCTTCAACAATGGCTTCTGGAATGACCATGCAATGTTATGTGATCCCATGGGCATTCCAAGAATTGCTGATGAGGAAGAATCCTCCCTGTGAAAAGTCCCATGCTAAGCATGAATAGGAAATTTCAAGGGCACAGAAATAAAAATCTCTTAGACACTTTCACTTTTCATAAATATGGTCCCTTCAGCCACATCATTTGGCACAACCATTTTAAGTAAGATCTCTGTAGTATGCAGGAACCCTATCACAAACTGCCCTAACTTATTTCTGTGCTTTTATATTTTGTATAAATTTGAGTAAAATGTACTAATGCTTCAATCAAGAATTATTAGCTTTTCAAAATATTCTGAAGCAAGATACAACACAGATTTCAACAAGTATGGAATTACCCTTAGTGAAAGGCAGAACCATTTCAATTTTTTTTTTTTTTTAATTCCTCTATTGGAGAGACTACATACCCACAATTATACACCCACTTTTCCTATTGGATCCAGGGTTCCTCCAACCCCCCCTGGATATTACTTTTTAAAAATTGGCAATTGCCGCCATTCAGGACATAGAATAGGACATGATTCTTTTTTCTTTTAAGGAAAAAACAACAACTAGTGAAGGGAAACTGGTAACAAGTGCTAGCAAAATTACTTCAGATTACCTCATCTTCATTCAAAAGTCAGGTCTTTGGTGCTCTCTGAGCTTTGTTGTTTTCCAGCACTGTTTTCTAGCACTGATGACATTACTTAGTTTGATAATGAAATGTTTGCAAAGTCTGCAAGAAAATAACTAAGCTCAGGAAGCACCACAATTCAGCTATAAATGTTCTCATTGATCAATCATTCTAAAGCGTACTTGTAGAGTTTTGTTTTGTTTCTTAATTAAACTAGATATCCAAAATATATATACTATGATATACTTCTATTAACTTGCACACAGCTCTTAAACAGGGGTGGGATCCGACCAGTGTAACTACTGGTTTGGTGATTTATGTTTTGTGCATATGTGTGTAATATTGAACAGCTGAGGAGCGCTGTGTGAGGGTGTGCAGTGTTTGAAAAAGCACTTTTTTCTGTGCTGTGCAAAGCAGCCGAGGGTGAAAAAGCAGGTAAGAGCCCAGGCGGCCGGGTGGAACAAAACAGCAGCAGACACAGAACCGGTTCTATGTCTGCTGCTCCTCAGAGCTACCAGTTCTACAGAGCCGGACAGAACCGGTAGAATCCCACCCCTGCTCTTAAGTAGATAGTTCCCATGTAGTTGTACATTTTTTCTGAATTTTGTTCTTCTATATGATTAAAACTGTTTGAAGTCTGCTGCTAAGAAATCAAAGGTGGAGTAGAGACAGAAAGGACTTCTTATGCTTGGGTTTCTGACTATCTCAAAATCAAAGTCCATCTGTGCTAAGTGGAAATAGGGAAGGGCATCATTTTATACATTTCAGAACTCGTTAAATTACTTTCTCTATTTGTCAGAAGCAAAATATGCATATGGTACTTAAATATGATGGGGCACGAGGACTGAGTGGCTAAAGATGCTGAGCTCATCAGCTGGAAAGCTATCAGCCTGGGTTTGAGACTCAAGCATCATGTGATGGGTGACCTTCCATTCTTGCCCAACTCTTGCCCACCTAGCAGCTCAAAAGCATACAAATGCAAGTAGATAAATAGCACCACCAGTGAAAAAGCAACTGCATTCTGTGCATCTTGGTATATAGACATGCTGTCCACATGACTATGAAAATATCTTAGACAATGTTGACTTCCTCAACTAAAAATGGACATGAGCACTATCCCCTAGAGAAGGACACAATTGGACAGGGAAAATCTTTAATGTTACACAGAACAAGAACTGTGAAAACATCAGCTTACCATGGGTATGCTCTGTTCCTTAGATATTCTGATACTTCCTTCATATTTGAAGTTTGCTTGCAGGTTGATGTCTACACTCTAGATTTAGGAAGCTGAATATTTATCAGTCTGCTCAGTTTTGATAATGACAATGGCGATTATGTCTTTTTTAAAAAAAGTATTTCCTTTTTTTTACTGGAAGGTACAGACGTCTGTGTATCTATGACCAATCTACAAATAAGGTGAACATAATGCATGGCTAATGAATATTTTATTCAGACTGTAATGGTTTACATCAATATGCTGTATTGATAACACAGAACAATAGCTGCAAATGTAAAAAAGTACATTTCAGCACAAATTGCTATAAATGTTTAGCCAGCATGACAGCTTATATATTGTTTTCATTTATCAATCAATGTCAAGATCCCCTGTTACTCTGAATGGAATTAAAACTAGAGTCAGGAATGACTTCTCTAACACCTTCAAAACAGCAGCAGCCATTCATGCTACTTGTTCAAGTTCACCTTTTCAAATCCATTTTCCCAGGACTGCTTGCTGTCCATCATGGCTGGGAATTAGGTCATAGGTTAATTATTCTTAATTGGCCTTCATTAGGAGATAATGCAGCACCTCGAGTCCCCCTAATTAAGCCTGACTATGGAGCAGCAAAGTCAAAACATCAGGCGGTAATGAACTAGAAATCATGTGTTCTCATGCACCAGCACACTTCAGCAACTCGTTGTTCTGTGTATTGTCTCAAGTGTGGTGTAATGTATTGTGTCTCATATTAATGGAATGGAATCTGAATGCAGTTTTCAGAAGTAGCTTCTTCAAATGCACATTAAATGGCTCCTCATGAGTAATTGGATTTTCTCCCAAGGAAAGAAAGTTCAGCATTTAACTATTTTCTAGATAAAGGCAAGCAGCACTGAGTCATGGTAGCTATGGCTGAACATTTAGAGGCTGAGATTTAACCCTGAAGTAGAGCTGTGGTGGTGTAGTGGTTTGAAAGCAGTATTGTAGGCTAACTCTATTCACATTGCCAGGAGTTCAATTCCTTCCTTTGATCCTGACTGACTCATGGTTGACTCAGCCTTCCATCCTTCAGAAAATATGAGATTGTTGGGGGCAATATGTTGACTCTGTAAACCACTTAAAGAGTGCTGTAAAGCACTGGGAAGTGGTATATAAGTCTAAGTGCTATTGCTATTATTATACTGTATCTATATCAAATCATATTATCGGGGATTTCTGGCTGGTTTAATGATTTTTTTTTAAAAAAAACCAGTATAATAAGATGAAAATATAAGTGAAACACACTGAAAGTGGTGGATTCCAAAGAGTGTGAGATTTTTGTTGTTGTTGTTTCCATTTCCATGGCACTTTAAAGGTAACATTATTCCAGAATTGGGGTGCCACTATGCCCAAAGTCTTCTCTTTCTTAAGACAAAAGAAAACACTACCTGATAAAGACAATAATTGAAGCATTACTTTATAGGCAGAAAGATTTATAGGACAGGATATATGCCATCAAGTGGTTTGGTCTTGCACACTCAGCCTGGAATAGTTTTTTTTTCCATAGTACTCATTGAAAGTTTAAACCTGATCCTCTATCAAGTTCTACAATTCTGCTGCTTTTCTCCTCTGAAGCACTAGCCAAAACCTTTGGTACCAGACCAAAGGAGGCTGCAGGCTGAGTAGCAAAGTTGCCTGCTACAAGATTGCCTCCAATAAAGATAGTCCTTGACTTACAACCACAATCAGGACCAGAATTTCCATTGCTAAGCAAGGTGGTTGTTAAGTGAGTTGAACCCTATTTTTGCAATATTGTTAAACAAATCCCTGCACTTGTTAAATGAATCATAGAGTCATTAAGCAAATCAGAGTTTCCCCATTAACTTTGCCTGTTGGAACGCAGTTGGGAAGGTGGCAAATGGTGATCACATAATCTCAGTTCTGCTGCAACCATCATAAATACATGCTGGTTGCCAAGCAATCAAATTTTGACCACATGACTGTGGAGATGCTGCAATGATCTTAAGTGTGAGGACTGGTCATAAGTCACTTTTTTCAATGCTTGTAGGAGATGACCATGCCTAGCCTGGCATGGAGAGTACCAGCACAGCATCAGTTTTGAGTTCCTGCATGCCAGCAAGAATTCTAAGTCTAGCCCACCTTGAATTCCACTGACTCTTATCTATCGCTAACTTGCTTTGATATTGGTAGTGTTAAGGTAATTCCCCATTAGGAGAATGAGTGCACACAGGGAGACGTAGTGAGAGTGATGTTGAATAACACATGACCAGCACACAGATACACTGAATAGTTAAATGTAGGTTTTACTTCCAGTAAACGGTTAAGCAAAGTCCAACAAACAGTCCAAGTCATACATGGTTAAAGTAGTCAGTTTTCAATCCAGGGATAATCCAAATAACAAAGTCCAGTATCATAAAAAGTTCAATAACAGACTCACAGCAATACAAGAAGAATGACGATCAGCAACAATCAAAAGGGAAAAATGCAGGAACCAAGAACATCGACCATCAGAACTTCTAGCAACTAGCCACTAACAACAACAGGACTAACAACCCAGGTTTCTGGCTCCATCTTATGACCGTTTGAGGAACCACACCCAATTATAATTTTAGGATTCCTAAAGAGACAGTATTAAAAAGACAGTATTTTTAAAGAGACAGTATTAAATGTCTATCCTGGTTTATATCTTTCCAACCCAACTGTTAGGTGACTATCAATTCCTAACAGGTAGTTCAGATTCTTGTACTTAGCATGCAATAAGCCTGTATTCATTTGAAAAACCTTGGTTCCTGATTTCCTGCCTTTCACAATGCCATTGTAATAGCAATGGCAATAGTACTTAGACTTATATATTGCTTAATGGTACTTTACAGCCCTAAGCAGTTTACAGAGTCAGCATATTGACCCCAACAATCTAGGTCCTAATTTTACCAACCTTGGAAGGATGGAAGGCTGAGTCAGCCTTGAGCCTGTGATAATAGAACTGCCAAACTGCAAGCAACCAGCAGTCAGCAGAAGTAGCATGCAGTACTGCACTCTAACTACTGTGCCATCACAGGTCAAATAAGTTTTAACACTCACTAAACAAATGGTCCTAAGTCAAGAACTACCTCTATACACAACAGCTTCTTAACTTGGAGACACTACAGAGCTGTTGTCCTTAGCATGTACTCTGGGCAATCCAATTGGTGTCTGATGAAGCTGTCCAGACTGGAATTCTTTTGGCTAGGCCTTCCCAGCTTCTCATCTCAGCTTCTCCTCATAGCATTGATTGAAGAAAGCGGCTTCCATTTTCTGCAGCAATGCAATCTTTCTGGGGGAAACCTAAAAGCAGAGCAGTGGCAAACAACAGGGCCACTTTGTTTCGCTCTTTAAAAAACGAGGAGAGCATGTAGCTTTGCAAACCAACTAGGAAGAGGATGCTTTGTTTGAAGTTTGTCAAAGCAAAACACTTCTTTGAAGTTTCATGCAGCTGCAGTCATCACTGAAAGGAGAGGTGCTGATACAGCTATCACAGACATTGCATTCTTCATGCAGTGCAGAAGGAATATACACAACACTGCGCCTTTTGTTTATATTTTTCCCCCATGTCATATGGAAGGAGTAGTGTGTGTAATGTTGAGAACATGCCGTGGGACATCCATAAAAGTAGAGCTTTCATAATATATTCATAAAATAGCTGCAAAAGTAGGTTGCCTAGTCCAAAAGCACCCATTTAATCATAACATTTAAGAGTGCACTGATGATATTACCTGGTTTGTTAATGAAACATCTGTTTAAAAAACCCACCAAGCTCAGAGACCAGCAAGGTCCCCATAGTCATAACACATATCTTGGCATATTATTTCTTACCTTTGCCTCCAGAACTGAGCTTCATGGACTTATGTTTGAATCTTGTTGCTCATTATTAAAGTACAATCCTAAATACACTTATCCAGAAGTTGGTTTCTGTAGGCTTAATGGGACTATATTCCACTCCTTCTTTTTCTTCTTCTGGATAAATGAATGCATTTACAAGCAATAGAGATGCAGTGCCTCAGTGGCTAAGACACTGAGCTTGTCAATCAAAAAGGTCGGCAGTTCAGCGGTTCGAATCCCTAGCACTGCGTAATGGAGTGAGCTCCCGTTACTTGTCCCAGCTTCTGCCAACCTAGCAGTTCAAAAGCATTAAAAATGCAAGTAGAAAAATGGGGACCACTTTGGTAGAAAGGTAACAGCGTCCCATGTGCCTTCAGCATTTAGTCATGCCAGCCATGCCAGCCACATGATCATGGAGACATTTTTGGACAGCACTGTCTTTTCGGCTTTGTAATGGAGATAAGCACCACCCCCTAGATCAGGAAACATATGTGCAAGGGGAACCTTATCTTTACCTTTACAAGCAAAACAGCCATTGACCAGTTATAGAGTAGACTTCTAGATGTTTTAGATGTCATATTTCACCCAGCATTTTGGGATCTAAGCAACATGGCTGACCCAGCCAGCCAATTCTAAAATGAAAAAGGTTGGATGTAATTGTGGAAGTTTGTCACATTCAGTCGCTTGAGACTAATTCCTGGATAAACTTGTCCGGGTTTGTAGCTTAAGGATTATGATTTTGGCAATGAAATTCTAACATAATTCCATAAAATTATTTTCAATTGTTGCTCCAAAGTTGAAAACAGTTCCAAAAAAAAGGATGGTTATGAAATGGTCATGCAGAAGATAAAAATGAAGTAAACTTGAACAGACTATAACGATAACATTTCTAGTACCTTGTAGGTTAAACTGCAAGGAAAAGTTAATAAAGAAGAAACAGTTTATCTCCATTGCAGTAATTGCTATGTTGCTTTTAGTAGTAAGTAATAGTATATGGTTTTAATATGATTAAAATACTATTTTAATAGCAAGATGTTATCTTGCACAGATTCCTTCAGCATAGTCAACAATAGCTGACTATGTTGAAGGGACTTATGTTAAAGTTAAATCACAGGAGTCAAACTTGCCTCAAGAACATCTTGATCTTCACTTGTGGCTTTTCAGAAGATCCTGCTAAATTGTAGTTCCCATCAGTCCAACCAACACAGAGATGGTTTTCAGCAGGTTCTGACCAATTCTGGAGAATCAGTAGTGGAAATTTTGAATAGTTCGGAGAACCGACAAATACCACCTCTGACTGGAGATTTTACAGTAACCTTCCCCTGCCATGCCCACCAAGCCACGCCCACACAACTGGTAGTAAAAAAAAATTGAATCCCACCACTGAACCAACATATTTAAGTAGGAAGGACTGGAGGTTTTCCTACAGTGATATCTGAACAAAATTGTCCCACCAATTGTTCTTCTCTTGTTCCTCCAAAGCAACAAACTCCTTAGCTATAAAATCTACTGAGTAAATTTAATCTCCTCTTAACTCTTCATGAGATTTCAGTGAAGCCCAAGATGGAGGAACCAGATGTATTGCCAGTGTCTTGCACCCCTTGGAATGAAGTCTGGCTGCAGCACTCTGTGTGTATATATATGCATGCATACGCACATTACAAATAGTGCCTCCCTTCTGTGTGATTCACACATGCTATCAACAGTACTGGAGCTGCCTAGAAACAATGCTGCTTCAGGGAACAATCTGTTCAGCTCAATGGGCTTCCCGTGAAGCTCTGGTCCTGCCATTCTGTTGCAAACTTTCTGTATTTGCACTCTTGAATCATGTGGCAAAAAAAGGTCAAATAATGTGGGAAACTATTCACACAAATAGTTGTTGTTGGGTGGGGCTGTGATTTGAGATGGTTAGCCAGGACCCAAGGAGCACATTTTAAAGTAGAGATCCACTTTTATAGTTGCCATTCTTGCAAGATTTGTGTTCCAACACAGTTCCCCAAACACGAGAAACCCTCTGATGTGAACTCAAAAGATTCTTTTATTAGGAATGCCGGCAGCCCAGGGGTGGGATTCAAACATTTTTACTACCAGCTCTGTGGGTGTGGTTTGGTGGGTATGGCATGGCTTGGTGAGCATGGCTTGGTGGGCTGGCAGGGGAAGGATTCTGTAAAATCCCCTCCCCACTCCTCCCCAGGTTACTGCAAAATCCCATTCCCTCTCCACTCCACTAACCTAAGATTTCCAGCTCCATTTTCCTGTGCAGGGCAACAAAAGAAGACCCAGCCAATCAGCTGGGACTCGGGAGGCAGAGAATAGATGGGAGAGGGAACAGTCAGAGGTGGTATTTGCTGGTTCTCCAACGTATTCCAAACTTCTGCTACTGGTTCTCCAGAACTGGTCAGAACTGCTCAATACCACCTCTGCAGCAGCCCTGGCAAAAAGTTTCTCTTGCAGGCTAACATGTCTGTCCATCTGGAAGATGAATAGTTGTCTGCCACATTTATTCATCTCCGCCCCCTGCCTTTTAACCCCAGATCTAGGGTGCGGCCTTTCTAGCAGTAGTGGCTGTTCCTTCCCAATGATCGGCCCATGGATTTCCACTCCTCTCCTCTGCCTTCTGAGCAGCCGCACATCAAGCACTGAACTCAGCTGTTCCTCCTCTTCCTCATCAGCCACCTCCAGACCTGGGGGCTGTTGACTCTCCATCTGAGGGCTGACGGATGGCTCAGGCTCTCTCTCTCTCTCTCTCTCTCTCTGATTGCTCCATTCCCTCTTCCCTCTCAGAACTCCCAGGTTGCTCTGATGCTGATCTTCACTCCCATGCTTCTCCTCCTCCTCCTCCTCCTCCTCTTCTTCTGATTGGCTGATGGAGGGGCTGGCAGCTGAAGGCCACAACAATACACAATGGATTGATCAGCTTCAGTAATTGCTGTTGTATCTTTTTGAAAAGATCAGACCTGTAAAAGGACCAAAGCAATAAAGTTAATATGATCATTCATTCCTGGCTTGATAATGATGTTGATAATGATGTTTTGGTTAAAGCATCTAATCCTTTTTAGTTTGAAGAATATCAAGCAGTGAGAAAATATAGAAAATCAGCGCTGTTAATGTGAATACAGATTAGCCCATTTATATAGATTAAATATAGAGGTAAAAATAAAATATTAGAATTCAAGTCCAAGTATGCATCAGGGCATTTTTGCTAAACGTCTCAGAAAGCACCGCATATAAAAAGCAGAATCAGGCAGAAAATTAGTTTCTAAACTTTTTATTCCATTGAAATGTGGTTTGAAAATAATCAGTTTTGCTCCCTATCTTCTGGCCATTTGATCATTGGAAAAGGAACTCAAATAATAGCCAAAATATTTTGCATGCCTTCAAATGTCAAATGTAATAGTCAAGTTTTTCTTGTTTTCTTTTTCTTTTTTAAAAGAGCACCTACTCAGCTAAGATTAAAAAGCTTTGCTGTCCCTGGAAAGAATGAGGCCAAATTTCTTTTCCAGCCTAGCATTACAAATTTGCATTTGCTCTCTCTTAAAATCTCTTTTATGACACTTTTGCAACCAAATATATAAAACTATATACAACATGTATTTGAAAAAAATGGCACATGGGCAGCCAAATAGCTGATATGTTGGGCATTTCTAGAAAAGAGAAAGAAAAAACAATTTTCTGGGCACGGATAAGTGCTCCAGACCCAATGCCCAATGAAAATTACATCCAAAGTAAATGTATAAGAAATGGTAATGATGAACAACACAATGACAATTGAAGAAAGACATTTAAAAAAGATGGGGTGGACCAGGCAGTGACACACAGTGGTTTCACAAGAGGGACAGAATATTTGATCCTTTGTTCATACTTATGTGTTTATGCTTTAGAAGTGTTTTAATCCTGATAGATTACCTTCACTGGTCATTTATTAAATGCCATATAGAAAAACATTTCTTCATAATATGATAATGTAAGCAGTCCTCATCTTATGACCACAACTGAGCCTGGAATTTTGGTTGTAAGTCATTTGTGGTCATAAGTCGACGACCACATGACTGGACTTGGTTTTATGACTGTTTTTACAATGGTCGTTGAGGGGGGTCATCATAATCATTAATGCAATCAGGTGGCAATGACGCTAAATCAAACTTATGCAATGAGGTTTTTTTTGCTGGAAAATGGCAAATAGAAAAACAACCTTGCAAAATGTGATAATACTGCAGTTGGTCATAAATATGAGCTGATTACTAAGCATCCAAAATATGATAATCTGACCATGAGGGCAATGTGACAGTCATAACTTTGAGGGTGGATTGTAAGTAAGCTTTTTCAAGTGCCTTGTAGCTTTTAACAGTCATTAAACGACTGGTCATACATCAAGGATATATAATAATATATATAATATAATAATGATGATGCAATTATATATATAATATATATAATAATGTATGATGCATATATAATAATGATGATGCAATTATAACCAAATGAATCCATCAAATCATACCAAACAGCTTGGGAAAATATAAGACAGGCTTTAAAAATTCAAATCACCAAATTCAGAGGTGGTGGTGGTGGTGATAGAAAAAAATAACAACATGCTGAAGAAGATCAGGATTGAGGGTATTTTTAAATAGATATATTTTGCCAGAATCTTCCTGCATTTTACAATTCATCATTGTTTTAGTATTAATTGACAGGCCAGGGAGGCAGAGCTGAAAGAGTTTCATAAAATTTCATTTGACTTTCCAAACAATACCATAGGCTTAGTGCCCTTTTCTTCTCATGTAGCTGTAGCACTGGCTGTTCCTTAAGAGAATGAGAATGATATACCCTTACAAAGAGTGGATTCCTGCTGAGGCAGCGCTGATTCAAGAATGTTGCCCAATATAATGGATGCAGAAAAGCAAGACTTTGCCATTGGATCTTTCCCAAGTTAATGAGGAGAGCCAATACTGATTTAAATGTTCACAGCTTTGAGATTTGGAAACCATTCCAGGGGAAAAAAAGAATTCATGGATTCATTGGCAAACCAACCCAAGCCTTTTACACCTGGATATGGAGAATCTCTCACCTTGAATTTAACCTTGCCAACAAGGTAAATGTATGCAGATTGCTAATATCCTTCTGTCTGGTCCAAAACACCACTTAATCCCAACCACTGAATCTTTAATTCAAAAGCTCTGCCCTTTTGTTTCTTGGGTCAAAAAAATAGATTTGAACCAGTTTTTGAAACTTCCACATAAGGAATGCCAATTAAAGTAGATTTTTACAGTAGGTTTATCCCTGAATTTCTCTCTGATATGCACTCATTTTTTCCCTAGTAAATGATTAATTTTGCAGACCACAAAACTCTCCTTACACTTATCTTTCAAGTCTCATTATGGATATGCATAGAATCTTTAAAATGCCAATAGGACCAAAATATTGATCTTCTTATATTTGGATTTGTTACCATTACACAGAAGATACAGATTTGTAAGAGTTAAGGTTGACTTGAAAACACCTTAATTGCTTATTTTAAAGATACGGTAGAGATTTCAATCAATGTGAATCAGGATAGAGCTGGAAGGGACCTTGGAGGTGTTTCCCAAGTTGGCGGCATGCATGGTCCCAGCGGCTCAATGCTCCCGATGACTGTTCTTCTTTTTGTGTTTTGGCACTCTCTAATTGCAAATGGAGATGTGGGTATTCTGTTTTTCTTATCTTCATCTTTAAGTGCTCTGGTTTTATTGTATTGCGAACAGTTGCTGGGGTGCATCCACAGTTTCGTTGTACTTGTACAATGACATTAAAGTTATTCTTATCTTATCTTCTTATCTTCTACTGAACCCCTTGCTCAAGCAGGAGACCCTTTACCTTTCCAGACAAGTGGCTGTCCAGTCTCTTCTTAAAAACCTCCAGTGATGAAGCACCCACAATTTCTGAAGGCAAACCATTTCACTGGTTAATTGTTCTCACTCTCATGTATCTCTCCTTAGTTTTAGGTTGCTTCTCTCACTGATTAGTTTCCATTCATTGTTTCTTGTCTTGCCTCCTGGTGCTTTCCCCCTCTTCTTTGTGGCAGCCCCTCAAATACTGGAATACTGCTATTATGTCACTCTCAGTCCTTCTTTTTTCTAGACTAGCCATACCAAGTTCCTGCAATCGTCCTTCATATGTTTTAGTCTCCAGGCCTTTAATCGTCTAAGTTGGTCTCCTCTGCACTTTTCCCCCCAAAGTCTCAACATCTGTTTTGTAAGGTGGTGACAAAAACTGCATGCAGAGTAGTCCAGCTGTGGCCTTACTAAGGTTTTATAAAGCAGTACTAATACTTCATGTGAGTTTGATTCTATGCCTCTGTTTATACCTCCTCCTATATTATACCTGCTCGCTATGTTAAAATACAATATATATATAATACCTCCTCACTATGTTGTCCTCGCTATGTTGTATAGAGCCAAAGATTTGCACCAATGAGTTGTGCTTGTTTGGGTACCCCTCTCTGTTAGGAACCCCTCCAGAATAAGGCTGAGTTGGAAAAAGCAATTTGAACTCCTCTTCAATTACAGGCACAATGTATGCAGTGCCAGCGACTGTGAAACTGGCCAGCTAAACTGCAGTCTGTAATTGCCAGTAATTACAATAAGTGCCTCTCTTGTATTGTCACTTCTCTTAAATTAGCACCATCCAGGGAGCCCTGCCAGAATGATTAATAATATGATTCATAAAAGAGGTTTCCAGTTACAGACTTTGTTCCTTTATGTAGAGGTACAACACACAATGAAGTTGTTGCTCCAAATAGGCCTTTTGGGCAGGACTGAAATCAAAATGGAGGCCTGAGTTTCATAGGAGAATGTTAGGTATTATTTTTTTCATCCGCGTCAAATCTAAACTGGATTGTCTAACATAAATACCGTTAGAAATCTCACTGTAGACCTTTTTTTTAAAAAATGCCACCTTTTGCTGAAGATGCAACTGACCAATCAAAATGCATAGTCGAATAGACTAGGTCTGGAGGGGAAAAATAAAATATTTTAAATGAAAAGAAAAAACCAATTATTTTCAGCATCATTATCATCATCATCCTCTTTAAAAAGTAACAATATTTTTTTCTCTTTAAAAGGTTTTTATTTTCTTTAAAGAATACTATTCTTTTTTTTCTTTGTTTATTCATATATAATTCCAAACGATTAATGATGACCTCATAACACACAGAGCCAATCAGATCAGGTTATTTAATGGGATCACTGAGAACAGTTACATGCTTCCTGAATTAACTACTTCCATTATCTGAGATGTTCAGGGTCACAGAACTCTGAGCTTTTATTTGGTGAATTTTAGATATTCCTATTTTAAAGAGCCCTTTGAAAGAAAACAAAAATTTTGATACCCCCCCCCCCCAAAGCTCTTATTGATACTCCAGTTTCTAACACTGATTGCTTTTGCAGAACTTTAGAGATTTATTTGAGCAATAGTAACAATTTTGTGATTTCATTAGTCTCAGGATGCATAGCAAGGAGCATAGGAATAAGAGGATGAGAGAGAAATGAAGATAACTTTCTAAATAGCAAACTTGAATGGATAAGCATTTCCAAGTGATGCAATTCAAGGAAAAATATGACCAACCAAAAATATGACCCACCATGTGGATCTCCACATGCCCAAGGAGAACATATCTGAAAAATCCAAATGTCTTTGAACAATATTTTTAAAAGAAACAGTGTATTAGGTAATTTATCCATCTCAAATAGATGCCTGCCTTTAGACCAGGGGGGTCAAACATGATTTCATTGAGGGCAGCATCAGAGTTTTGTTTGACCTTGGGGGGGGGCAGGGGCCGTGCCAGGATGGGTGTGGCCAACTTGACATCACTCATGTTGGGAGCACCTGGTGGTGGCCTAAGTGTTCTGCCAGCAAAAAGAGGCTCCCGAGATCCATTTATAGTCTTCCTGAAACCTTCTGCCAGTAAAAATGGAGCTCAGAAGAGCTGCGTGTGGCCCTCCTAAGCCCCATTTTCACTGGCAGAGGCAGTGTTGCTATTTCCAGGGTAGCCCCATTGGCCAAATCTAAGCACCCTGCAGGCTGAATAGTCCTGGCATAGAAGTGGGACTTGGAAGATTGATGAACTCCATCCAATCATATACAGAAATCCTTTGGGTGGCGGGGTGTGTGGGAGGCTTCTGTGCACTTACAAGGTTTTACTTCCTGGGAGGAGATGCTATGGACAAGGAGGGTTCTTTATATAAATCAAAATCTTTCTGAATACTGTGTATATGGAAGGTGGCAAAGATGGGGGATAGAGGCAGAAGGAAGGGCAGAGTTCGCATGCTTAACCCAGCAGGGTATCTGTCGTGTCCGCAAAAAGACGATCAGAGTCGGTGACTTTCATTCAAAGCTCTTTATTAACAATGGGAGAACCGAACCGGCGAAAGGCAAAAAGCCCGCGGCTTTTATACCTTTCGCAGCGGCGGCCGCGGCCAATGGCAGCGATTCAAGTCTCCCACTCTTGGTTTGCACCAATCGCGGGAGACTTCAATCGGGCCAATCAGCGCGGCTCGCCTGGCCAATCAGAAATCTCCGCGCCTTAGCCAATCAAGGCTCGGGGATTTCGAGTATACCAATTCAAGACATAACACCCCTCCCCTCTTGGTATGGTCCATCACGTGGTGTAGTCACGCAGGTAGGCGGGGCTCCGTCGAGTCCTAGTTGACCTGCGCAACTCACTTGCTTGCTGTAACTCGGCCGGAGCGGTCATCTTTTTGGCTGCTCCTGCCTCTGTGCGAACCGGCTGGATGATCGGGCCGGTTCTTTCGCCGTGGCTCCCGCCTGGGCCTACCGGGTCGGTTGAGTCACGGATTTCGCCGCTCCCGCTTGGCTTCTCCGAGTCGGTAGAGCTGGCCAGACTGCTCTTCTCCGGAGGGGACTCGCGATGGCTGTGTTCCGGTGAGTATTTCTGTTTTATTTTTTCCTGCGATTGTCTTTCCGGGTATTCCCTCCCCCCTTGGTTCGTGTCTTGGGGGTTGAGGTCAGCCGCTGTTCGTGACCTGAGCTGGTCGATATGTCGCTTCCAGGCTCGCCCATCGATGGTTTGGAGCCGGTACGACCGTGGACCAGTGACTTGAGTTATGACGGCTGGGATCCATAGGGGGTCCCCCGTCATGTTTTTTGCATAGACTAAGTCACCTGGGTTAAATGTCCGGTACCTGGAGCTGGAGTCTGGGGGCCGCTCCGGGTTATAAGTCGGGTGCAGTCTGTCGAGTGGGGACCTCAGCTTTCTGCCCATCAGAAGCTCTGCAGGACTCTTGTTGGTTGTAGTATTGGGAGTGATGTGCTGTATGAAGAGCAGTCGGTTGATTTTGTCGCTGATCTCCCCGTGGTCCATTTTCCGGAGGGTCTTTTTCGTAAACTGGACCATCCGTTCCGCCCTACCGTTCGCCGCCGGATGCGCCGGTGCTGTTAATGCGTGGCGGATACCCCTTTCTGCCAGGAACCGTTCAAAGTCGATGGAATTGAACTGGGGCCCGTTGTCCGAGACGACGACGTCTGGGAGGCCGTGTGTGGAAAACAGTTTACACAGTTCTTTTACGACGGCCTCTGTGGTAGTGGACTTCATGTCGCTAACTTCCAACCAATTGGAGTACGCGTCAACCGTGATTAAAAAAGTATGTCCATTTGTGGGGCCAGCAAAGTCAAGATGGATTCTGGACCAGGGCCCCCGTGGTGTTTCCCAGTCCCGGATAGGTGCTGCGGGTGGGCTGGATCTGGTCTCCTGGCACCGGTGGCATTTGGCGACCCATGCCTCAATTTGTTTGTCCATCCCTGGCCACCAAGCATAACTTCTGGCCAGGGCTTTAGTCCTGACGATGCCAGGATGACCCTCATGTAGCATCTCCAAGACCCTTTCTTGCAATCTGTCTGGAATTACCACCCGGTCACCCCATAGGATACACCCTCTCAGTAGTGAAAGTTCAGTCTGGCACTGGCGGAATGTTTTAAAAGTCTCGTCATTGTCTTTTTCCGGCCAGCCTTTTTCTAACCAGTGTAAGATTCGTGCCAGGCGCCTGTCCTTAACGGTTTCTCTGGCAATGTCAGATGTGGTAATAGGTAAGCTCTCGATACTTAGGGTGTTTGTTGTTGGTGCTGGGTCAGGTTCAGTGTCTGGTAGAGGCGAGCGGCTTAAAGCGTCCGCGTGCGAAATTTTCTTACCTGGCTTGTGTAACAGTTCGTAACTGTAGGCTGCCAGGAATTCAGACCATCTTGTCATCCGGGGTGACAAGATGTTTGGCGTGGCTCGGTTTCCGGCGAGGATGCCCAGCAATGGCTTGTGATCCGTCACGATGGTGAACGGGCGGCCATACAGGTATTCGTGAAAACGTTTAACGGCGGCAACAATAGCCAAAGCTTCTTTGTCCAGCTGGCTATAGTTCCGCTCCGGTTTGGTCAGAGTCCTGGAGAAAAAAGCGATGGGTGCTTCTCTCTGGTCTGGGAGGGTGTGGCTGAGGACAGCGCCGACGCCGAAGGGTGATGCGTCGCAAGTGACAGCTAAGGGCAAGGTCTCACTGAATTGCATCAGGACAGCGTCGGAGGTGAGGAGGTCTTTGGTTCTTTGAAAAGCGGCTTGTTCTCGTCTCCCCCAAGTCCAGGCTGCCCTCTTGTCTAGGAGTCTATGTAAAAGCTCCGCCGCCGTTGCCTTTTGAGGTAGGAAAACATTATAAAAATTTAGTAAGCCTAGGAACGCTTGTAGTTCCGTTTTGGACTTTGGGGTGGGGGCTTCCTTGATGGCTTTTACTTTTTTAGTCGTAGGGTGAATGCCATGCTGGTCGAGGAGATAGCCCAAAAACTCTACTTGCTTTGTACATAGTTTGCATTTTTCTCGTTTGACTTTAAGTCCTGTTTCTTTAAATTTTGTTAAGACTTGTCTGAGTCTGTTTTCTAATTTGGCTTCGTTTGGCGTCGCTACTAATACGTCATCAAAATAGGGCACCACCCCCTTGATGCCCTGTAGCAAACGTTCCATCAGGCTTTGAAAGATGCCTGGTGCTACGCTGACTCCAAATTGGAGCCGGTTACACTTGAAAGCCCCCCGATGGGTCACTATTGTTTGGGCTTCCGCCGTTTTCTCATCCACAGGTAGCTGCTGATATGCCTGGGCGAGGTCGAGCTTGGCAAAGACTTTGCCCCCTCCTAGTGAGTGCAGTAAATGTTGCACTATTGGGACTGGGTAGGCGCTTTGTTGCAACGCGCAATTTAGGGTGGCCTTATAATCCCCGCAGATTCTCACGGACCCGTCTGGCTTTACTGGGGTCACTATAGGGGTTTCCCATCTGGCATGGTCTATCGGCTGCAATACCCCTTGTTTGACGAGCTTGTCGAGCTGCTCGTCAATTTTAGGTCTTAATGCAAATGGTACCCTTCTAGGTTTAAGCCGCTTAGGGGGAACCCTTGGGTCTAGGTCAAACGAGATAAGGGGCCCCTGGTACTTGCCCAAGCCTCCATCGAACACCTCCTGGAACTCCTGGGCTAGCCGCTGTTCCCAAGCTTCGATGGTGACTTGGTTGACACCTGTCAGCGCGATGTTAAGCGGGGCGAACCATTGTAAACCCAGTAGGCTTGGGCGGTCGCGATCGACGATTGTGAGTGGTAGTTGTTCGGTGTGGCCTTTGTAAGTTATATTGAAGTTCTTGGTGCCCACTACGGGAACGCGATTCCCTTGGTAGTCTTTAATGATGACCTTTTGGGCATGCACGTTTCTCTTTTGCAGTGTAGGCACCAGTCTTTTGATTTCGCGCCATGCAATCATGGAAAGGTAGGACCCGGAGTCCACTTCCATTTTGCATGGCTGGCCTTCAATATGTACTTCTACATGTACCTTTCTGGCGCCGTCGGAGATGGCGTGGCCGATGGTCACCGTCTGGTGGGTTTCTTCTTTTCGCCGACCGTCGCCACTTCTTTGAGATCGTTGAGTGCGGTCCCACCGACCGTCTGGCTGACGCTCTCTGGTTCTGGGCGGGGAGTTTTCTCTCCATCTGTCGTGCTGTTCCCATTTGGGCGGGCTGAGGGTCTTCTTTTGGCGGCAAACTCGGGCGATGTGACCCCGTCGTTCACAATGCTTACAGATAGAGTAAAAAAATCGGCATTCTGACCTGGGGTGATCGCCGCCGCACCCGGCACAGTTGGTCCTCGACCTGCGACCTTTTCGGCTTCGTTGATCGCCGCGTCCCGTCTGCACTCGGTGTATGTCCTCCTCGTCTTCTGACGTGCTGGAGTTTGATTGGTATTCACCGTAGTGTGCGGTTGCTTCGTTTCTTGTGTCGGCCGACCTTGCCGGGTTGTTGTTTCCGCCCTTCGCGTCAGATCTTCGCATGCTGTCTGCCGACGTGCGGGTCGCTTCAGCGGCTGCGGCTGCTGTAAGGGCATCGGCTAGGCTGATGTCGCCCTTGGCCATAAGTCGGCTCTGGAGTGTAGGATCCCATAAACCGAGTACGAAGCGGTCTCTTATGAGACTGTTCAGACCTTCGAACTCACAGAGTCCTCCTAGGCGCCGTAGTTCTGCGACGAAGTCGCTCAATTTTTTGTCTGGTTTCTGGTTTCGGCGGTAGAACTCGTTGCGCCCTATCAGGATGGGGACTTCGGGGGCGTAATGGCGCCGCAATATGGGTTCAAGGACGTCCCAGTCCATGGCGGTTGCGTCTGCCGGTTTGGCCAAGGCTTTGGTCATCTGGAAAACCTCTGGTCCGCAGTGCGTAAGAAAGACGGCGCGTTTTAGCGGGGCCGGGGCGTCCTTCATTCCGGCGCATTCCAGGTACATCCGGAACCGATCCGAGTATGATTCCCAATCCTCGGCGGCGGGGTTGAACGGGGCGGGCGGTGCTATCTTCGCCATCTCTGCGCTGGAGCTGGTTCTTGAGTGGACACGGGGTTCGGTTCAGGGGCGAGATCCCACCCTCGTCGCCAGTGTCGTGTCCGCAAAAAGACGATCAGAGTCGGTGACTTTCATTCAAAGCTCTTTATTAACAATGGGAGAACCGAACCGGCGAAAGGCAAAAAGCCCGCGGCTTTTATACCTTTCGCAGCGGCGGCCGCGGCCAATGGCAGCGATTCAAGTCTCCCGCTCTTGGTTTGCACCAATCGCAGGAGACTTCAATCGGGCCAATCAGCGCGGCTCGCCTGGCCAATCAGAAATCCCCGCGCCTTAGCCAATCAAGGCTCGGGGATTTCAATAAGAGTTTTGTTCTCAACCAATATGAAAGTACTTTTCTTTCCAGAGCACCACATTTTACAGTTCCTTGTCCAATGTGAAGTGTGAAAATATAACCAGAAGCAACAGGGAATATATAAACATTCTCTCTCGTTTTTAGTTGATAGATTTATGACAGTTCAATCAGTAGTACAGGGCTCTTTGGTGCATTTTCTACCCCCAAAAGGGCAAGACAAATTTCAGGAATTGCAATGCCCCTTCCAGGTATGATATGTGTTTCCCATTGTAACCTAACTTTGCTGAAGATATCAATGGAAACATCTAATTATAAAGAAGGAAATATCTGTGTTTTCCCTTTATGACTAGCAGTGTTGTTGCACTAAATCTAACTTTATTTGACAAGTACTGCTCAAAATTATCTCCCTCTTCAATGTGCTCCCCAAACAGATGGAGAAAACATTTTTCTCAAAACAGCCAGTAGTGGTTGGTATTAAGTAATATAACAAATATGGTACCATAGGAATTATATGATGCATTCCATTTCACATTTACAAATGGAACAATTGATCTTTCCTGTGCTAATAAGATTATGTTCAGATAAATTTAAAGTCTGGTGCATCTTGGGTGCACACTGATGTGATGCATGTACCTTCAGGTTGGTGGGATGCAGGCAACAATATGTTCACTTGCAAGGTAATATCTGGATTAAAGCTCATTGTTGCACAGAATAGCATCTTCCTGCATCACCAAAAAAAATGATGTGAAAACTTAGATTTATCAAGCCATGATAAGAATCCAACATTCATGCTGACAATCATGGCATATAGAAGATTGGAATTTGGAATATAGAAGGGACAGAAGGAAGGAAGGAAGGAAGAAATGAACAAACGAACGAAGGAACAAACGAATAAACAAACAAAGGAACAAACTAAGGAACAAAGAAAAGAAGGAAGGATGGATTATTTTGTGTGTTTGTTTTTTTTATTTCATCAGTATATTAAGGAGTAGAAGGCAATATGCATAGTACTCTCTTCTATATTTCTCCACAGCAGCAACTCTATAAGTATAATTGGGCTGAGCTGGAAAGATTGGCCCAAAGTCATCCAGTGAGCATCTATAGATAAAATAGGTAATGACTAAGGTCTCCTAAGTGCTCATCTAACACCTTAACCACTGTAACTAAGACAAAGTGGGAGATAACATATTTGAGAAAAAGTGGTGTGATCTTGTGGAGTGGACCCAAGAATGATAGAGAATAGAAACTGATTAAGATGCACTTATTTGATCATAGTCTGTTCATTTATACACAGCATGAAGGAATGGATATCAATCTAAAGCATGCTGTCTGTGGCAAATTGTTGAGTTAATTGCAGTAGTGAAGGATAACAAGTGATTAGGTTGTGAATATACAGCATTCTACAATATGTAGAACAGAACATTGTTTTGGCCATGTCAAGTGTGGATCATGGACATTAAAAATAAACAAAGATGTAAAAGAAACTGGAGTGAAAGTTGAACTGAAAGCAAAAGAAGGAAAGAGGATGTGAAACAGCTAGGAACAGTGTTAAAATAATTGTGTTATAGCCACAGATAATCATGGACAGATAATCTAATGGAGAGTATGAAAAAACATACATGGTAGAATAATGAAGTGAAAGACATGGCAATTGAGAAAAATACATATAAGACAGAGTTCTTAAACTTTGTGGTACTTTTATACTTTAAAATGGTACCTGAATTTGGGCAATCTTTCCCTGATGGATGGATGGATGTGTATGTGTATATGTGTGTATGAGAGAGAGAATGTAGTGTAGTGTGTAGTGTAGTGTAGTGTTGTGTCGTGTCGTGGGGTGTGGTATGGTATGGTATGGTGTATGGTATGGTATGGTATAGTATTAGTATTAGTATTAGTATTAGTATTAGTATTAGTATTAGTATTAGTATTAGTATTAGTATTAGTATTAGTATTAGTATTAGTATTAGTATTAGTATTAGTATTAGTATCTTCTTTTTCCATATTCATCATCGGACATTGGCAATCGTATTGGCGATCCTATATTGCTTCATGAAAAAATGCTGTTGAGTTTTGTCCAAACCAATCCCTTAGATTTTGAAGCCATGATGTTCTTCTTCTGCCTGGACCTTGTTTGCCTTCAATCTTTCCCTGGAGGATTAAGTGAAGTATGCTGTAATTTTCTGGGTGTCGCATCACATATCATGTCCAAAATATTTTAACTTTCACTTTTTATGATTTTGATTATTTCCCTTGGCTTTCCCAGGCAGTATAGTATAGTATAGTATAGTATAGTATAGTATAGTATAGTATAGTATAGTATAGTATAGTATAGTATAGTATAGTATTAGTATAGTATAGTATAGCATAGCATAGCATAGCATAGCATAGCATAGCATAGCATAGCATAGCATAGCATAGCAGATAATATAACATAGCATAGTATAGCATAACATAAAATAACATAATAACATAACATAACATAACATAACATAACATAACATAACATAACATAACATAACATAACATAACATCGTAGTGTAATATAAAATTGGAATTACATGTTGGAAAGAATTGCATTATTTACTTTAATAATGTAATACTATCTATTCAATTGTGTCTGATTCTTAACAATCCAATATTAGCTCTCTCTACATTTTCCGGTCGTGTTTTTTTCAGTTGATGCTCTGGCTGCTATCATCACCTTTGAGGTGACTAGCCACTATGTTTTGGGGTGACCTGTTTTCTTTTATGGCTGACCATTTTAAGCATATCTGTCCTTCCCAATGAATTTGATTGCATGCTGTGGCTGAAATAAGCAAAGCATAGGTTATTTATTTTGCCTTCCAGTGATATATCCGGTTTATACGCTCCAGTACTTGCTTGTCTGTCACCTTTGCTGTCCAAGAAATGTACAAGAGCCTTTTCCAATACCAGTGTAAAGCTGATTTTCCCTCTATCTAGTTTTTGAGTGTGTGGGTGGGTGGGTCCAATTTTCAAAGCTATAGGTAGCTATGGAAAACAATTTAATGTAGATTAATATGCATTTAGTTGCTGATGTACTTGCTTTTCCATACCCAATTCATGCTCACCAATGCTTGGTGACCCACTGTGATTCAATGCTTTCTTTCCAGATTGCATTCACTGCTTTGATCAATCTGCACTCCAAAGAAAGCATTCAATATCAACTGTCAATTGTAATTTTGACATTGCCATTCCGCATATTGGTCATGAGTTCGCTCTTTTTGATGTTCAGGAAGAGATCAAATACTTCCCTTTCTTTAATCCTTTTGATCAGAAGTTACAGGCCTTCTTTGGTTTCTGACAGTTGTGTTGTCAGCATACTAAACATTGTTGATATCCCCCTCTCTAGTCATTACTTTGATTTGCAATTCTTCTAGTCCCAGTTTCTTCATGATGACTTCGGCATACAGATTGAATAAGAAAGGTGAAAGAATGCAACTTTGTCACACTCTTTTCTTCATCTTGAAGCCATTCGGTGTCTCCATATGGTGCTTTGTGAATTGTGTAAGCCCCTGTATCAACTTGATCTGATGTGTAGCATCCCAGGATCTTCTAGGGGTCTCCACAACTTGTCATGGTAACACAATCAAAACTATTTTTTTCATCAAGAAAGCAGATATAGATATTATTTTGATGCTCTTGAAATTTCACAATGATCCAGAGTAGACTTTGATAGACTTGAAGGGCCAGCACAAGTGCAACATGTTCCTACCAGTGTAATATAATATAATGTTACATACATATAGGTATATGGGAATCTGTGTTAGTTATTACTTATTTGGGTTTAGGGATTCTATTTCTTTCATTTATTGAGTTATTTATTTATTTTTGAGGGCAGGGGGGAAATGCACCAAGGGAGGTTCATTTCAATTTCATTGTACACATGTTGTACATTGACAATAAATGTTTGATTTGAGTAGATTTGAGTAGATTTGCAATATGGTCATGAGTGCCACCACCCCTTATGAAACCAACTTGCATATTTGGTAATTCGCTTTTGATGGTTGTCTGTAGACATTGCTCTATGATATAAAGGAGAATCTTACTAGCCTGAGGAATGAGGGTAATTGTGTAATCATTGCAGCAATCCCTAGAGTTGCCTTTTTTTTTTGATAGTTTCCAATCTTGTGACCATGTATTTGTTTCAAAAAGTTTATGTGATAGCTGTATAGATTTCAGTAATTCTGAAGTATATCAAACTCTGGGGTGTTGTTATATGTATGACAGCTGTCTCATTACCCATGTGACTTTTTCCTGAAGGATGGCTGTTCTATTTCTGCTTCCTTTTCCTCATCATCCTTGGGAGGCAAGGAGTCTTTGTTGCTGATATACAACTCATCTGTGTATTCTCACCATCTGTTTTTGAGACTTGGTTGGTCAGACAGGGTTTTTTCACCCCTTTTTCTTGTTTTTTCACCTCTTTTTCTTGTTCTTGCTTTCATGAACAGTAAATGGTGTTAGAATCTTTTCGACTTGCACAAATGCATTGCTGGTGTAGCCCCTCATGCAGCCTTCTTCGAGCTGCTGGAAATGCCAATCCCAGTAAACTTCATTGTCTTCCTTGCTGCTCTTTGGAAATCAACATCTCAGCTCTGTGCATCCTCCTGTTTGCCTGCTGCTTAGATTGCTTTTCTTTGCTTGTTTATTCTGACAGTGAGGTGTTTTTTAAATCTATATCACTGCATTTTTGGAACTCTGTAGTACCGAAGTCCTTTATTGCAAGCTTTAGCAGCCAAAGGGAGGATCAAACTTGAAGCCATTTTTGACAGGAATCCAACTTAGCCAAGATAACTTTGATCAGGTTGCAAAGGAATATGCTTAGCATTCCTCTGAAGGATCATGACCAATAGTTTAAGAGCCCCTGCATGTAAAATGATGAGTGCTGCAAAAAATGAGGATGAAAGATATGGTGTACTTTGCATAAAGAAGATGATAGTTGCCTTGAATGTAATCCAGAGAGTGAGAAACACTTTAAGATTAAAAGTGAAAGAGGAGTTGCAGAGCAATTTTGATGAAAATAAAAAAGTTGATTTTGGAAGTAGACAAAGAGGGAAGAACAAAGAATCCACAATACAGTGACTGAAATTTAAAAGAAATGTATCTCATGTGTCACTACCAGAATCTAATATTAGCAATATATGGGAACTATAAAAATTTACACTCTTTGAGAAACTGCAGCTACATTTCCTTTAAAAAGAAGATCAGACCTTTAATTTCTTTGATTTACTAATTCTTAATCCCTTTTTGTGGTTTATATAATCCTGGCACTGAGAAACAATTACGTGATGCATATGTATAGTATGTTAATATATCTGTTTTCTAAATATATTGTTAACACCAGTCTGAATCAATCCATTGCAGAATGAAAGCTTTTTTATTGAAGTTTATGGATTTTAGGGTTAAGCACAACAAAGAATGTTCTTTCTGCACCAATTCAGAAAGCTCAAACTGCCCAAGGATCTGCTGATGCAGTTCTACAGAGGAATTATTGAGTCTGTCGTCTGCACCTGTATAACTGTCTGGTTTGGCTCTGCAACCCAACAAGACAGACACAGACTTCAGAGGATAATTAGGACTGCAGAAAAAACCATTGCTACCAACCTCCCTTCCATCGAGAACCTGTATACTTCATGAGTCAAAAAGAGGGCTGTGAAAATATTTAGAGACCCTTCACATCCTGGACATAAACTGTTTCAACTCCTTCCCTCAGAATGACACTATAGAGCACTGCATATCAGAACAACTAGACACAAAGACAGTTTTTTCCCAAACACCATCACTCTGCTAAACAAATAATTCCCTCAACACTGTCCAACTATTTATAAAGTCTGCACTACTATTACTATTAACCTTCTCATCACTCCTTATCACCCATCTCCTCCCACTTGTGACTTTATAACTGTAACTTTGTCGCCTGTATCCTTACGATCTATATTGACTGTTTCCTAGTATGATTTGATTGCTTATTGTACCCTATGACTATTATTAAGTGTTGTACCTTATGGTTCTTGACGAATGTATCTTTTCTTTTATGTATACTGAGAGCATTTGCACCAAGACAAATTCCTTGTGTCATAGTATCAATCATACTTGGCCAATAAAGTATTCTATTCTATTCTATTCTATTCTATTCTATTCTATTCTATTCTATTCTATTCTATTCTATTCTATTCTATTCTATTCTATTCTTTAGAATACCATGCTGATCTAATGCAGGTAACTAGATAGATTTTCTTTTTAGTTCACCGAGAGAAAGGGACTGACTAGCCAGCATCTAAGAGAGAAATAAAATTAGGTTTTACCTGTTCCTAGTCAAATATCTTAATCACCGCACCACCTTGGATCCCATGGAAATGTACAAATTTTCATAAATAAAAACAAAGAGCAAACCCTTGCAACAGGCTCACTCAGATTCAAGTGATTGCAAACAGTTACTATGAATTCAAGCTAATTTTTGAGCTTCAAAACATGATAGATTACTTCACAGTGAAAATGATTCTTGAGCATCTTAGGTTACAGCTCTATTTTATATCTTATATTCATCAAACTGGAACCAGTTGCAGTCTTACATGCACTGAGATGATACATTAAGAGATGAAATAATTTTCAGCTTTCCTTTTTTTCATAGTTTTTAACATTCCCTGCCCTTTCCAAATTTCTGATCGGCTGAACATGATTATGTAACCCACATTGGAAATGAGTACTAAAGAGAGCAAATACCAAAGAAAAAGCATAAATGCTACAGATGTCATACATTTTTGTTTGAGTCATATTTTTTTAGCAGGGTACTGTAACAGTGTTCACATTTCCCTGCCAAGCCCAGGAAACTCATGAAGTCCAGGCGGTTTAAAATGAATATAAAGGTTTATTGCTCACACTCTCTACAAGAATGTGAACTACTAATGGCCAAAACAAATTGGCAGGAGTTAAGAGTCAACAGAATTCAAGGTGGGCTGGACTTTGAACTCTTGTGGACTCAAAGGGAATCTAGACTGATGATGCATTTGACCTCTCCCTTGGGCTCAGCCTGGTCATCTCCTACATCCCAATGGATTCGAAACTTACTTTTGGGATTATATTCTGGTGCCTCTTTATTTGGCCATGCTGTTCATGGCCCAGAAACTGTGAATAAAAATGCACATACAGTATAAGAAAAATGGCATAAACGGCATGTATTAGGGAAAGAGGCAACAAAAGGCTTATAGTAGAAAACTAAAGGTGAATGTAAATATCCTTCCTTCTCATACTTATTAAATCTCTATGCTACATCCTCCCAGGAAAAGCCAAGTATTATGCTTATTCATAGAATAATGCAGATATTTATAACAGGCATATGGAAAATGTAAACAATGATAGGAACTAATCAGGATGTGTGAGAGAGGTCTAAGGGTGTACACAGGTAGCAACTTTTGAGCACAACTGACTCTAAAATTTACATTGCTAAATGGACATTTGTTAAGTGAGTTTTGCCCCATTTCACAACCTTTCTTGCCCCATTTGTTAAATGAATCATTGCAGTTATTCAGTTAATAACATGGTTCTTAAGGGAATCTGGCTTCCCTATTGACAATGCTTGTCAGAAGGTGGCAAAAAATGATCATAAGTCCCTGGGATCATAAAAATGAACTAATTGCCAAGCACTGAATTTTGATCATGTGACCATGGGGATGCTGAATAGTCATAAGTGTGAAAAACTGCCATAAGTCACTTTTTTCACTGCCATTATAACTTTGAACAGCCACCAAACAAACTGTTGTAAGTTGAGGACTTCCTGAACGTAAATTCTGCCTCTGTATGGATTTCTATATCCATCTCTCTCATGTTGCACAAATTAAGCCGCTTTTGTTCACAAGACCAGGAGGGAAGACAACATTTGTTTATTTGTTTGTTTATATTTCATACTTCTTACCTTGGATGGACTAGCTTAGAATGGACTTGTCAGCAGAATTTTAAACCATTGCAAATCTATCTTTTCCATAGAGATTAATGGAGCAGGTCTTTCTGGATTGTTTTTCCCCTCATAGCCTCAAGAAGGATTTAGTCTATCTTCAAATTCGGTTCAGTTCTGTTCAAGTCATGTCAAATCAATCAACTCATTTAGAGACCATCCAAATTCAAACTAATTTTGAGTGCTGTACAATAAACAAATAAAAAGAATATAAGCATAATTATAAAAAAAAATAAGAAATGAATAAAAACAAGAACCTGTGGTAACCACCACACACCCTCAAACAATCTGTCAGGGGCCTAACCACCCTAACCCAATGTTTTCTATTAGGTTTTCTTTTCATCCTTCTTTTGATTGCTTCTTCTTGCCAAATTTGATTCCATTCTGTTTTGTTTTGAAAGAGCTGATATGCATACAGATGGCTATATAATGTCTCAGCTTTTATGAATATGATGTAAGCTGGTGCAGAAATAAACTTCTGTTTTAAAAATTATGAACAGTATATAAAGGAAAGTGAACAACACAACCCTGTTCTCACCCCAATGATATTTTCACAATAATCCTCCAGAAAAGTCAAACTATAACTTGACCAAATGTAATCTGGCATGAGATAAATTTATACTCATTTGCATTTAACTGGAGAAATAAGTTCAAAAATGTATTTATTTTTATATAGGTTTAACCAAAAATATTGTAAAAATGAAGATGTTTCATGCATTTGAGGTGAACTTTGAGACTGATAAATAGCACTTTTATACATGTTTTTCAGGTATCACATTCTGCACTGATTGGCAGCAAAGACAAATGCTATTTTGAAATTCTCCATATAATTTGTAGTCACAGAAATTTGATGTAAAATTTCTTTGAATTTTTCCTGGGAAAGGAGTCCTTCTCCAAGAAGTTTGCCTTCACAGTGAAACTGAAACCCTGCAGACAAAAGGTTACCCTTCACATATCCTCCTTCAGGGCTTAATGGAGCTACTCTGCAGAGCACTGAAGAGATAACTGTACAATGAAAAACACTGATCAGGTAGATAGGATATTATATCACATCCAAATGGTCCGTGACATTCTTTTTGCACCAAACTGAATAAGAAGTAGTGAAGATAATTCCAGATAATTTTTCTGCCTAGCACCAGTAGTCATGGGAAAGTATTATTAATCCTCCAACAATGGTATTTTCATATTTAGAAAAAAATACAGCTGGAAGGAACTTTGGAGGTCTATAGCAGGAGATCCTATACCAATTCATTTCAGACAAGTGGCATCTGTTTGTCAGCTTTGAAACACGGAAAAAATTAAGAAGTTTGTGAAAATACAGAAAGCGGAGCTGGGGTTGGCATGACACATCCAGCCCATGGGCCGCAAGTTTGACATCCCTGGACGAGCAGAACCAAGGGGGCTGAGAGGACACATAATGATGGTTCTTGTTGCAAGTGTAGGACCTACTAATAAAATATAGAACTACAAGAACAAACTCATAGTTTCAGGTAGGTGAGGTAGCCTTGGCTTCAGAATGCTTGTATAAAATTACAAATACTTTCCCTGCTGGAATATATCTTTATATTTAAAAACAGGATATTTGTCAAAGGAAAACCTGCTATGAATACAGTAGAGGGAGTCGGAAATTGCTCTATTAAGACAGTTTTAACTCCCATAATGAATCACTGCTGCAGTTAAAGCTGTGAGTTTTCTATGTCTCAAAGTATATGGAGCATGTAGTAACAAAAGATAAAATCAGTTTTCTGAAAGATAATTATAATTTCAATGAGGGCGTCCTTCTCTCTAAAATGTGTAGCAATTTGGCATTAGTGTTCTCCTTCAGTTAACATTGAATAAATATTCACTTCATTCACAAGTTAGGATTATTTATTTTCTTGGAATCCTACTCAGATTCAAATAGTTGACAAAGGAGAATTCCACTGTATACAGAATTGGAGCTGATGGAGCAAGGAGCAGAGAGCAGAGTTGTTAAAAGTAAGCAGAGTAAATTAGGCAAATCTAACAGATCATAATAGGTGAAATTAGAAAATGTCATGTTTGTGAATTAATTCCAGGGTATTGAGGTGACACTACCATATTTGGACTTCAAAAGCCTGGGCAATCACCAATTAAGAGTCTCTTCACACACACACAATCACCGGTTAAGAGTCTCTTCACACACACACACACACACACACACAAAGAGGAATTACTTTGAATTTCTCTACTCAGAAAGCCTGGATATGGCTGGAATCACCAAGAGAAATTATGGATGCCATGAGTATAACATAATACTGAATCGAGGAAATGGTGAAAATTACATCATGACATCATTGAGCTGCTGATGCAAATTGCATATTTTGTGTCATTATGACACATGATAATAGTGTGACTTCTATTAGTGCGAGTATATGAAAGAGCAAACTGAAAACTGGATTTCAGTATTGTGATTACAAAGACAGATCCAGAGGGCTATTTGTTCATCTTTTTTAGCTCATGCTGTATACATTGCTCTGCTACATGAATTCCTTAAACTTAAGGGCAAACTGAAAAGCAAAGAAAGAGACCATTTCTCTGATTCAGAGTTAAGATTAATACAAAAGAGAGAGAATACACTAATACAACTGAAATTAAATACAACAATGCACTCACAGTTTAAGAAGCAAAATTGTACTTAGTCTTTCTTAGTTCATGTAATAAAAGTATTAATGGTCTTAAGTTTCTTCATTAGGAGTATATTTATATCTATCTATCTATCTATCTATCTATCTATCTATCTATCTATCTATCTATCTATCTAATTTTAACATTACCCCTCATTCCTTCCCCCAGAGAGACCCTGGGCAGGATAGTAAAAAAATATTAAAAACATAAACAACTATATATAAATTTAAAAAGAGGCAAGCAATGTTAAATATTAATTAAAAGACATGGAAAGGACTTTCTGGATGCTAACCTGTACCATAATTGCATGCTCCTCTGCATGCCCCAAGCAAGGCTGCAGAAGAAGGCCAGGAGACTAGAAACCTGCCTATCTCTGGGCAGAGAATTTTCAAAGGGTGGGGGCAACAGCAGAGAAGGCTTTGTTCCTGGACACCACCAGTTGTCATGCTGGTGATAGTGTCTGCAATGCACTTTCCCTGACAGACTGGGTGGGACCAGCTGATGCAATGGGACAAAGATGGTTCCATAGGTAACATTTATTGCTCTATGATATTTAGTTTTGCTCAGACTAACTCAACTCATTCATACATACATACATACATACATACATACATACACACACACACACACACACACACACACACATCTCTTAGTTTCTTGTCATTATTCACTCAATATTGGAGTTGAGTCATGTATGCAGCTACATCACGTAATTTCTATACATTTTGAGGGTAATAGCTGAATGTATGAATTAATTGTGCCGGAAAGCATTATACTGGAATAATGTAAAATTTTACTAATATGGCATTGTTATTTACACAGGAAGGTTGGATTTGCTGTTGTCGGGGAATATAGATCTCATGTGTCTATAATTGAAGCCTTGATGATTGCAGCTAAATGTGTGAACTAACTCAGCCAAAAAAAGGGATGCGAAAATAGTATTTCTGTAAGATTTGGCACTTGTTATGACATAATTGAACATGCATTTTTTTCCATTATCAAATGCTTAATAAGTATCATGAATCTAAGATAATCCTTTCATAGTTATCCAATTTATTTTTACTGAGATTATCATATGGCATCCCAAATTGAAGAATACTGCAAATTGTTAAAATAGGCAACTGTACATTTTTAACCATAAATGCTCTGTATTTTTCTCTAGAATTGTTTTTTATTTTTATTTTATTTTTTGAGAAAAGGGAAAGGCAGGGATTAATTGTTTAAGGGTCTTCCAGGAAACCATCGAGAGGCACGATCCTGAATCCACTTCCATCACGCAGGACTGGTTGTCGATGGCGACCTTCACTCGGATCTTCTTTGCATCTAATGATGAGGCGTGACCAATCATGATGATTTGATGTGCCTCTTCTCATTTCGTTGAATGGGCTAGTGGTTTATTTCTGTAGGAGTGGTTGTTCCATTGGTGGTTCAAATGTTCCCGATTCACAGGACAACTTCCTGTGGTTTGGCGGTAGTTGGTCCCCCTCTGAAGTAGGCTGGATCCTTGCTTGCTTTTACAGACCTTTCCGATGTGGCCTCTCTTCCCACAAATATGGCAGAGCACGTTGAGGAATTTGCAGTCTGATTGCAGGTGGTTTGCCCCACAACCTGCGCATTGATACTGCAGTCTCTGGTTACGCTGGTGGCATTGGTCTCGTTCAGACTGGAGCCGGTTGGCCTCTTCCTCATCATTTTCTGATGACGATTCGAGGTCCTTGTGGTGGGTTGCCATTGCATGTCCCTCAAGGCGAGGTGAGGTTTCGCCAGCGAGTTGGCGGAGCGGCGCGTTGGTGCGGCGCATTTGGGCAGCCGACTTCCTGGTTGCTTCTGCTGCAGTAGCGTCAGCGATGGTATCTGCAAGGCTGATGTCGCCTTTCGCCATCAGCTTACTTTGCATGTGTGGCGCATCTAGTCCCAGAACTATTCGGTCTCTTAGAGCTTCTTCGAGGTCAGCAAACCAGCAGAGGCCTCCCAGGTTCCGGAGATCCGTGATGAAATCTGCAATGCTTTCTCCTTTCCGCTGGTCTCTCTGGTAAAATTCATGTCTTCGGACAAGCGTTGGTACGGTCGGTGCATAGTGGGCCCATAGAAGGGGCTCGAGGACGTCCCAGCCCATGGATTTTACCTCAGCCAGTTTCGCCAGTGCCTTAGCCATCTTAAAAACGGCAGGTCCACAGTGAGTTAGGAATACTGCTCGCTTTTTCCTAGTAGTGGCATCCTTCAAGTTGTTGGTCTCCAGAAACATCTGAAACCGGTCCATGTACAAGTCCCAGTCTTCTTGTGCCAGGTCGAATGGAGCAGGTGGTATGGTGCCGCCGGTCATGTTTTCCGCCATTGATGCACCTTCAGCCACGTGCTCTGTTTAGTTCTCAGTCAGCTCTGACGTCTCCGCATCCCATCCTCGTCACCAGTGTTAAGTTCTGCACATGGGCGCAAGGAACGGAGACGAGACGGTGAACAGTGAACTTCAACTCTTTATTAATCATTTTGAACAGAGCAAAAACCTACGGCAGCTTTTATAGGCAAGCTGCTGATCTAGTAACCAACAAGAAATGTGGAGTGTTAACCCCCTTAACCAATGAGAGTGGCTCGTTAACAGCCAATCAGATTCTCCTGAACGGACCAATCCGATATTGCTATTTATCAGCCAATCAGAAGTGCAGGACTAGAACCCTGCTATTTTCTAAAGGTTTTGATAAACTTTATTTAAGTGTTTTATTAGTTCATAACAGCTAATATATGCTTCCATCCATGATTTGGGCATGTTAGCATTCTCCAAGGCTTCATTGTACAAGTCCACCAATATCTCCTCTATTGTTTCTTGGAATTCCTTTTAGAATTCTGAAGGAATTCCATCTGGGCCAAGAGTTTTATTTGCTTTTTGTGTTCCAATTGCCTTCCTAATTTCTTCTATAGATATTTTATTATTCAAATTTTGTTTCTCTTCATCAGTAATTTCAGGCAAGTTCTTTTCATTCAAGTATTGATCAATAGATTCTTCTGGTATTTCTTCCTGTTTATACAATTTCATAAAAAACTCCTTAGCAATTTCTTTCTTTTCTTGGGTCTGCATGCATAATTTTCCTTCCTGATCTTGGAGAGCTACGATCATTCTCTTTTCTTGTTCTTTCTTAATTTTATGGACTAACCACCTCCCCGGCTTATTTGCATTTTCAAAATAATTTTGTTTTGCTAATTTAATTGTTCAGGCCAGATCTTCCTGTACATTTAGATTTATGTTTTACCAGATCTATTTCTTTCTATTTCTTTCTACAGATCTATTTGTTCAGGTCCTTTTGTCCACTTGTTTCCAAATCTTTCAATTTCTCCCTCCATACATTTTGTTGCTGTCTTTTTTCTTTATTCTTTTTAATATTGTAAGCAATAGTTAGACCTCTCACATAGGCTTTGGCCATATCCCAAAGATTCTGTAGAGAGGTATGTTCTCTTTTGTTTATTTCAAAAAATACATTCAATTCTTTCTTTATCATTTCAATATATTCTTTATCTCTTAATATGGTATTGTTAAATGTCCATCTTCCAATTTTTCTCTTTCCTTTCCATTTAATTTGAATGGGATTATGGTCAGCCCATAGATTTGGCAAAATCTCGATCCTTTCAATGTTCTCCATTAACCGAGGGTCCATCCATATCTGATCTATTCTGGACGAAGAGTGGTGGGGGTTTGAAAAAAAGGTATATTGTTTTTTATTTGGATTTAATTCTCTCCATACATCTTTCAAGTTAAGTTCTCTTACCATATTATTAAAAGACGAAGGGAGTATTCTCCTTTCTTTTTTGTTTGGAAGTTCTATAATCTTTATCTTTGTCTGGGACTGCATTATAGTCTCCTACAATGCATACATTAGCATACTTAAATTCTATTATCTTATGGTGAAGCCTATTATAAAAGTCTTTTTGGTTTGTATTCGTGGCATATATTGTGACTAATAACATCTTTTTCTGATTTACATTTATTTCTATAAAGAGCATTCTCCCTTCTTGATCTTTGTATATTTCTTTATGTTGCAACCAGTCCTTTACATATACTACAATACCCCCTCCCCCCTTTTTTTTTATTTGCAAGTGCCGAGTACATTTTACCCAAATTTATATTCTTTAAGAGGTTTGCTTGATTGTCTGGAATATGCACTTCTTGGATCCAAGTTATGTCAGCATTTTGTTTTTTGAGTTTCTCAAATTATCTGTTTTCTTTTTGCTGATAAATTGAAACCATTGATATTCCTAGTTCTTCTATTCATACATTTTTAAGATTCATACAAAGCAGAAATAGACTGAGATTTCCATTCCTAGAAATAATGGAATCAGCAGTATTTCTAGTAACAAAACCTGAAGTTGAAGACACAGTAGACTTTATTGTACTGGAAGACACAGACACAATAAGAATGAGTAGCTGAGAATGTCTGCTCAGTGGGACTTTCTGCCTTTCCCTTTTTGGGACATGCCCTTCGTTTGCTTTCTCTGTCTACATTCAGTCCAGCTAGAGAGAGAGAAATATTCAATTGGATTTGGTGGTTGCTTCACCTTTCCCTATCTGCAAGTTCAAAGAAGGCAGGAGGACAGACAATAAAAGTAAGGAGATGAAAACCAGAACCAGAAATCAGCAATGGACTTGCTAAATTGATGGAAGTCTTGGCAAGTGGACACGAATGCAATCCATCTGCTACGATTCCTAAAGCCAGTATTATATGTTGAAAAGTTCCTTCTCTTCCATCATCCCTTCTTTGGTTTCAATTTCCCAATTTTGAATTGGCTGATGCTAAGAAGCCCCTTTGCTTTTGCTGAAGGATTTCTAAATAATGCCACTTCATTCTTTGATATTCAGTTTTCTCCCCAATTCTCCTTGAATTATTTTAAAGTAAGATGTTTTCTAAAAGGATTTATAACTTACCATTAGAAATCTTCTTCATTGCTTTTTAGCCCTGCAGGATTTCATAGGGATTATGAAAAGGATATTTTTATCGCTAGGGAAATATGGCTTTGGCTATTATATCTTTAAAAAATAAATCTTCAGAGTAGTCTGTCAGCCAAGCAAGCAACACATTTATATCAGTTCCGTCACCACAGAGAGTTCTTTCTTGTAAGGTAGAAGATATTTTAGTGAACTACTTCCAATTTTTAATTTGTGAAATGGAATAAAACAAAGTGAGCCCTGGGATAAATGTCTATGGGTTTGCTATTAATTTGCAACGTAGTTATATTATTTCCTTCTTTTCTTTATTTATTGCTATATTCGCTGTATGGTTTACTATTTTGATAGCAAAGTCAATCAATCTTAGTATATTTGACATACTAATACACTAAGTATACATTAGCATTTTTGTGCACATAGTTTTCTGTGGTTATTTGTCATGAAACTTACTATTAACAAAGAGTATTTTTACATTAAAAAAAAATAGAGTCGTTCTCCAGTAAATGTAACCATGGGAGAAATATCCCCTGGCAACCTCTTTTTTTCTGCCAAGTCCCTATGAGGTTGCCTTCAATTAGTCTGCAAACAACTGTATGTCAAACAATCTTAAGTCACCCTTAGCTATAGAATTGTTTAAGTAGTGTTTAGCTCTTATTTCAACATCACCCAAAGCTGGCCGCAAGGAAGTAAAATCTATTAGGCTTTGTCATTCATTGCTTCAGTTGAAAGTTGGGGAACTAATAAATGTTGAAAACAAAATCAGTAGAAGCAGAATAGGAATCAATGCCAGGCTTGTTCCAGCTAAGTCCCTAGCAAAGAAAGACTCTCAACTGCATTTGGTTGAAGTGATAGGTTCTTTTACTAAGGATTTATGGTTGCAGCAAAAGCAGACTAGAACTGAGTATTCCCACACAAATTTTCATGTTTGCCCCCACCATTTCCCTTTCAACTAGATCACCAATGTCCAGTAGGATCCTGGTGTGATGATGTCAGCCACACCTTGAAATGGCTTTGCATTCTTTCTTAGACCAGGTGTCCTTGAGCAACTGGATTAGTCTGTTTTCAACATGTCTGGTTTCTTTCAGCACTACTCCTTCTCCCCTCTACCTCCTTCTTCCTCCTGCACATCTTCCCCAAATGACTCTCCCTACATTTATGACAGGATGCCAGAAAGCTTAGCAAAGCATAGTGAAGATGGCAGAGCTAGTAATGTAAGAGATGACTTTGACACGGTAACAGAATCCTGCCAGTGTAGTTTTCTGCCAATTCAAAGATGCGTGGCTGTGGATAAGCCTTTTGATATTCCATCACCAACCTCTTTTCCTTTCCTTTACAGGGTAGAGTATGTCCCATTTGTTGTACTTGGTTTTTGTGTGTGTGTGTGTGTGCTTGATTGCTCGCTTTTCTTAGCTGACGAAATCTCCCATTGACAGCTATTTGTCTAAGGAATGACTTCTCCAACCCATCTAGTAGAACTAGTTGTCATTCATTTTCCTATTATTTTTCTTTGCAGCATTCAAACATCTGGTTATTCAAAGGATCTGGACTACATGACTACATTAAGATTTAAGTGAAGAATCATCTATCATAGATAATTTGGATTGTTGAACTGAGTAGTGGATGATTGTATACTTCCAGATTTCTTTTCTCCTGGATAGTTGGTTTCTTCTTGAACCAGGGTTGAATACCAAGAGAACAGATCATTCCAGAGCAGAAGGATATTATGTGAAGCAGGATTCATTGAAATGCTCTAGGACTGAGAAGAGTCACCACATACTTCAGTCATAGAATCACATCACACCATTCTACACTATAAGGTCTTAACCAAGCACATATATAAACTCCACAAAATAAAAAAGCTTCAAAATAGGGAGTGTTATCTACTGGCTATTTGTATACCACAATTATTTACTGAAGCCACTCATTTTGGTGTATACTTTGAATCATAAATCAAATGAGATAAGAAGAAGAGCAAAATATTGAAATAACCAAACATAAATCACCAATGCAATTAAACATGTAGTTAGCAAATGTAGGCACTAGGACCAATAGACTAGTTTTCAGCCTAGTATATATTTTAATAAAGAAACAAGTATTTTAGATTTTCATTTCACTAATAAATCAGAATGAAGTCTTGATTTAAGAAAATGCATAATTTTTCTGAAGGTTGGGAGAGAGACAATCCAATTGGGAAAGCGCAGGATTGTACTAATGGTGCTTCCAATATTGTTTTTATTAATATGCAAAAAGGAAAACAGTACTATGTGGAAAGTATATCATAAATGTATTTCAAGCACTAAAATGCCATGCAGCAAAATGATCAACCTTTCATCATTTTGATGAATATTTGACCCTAGAGAAGAATGCAAGAGCAAACAAGTCAGAAAGAAAGGAAATCAACTCTAAAAGTAGGCTAGGAGAGTTAACTGCCCTCCAATAAATCATAAGTGACCCACAACCTGTCAACAGAAGGACAACTGAGGTGATACATAATGGAAAAAGGCAGGCACTTGATAAAAAGGAAGGCTGGACGGTGTCTGATTGCATCAACAATGCACTCCTGACTTCTCCAGTCCCCACGCATCACTTGGCTAGGTTGTAGGAGAGCAAGGTCTGTGTGTGTGTGTGTGCGTGTGTGTGTGTGTGTGTGAGAGAGAGAGAGAGAGAGAGAGAGAGAGAGAAGTAATGCTTAAGCAGTTATCATTAATAAAACTTAAAAAGGGTAATAGAAGCTTTGTGTGTTTGGGGTTCCCTTGAGCCTTTAATTACTGTATAAGGTCCCAAATCTGTAAGTTATATCAGGATCAATTGTCTTCAGCTTCTGGACCACTAAACTAATAATAGATAATATTCTAAACTGCCAGAATTCATGACATTATCAAATTCTGTAACATTTTGGAGGAAACATAAAATCTCTTAAAATGTGGTGATCCTATGAGGATTCCGGTCATTCTAAATATATACTCAAAATCAGTGGAAGTTTTCCTTAGTTCTATGCTAAAGTTTACCAAAACTTTGTCAGAAAATAATTGAGAGCTTCAGCAAAATTAATAATTTGGAAAAATTCAAGCTTCCCAATTTTTAACTGCCTTTGAATTGAATGGTGAGTATCACATACAGCTATGCATCCAGTTGAATATTGTTAAATATTATTGTAAGATTATTGTTGATTAATTTCATGGGACAAGAGATGAAATGTACATCATCACATTGTAACACAAACTCTGCTCTTTATATATTTATGCACAACATGGTGACACAAGTGCAAAAGGGACATTGTGGTGTGACAACATGATTAAATATGAGCCAAGAGTGTGCAGTGGCATCCCAAAAAGCTAAAGCAATCCTAAGATGCAGTAATAGAGGGATAGCATCAAGATCAAGTGCTAGAAAGTATTTGGCTTATCCCTATCAAGCCAACGAAGAGAAAGCAAAATACTTTGGTGGCTCTTTTTTCTTTTCTTTGTGAAACATTGTACAGAAGTCTTTCAGATACCTTTCTTCACTCTTCAAAAGCTTCTTTCTACTAAAATAATATTTAATGGGGAAAGGGAAGAATGAAAGAAATGATGGGAAAGTACTAAGACAATGCCTGCTTTAATTGCACATTACCATAAATAATTTTTATATCTATTTTATTTCCTAAAATCTGAAATGCAAATCATGAGAAGTAAATATTTCGGGCAAGCTATTTCCAGCTACAATTTTGTGGCGTTCTACCGCATTGAATGAGATACATTACTACAGTAAATGGCAAAAACACACTTTGGCCTATGAATATAGCCTGAAAGCATATAATTAGATAGCATATCTTCTCACATAAGAAAAAGGGAAATAAATTGTCATGATCCAGCACATTCCAGCATAGATAATTGTCTTTGTAAAGACAGTGGCCCTATATCCAGGGTTTTGTGTTGCCACAGAGTGAAGAAGTGTCTTGTTGCCTATTTTATCAGGACAAGGAGATAGAAGGGAAGGGCATTAAGTCACATGAAATTCAGAAATTAAACTAAAGGATATAAATGTCAACAGTAATGGGATCACTGCTAGGAAAAGAAAACTAAAACCATATCCTTAAAGTTTTTCAAGTTAAAAAAAAAAGAACATTGAGTTGGAAGGCATAAGGGAAGTCAATAAGATATATGGTCATACTTTGAAGAAAGTGGAGATCAATAGGGAGAAATGTTCCTGTTCTAATGTAATACTAAAATCCAGGAATACCTATGGTATCTGAGTTGTGAAATTCAAGATCTACAAAAAGAAGTGCTTTTCCCCAACATGTAGAGTCAAATGGCAACATTTATAATAACCATCAGTTTGGGCAGTGTTAAAGGAACACTAGAAAATATGGATTGACAAAAAATCTCCTAGTACCTACAGGTAGCAATGGGCAGTTGTTACTTTTATTGTTAGAAACAGCTTTCCCTCTGATATCAGTCAGTAGAGAACACAAGCAGAACAATGCTATGAGATGCATGCTGTGTCTTGCTTCCCAAACATATCAGATTTGTCACAATGCAGACAGAATGTTGGAATGGGTGAGCATTTGGTTTGATCCAAAAAGTTCTTGTGAAGTTACTTATTTCCTTCTGAATTATTTACAAATAACTCAAGGCATCCAACATACCTAACACAATTTCTTCCTCCTAGTTTCCTGTGGGGTGGGATGAGTTTAGAGAGAGTGATTGGCTCAAAGTCACCCAGCTAGCTTTCATGGCTAAGATGGGACTAGAACTCCCAGTCTCCTGGTTCCCAGACTGGTGCCTTAATTTCATCCATTGTCAGAAATACGTTTTGAGTGGGAATGTTAAGGAAGTTCTGTCCACCTGCATTGTCATAATGATGAAGCCTGTGAGGAGCCTTATAGGCACATTCATGTGAATGTCCTAACAGTCTTCTTTGGATCATAGTGTAGGAAAATCAGGAGGGTGAAGATGGAATCAGCCTCTGGAGGGCACTGGAGTGTTGCTGGTTCACGCAACCCTACATACTTTATGTTCTCATACAGTGAAGCTTAATGATTGTAAGAGGGTTGAGAAGCTACAGGCAGAGAATCCAGCTTAATGAAATTTCATGGCTGTATTTCATTTTAATCATTTCCACTCTTGCATTGAAAAACACAAAGCCAGATGGGGAAAGAAATCAGAGGTGGTAGGTGAGATGGAAGATGTTTGCAGAGATTTGAAAATAGATGAAGAGCTATTTAAATGGAAGCAACAGTAAGATTCTTCCAGATGGCTATGTTACTGAAGCAAAAGGAAATGAGGTTCAACAGCTGTGGGATTGCCACATGAGATGAAAAATAGATAGCAGTGTGGCACTGGAGACCTAGGCAAGCCTACAACATGAGAGCAAAATCACTGGTCTTCAAAACCATTTGGCAGACACCTCGCTTGCCTGGATCCATCTGCATCACACATCTTAATTTGGAGTAATTTTTAATGCCTAATAAGTATTGGATGCCTGCTCCTGAGCGGTAAGTGTGAATTTGTCACTGGCATCTTATTTAGGTCTCTGCTTTAAACAGAAACATAACACCTGGTCTGTGGGAGACACACCAAGTTGTAAATATCATTCGGTGATATTTAATATAACTCAGAATGTGTTAGACTAAAAGAAAGAGCAATAGGCAGGAATTATTCAGATTAATATTTCACTTGAGACAAGAAAAAAATACTTTTTTCAGCTATTCTATTATTTAATTGCACCAAATAGGGCAGAGAGAAACTCTTTAGATATAAAGTCCCTTTATATAATTCTTTCTTAATAAACTTTTATGTTTATAAAATCCTGGTCTTGCTGATCTAAATTTATCTAGATATGGGTTATGATTTCATGATGTCCTTGTTAAAATCTATTGGTCTGTTTGGGGGATTGATTCTTGAGCTAAGCCAAAAAAAAAAAATGTCAACATAAGAGCCATGGTGGCACAGTGGTTAGAATGCAGTATTGCAGGCTAATTCTGCCCACTGATCCTGATCAACTCAAAGCTGGCTCAGCCTTCCATCTTTCTGAGGTCAGTAAAATGACACAGATTGTTGGGGACAATGTCGTAAACCACTCAGAGAGTGCTGTAAAGCACCATGGAGTGGTAATATACAGTAAGTCTTAGTGCTATTGCAAATGCTACATGGACTTTTTGCTCTTTGGTGTGTATTCTTTTTAAAGAACAGGAAGAAGAATTGGGTAATTCTTGATCAATCCATTCAATCCATTCAAAGATCCTTTAGCACAGTATCTCAACTTCTACAGAGAATTTTAAAAACTTTGCAAGAAGGTTGGGATCTGACTCCCAACGGTATGATTCAAGAGGCTTAATCAAAACTGGGACGAAATAACCTGTCTCACTTTCCTTATCCCTCTTCAGAACCTGCAAATTCCATTATGCTAGAAAGAATGGCACCAAAAAAACCATACTGAAAAGGAAGAATGTGTAATGCTTTGCTGTTGTGCAAAATGTGAGTAGGAAGAAGAATGGAGAAAGAAGAAGCAATCCTTGTGATCTCACTCTTTCAGCCGTTAGGATGAGTGGTGGATTCAAGGGGTGAGAGTGAGGGAACACAATTGCTGTTTGCTCACATTTGCCAACATTCATGCCAGATGTGAGTGATTCTATGTGAGGTCTCTATTTATTATGGAAGAATGGGCAGCAATGATCAGGATATTACTTCCTCATCTTTATTTTTCATCATTGCTTGACTGTTGTCTGTTGTGGCCCACTAGCTGGCGGTAGACTCAGATGATGAGGAGGTTGGGAAAGAACTTGGGCCAGTTCTGGAGCCCGAGGACGGTTCTGATGGGTGCTCAGTGTCAGACACAGAGATAGAGCCAGGGCCACCCAGTATTTCCCAGCCAGAGAGGCAGCTGCCTTTGGAGTCAGAGATGAGTGAAGAGGAGGAATAGTTGGGGTCTGTTTCAAATGTGCATATGTACAGAGCAGATAGGAGAGTTGAACAATGGAGGACAATGAGCCAGCTCAGGAAACAAAACAAATGTGGGCACTGAATGGCCAATCCCTGTGCGGGGAATAAATAGGAGGGAAGGGGAGTGGTTTGGTTGTCACAGACAACTATTAACATTCCTGGGAAGTTTGCTCCTTGTGTGTTTCGTGGGACAAAGGCTGTCTTGTCAGAACTGAGATTTGTCTATTTTTCTGTTTGAACTGACTTAATTTGCAGCCTCCTGGCTGGGAGCTCACAGCCTTGCATTTATCTTAACGAGTTGATAAGGACTATTGTTTCCCTTAACTTCTTGCAGGACTCTTGCCTGGACTTTCTGTTGGTGAATGCAGTTAATTCGCAATGTGTAAATAAAGAGGGGGTTTTCTTTGTGGGAAGTCTTGTTTCTTGTTTCTGTGAAGGCTGGGTCAAAACAGAAGGCAGTTCTTCAAATTCATTTCAGTTAAGTGTTCATATTGATATCTGTTTATTTTATATTCACTTAATTTCAGTTTAGCTTTTCATTTTCCTCCTGATACAAATGGAGGACCACAAATCACTCATTAGTTAGCTTTATTTAAAGCAACATCAAATAATCCAAACATTTTAAAACAGGGATATGAAAACAAATCCATCGCATAGATTACTTTTCAAATAAATTATTATGATCTGTCAAAATAGAAACTGTAGCAGCATAATGAGTGTATAATTCACAAAACCACCTGCAGTCTATTTTGAAATATTTCTTAAATGAAATAATTCACCCAATGATGCTTGAAAAGATATCATGGGTGACTTTTAGAGGACTTTTAAACAAAAGCACCTGTTATGTATAAAATGTATCTGCTATGAGAGACAAACATCAGTTTTGAAGTATTTTGTGTATTTCTAAACTGCAATTCAGAGAAAAAAATTAACAAAATGGACTGACACCTGAATCAATATATATCAACTTCAAAATCTACTTGAAAAACTTAGACAGTTTATTATTTCAGTATGAACTCTGGAAGTAGTAGGTGATAACTAAATAAAACAAGGCAATGAAAGGAAGACATTTTAGACTTTGGGTCTAGAGGTTAAGACATTAGATTAGAAACTGGAAGACCAGGAGTTCTAGTCCCGTCTTGGTCATAAAAGCTAGCAGGATAACTTTGAGCCAGTCACTCTCAGCCCACATCACCTCATAGGGTTGTTGTTGGGGAAAACGAAGAAGGAAGGAATATGTTTACTACCTTCGGTTGTTTATCAAAGTAATAAAGATGGGATATAAATAATAAATTTTCACAGCCAAAATACCGTATATAAGGGAGAAACATTATTTTACAAGCGAGAGATCAAATGCATCTTTCAAAGCAAGGTATTTTTGCACATATAAACACCCAAATTGATTGTAATTCTATAAATCTACTGTAAGCACTTCCCTTATTGAGGAGAAAGAAAACCTAAATGGACCTTCTTAAATATTTAAAATCCAATTCCCATGCACACTTTTTTCTCATTTTCCCCAAAACACTCTCTCTCATATTATGCAATGTATATTGTTTGGTAGAATTCAAAGAAATATCCTAGCATACAAACTTCTTTGACAAATACATGAAGGATTTTTGTGGCTGTTGAAGTTAGACACCTTTCATGTTTTTCAATTTGTTGTTGATAAGCATTTGGGGGGGGGGGGATGCCTGATGTGCAGAAGTATTCACAGGTAAGATTTTTTTTTGTGGAAATTAAAAGGGATACAGATGTAGGAGCATTGAAGGAAAAATAGCATTTATTAGTTTTCATAAATTGTTTTTATTTTGTTTTCTTCTCATTCAATGCAAAACATCACATAAATTGTGCAAAGCTGGATATGATACAGCCAAATATACTATAAGCTCGAGGCAAAGGGTACACTTTGTAAACTGTCTCTCTTTGCCTTGATTGGTCTCTGTGCATCTCTGTGTGTGTTGTATGTGAGGAAGGGAGGGACAGAGAGGGGGGGGAGGAAGAAGGAGTGTGGGGAGAGAGAGAAACAGTTTAGATACGTGAAGAGACAGCGAGAGAGAGAGAGAGAGAGAGAGACAGAGAGGGGAGGTATAAGGAGTGTGGGGAGGAAGAGGGAGAGTGGGGAGAGAGAGAAAGAGTTTAGATACTGATCAGTGGTGAAATTCGACCACCTCAGCCCCCCTTGGCCATGATGGTAGGGACAATTCAGTTCAGTTCACCGAACCTAACAATCGCCCCCTGGTTGGCCCCGCCTGGTCGCACCCATGTCGGCAATAGGGCTAATACCAGTGGCGGATGGACTGATGTGCGCAGGGAGAGAGAGTAGCACACAGGAGATTGTAGCATTGGACCCCTTCCCGGGTATTCCCTGGCCTGTGAAAGGGGGATGCGATCTGTGCCCCCCCCAGAAGCCGCAAAGCGCTCTCCACCTCTCTGGTGCCCCCCAAGCCTCCTCCCACCGCACTTCTCATGCTCCTCGCCAGAAGCGCTTGCACACCCAGTGGGAAGGAGGAGGCTTGGTGGTGCCAGAGGGGCGGCAAGCGCTTTGCAGTTCCTGAAGAGGGGGTCGAGCTTCCCCCTTGCAACATCTTTGCCTAAGATAAGAGAGAGAGGGCAACAACAACAAGGGCAAAGAAGTGATGTTGACTTGGCCATACCCACCCACCCAGTCACATGACCATCAAGCCACACCCACCAAGCCATGCCCACGGAGCCGGTAGGGGAAATTTTTGAATTTCACCCCAGTACAGATATGTATGTGTGTAGAGGGGTGTATTTATACATATACATAAACAGATTCAAATACATACTACTTGATCTTTTAGTTTATCTTTGTGGATACAAAACTTGTAATATACACATAGTCTTCAAACAACAGTTCATTTAGTGACTTTTCAAAGTTACAATGGCACTTAAAACTGCCATTTCAGTGACTTATGACCATTTTTTACACTTAGAACCGCTGCAGCATCTCCATGGTTACATACTCACAATTCAAATGTTTGGCAACTGGTTCACGTGTGTGATGGTTGCACTATCCTGGGGTCATATGACCAGCTTTTGCAACCTTCTGACAAACAAAGTCAATAGGAAAGCCAGCTTCTTTTTAACAACCGTGTCACACAATTATAACAATTAAAATGATTCACTTACCAACAATAGAAAGAAAAGTCGTAAAATGGAGCAAAACTCACTAAACAAATGTTTCCCTTAGCAACAGAAATTTGGGGCACAATTCTGGTCATAAGTCGAGGACTACCTGTACTTACTAAGGGTATTATTAAGCAAGCACCATTGTAAATACTGTTCTATTGTAAAGTTCTATGTTCAGCCAGATGGACTGAATTTGGAACACATTGTGGAATCAGAAATATGTCCTTCAGAACACCTGATTGGCTTCTAATATTTCTAGGTACATACAAGCATGAAAGCCAGGAAGTTAACTGTCTTATTATTATATGAGAAACTATAAGAGTCACTTTGAATCATGAAATGGACAGCGTATAAATTTAATGAATAGTAATAATAACATAGTACACAACTATATCAATGATAACAACACTTTTCCCCCAATTCACAGTAACATTTATCCCAGAAACACCAGGATATTACTTTCCTAAATATCATTCAAGATTAACAAATCTTAGTTTTTAACCAAGTCAAGCACCAACCTGCAAAATTAATTCTTTTGCTGTTACCTATTAAGGGAGAAATATCTCCAAAAATGTGGTTCATAAATTTTAAATTTATTTGAACCCATCTTGCCTCCAGCTAATATATCTCGAGGGCTTTTGGCCTCTGTTCTATTGCTAATATGATGTATTTTCCTACTCACAAGAGTTAAAAAGTAAAGGATAGGCAGAGAACATTGATTTCTGTGGATTTTACCTGGAGAAAAGTGAAATCTTAAATACATTTCCCTATCAAGAGACACTGTGATTTCTGAAATAAAGCAAGTGCACCAGACTCTCCAGTTTTACTATGCCTACCTTTAATGGGAGATAAAGAAAAAGGTTTGTAACCTTGGGAGAGATTTTTGAATCAGGGTGTAGAGATTAAATGGAACCTGACATATTTAATATTGAAGACTAAATAACAAATAGACAACAACCAATCATGTCAGTCCATGATTGAAGAACCATCTCTCCAATAATATAGTTCATCAGTGTTTCTCCTGAAAGGATTGCTTTTGAAAAATTCTGATGCAATGGGTTTTCTTTTTAATTGGACAAAATGTGTCTTATAAATCTATGTTTTTCCTCTACCTTTCTTTGCTTCATTTTGTTTTGCATTTTCATCCAATTAGCTTGTAGGAATATGAGAGTTTAAAATATATCACGTTGGAACAACATTTTGAAGTTTTAAAACAGATGCAAAACCTGAGGGTCCAAACTTTTCACTTTTAATCAGTTCACAGTTCCTATCTGAAGGTGATTGGAGTATTTCTGAAGAGCAGATATATATTTCAGAGTCACATCTTGTCTGAGCTGTGTGTATCAGCTGATTTGAAAATGAAAAGTAACAGCATCAAACTGGACCATTATATGTGTTTAGATTTTCCTATGTTTCCTGACAAATTATGAGCCATATGAAAAGCATCGATGAAATGGAGCTGTTAAAATTAGAAAACAGTTTCAGCATCAGCACTTGAAGGATATTGTTGGTATTTGCAAGGAATGAGCAAGGAAATAAATGTTGACGCAAGAATATCTTATGTTTACTTTTTACTTTGCTAGATAGAAGCTGTGGCAGAATTCTCTTGGTTTTAGCCGTTTCAAAACTGTTAGATTTTTGTTTTAAGCCACCTGAGTTTTCATTTAAGAAAATTACTGATATTTTGTTTATAAAAAGCATACTCAGTGCTAAACCTGTACCTGTGTATTTTTTCTGGCAAATGTAGATCTTTAATACATTACATTTATATCATGCTTTGGTGGTAAAATGGCATTTTTAAGTAGATCTGCTTCCATACTTCTAACTCATTTGGGACTTGATTAAGAAGAAGTTGGAAAATAGTTTCCCTAAATTGTTGGTGGAAATGTAAATAGGAAATTATTATTACCTTTGGCAGATTTGCAAAAGAGCTAAGCAATATTGGATAGAAATTAGTAATGTAATTCAAAAAAAGTCTTGAAAATTAATATACAATTCAGACCAGAAACTTTAGGTTTTATGAATAAGAATTTTTTAAAAATCACATGGTGTTTTATTTTTATATATGGTACAGTTTTATATGCTAAGAAAGCATTGGATGATGCCTGCAATAGAGGAATGGTTAATCAAGATGACAGAACTGGCAACAATGACTAAGTTAATGACCATTGTGAGAGAAAAATCACTGAAGAAATTAATAGAACAGGACCTTGGAGGTCTTCTAGTCCAACCCCCATTCATCTTTATTTAGAAAACCTTTGAGGCAGTGGTAGGATTTAAAGATTTTTACTACCAGTTCAGCGGGCTTGGTGGGTATGCTTTGTGTGTGCTCATGCTAAGTGCCCACTTTGCGCAGATGCAGAGGCGTTCCAACTCACCTCCTGCAAGCCTTCACTCTCCCTGTCTGCTGTGCCACACAAAGCGGCAGAGAGAACCGGTTTGGTTTCTGCTGCTCATCGGCACTATCGGCTCGGTAGAATCAAGCCAGACCAGTAGAATACCACCACTGCTTTGAGCTTTTGGAAGAAAAATCAAAATTTCAAAAATCAAAATCAAAAGAGTCAAATATGAGTGCTCTTTATATCCTTGGAAAAGAAGATAAAAGTCATTGTTTGTATATATTTTTGTTTTCCTTTTTTTCTTCATAACTTTTTGCATTTCTACTCCCATTCTCTTTTTACTCTTTATCTGTACCCTTGTTAGTTTATGTTGTTTTTTATGGGTACTCTTTGTAAAAGATAATAAAATTATTTGTAAAAGGAATCCAGTTTCCTTGTCAAATGTGGAATTGCAATATATTCAATTCAGAATTATAAGGGACCTCACAATATATATATTTTCCCCAAATCTCCTCTTACATTGGCTGGCATAAAAAGAATATACGAGAAGATTTAGGACACTGAAGTCCTGGTGCACTTGAAGTTGTGTTGAAAACAATAATACAAATATACTGTAATTTAGAATCCTGTTCTTTAGGTGCATAAGAGTACTAAAATAATGGAAACAGTGATACAAAATTTGTGGGACATGTAGAGGAACTAGTTCAAGCAAAAGTGGTTTTCTTTTTGAATAAAGGTAACCTGTGGTCATCAAGATGTTGTTGAAATACACTTCCAAATATCCCTCATTATGGGACATGTTGCTTAAAGTTGTTGCCAATTAAATTTCAATTAAATTTCAATTAAATTTCAGCCATGTATTGCCCATGATTCCTTCAATCATAAGACCCATTGAACAAAACTCTGTTCCAGACAAGTATATGTAGGACTATTGCTTAAAATACTTTTAAACCATTTTAATATGAATAGGGGATGTTTCTGATGTTTCTATTCCTAAATTCTCTTGCAAATAATTTAATTCAGATCTAGAACCATGCAGTATACATTGGAAAATATGCTATCTATTTAGGGGTGAGCTTCAAAAATTTTAGCAAGGGATTCTCTGCCCAGTTGCTGGGTGGGTGTAGCCATAGTGGGAGTGGCTTAGTCAGCCTCCTACACCATGGTGGGGAGGGCATTTTTGCCCTCCCTGGGCTCCAGAGGCTTTGCGTGAGCCTCTGGGAGGATGAAAACAGCCTCCCTGGGCTCCGGAGGCTCTCTGGAAACTAGAAATGGGCCTGTTTCCACCCTTCCCAAACTTCAGAGAGGCCCATTTTTCATCCTCTCCAAGCTCCATGCGTGCCCTGCACTTACCCGCATCCAAAATGGGCCATGTTGGGACTTTTGGGAAGGGAGGGGCAGGGTGGGAGGCACCAGCCAGGAGTGGAATTTGGGGGTTCTCCAAACTGTGCAGAATCTTAGCTAGGAGTTCTACTGAAACCCCACACACACCCCAGCAGCCCACCTCTGTATATATTCCCCTTTGCACAGATATATTATGGAGATTCTAATTCAAAGCATGATCAATTCACTGAAGCAAGAAAGCCTGCTTGACTGAAGTGTGATCTATTGGTCTCTGGAGAGCAATCTTCTCCCATTGTCCCACTGAGTTTTCAGGTCTGAGACAGTTCAAAAGAAGAGGTCAGGTTACTACTCAAGCTAAATGATTTTATGCCATTGATTAACGCAGACTCCTTATAGGTGATATGTCTCTTAGGCTTTGAAAAGAGTGATATGTCTCTTAGGCTTTGAGACATTTGACAACCATAAGTTATGCAAAGATTCTATGTATTAGCATAAAGATATTTTTTCCAGCTCTTCCAAGGGTAATAGCTACCGGTAACTACTTTTCTATTATTATTTATTAATTTTTAACTTTTAATTTAATTACAATAATCTCGCTTTTTATTCTTTGGATAATTATTGTAAAAACAAATACAAAAACCTCTCCTTTCTCCGCCAACATGTTTAGGCAAAATTGAACACAACACTTATTTTAGTATACTTGGCTGCTTGTGAAAGAAGATTTGGAGTATAAGAGTGAAAAACATAGTTTATTCAGACAATAATTATGCATTACTTGATTGACTTTACCTTAATCTTGTAACAAAAGGAGCTACAAGTTGTTTTACCCTAAAGAATGAAACACCTCCTTATGGTTTAGAATAATTTGGACTGTCTTTATTGGGTTACATAACCTTCATGCTGTGTTAGTGTTGAGAGATGCGGGAGGCAGGGAGGCAAGGAGGAGGGAAGGAAGGAAGGAAGGAAGGGAGGGAGGGAGGGAGGGAGGAAGGAAGGAAGGAAGGAAGGAAGGAAGGAAGGAAGGAAGGAAGGAAGGAAGGAAGGAAGGAAGGAAGGAAGGAAGGAAAGTGAGCCATGATGGCGCAGTAGTTAGAGTGCAGTACTGCAGGCTACTTCGGCTGACTGCCAGCTGACTGCAATCTGGCAGTTCAAATCTCACCAGACTCAAGGTTGATTCAGCCTTCCATCTATCCGAGGTCAGTAAAATGAAAGCCCAGATTGTTGGGGGCAATAGGCTGACGGTAAACTGTTTAGAGAGGGTTGTAAAACACTGTGAAGTGGTACATAAGTCTAAGTCCAATTACTATTGCTAAATCCATGGCAAAATTAATTTAAATAACCTTTGGGGAGGACAAATTGCTGAAATGTCATTATTAGTATTAACAAGATATTGTGGCATTTATGCATATTTTTAAAATAATTTCCCCACTTGCAGAATCTGGAGAAGTATTTGAATGCTTAAGCCATATACTGTGTTTCCTAACACAACTCTAAATCTTCATGCTAGGCCAAATATGTGAGAACAAAACTGGAAAACAATCCTTTTAAGGAAAAACAATGCTAATTAAAAGCACCCCTCTTTGTATCTGTCAAACTTAGCCATCTGCCTTGCCACTTAAACTTGTAAATAAGAGGTGAAATAAAGGGATGGTAGTTTTATTGAAGCTTTCACTCTAAGAAACAAAATTGCAGAGTTCCCCTGATGCTGACAAATACCTCTCCTGGCTCTTTTCAAAACGTTATAGTATTCTTGCAAAACTGTGAATTAATGAGTTAGAGAAAAATCTATGCTTAAGTAAGCAGGGCCCATGCCCAATATTCAAGTTCTAATCACAACAAAACATAGGTACTTTCTGGTACCAATTGCTTCACTGCACATCAGGCCTGGTCCGTATCAGCCCTTTTCTAATACTCCGTGTTATGTATGGAACATGGGCGAGAAAGAATGGAGACGAGCCTCTGGAACGGTGAACTTCAGCTCTTTATTTACATAGTGACTGCTCGAACTCAATGGCAGTTATAACCCTCCTTATATAGGTAACCCAATAACTATAAACCAATAACAATTGAGGAGCGCTAGCTCCCTTAACTAATAAGAACACTCCGTTAATGGCCAATTGGATTCCCCGGAATGAGCCAATCCGATCCTGCCGTTAACAGCCAATCAGAAGTGCAGGGCCAGAACCCTGCACTTTACTCCAAGCTCAAGATATCTTTATTAAGGCCTATGCATTCACAACACCCCTTCCCCCTGGCTTCTGTTTACAGGGCGCAGTTACATAGTCCTTTAGGTAGGAAGGTTGCTTTATTAGTCTTTTTGATTTTCGCTGTGTCGTTTGGCTGCAATCTCGCTGAGGTAGATCGTTGTTTGGCAATGGGGTTGCCTCTGGTTCAGAGTTCATGTTTCTGCCATCACCAATATCTTCGGCAACTCCCTGAGGTGCATCTATTCCCCTCTCTGGTTCCAATTCCTGTGTCTCGATTCCGCCATCGTTCCCTTCGAACGGGTTTTCTTCTAATTGGAATTCGTTTTCTTCCGTATCTCCCCCCCCCTCAGTTTGGTCATAAGGGAGTTCAGGAATGCCCGACTGGAGCCGTGATTGTAATTGATCGATATGGCGTTTCCATAGTCTATCGTCAAGGCATTGTACAAGGTAGGATCTCGGGCCAGTTACACGAACTACTGTCGCCTCTACCCACAGCGGATCGCCCGATAGGTTTTTAGCGTATACCAAATCACCTACCTGGAAGGCATGACAGCGGCCGCTGGATCCTAGTGGTTTTTTCGGTTCATAAGCTGGGTGTAACCGGTCGAGGTGGGAGCGGAGTTTTCGTCCCATTAGCAGTTTGGCTGGAGTTTTGTTGGTGTGATGTGTTGTAGAAAAGATGTGATGTGTTGTAGAAAAAGAATTCGGTTGATCTTGTCATCGATGTTATCGTAGTCTAATTTCTGCAAGGTTTTCTTAACAAATTGGATCATGCGCTCAGCCTTGCCATTGGCCGCAGGGTGCGCAGGCGAGGTGAGCGCATGTCAGATGCCGCAGTCAGCCAGGTACTGCTCGAAGGACAGTGTGGTAAATTGGGGCCCATTGTCGGATACCAGAACATCTGGTAATCCGTGGGTTGCAAACAGTCTTTCCAATTTTTTGATAACTGCTTCAGTGGTTGTGTTCATCATGTGGTGAATCTCGAGCCAATTCGAGTAGGCATCGACGGTTAGAAGAAAGGTGTGGCCTTTGGTCGGCCCCGCAAAGTCCAGGTGAATACGGGACCAGGGTCCCCGTGGTGTCTCCCATTCGGTAGGGATGGCTTTTGGTGGGGCATTGCTCACTTCCTGGCATCTCTGACAAGCTTTTAACCCAATTTTCGATTTGCTTGTCGATGCCCGGCCACCATGCGTAGCTTCGTGCAAGGGCTTTCATCTGCATGATACCGGGGTGGCCATCGTGCAAGGTTCTCAGCACAGCTTTTTGGAGTCGTTCTGGGATAACGACTCTATCGCCCCAGATGATACAGCCTTTTTGAGAGAACAACTCCGTTTGTCGAGTCTTGAATGGTGTGAAGTCATCCGATAATTGGTCCAATGGCCATCCACGTTCTACCCAGCCTAGGACTCGCGCTAAGGTGGGGTCACGTCTGGTTTCTCTTGCGATATCTCGGGCGGTTAATGGCAGCGAGTGGAGTGTTTCAATTTGTAACATGGTTACCGTTGGTGCGGGATTGTCGAGAGTCTCTGGAAGCGGTGTTCGGCTCAATGCGTCAGTGTGGGGAATGGCTTTCCCCGGGCAGTATTGCAGCCGATAATTATAAGCAGCCAAGAATTCTGACCAGCGAGTCATCCTGGGGGATAATATGTGGGGAGTCAGCTTATCTCCAGCTATTATCCCCAATAACAGTTTATGGTCAGTCACAATAGTAAAAGCCCGGCCAACACGTACTCGTGAAATCTTTTAACGGCCGATACAATTGTGAGGGCTTCTTTATCGATTTGGGCATAATTTCGCTCAGTTTTTGAAAGTGTCTTTGAAAAATATGCAACAGGTGCTTCGTTACCATTAGGCAGTACATGGCTCAGAATGGTGCCCACTCCGAAAGGCGAAGCATCACATGTGATATTTAATGGGAAAGTCTCATTGTACTGCATGAGTACAGTCAGAAGTCAGTAGTTTTTTTACATTACAGAACGCCTGTTCTTCTCTATAACCCCATAACCAATTTGCTTTCTTGTCTAGCAAACGATGTAATGGCTCAGCGACAGTTGCTTTATGTGGTAGAAATACATTATAAAAGTTGATGAGGCCTAGGAATGCCTGGAGATCGGCCTTGTTCCGAGGCCTGGGAGCATTTTTTATTGCTCTTAATTTTCTGTCGGTAGGGTGAATACCCTGACTGTCAATTAGGTACACTAAAAACTCAACATTATCTGTACACAATTTACACTTATTCTTTTTCACCTTAAGACCGGCGTCTTGGAATTTTTGTAGGACCAACTTTAAACGATCTCGTAAGATTTTTTTTGTATGTGCAGCAATTAATACATCGTCAAAGTAGGGGACCACGCCTTTAATCCCTTGTAGTAGCCTCTCCATAAGGCTCTGAAAAATCCCCGGGGCTACACTGACTCCGAATTAGAGCCGGGTACATTTAAAGGCACCTCGGTGCATCACAATCGTTTGTGCCTGTGCCGTCTCTTCATCAACAGGTAATTGCTGATATGCCTGAGCTAAGTCTAATTTAGCAAAGACTTTTCCACCCCCCAGGGAATGGAGGAGATGCTGCACCACCGACAACGGATATGCATTTTGCTGTAGGGAGTGATTCAGGGTGGCCCGGTAGTCCCCACAAATTCGGATTGAACCATCTGGCTTAATGGGTGTTACGATTGGGGTTTCCCAGGGGGAGTGATCGGTAGGTTTTAGCACCCCCTAGCTATTAGTTTGTTGAGTTTTTCGTCGATTTTTGGCTTTAAGGCAAATGGAACTCGACGGGGCTTAAGGCGGATGGGAGCTATCTTTGGATTAAGGCTGAATGATATTGGGGTCCCCTTGTACTTGCCTAAACTTTCCACGAAGACGTCCTTGAATTCATGGATGAGGTCCTCCTCCCAGTCACTTCCGCTGACTCGGTTTATGCCTGCCACTTCAATGCCAAGTGGCGCAAATCATTGGAGGCCTAGTAGACTGGGCCGATCTTTGTCGATTACAGTTAGCGGTAAGTACGCTGTGTGTTTCTTGAATGAGACCCGGACTCGGCAGGAACCAACAACAGGGATTTGATTCCCTTGATAGTCCTTAAGAATAAGTTTTTGGAAACGGAAGTCTTGGCGCTGAATCATGGGGATGAGTTGCTTGAAGGTCTTCCAGGACACCATTGAGAGAGACGATCCTGAGTTGACTTCCATGTGGCAAGGCTGGTTCTCGATGGTCACTGTAATTCAGATTTTCTTGGCATCCAAGGCAGAGGCGTGACCGATAGTGATAGTATGGTGAGCTTCTTCTTGCTGTGAAGCTCGGTTTCTGTAGGAGCGGTTTACTGGTTCTCGCCTTACAGGACGGTTTCCTGTCGATTGGCGATAGTTAGCCCCTTTTGAGGCTTGGCCGGGTCCTTGTGAACTTCGGCAGACCTGTCCAATGTGGCCTCTCTTCCTGTACTCATGGCAGAGCGCGTCGCAGAATTTGCATTTGGACCTGGCATGGTTGGCTCCACAACCAGCGCAAGGGCGTAGGGGCTTCAGGTGGTGGTCCCGGTCGGACCGCAGTCGATGGAACTCTTCTTCGTCGCTGTCTGACGACAAAGAGAGGTCCTCGTGGTGCGTCGTTGAAAGCTGCCCTTCTGACCTAGGTGAGATGTCGCTTGTCGGTTGGTGTACTGGGGCGCGGTTGCGGCGTAATTGTGCAGCCGACTTCCTGGTTGCTTCTGCTGCAGTAGCATCGGCGATGGCATCGGCAAGGCTGATGTCACTTTTCGCCATCAGCTTGCTCTGCACACCTGGCGCATCTAATCCCAGAACTATTCAATCTCTCAGTGCCTCTTCCAAATCAGCGAATCCACAGAGGCCTCCCAGGTTTCGGAGGTCTGCTATGAAGTCGGCGATGCTTTCTCCTTTTTGCTGGCTTCTCTGATAGAACTTGTGCCGTCTCACGAGCGTGGGCACGGTCGGTGCGTAATGATCTCTTAGTAGGGGTTCGAGGTCATCCCAGTCCATCGCCTTCACTTCTCTAGGTTTGGCTAGTGCTTTAGCCATCTTAAGTACGGTTGGACCGTAATGCGTTTGGAGTACCACCCGTTTCTTCCTGGCTGTGGCATCCTTTAAGTTGTTTGTTTCTAAAAAAATTTGGAAACGATCCATGTAGGACTCCCAGTCCTCCTGCACTGGATCGAACGGAGTGGGTGGTACGACGATGCCAGACATGATTCCGTCGTGTTGCGCTGTCAGGCACGTGCTCGGTGTTTCTTCTTAGTTCAGTCGGCTCAGACGTCTCCATATCCCATCCTCGTAGCCAGTGTTATGTATGGAGCATGGGCGAGAAAGAATGGAGACGAGCCTCTGGAAAGGTGAACTTCAGCTCTTTATTTACATAGTGACTGCTCGAACTCAATGGCAGTTATAACCCTCCTTATATAGATAACCCAATAACTATTAACCAATAACAATCGAGGAGTGCTAGCTCCCTTAACCAATAAGAACACTCCGTTAATGGCCAATCGGATTCCCCGGAACGGGCCAATCCGATCCTTGCATTATCAGCCAATCAGAAGTGCAGGGCCAGAACCCTGCACTTTACTCCAAGCTCAAGATATCTTTATTAAGCCCTATGCATTCACAACACTCCGGATGGTTGGGAATAACTGCCATTTCAATTTCCCACATTTACTTTATATTAAGATTAGATTCAATACTATTTGGAATCCTGTGGAATCCTGTGGAATCCTAAAGCCCTGAATTAGGAACATAACCACAAAATATTTAAATTCAGAACTCGTCTTGTAAAAAAATAAATAAAACTATAGCACTAAGGGAAAGGAAGGAAGGAAGGAAGGAAGGAAGGAAGGAAGGAAGGAAGGAAGGAAGGAAGGAAGGAAGGAAGGAAGGAAGGAAGGAAGGAAGGAAGGAAGGAATATAGCTACCTATCTTATTTTATGTGCCATATCCCTGACCAGTTTACAAAACAGAGTCAAAACCTCCAAAACAACCATAAAACTTCCTTGCCTCTATGATGGAAGCTTTATTTAAATGTCCCCCCTCCCATTTATTTCACAGATGTGAATTAACCAGATATACTACCATATAACTTATTCAGTATAATCCAGAATTTTCATTTATTTCATCAATTCCTATTTTGTTCTTAATGTCAAATGGGAATAGTGATATTGGGGATAACTTTCATAATATGTCTTATTACATACCTGCTAGTGTTTAGATCAGATCCTACAGTATCAGTACAGGTCTTTTCAGAAAAAAAATGTCTTCCATTGTCAAACTTTTGCAAGACTCCTAGTAAGTTTGTCTGGTTTTCAGATTTTCAGAAATTATGCCTCTGGCACATATGTATTATTTGCTTAAAATAGTCAATACAAAACTTTTCAAAGATTTTTCCTATATGAAACTGAAATCAATAATGAACAAAGTAAATTATGTATGTATTCAAAACAAATGTTGAAACAGGGTATCAGTAGACAACATTTCAAATCTGGAAAATATAGTTTCAAAATTCTTCTTGTATTGAAAGCATGGCACTGATGATTGCTCAGTGATAGATCCTATACTTTGCATGAAGTACAGAAAGTCCCAGTTTTAATTCTTCACATCTCGAAATTGGGCTGAAAATCTCTCTTTGAGACCTCAGATAGTTGTTGCCAGTAATGATAACATTGGACTAAAATAGTGTTGTTCAAATTTGGCAACTGTTTTGACTGGGATATGTGTGGAGTTGAAGTCCATACATCTTTAACATTCTCAAATTTGAAAAAGACTGGATTAAATGAATCAAAGGCTTAATTAAATTTCCTATTGTGTAGTGGGCTTCAGTAGGCCAGCATAACTGCAACAGCATTTATTGACTCAAAACTGGAACTGAGGAACTGCAGGCAAATGCCTTATACTCTAGGACCACAGGGACTTAACCAATCATAGAACTAGAAAAAGCCTGCCCAAATATAAATGTTCTAAATTTCTCTACAAAACAGTTGGAGCTAACAGTTAGAGTCATCTAAAAGTTAGTTTCACTTTAGCACAGTTAATACAACTATATCAGAGGTAGTATTCAGCAGGTTCTGACCAGTTCTGGAGAACCGGTAGCTAAAATTTTGAGTAGTTTGGAGAACCTGCAAATACCATCTCTGACTGGAGATTTTACATTATCCTTCCCCTGCCATGCCCACCAAACCATGCCCACAGAACTGGTAGTAAAAAATATTGAATCCCACTACTGAACTATATACATTCAATACATAACACTTCCTGTGTTTGTACACTCCTAACGGTGGTAGAACTTTCCAGGGAAGATCTTCAGATAGGTCCTGGAAATAAATTTAATTTTAAAGTCAGCAATACTATTGTAAATTGTGCTTTGAAATGGCACAGAGCAGCCATTTCAGAAAAATCCCAAATGCAATACTTCCAAAACTGCAACAAGCTTCCTTCTATTAAAAGTCTTTGGAATTAAAATGCAGGATAATCATCTAGTTCATTTCTATGCAAAGCTCAAGGTATATGGGACAGTCAAAGTGACCTTTCCCAACTGTTGGTGATAACAAGTTTGAAAGGAAGATTTTCATTTACTGTTTATAGATAATAAGCATCTTGTGGAGCATTTGTAATAAGCAGCAAATTAACCAGAGTTATCATATGCACAAACCAAAATCTCATCTTAGTACTGTTTGTTATTGTTACACCACTGATTAGTCACAGGGCCCCTCAAGACCACATATGAATAAAAACTGAAATGAATGACACCACCCACTGGATGTCTGCATGGCCATGTTAAGATTCCCATGATGCTGCATCTTTTATTTTAATAGAGCCACATGTCTTTGCTTCCATATCTAGCATGACTGATGTCTTTACAATTTATTGTTCCCTGCCCTTGGCACTGTCATAATAATGTAAACTAAATGAAATCTGTGGAGGAAAATTAAAATGCAGGATAATCATCCAGTTCGGATTTGGACCAAGCTTTCCGTTTTGCAGGCTGTTATGAAAACAAAATACAAAACATGACATTAACTGCATCATCAAAATGTATTGGGGAAAACTGAAGAAATGTTGATGTAAATATTGTTGTTGTTGTTCACAAAGGTTGAGTTTTTCCTGCCTGTCAGGGTAGTGTAGCTCTTGGCACCATCAATCAAATACAAATAACCTATTTTCAAAGCATGACTACAAAATCCAGGTGTACTGCCTGGAAGAAGTGGGTGACATAAGAAGGAGAAAATGAAGCAGTCACATGAACACTCAACCAGTCACCATCATATGAATTAAAAATGCCAGGGACAGTAGAGTTAAGAGGAGATACTTTTGTGTTTGCCAAAGTATCTTTTATTTATAAAAATGTAAGTAGATAATATGTACTTTTTGATAGAGTTGTCCCTATAGAGAAGAATATTTGTATCTTAGGGTTGAAATATGTTCTTGGTGTTCTCTGAGCTTGGTTGTTTTCTTGAAAACAACATTTCATTACCAAACTAGGTAATATAATCAGGGCACTGGTGCTTGGAGAGCACCAGGACCAAGGATCCCTCAGAGTTGTTCTTAGTTTTTAAGAAGAAAGTCATAACATCAGTTTTCTAGTCTGTCAATTATTTTTTGTACATTTTTAGACATCAACAATCATATATTTTTCTCCTGCCAGTTTTATAATGCGTGATGAGAAATCCACTGATCAGATATCTATTTGCAAATACTTGAGGAAACGTATGAACACAACACACATTGCCAAGTATGCATATCACAAGCACAGAAGCCTGAACAAATTCCCGCTTTCTGGGGTTTTGAATTAATGAACCTATTAATTTCCTGCCACCACTATTCAGGACTGAAATCTTGGTTGGCTCTGTAGGCCACCAAAAAGAAATGTAGCATGATACTTGGCTTATGGGTCATCAGTTGTTTACCATAGATTCTACCTCCCTTTCAGAATGGAACTAATTTGTTACTAGAAGACTCTTGATGTAAGGCTGGTATGACAGCACATATTTCCATGACTGTTAGTTTATTTTAAAAAAAATTTAGTCTCACCAACCAAAACCCAAGTTAGAGATGGATTCAGTAGCAATCTTGGAAAAATAATCTTTGACACAGAAACGTGTCTTTCTTTTAAGGAATTATTGGGACAATTTTGGGACATTGACTACATTATTAAGTACTTTTATTGGGAAATAATGGATTTTGTGACTTAAGCAGCAAAAGCATCCCTTTTTCTCTATGGTTGCCAAATCTGGCTACAAAAATCCAGATAGTTACTAAGTGACAGCAAAGAGCTGGAGAAAATTCCAGCAAGTGATCTCAAATAGGATAGCCCTATTTGTATTAAGGGCCCTTTAAAATATCCTCCAAAGTTAAGCAAAATAAATTATAGTTGCTATTTGAGTTTAATTGCATTGAAAGTAAGAAACAAAGTTAAATGCATAATGTAAGGTTACACTTGGCTCCTTGCAAATCATTATCTCTCTAATAATGGTAATAATATAAAATATTTTGTGAGTCCCTCAAAGGACTATTGACACTTAAAGATGGTCAAAATGACACTTAATCAGCCATTTTAACATTGCATCACCTAGCTATTCCATTATTAGGGTTAGCTAGTTGATGATATGGAAAAATGGATGCCAGTACTATGAAGTACTCATAACTCCAGTGAAAGTTGCTAATCAACAAGTTGTTCATGGGTGAAACCTACAAAAAACAGATAGCAAATTCAGGTTGCCTTGGAATGACTCAAACCTGGCTCAGCCCAAGACTTCAAAACTGAAAATCACTTTGGGCAAAAGTTACTACTCTTGTGGTAACATTTGAAGACATTTTTCAGTGTTATCTTTGCATGCAGACATATCAAGGAGACCTCTTAAAATAGAGTCCTTTAAGCATATAAAAAGCGAAGAGTTCACACATGGTAATGACCAACCTCAAAACAGCAAGCAGTGATCACAGAGATAATGTAACCTCTTCCTCAATCCTCAGCTGTTGTCTAAAGCAGGGACTCCCAATCTTTTCTAGTGACAGGGAGCAGTTCCATGGAGAGTGGCTTTTCTCCAGACTGGGGAGGTGGGATGTGTGGTTTTGCACGCTACCTGGATCCTGCACGTACCTGGATTAGGGATTAGGCATCTCTACTCTAAAGTGTCTATATTGGGGTGGGATTATAATAGATTAAACTGAAAAATTGTGATTTAGAAGAAATTTAGAAAAAAAATATCTTGTGCGAAAGTCTAATTACTTATTTTACTTTTTTTTGAAGTACTTATGATTCTTTTTGTCAAGCTCTCTCTGAAAAAGAAGTAAAACTATTTCTGACCTCTAATGAACTTGGTGTATGATTTTCTTTCTGTATTAATGCCACGTATTGCAGCAAGTAGAAGCTAAGCCCTTCATATATATTGTAAGCTATAAGCTTTCATCCTGAAGCATCTTGTTGAGTGACTTACCTGTGGTCCTTAGTCATCATTCCAAAGTGGGGGATAAGCAGATGCCTATTGTTAGACCTTAGCCTGGCAAAGGAACTTGTGGGGAGCCTGGATAATAACTTAGGGTCTGAAGAAAATATTTTAAAAGTTACTTTTCCTATAAGGTATACCAGCAATTCTTTCTCTTCCATCCTAGAAGAGCTCCTAGGAAAACGGTCTTAGAGTTGTTATATTTGTTTTTTCTTTCTTTCTTTTTTCTTTTTACCCTAGCAGGCAATGTAGCACTTCTTTCTATCAAATCCTTTCGAAAAGTGAAATTGAATAAAACATTGCAAGGATTTTCAAGGGATTTGAGTTGTTCCTGTTTTCTTGTCAATTCATCTAATGCATCCAAATTAGGTTATTTCTGATCCATTTCACTTTTACATGCTTTCACCTATAAATCCTTTCCATTTCTCTTTTGCCTTAATCTCCAATTAAAAATATATATCCACACAAATATATATCCACACAAACGTTCCACATTGGAACGTTCATATTTAAAATACAATTTAAGCATTTCAGCCTGTTCCATCTCTTCCACTCTCTTTCCCTTGGTGTATGTTAATAGAAAAGATGCATTTTAAAGCAGAGGTATGAGTTACATCAAAACATTGAAGAGAGATATTTCAGGACTTCTTACTACTAGCTTCAATATTCAGTCTAAAAATCAAAATAAGCAGACATGGATTTAGCCCTAGAAAACTGCCTGTTGCAATGCTCCCCATTTTCAATTTTGAGAGCATGCTAAATAACTCTGATGGAGATCATAGAATAGAGTGGAGTGGAGTGGAATGGAATGGAATAGAATAGAATAGCGTAGAGTAGAGTAGAGTAGAGTAGAGTAGAGTAGAGTAGAATAGAATAGAATAGAATAGAATAGAATAGAATAGAATAGAATAGAATAGAATAGAATAGAATAGAATAGAATAGGAGTTGAAAGGGACCTTGGAGGTCTTCTAGTCCAATCCTACGCTTAGGCAGAAAAACCTATAGCATTTCAGACAAATGGTTATCCAAGTAGAAATGAAGAGAAATTCAGCCTTGATGTTCCTGGAAGTTTCCAACTCAGAGAAGATATGAATCTTCCAGGTAATCTCAATTTGCACTGGCAGGTTCTTCATCCTATCCTTTCGTAATAGGCTTCAGGATTTCATGAACATAATTAAATCTGATCATTTAATAGAGATAAGAAAATGTAGGGAAAGACTAGACAATCTTTCCCACTTTTAGCCCACATTTATTTATACAAATAAAAACATGTTTGGAAATAGTCAAAGCAGAACAAATGTGTGTTAAGGGTTGATGTGAGCATCCCAAATGGTGTAAACATATGGCTTTTGGAATTTTTCAAAAAAGCACCATAAATGCCAGTTTAGAAGGTTACAATTATAAAGCAATTTACGAATCAGCACAGCCAACAATAAAGTTTTGGAAAGTTTACCAAGCATTATAATTTAGCAGCCCAACCCTTTCCTTTGTTGTGTGCTTTGAGTAATTAAAATACCATGTGTCTGCAGCTTACTATTGAGCCAAAAATTACACATTGTGACAATTCTCCAATATGATCCTAATCATTTTTTAGTGACAGTGTTACATATAAATAGCTTGTGACCTAACAGAATAATGCTGCTAGTCAAAGCTTTGTTGTCTCACAAAGAGCTCAGGTGCAAAGGTCTATAGCCCCAGGGACTTGTAGTAACAGGAACTAAAAGGTTTAAATCTGTGGATAGGAGCATCTTCTGTGCTTTCCGCTATGATTGAATTGAGCATTATAGCCAAATTGCAATCATTTAATCTGGCTGAGTAACTGTTTGAAGCAATATCCTTCTGGGTTCAGTTCCAAGTGGGAAAAAAGACATTGGAAACATGGTGACTGCTTGGAAAGATGGTTTAATGGTGGGCAGGATCACATGCCTGGGAACTCCTGGGTGAAAAAAAGGGGAAGAGGTGCTGAGAGTCCCTGAGTTTTATGCCCTCTGTTGAGATTTGAATTTGAGCTTGTATTCTGATTGGTTGTCAGACTCCCATGGGGCCACACAAGAGTAACTCTGTAGGCTATCCTGAGTCTCAGGCTTGGTTGAGCCTTGCTGGATGATGATGATGTAATGAAAGGGCTTTGCGATTCCTATTATAGGTCTGCCTGAAGGAGGCAAATCTTTGTTATGTAGAATAGACTGGCCCAGGCCTTAATGGCCCATTAGCAAAGATAGGGGGGATGAGTTTCTGCCTCTCTGAGTTTCTACTTCTCTTTTAGGGGAAATATCCTGCCTTTTAAATATATCCTAAAATATTTCATTTTTCTAGGAGAGGGGTGGGTTTTAATTTCCAACAGTAACCATGACTTAAAATTTAAGTATCAAGTTCTTAGGTTCCCTACTTTTATAGAAGCAAATTTCTTTCAGAGTTTCTTTAACAAATTGAAAGATAATACGATGAGGTGACTGACATGTCAGCAACTGGACTGCTCCCTTTAAAATCTTATTTATCTCCCAGGAAGCTGTTTTATTTATTATATTATGTTATGTTATGCTGTGCTATGCTATGCTATGCTATGCTATGCTATGCTATGTTTATTTATTTTTAATTGTTTCATTTCTAGGCCACCCATCCCACTAATACAACAACTCTGAGAAGCTTACCATATAACCAAAAGTTAAAAAGTCCTAAAACAATTAAAATTAGAATAAAAAAATTAAAAAAAATTGACAGCATGGAGGTGGGGAGTCATTTCTACCCTGTCAATTACCCTGCATTGTATCAGGGCCCCAGGTCAAGAATCAAAACCAGATCAGCAGTGTGAGGAAGGAAATCACCTCTGAGGGGAGAATATTCCAGAGGGTGTGGGGACCATAGCAGAAAAGGCTTAGCTGAAATATTTTGGCCAATGGGATCCAAAGTAGGTTCTTTCCACAGGAAGGAGTGAGATGTGTTAGTACCAAAAAGTAAAACATTTCCTCAGATACCCTGGGCCCATGCCTTAAAGAGCTTTAAAGGTGATAACCAACACCTTGAATTAGATTTGGAACTGAACTGGCAGCTAGTACAGCTTACATAACCGCAGTGCCATTTGTGCTTCCCTGCCCCTGGACTCCAGAACTGTATGTGGCACTGCTTTCTATACCAGTTGAAGCTTTCAAATACTCTTCACAGGTAGCTTCAGGTATAGCACATCACAGTAATCCAACTGGGGAATGACCAGAACACAAGTGATTGTGTGCAGGGTAAAGAAAAATTGATTAAGAAAAAAATATTCCGATGATTAAAGTGCTTGTATGAATATCTGTTCAGCTGTAAATGTATGTGTTTGTGTTTATGTTTGTGACTGTGTGTGTATACCTCAAGTCAGTGCCTCTTGGTGTCTCCCTGCACAGCTTCTGCAGTTTTCTTGGAAAGCTTTTGGAAGTGCTTTGCCATTGTCTGCTTCTTGCTATGGGCTGGAGGAGAATGACTAGCTCAAGATTAACGAACTGGCTTTGTCCCTAAGGGAGGACTAGAACTCACAATCTCCTGGTTTCAAAACCTGACTACTTAACAACTATACCAAACTGATTCTCAAACATACCATTGTACAAACCAGGGGTGTCAAAGTCGTGTCGTCATGGCAATGTCACGTGACATATTGTGACTTTTCCCCCTTTGCTAAAACAAAATGATAGCAGTGTTCTAATACGTCAGGAGCTGCCACAAAGAAGAGGGAGTCAAGCTATTTCCCAAAGCACCTGAGCATAGGACAAGAAGCAATGGGTGGAAATTAATCAAGGAGAGAAGCAAATTAGAACGAAGGAGAAATTTCCTGACAGAACAATTAATCGATGGAGCTACTTGCCTCCAGAAGTTGTGAATCTTCCAACACTGGAAGTTTTTAAGAAGAGATTGGACAACCATTTGTCTGAAATAGTATAGGGTTTCCTGCCTAAGCAGCGGGTTAAACTAGAAGACCTCCAAGGTCCCTTCCAACACTGTTATTATTCTATTATTCTAAAATGGGGCGGGCATGAGCATGTCAGTGCATGCTGCATCTGGCCCATGGGTTTAACAGCCCTGCACTAGACTATGTTTCAAATTGTCCAAAATTGAATTTCACCTTTGCCATGAATGCACTAGACAAGTTTAGATACTCTTTCTCAGAATCCATGCTCTTGATCCTTTTGTCTACAACACTACTAATGTACTATATCTTACCTTAATGATATAAAATATTTATTCAATTTCTTCTCCTATAGAGAATTTTTTAGTGTGGCTAAAAAGGAATCAGTTACAATATGAGTAACACCCGCTTGTCTACAAAATGCCTATTTCATCAAACAGAATAAATATTAAGTGCCTGCATGCTGAAACCGGTTTTGCTTACTAGGAGTTGCAAGCAACTCTCTTGGGAGAATCGTCAAGTAACTATGAAGCAGTCATTGCAAATGTAAAAGTTAATTATTCATTTGCTAAGTGCATATTATACCATCTCTTCAAGAGCTCAAAGAAGCATACATTGCATTTTTTCCTTCTGTTTTTCTTCCCCCAGGAGTAGTAGATTGGACTAAGTGACAATGACAAGCTCAAAGTCACTGAGTGAGGATCATATCTGGGGGTGGATTTCAACCTGGATTTCTTGGACCCTAGCCTAACACCTTAATTACAGCATCACACCAGCTCTTTTTTTAGTAGAATAATGCATGTCAAGTTTGTTGACCACTTGAAAGTACTATGTAGATCAGGGGTCCCCAAACTTGGCAACTTTAAGACTTGTGGACTTCAGTTCCCAGAATTCTCCAGCATAGCTGGCTGGAGAATTCTGGGAGTTGAAGTCCACAAGTCTTAAAGTTGCCAAGTTTGGAGATCTCTGACATAGATGACAGGATTGTTTTTATCCTTAAGAAAATAGTTCCCAAAGAAAAATATCATTCAGCTATTTTTGCATATACATTTTATTTATTTCCTCATTTATATGCTGCCTCAATTACCAAGCTACTGCTAGGTAGCTTACAAATTAGGATACAAATAGCCATAAGAAGACTAACAGGACAAGAAGAAGAGGGGGGGTGAACCAAACAGAACATAATATATGCCAAAGTTTCTTTGTCTAAACTATCAAAATTTCTTGCAGTTCTTCCATGCCTGCTGACTCCTGTTGGGCAGACGTATAGAAAATGGACCTATTCTGCTTGTTATACAAACATTATTGTACAACAATAATGGCATTATTAAGAAGATGGATCTATGTCAGGGATCCCCAACCCCAGTACTGGTCTGTGGCCCACTGGGAACTGGGCTGTGGTGCAAGTAGTAGGCAAGTGCACAAAGCTTCACCTGCACATGCGTGGGAGCTAGGTTGCACATATGAAACTATCCACGCTGCTTCCATGGAGCCAAAAAAGGTTGGGGACTGCATAATCTGTGTAATCAGTAGGAAGGGAGACAGAATACCGATCCTAGATTTTGTGGTGCAAGTTGGTGCAAGTTTTGGCAGAGCAGAAACTTAAGTAAAGAGACATTGAGGGGACACGGCGAGACTTGTGCCTAACGTTGGCAATGAGCAGGAGGGAGCAGAGTCCCACTTAACAAGTGAAAGGAAGACAAGACTCTTTTCTAATTTTGCTCCTAATCATTTGTGTAGCTTTTTTGTTGTCATTCCTTTTAAATATTTGACAATCATGAAGGCTTGATTTGTTTGGTATGTTTATTGATTACTTTTCATTGAAAAAAGGAGTTTGATGTGTTTGTTTAGAACTCATTTGAAATCTCTTAGCAAATAACTATACTTGCCTGGTAGTCAAAAAGATCAGGAGGCTCTTGCAAAGACATCTTAATGATCTCAGTGGTTTTTTTTTTCCTCTCATTCCCCCCCCCTTTCTGTTTTTTTGCGACAGATTAAAGGCATACAATGAATAGTGAGATGATGGATTGAATAAATCTGCAGCCTCTGTCACATCCTGGAAGGTCTTCCATTGTGATACACCCTCTTTAATTATTAATCACAGACCCAGCAAACAATTTAATTCAAAATTAGTATTTTCAACACACACTGGGTAATGTTATTAAGTGATTTTATGAAAAGTCACCAGGGGAGGGGAGATTTTATGGACAGAGATGGTTCCAGTACTTTATGGTTTTTAAGGTTTCCAGCTTTATTACTTTTGGCTCCATTCCTTTTGCTATGCCTACAGCCTAAAAGTGAAATGGTCATTAGGGCAAATGAAATTTTTCTTACCTCTGTAATATGAAACTCAAGTTTATTTATTTGTGTTTCGATGAACTCAAATGATGGCAATATAGAAACACAACAAAAAAAGTGAAATAAAGTTCAAAGGATAGCAACAATCAAGTCTCTTCCCTGTCCACAGAAGTAAAAACAGATAAAAGACCCTCAAATAACTTAACCCAAGTCCTGGGGGTGGGGGGGCTATGTTATTTATTCATATAATTGTCCCTCTCACAACAAAGTGCTTTAAAATGCTCCTTTAAAGGCTATTAAGGTGGAAGAGACATGGAAATCTCAAAGTACATGCAGTCCAGAGAATAGATGCTGTTGCAAAGACTTACCACCTGGGTCCCATCAGATGACATTTCTTAATTGATGGGCCTGCTTTGCCTACTTCATGAACCTACTTTGCCAATCCTAAAGAAACCATGAGAAACCAGTTGTTCCTCAAATAACTAGGCATTAGTGCCAATCAACACATTTAACTTAATTGGACATTGAAAATAACTTCTAACTAGCGCAACTCATGGACCATGAGTGTTAGTGTTATCTACCCATCACTGCTTCTGATTTTGCATACACCAGCTGCAACTTCTGAACCATTTTCACTGGTAACCCTACATAGTATTCATTGCATTAATCTATCCATGAAGTGACCAAGGCACAACTGTTCATTTTTATTCTGTCAATTCAAAATATAGGGCACATTGGTTTCAAAAAAATCTACCTCCTTAGGAGTAGGATTCACACTTATTAAAGAGTAAAAGTCACAGAAATGAAATGTCACATTCATCATGCATCTGGAGAATTCAATTAATCTAGGGGGCAGACCTAGATTGTTCTAACCCACTAAAGATTAATGTATCAGTATTGCACCCTTAAGCTGTTCCTGTTCTGTGCTCTGCTGGTTTAATTCTAAGAGTTTCTCATTGGATAATTCCAATGAGCAACTCTTGTTGCCCATTGGCAAGTTGCCTTTTCCTCCCAGCTTTCCCTTCTAGAAAAATAATTACCAATTACTTTCAATTCTATGGGTCAATCTTATTTACATACATACTTTTATATATTCATCTAATATAAGCATACAAAATTCAACATCTGTATATACACATAATATAGATGGACAGCTAGTTGTTACTTAATGACTACAACTCAGTCACTATCAGTCATTAAGTGAAAAATCACATGGTTACTTTTTCAACACCGTCACAACTATGAACAGTTGCTGAATAAAGTCATTGTTAACGTAGAATTACTATACAAAGTTAAAATAAATTAAATTAACATGTACAGAATAAGAGGATAACAAAATAATAGAAAAACAGAGTGGGAAGGGATCTTGGAGGTCTTCTAGTCCAACCCCCTGCACAAGCAGGAGATTCCATACCATTCCAGACAAGTGGCTGTCCAATCTCTTCTTAAAAGCCTCCAGTGATGGCGCACCCAATGGCATCTGGAAGCAAGTTCTTCCACTGGTTAATAGTTCTAACTCTTAGGAAATTCCTCCTTAGTTCTAGGTTGCTTCTCTCCTTGATTAGTTGCAATCCATGTTTCTTGTCTTGCCTTCTGGTGCTTTGGAAAATATTGATTCCTTCTTCTTTATGCCTCAGATTATCCCATTTGTACACTATGCAAAGACCAGGCTTCCGGAGAATGTTCTAATGCAGGGAAAAGTGGAAAGAAGGAGGAGAAAAAAGTAGGTAGTAGCAGGTAGATTGACTTTAATTGAATGGCAATGGGTACAAGAACTGAAAAGACCAGATTGGGGACAGATTAATATTTGCTGGACCTATATATAAAACACAATGCACTAAGGAAAAAACAATTCCATTCCATTGAGGCCCCACATTCATGTCCAAGATGTGTGGGAGAAATGGGTGCTCCCTTGCATTCCATTGACAGCATAATGCAGTGACGGAGGAGGTTTTGGGTTCAGCATCTGAGCCTCAAATTTTCCAGCACCTAATCTTACAAAGTTTTTTCTCTGGTAATATCACATTACAAAGTTTTTTCTCTGATAATATCATATCTTACAAAGTTTTTTCTCTGGTAATATCAGCACCTAATCTTACAAAGTTTTTTCTCTGGTAATATCACATTACAAAGTTTTTTCTCTGGTAATATCATATCTTACAAAGTTTTTTCTCTGGTAATATCAGCACCTAATCTTACAAAGTTTTTTCTCTGGTAATATCACAATAATAGAGCATACAAAGCATTTGCTAGACCAGTACTCGAATACAGCTTATCAGTCTGGAACCCACACTACATATCTGATATTAACACAGTTGAGAAAGTCCAGAAATATTTCACAAGAAGAGTTCTCCACTCCTCTACTCATTGCAGAACACCTTATGCCACCAGACTCAAAATTGTAGACCTAGAAAATCTAGAACTACGCCACCTTCAGTCCGATCTAAGTATAGTATATAAAATCATACATTGCAATGTCCTACCTGCAAATGAATACTTCAGCTTCAATCATAACAATACAAGACACACAATAGATACAAACTCAAGGTTAATCGCACCAAACTTGACTGCAGGAAATATGACTTCAGCAACAGAGTGGTCAATATTTGGAATACTCTACCTGACTCTGTGGTTTCTTCCCCAAACCCCCAAAACTTTAACCTTAGACTGTCTACTATTGACCTCACCCCCTTCCTAAGAGGCCTGTAGGGGGTGTGCATAAACGCACCAATCGTGCCTACTGTCCCTGTCCTATTGTTTTTTTTACTTTTTTTTATAAGTGTCTATCTCATGTATTCAAAACTATATTTATTTTTTTACCTGTATCTTATAAGTGATTGACAAATCAAAAAAATACTGAATACTAAAATACTAAAAGAGCTGAAAGACCAGGTTAGGGACACATTCTCACAGAGAAAATCTATCTGTGTGATTCTTTACAGTCAACAATTATTTAGTGGCAAATAATCGTAGCCAACACTTTTATTGCATGATGAGAATGTACCATCAGATAGGCTCAACCACAAACTTTAAAACAAAAATTCCTTTCCTTCATTTCCTAGCTTTTTCTCACTAAGACCTGCTGCTATTTTTGTTAGTTACTTTAGTTTTACTTAGTGGCATAGGACTTATAAACACATGCTTCATATGCAGAACATCCCTGATATGAAATTATGAAGGTGTTTTTCTAACAGGTCCACTGGTGCACCATATCATGATTCTCCCTCCCCAGCCATTTAAAATAGAATGGTTTCCTATACAGCACTATGGAGCAAAAGAGGCCACAAATCTTTTGCTGACAAAGCTGGACAATACCTCATTCAACCTGGAGCAGGAAAGCATGACTAAGTGTCTAAGAAATTGACATGACTAAGAATATAATGTCCATTTTTTTTTCTTCCAAAAAGTATTGATGGTCTGTACTCACCACACGGCAACTTGACAGTAGAGCTATATCCAAAATCATTGTTTAAGTTGAAGTCAACTTTTGTTAGTTTCCTGGAGGCCTCCGTGTATTTTTCATAGCTACAATATCAAAGTAGCTTTCTTTGGCCTTTTTTAAAAAGGATACTTCTTCAATTTCCAGCTCTAGTTTAACAACTCTGAAATGTCATGGTAGTTGCCCATGAAATTAGCATTAGCATTGCATTTTCAAGATCAGTTAAAGGTTGACTAAATCTTTTACTTTAATTTATTGCAGTAAAAGGTTATTAAAGTTAGATTATTCCCGTGGAAGTGTTTGGGAACTGATTTCCTTGTATCATTGTTCTAATTGTGGAGGTGTTGCTAAATTTGCTGGAATGGAATAACATGTGTTCTAACCAATGAATAGTCTGGAACTAGAACATAGACAGTTTTTGTTTCTAGGATTTAGGATTTGAGAGTTTTATGCTTCTGTCTGCAATATACTCTTTTAAGGTCCATCAAATTCCAAATTAATTTATTGTATATCAGCAGACATGGATTCCCAGTGTTTACAACAATATAGTACAACTATTCCACAATGTAAAGGGCAGATGATATCCACAACATTCTCTAAGCATCTTCTGGCATATCAGTTTTTCTCATCTCCAAGAAGGCTATCAGTATGGGCACTACTTAAAAGAAAAGAGTTTTCTATTACATTGATACTGCAACTGAGAAACATGGTCTGTAGGTCCTGCTATTTATCTCTCATTAATGACAAAGTATGTTTTGTCAGGAACATGTACCGAATGGGCTTTTTATGTGTAGAGAAGGTAATCCTGCAGATATCCATGTAGATCTTGATAGATTAAAACTAATACCTTCAATTATAATGATGGAAAAATAGTTTGTTAACAATGCAGAGATGTAATATCAGTAGGAACAGCACTTAGGCTATTATGTACTGCTTCATAGTGCTTCAAAGCCCTCTCTAAGCAGTTTACAGAGTCAGCATAATGCCCCCAACATTCTAGGTCTTCATTTTGCAGACCTCAGAAAGATGGAAGGCTGAGTCAACCTCGAGCTGATCAGGGATGAACTCCTAGCTGTGGGCAAGATTTGCCTGCAATACTGCATTCTAACCACTGTGCTATCATGGCTATTTGTATCACCACAGCTCTTTGCAATTGAGAGCAGTTACATAGTTGTATAACCTGGCTATGGGGCCAAGATACAGACCACTGAGTTATGGACCAATTAAATTCTTTGGGAATAAACAGAGAAGAGTTGTAGTTGGGATAGAGTTGAAGAAACAATCATAATGGACAGCCTGAGTAGCTGTTGATTGCAGGAAATGCAAACACAGTGTGTATGGAAGAAATTGCCTTCTGCATCTTAAATAATTTTCCAATACTTTCCTTTGTGAAATATACATCCCAAGGGAAGGCAGGGGGAGCTTCAGATCTATGAACTATTCCTATATGCTTTATAAATTAATATTTTCAAAAGATTTTTTAAACAAAGTGCAATCAAATTTCACTGAAGTGCAGGTATGACCATATGGATTTTTGCACACTGCCAATGATGAGGGTAGAAGTAGAAAGATATTCCAGCACGCAAGCACTCATCAGTAATACTAGACATCCTCTAACAGGGAAAGAATGCTAATGCCATTCACTCATTGTTTTGTCTATCAAAACAGACAAAATACTTAAAAAGATAAATTGACCTTAGGGAGATAATTCATGGCTTTGCAATGAAAAAGCCAGATAAAACTAGTTTTAAAACTAATTGCTCAATTTGTAAAATGTTTGCAGCTGTGCTGGTTCACTCATTTTTTTCTTACAAAGTTGACAGCAAAATGCCATCACAACCAGCAAAAAGTCTGCAGAGTGAATGTTTTGCTTGTCTTAAAAAGAAAAAAGAAGGCTCTGATGTTGACAAACTGGCAATTGGCTGACAAACAGTACTCAATGAGTAGTCCTTAATGGGTCTAAGTCTACACAGAGGAAAATAAGCAGTGGGGTCCCACAAGGTTCTGTATTAGGCCCAGTATTCAATAGCTTCATTAACAACTTAGATGAGGAAATAGAAGATGATACTAATTGCAGATGATACTAATCTGGCAGGAATAGCTAACATCCAAGAAGATAGGCTCAAGATCCAGATGGATCTTCACAGACTAGACCACTGGGCCGTATCTAACAAAATGAAATTCAGTGTAGAGAAAAGTAAAGTCCTACACTTAGGCAAGAAAAACCCAAAGTACACATATAATAAACCAGGCTCAATAGCAGTAACTGTAAGAGATCTTGGAGTCTTAGTGGACAACCAGCTGAATATGAGCCAGCGGTGTGCAGCAGAAGCCAAAAAAGCTAATGCAATCCTAAATTGCATAACAGAGAGATACAATCAAGATCAAGTGAAGTACTAATACTACTCTATAAAGCATTAGTAAGACCACACCTAGAGTACTGCATCCAGTTTTGGTCACCACATTATAAAAAAGATGTTGAGACTCTAGAAAAAGTACAGAAAAGAGCAACCAGGATGATGAGGGGACTGAAGACTAAAACATGAAGAACAGTTACAGGAACTGGGCATGGCTAGTCTAGTGAAGAGAAGGACCAGGGAAGACATGATAGCAGTGTTCCAATATTTGAGGGGCAGCCACAGAGAGGAAGGGGTCAAGCTATTTTCCAAAGCACCTGAAGGCCAGACAAGGAATAATGGATGGAAGCTGAACAAGGAGAGATTTAACCTGGAAATAAGGAGAAACTGTCTGACAGTGAGAACAATCAACCAGTGGAACAGCTTGCCCTCAGAAGTTGTGGGAGCTTCATCACTTGAGACCTTCAAGAAGAGATTAAACTGCCATTTATAATTGGGGATTTTGTCATTGTGATGATTTTTATGTGGACATATGTTGAGACAAAAGTCAATCACGTTGTGGTCACTGTTGGAAAAGGGTTCTTTAATTTGTATTCTGTAAATTGAATTCAAACTATTGCAGAAGATGAGATTGAGGCAGTTGTTAAGTCTAGTATTGTTGGTTACTAGTTGTTCCAGTCCCAGATTTGTTACAGCATTGTAGAAGGTTGCATGTATGGGTTCAGTTGTACATTCGTTTAGGGTCCAGTTAATATGAGGTAGATTGAAGTCACCAAGAAAAATAAAAGTGTGTGGGCAGGATGCTGCCCATGTTAGTAGTATATTTAGCTTATTTACATGTTCAATGTCATAAGCAGGGGCTCTGTAACATAGTAAGAACCGAAATGTGATATTTAAGGTCAGTTCAGGAAGAGCAAGCTCTTGGGTAACTTGGATGTTTTTTAGATGTAAGGACTTTTTAGAGAAGATAGCAACACCACCTCCTCTACGGATTTCACGATCTGATCAGTAAACATGATAGTCTCTTACTGAGGTAATGGAGTCAGGGAGAGATGCATTGAGCCATGTTTCACAGACAAAAATGATGTCAAATTTAGCTATATTTAGTAAGAGGAGAAATTCAGGTATTTTATTTACCAGGCTTCTTGCATTGAGTAGCTTGCATTTAAGGCCAGTTGTAGTTTGAAATGGTGTAGAGTCTCCAGCTTGGGTGGGGGATTGGACTAGATGACCTACAAGGTCCCTTCCAACTCTGATTTCTGTTATCTGTTGACTGTGGAATAAATTCAAAAAGGATGAAAAAAAATAAAGTCATGGTATTAGTTGTCTGTGATGCATATTGGAGGAAGGGGCTAAGTCACAAGTTTGGGCTTGGACCCTCAAAATGATACTTGAGATCAAAATATAAAGGGTGGAAATATGGGCATACTTCCCCTAGCATGCCCCATCGTTGTCTATTACAGAAAGAAGAAAAAATGAGTTAGAACATGGAATAACAGAACTGGGACCTTGGAAGTGTTCTAGTCCAGAAGTGTTAAAACTCGCGGCCCATGGGCCAGATGCATCACATGCTGCCCCCCCCATCTGGTTTAGTGAAGGGGGGAAAAGTCCTAATATGTCACATGATGCCACTGTGACAAAACGAGTTTGACACCCCTGTTCTAGTCCACCCCCCGCTCAAACAGGAGACTCTATACCATTGCAGACAAATGTTATAGATTTTTCAATCATCATAAGCCATTTTAAGATCAAAGTAGTATATACAATTATCTGCTACAATGTTCTACCAGTTAATGATTACTTCAGCTTCAACCTCAACAATACAAAAGTACACAACAGATACAAATTCAATGTAAACTGCTCCAAACTTGATTGCAGAAAGTACGACTTCAGCAACAGAGTGGTCAATGCCTAGAACTCACTACCTGACTCTGTTGTTACATCTTCTAACCCCCACTCCTTTAATCTCAAACATGCATAAGTGCACCATCGTGCCTACCATCCCTGTGGTATTGTCCCCATTTATTCGTACCTATTTCCTGTATTCTTACTCACTTACATGTTGTACTTCTTCCTATTATCTTGTAAGCAATTGACAAATTAAAATAAATAAAAATAAAATAAAAAAAGTATCACATCTGAACTTGACATGGCATTCAGCAAGAAGAAAATAAAGATCAAATTAGACAAATGATACAGTGGTATATGGCCATGATTCATGATTCAAGCCCAGTTCCAAAACACCAAGTGCTATCAGAAAAAAAAGGAGGGAGGGAGAGAATTGTGAAAAAGGGTTTGCTCTGCTCTGCCAGCCCTTTTCTAAGAATGAGCTTTTCTCTGCATATTGGATATGCAGGAAAACTGCTTTTCTATCAGACCTTCTCTTTCAAGCTCCCCTAGTTTTGCAGCTGGATCTTCCTATGTTATAAAGAATAAGGAGAGAAATGGGCAGAATTTCCTCACTGATGAATATCCACTGCCTATCGGGTTATCTTCTTTTTTAAAAAAAGTTTCCTTTCGAAAGTGCTATAGTGTGTGTGTGTGTTTAGAGAGACAGAGGGAGAGGGAGAGGGAGAGAGAGAGCTGGGGGGAGGAAAGGGGGACAGTCCCAGTGGTGGAATTTAATTTTTTTACTACTGGTTCTGTGGGTGTGGCTTGGTGAGTGTGGCTTGGTGGGCATGGCAGGGAAGGATAAAAACTAAAGGTAAAATCTCCATTTCCTCCCCACTTCTGGGGAAAGGTTACTGCAAAATCCCATTCCCTCCCCACTACATTAACCTGCTTTCCAGCTCCATTCTCCTGTGCAGGGCAACAAAAGAAGACCCAGCCAATCAGCTGGGACTTGGGAGACAGGGAATAGATGGGGTGGGCCCAGTCAGAGATGGTATTTGCTGGTTCTCCGAATTGCCACACATCAAAATTTCCACTAGCGGTTCTTCAGAACTGGTCAGAACCTGCTGAATTCCACCTCTGAGCAGTCTCAACCAGGTGTAGCTAATCACTTCAAGGCAGGTTAAAAGCATATCATCTCCTTGACTGCATCCTTCACATTTGTATTAGTCTCTCTTTTGATCAGATCATTGAACAAATAATTTGATGCTTTGAGAATAAGGTAGAACAGTTATGAAAAAGTGTTTTCCCAAATTAGTCAGAAAGTAGAAGTAGAGACATATTTCACGCTCATCAAAGACTTTGTCAGTTGGGCTCTTGTGGGATTTGAAGCATGAGTAACTTTTCATATGAGGATCAATGGGCTTTTTCTGTTCATTGCTTTTTTCAATATTTCTTTCTGATGCTGAATTGGTCTCGGTGGAAAGTACAAGTGATTGCTATCCCAGGAAGCAAATTCTCACAATATAAATTGTTCTTATTGTTTAATCAGTGCCTATAACTACATTCCTCAGGAACCATCAGCTGATATGAGGGTAGAAAAAAGAATGTGGAAAAAAAGAATTAAAAATAATGTATCTGTCCAGGGGTGGGATTCTACCGGTTTGGCCTGGTTAGGGTGAACCATTAGCTCCAAGGATCAGCTGTGAGTGAACAGGTTTGCTGTGATGATCAGCTGTTGGGCCGACCTGCCCGCCCTGGCTCTAGTCTGTGCTTTATAACCTAGTTTTCAAGCTCAGCTGATTCGCACAGCACAGCAGATTGCCACACATCAACTGTTTAACACAGGAGAAGGTCAGTAGCAAATGCTCTATGCGCCTGCAAACATGAAGTGCATGTTCACCAAACCGGATGTTACACCAGGTGAATTGCACCCCTGTCTGCAACTGAGCATTTAGCTATGCTTATCTTTGTGTGCTTTGTAGTACAGGACACTAAATCTGATCATTGAATCCATCTTTTTTTTTTTTTCAATGCTCAAAATATATTGAACCATAGGTGGATCAATTGGAACTATGTTCTCACAACATGCCAATCAAAAGCCAATCAAGTTTAGCATTTACCAAAGTTAAGGTGTTGTCATCATACATTTGCTAGCTCTTGCACCAATCTGGTTACTTATTATATCAATAAAGCCACAAGATATGAGAAAAGAGAGGGGAATTGGATAACGGGCAAATAGAGGAACAGTACATCATTCCCAAATACCACTTCAACCTTGTCCATTTTAAAAATGTGTGGACTTCAACTCCCAGAATTCTTCAGCCACACATCTTAAGTGGTCAAGGTTAAAAAATACAAATATTTAAGTGAACTGGCTTCCTATCCTATCCTATCCTAGCCATTCTATCCTATCCTATCCGATCCTAATTTTATCTTATCTTATCCTTATTTAGATTTTATTTTATTTTATTTATTTATTTTATTTATTTTATTTTATTTATTTTATTTATTTTACCTTATTTAGATTTGAATTGGAAAATGACAATATTGCACCCAGACATTTGTTAAATGACACCATATTTTTGCAAGATTGTAAACTTACTATAAATTTCCCAAACAATAAGAAATGAAGACTATTATTAGGTAGTTATCCTTCTCTTCCTTGAGGCTGTTCATTTTCTTCCACAGATTTACTTTTGATTTTCTAGGTTCCGACTACCCCCAAAATAATAAAATTGCAAGTTCTTGAGCTACTGTATAACTATTTACTAATTCACATATACTGAAAAAGTAGAATTACTTTTAGTTCAGTGAACTTTCCTTTAATCTGGTGATGAACTGGTCTATTCATTCAAAACACATTGTCAAAACTTGCAAGAACTGTATGAGCAACATGGGATAATGTAGACTTTACTAAAATGTATCATGTTCTTAACAGTTTTTAGAATTTTGGATTTTTGTACTCTTGGAATTCTCTTGTTTATCCTGTTTATCATAATAACCCCAAAATTAGAGCAAGTGGCACAATTTCTGTTTCATGTTTTATTCTGTGACATTCACGTATCTATCAAAGCCTACATCACATTCTATTATAAGATTAAGTAAGAAAAATTCATTCAAGGTGACCCACTAGATATTCATTCCTTACCCTTGTCAACAGTGGACCATGGTGACAAGAGAAACAGAGATTGCAAGGAGACATCCCAGATGTCAAATTAATTCAGCTGGGAGCTGGCCACAGCAAATTCAAAACTGCATGGTGCAATAAATAAAGAAGTAGATGTTATAGTTTGGACAGAACAATATCCCAGTATCAGTTTAAGAAAAAGCACATGCAGGAAAAACAGCACTTTTTAAAAAAAAGGATTTTGTAATGAATTGCTCTTCCTCAAAATAAATTTGGTTTTACAGCTGAAGATTAAAAACTCTGGCTTAAGTCTTAACAGCTTTGCTAAAAGGGAAACAATATATCAGAGAAAGTGACTGGTGTTAATAAGCAACGTTCATTTAACTTTAAACAGCCTTACAACCTCTTAGCCTTGAGGATTAAAATTAAAGGCTTCAATACAAAGGGAGAAAAATAGGAAAAAAAATATTATACCCAATTCAATATTATAAAACATAAGGTTTTTTTTAATTATTTGACCAGAAATATAGGACTTTAAGGACCTATTAGAATTTCATTGCTGATGGAATGGTGCTGCTGCAGAATATTATTTGTTAATTATCTAGAGACTACCTCCCCCTATTTAAGACATACAGCTAATATTCATAACAAGGACAATATGATATCTAATTGTTCAATCATTATCATTATCATTATTATATTCTGCCTTATCTACTTGATGGTTAAGTATTTGGTTTGACTTTTTAATGCATATGTAAATATCATTTTTTCTTCTATAATTAGTTTGAAATTTGAATGTTTTATCCCCAAATATATAATTGTCTGATGTGTAAATGAGAAAGATTCCTAATACATGGAGTGAGGATCTCAAAAAGATTTCTAACATTTCTTGCAAGCATCTGCAGAAAATGTTTCTAAGTTTGTGTGTGCATGTTAGTGAATCATTTTTCTTTTACTTCTTGATAAATGCTTGACATTTGCATAGATATATTAATCTCTGTTTGTTCAAAATTTGAGAAGATAGAGAATTTGTGATTTTTTTTCATACAGTCTTTTTGGCTACTTCTACATACAAAACTAGTATTTTTCAAAATTATTTATTTTTCTAAAACAGGCCATATTAGAAATAGTACAGCGTCCCACAACATTTGCAATTAAGTACTTTTCTAATGCAAGAAAATGGAAATTACTTACAGGTTTTCATGCTTAAATATCAATTTAACTTCAAAGACACAATTCTAATGTCAGTTTAATAGGCCCGTTATATGTCTTTCTGTTCTTGATTCCATATTTATTTATTTTTATTTATTTTGATTTGTCAATTGCTTACAAGATAATTTAAGTATAAGGTATAAGTATATACATAGTTATGAATACATGAAATGGGTACATATAAGAAAAAAGAAACAATAGGACAGGGACGGTAGGCACATTGGTGCGCTTATGCATTACATTATATTTGAATATTCTTAAGTTTTTATGGGTACTTACATATCTGGCATTCAGCTTTGTTCGGGTATTTTCCCACGTCATAGTAGTGGTGCTTTTAAAGTTGTAGCAACGTTTCAGCAGAATCTCATCTGCCATCATCAGGCTTCTGTATAGTGTTTAGACAAACACTATACAGAAGCCTGATGATGGCAGATGAGATTCTGCTGAAACGTTGCTACACCACTGCTATGACGTGGGAAAATACCCGAACAAAATCACATTATATTTGAATAGGATGTCATAATGGCTAGTCTTTCTGGTGAATAAAAAAAAATAGATGTATAAATCTCCTTTGTTTTAATTAAGACACAGTTGGTTACAAAAAGTAAAATGTTATGATTTTATGTTGTTCCAAATACAGAAATGCAAGGATTTAGGAGATAGAAACAATAAAATTGGATTATAATTTCCCTTTAGACTGCCTAATTCACCATGATAAGATTTACAGGTGGATGGGATGAGACTAAACTATATAAGCACTATATAAGCACATTCCTTCCCGATATTGCTATTTATGTATGCCAGAATAGTACTATTATCATATATTCACGGAACACATTCCAGGAAGAGAGGAAGAAAGTCACTGCAGAAATTCTAATGTAACTACAGACTGTAACTTTGCATCATTCTTCCTTGCCATATTTGAGAGAATAAAAAAGAAAGGTGTGTGTGTGTTTGTGTGTGTGTGTGTGTGTGTGTGTGTAATCACTAACAAAAGTCATTAGTATTGCAGCAAGATGCATCTATATTTTAATGGTATGAAATAGATCAAGGCTGTCAAACTTGCATTGTCACGGCATTGTCACATCCTCTTTGCTGAACCAGGCATAGGCGTGGCCAGCGCATGACGCATCTAGCTCACGGGCTGGGAGTTGACAGCCCAGCGACAGATAATTGAACAATGGGAGAGAGAGTAATGAGGTGGATAATTCATACATTATTGACCTCTCTATGCTGGTATAATTGGAAAGAATTACTTGCATAAATCAACTCTTTGTCTAATCCTCTTGAGACCTTAGATTTGAGCAAAATATTAGCATGGGCATAACATATCTTCCTCTTTCTCCTTTGGTCTGTATCCTGAGAGTTCTGATGAAGCTTTCTTCCTTGAAGCAGAGCTCAATCAAATGATCAGGAATGCCGCTCAGTCAGTATTTCTGATGGCATGATATGGTCTACTGGAGTTTCAACACACCACTGGAGCAGTAGTTAGAATGCAGTATGGCAACCTAACTCTGCCCACAACCAGGAGTTTGATCCTGACCGGCTCAAGGTATGCTCAGTCTTCTATCCTTCCAAGGCCAGTAAAATAAGGAACTAGATTGTTGGGAGCAATATGAAAACTGCTTGAAGAGTACTGTAAAGTGTTGTATTTCAGTCTAAGTGCCATTGTTATTGCTATTCAACCTGACATGATCAGGAAATTAGGAAGGGTAAATCAGTCCAAAGCAAAGAGATATTTTGTTCAAGGCGTAAATCTATATTAGGACTCCAGAGTGGTAGGCATATAATAATAACCAAGAGTAATATCAAAGTAGATTGCAGTTGAATGCTAGGAGGAGAAACTGCCTAATGGCAAGAACAATTTGACAAAAGTTGGATACTAATAGATTTCTTTTTGCTGGTTATGTTCAAAAAAAGGGTTGAAGACCCATCTGTCCTGCAGCCTTTAATTTGGATTCCTGCAGTGGAAAGTTGGTTAACCAAACGACCTGAATGGCTCTTTCAAACTTATTAGTTACCTAATTCTTAGAATGATGTATACAGGGGTGGGATTCAAATTTTTTAACAACCGGTTCTGTGGGCATGGCTTAGTTGGTGGGCATGTCTTGGTGGTCATGTGACTAGATGGATGTGGCTTGGTGGTCATATGATTGGCTGGGCGTGGCCAACTCAATATCACCCACATCGAGGCATACATCTCCTCGCCTGGCCTCTCATGACTGTGGGGATGCTGCAACAGTCGTAAGTGTGAAAAATGGTCATAAGTCACCATTCAGTGCCATTGTAACTTTGAATGATCACTCCACACAAGCAAAGTACCAGCAAAGAAGGAGAAAAAAACTCCAGAGAAGTTCCTGAGACAGGAAGTGAGGTCCTGCCAAGAATGTAATAAGGGTTAACGGAGAGACAGTTTCTGTAAGCTACACCAGAATGTTTCCTTCCTGCCTTCCTTACACAGTTAGGCCAATAATTTCTTCCAACAACCGGTTCCCTGAACTTCTTAGAATGTTAACAACCGGTTCTAGTGAATTAGGTGCGAACTGGTAGAATCCCACCCCTGGATGTACACTACTCTGAATTCTTGAAGGGAAGGAGGAATAGAAGTCTAAGAGTTAAACAATATCCAGTTGATTAAAGGGCTAATTTTAAAAAATGAAGTCCTAATCTGTGACACATCGATCTTTCCTGCAGTTATTCCTTAAGGCTGAAAAAATATTCTACATAACCTCATTCTAGTTCTTTATTATTCCCAGCATGGTAGATATATTCTAACTCTGACTGCTTGCTAAAAGTCAAAGATGATCATGTTTTCTGTGGCAAAATATTATTATACTTTCCTCTTTAAAGCTGTGTAGCATTAGTTACCAAACACTAAGATATATAGGAGAATGGGGTCTTATTGTTAACTGTTTTACTAATATATTTAGTAATTCATAGATAGATAGATGATAGATAGATAGATAGATAGATAGATAGATAGATAGATAGATAGATAGATAGACAGACAACAGATAGACAGCATTTAATATATGTCTCATGTGGAACAATATGGAACACAACAGTTTTAGATCCTATAGCACTAACTACAATTGTCTATACAGATTTTGCAGTAGGACTTCAATACATATTATATCTTCTCAATATAAACTGCTTTCTGGCTAAAATGAGAACATTTTTCTTAGATTTTGCAGGGCAAGGACAGAGAGCCAGTGTAATTTTAAGTATTATGGATCACAGTTCCCATCATCCCCAATCATTGCTCATGTATATTTGCTCATTGCTGTCTTAGATGAAGTATGATAGCCAGGTATGAACTGAACAGCAAATCATAATGTACAGGTCAGTGGTGGGATTCAAAAAAATGTACAATCAGTTCTGTGGGCGTGGTTTGTTGGGCATGGCATGGCTTGGTGGGTGTGGCTTGGTGGGTGTGGCAGAAAAGAATACTGTAAAATCTTCATTCCCTCCCCACGCCTGGGGGAAGATTACTGCAAAATTCATATTCCTCCCCACCCCACTAACCTGCTTTCCAGCTCCATTCTCCTGTGTGTAGGGCAACCAAAGAAGACCCAGCCAATCAGCTGGGACTTGGGAAGCAGAGAATAGATGGGGGCAGGGCCAGTCAGAGGTGGTATTTGCCGGTTCTCCAAACTACTCAAATTTCTGCTACTGGTTCTCTAGAACTGGTCAGAACCTGCTGAATAACCATCTCTGGTAATGCTGGTATAATTAAAGGAAATATTCTTTTGGCTAAAAATGTAACCTGCCAGTTCCAAACACTTAAGATCCTTATTTCTACTGGAGTGGGTAAAATTGGTAAAGTCTAAAGTGTTCTTTAGTTGTTGATTCACTATAATTTGTAGAATATCTATCCTTGAGAGTTCAATTAACCTCAGTGCAGAGATTTCTTGCTAAGACTGAGGGTCTTATTAAGAGTATGTCTGAGGGTTGGATCAGTGCTGAATGATGGCAGAATTATAAAAGGACAACCTTTGTTGCAGTACGAGAATCAAGCACAAAGTAAATGTTTTGGAAATTGATGGGGGAGAAGAGAAAAGATCCTGTAAGGCTTCATTTTACAATCTACAAGTGAAATCAGAGAGAAACTCTGGATTAACATTTGAAGTTCTAATCTTCCTTCATAGAGCTGTATTTGGCTTTTTGACATTTCTAGATAGGCTTTGGTTATTTTCCCCTGGAAAATGTTTTGAAGATTGGATGGGACCATAAGGAAATGAAAAGGAAATAAAAAAATCAGGGAGGTGGGCAACATGCTTAGTAGTTGATGTATTTACAAAGCTCTCCATTTGGTTCTTTTTATGTTATATTTTATAATATTAATAAAGCCTGTACAGGGTTCTGGGCTTTTCTTTTCCAGTCTGCCTCTGCACAGGCAATTTTGAGTGCTTGACATTTATTCTCATTTAAAGCAGTGTTATTTCGTATGTGCCTCCCCCAGAAGACCTTTGATCAAACTTCTACAAATTGGAGAGAAGCATGAGAAGATTTCCATGCTACTGATAAAGTTTGGCCTCTTTCTGGACACTGCTAAAATCATCTGACTGGAGATTGCTTTTCCCCAGAGCTGGAAGACATATTCTAGCTTAAACAAGAACTTTGGATGGATTAGATTGCACTAAATAAAAGGCACTTATAAGAAATAAGAGTGAGAAAGAGAGAAGATAGATACTTTTGATATCTTGTCATCGTTCTGGGCTACAAATTAACATGCTGTTGTTAATTTATTCCAAAACCTGGAGATGGTTTGGTTTCCATGGAAAACTAAACTATTTTTTACCTGAGGGGTTTTTTTTCCCCTCAGAATAAATTGTGTTCATTCATTATTTACTGAATTGTAGTCCAAGCTAAATGCAGTTATAGCTTTTTTTTTTTTTTTAATAAAAAATGTGAATTATATTTCAGGCACTATGGATATAGAATACAACTTTTAATATTCAGCCCACGTTAACCCTATACATAACAGTGCCAAAAAAACAACTTAGTGCAAGTGATCGCATAAAAATCTGTATTTTTCATTTGTTCCTGCCACTCCCCAACTAATCTTCCAGAGCCAATGCTTCTCCTTCTGCCTATTTTGGAGAAGACTTTCAGGTCCAATTTCTAAATGCCACTATGGTTTGTCAGTTAAGTTGCTGGACACACAAAAACACACTTATTGAAGAGGAATCTCCACTACCCTAAACTGACAAAATGAAGAAATATGGCATCATATGTGATTCTTGTCCTCTCTCTCTCTCTCCCCTCCCTCCCTCCCCTCTCCCTCTCTCCACAGTGGTGGGATTCAAATCTTTTTACTACCAATTCTGTGGGCGTGGCTTGGTGGGCATGGCAGGGGAAGGATACTGTAAAATCTCCAGTCAGAGATGGTATTTGCCAGTCCTGTGAACTACTCAAAATTTCTGCTACTGGTTCTCCAGAACTGGTCAGAACCTGCTGAATACCACCTCTGTCTCTCCCTCTCTCTCTTCTCTTTCTTTGGAATGTCCTCTTAAATTTAATGTTGTCTTCATTTTAAGTGAATACAGTGCTTTAGAGATGGCATGAATTTTCGAACAAGCGATAGACAGGAAACCCACATTGTTCAGGGAAGAAGTCGGAAGGCACATTAGCTGATAAGCCACATTTATTTTGAGCTTTTCTTGTGGTCCAAATATCCTGACTGAGAAATAATTGTCCATTAGAAATGGGTGGATCAATCTGTTCTTTCTCTGCCCACTTCCCAGCATGTATCTATTCCTGTCTCCTATCTAATTTCCACATCAGTCTATGATTTCAAAGCATAGAAAGGTGCAAGGTTAATGTCCCTCAGTACTCCCACAAAAAGTACATATTATGAAATTCTTTTTTAAAAATAAAACCATGTGAAAATTGAACAATCACTGTTTTCTGATCTGCAGGATCAGCTCAGAATTGGTCTATCATATTTGAGGTGCTAAAATCGAAACAATCACTAGGAATCAGAAAAGCATTATCATTTGCCGAACCACTTTGGTGCTGGGATTGGGTTTGTGCAGCCCAGATCTGGTGATTTTAGTCCACAGTATGTGAATCGGATGAATTAGTTTGCACCAGGGGTGTAACTGCAGGTGGTGTTCAGCTGGTTCGGACCAGTTCTGGCATACTTGCAGTGGAAATTTTTACCAGTTTGGAGAACCAGCAAATAACATTGCTGACTGGCCCCATCTGCCCCCACCATTACCTCTCCTATATTTCCTTGTGTTTTAGCTCAGCTGATTTGTGCGGCAGAGCTGATTGTTGCAGTTCAGCTGAACTAAGAAACAGTTCAGGCAGCTCAGCAGCATTGAAAGAAGATGGTATTTGAGCTCTGTGCAAAGCACATGTTAGGAGCACATGCATGTGCATAGAACCCGGTAGGAAAATATTTAGAAACCTGCCACTGGGTGTAACCAGCCTCCAGAGGTGGAATCAAACAATTGTCCACCAAATAAAGGACCATAAAAGAATGAATAGATGGCATAATAAATTGGAAGGCAAAAGCAATATGAAATAGTACCTTGCAATGACACTGTGGGTAGGGAAAGGAGCAGAAAGAGGTCACTTTCCCAGAAAAACTGGGCTTCTTCTGTATGCCTACTCAAAAGGTATTTTTCTTATGAAAGAGCCTTCTCCAAATGGCCTTGCTGATCATCGAGTTCTTGTCTGTAGACAAGCTCATGGATAGTGACACAATATGAATCTGGCACTCAGCCTGATGTTATTAAAACCTCGTTGCTGTGGAAGAGGCTTTGTTGCTGATGTAGTTGCCACTTAGGGCTCCACACTAAAGTGAGTCCCCCCTTAAGATGTTCTTTAGAGGCACTCTGATCTCCCTTCTTTTTCGATGGTGGGAGAGGGTAAATCACAAACTTAAGGCACACCATTAGCATGCCTCTAAAGGCTGTATTTGAGAGAGGGGAACATTGGAAACAATGGTTTTGCAGTTTTAGTAGGCCCAGGTTGGGTGAAGAGATTTGAAGGCCATAGAAATGGAAATAGAGATCCAGTCTGGCCATTGTAGAAAAAGATGGATAGATACTACATATAGTTGTTCTATCCTTTGCAATTTAAATAAGAAAATTATACTAACAATGACACCTTCCAGCTCTGACTCTTAGTAATGGAATGAAGTTTTCTTGGCAAAATTTCAGAAGTGAAATTACTCCTTCTCTGGCTAAGAGAGAAGAACTGGCCCAAGAACACCCAACCAGCTTTGTGCCTAAGACTAATTCCTTAATTTCTAGCCTGATGCCTAAACCAGTGCATGAAACTGACACTTCATATTTTTTTTTAATACAAAGATGCAATTTAAACTAACAGATCTGTTTTTGACTGGAATGATTTCAAATGTATCAGACAAACAGCTGGGGGATGTTTTCTGTGACTCTTCTCCAGAATATTCTCTTCTAGGGCAAGAATGTGGAATAGCTGTAGTCGGTAATTCTATATTGTTAGACAACTATATGATCAAGCAGTCTTCTCATTTTAAGTACATGCTTCGATTTGTACTGCCTAATGAACTCTGAAAGATTGCCACTGTCATACTGAGATTGCTTAGTCACATCTAACCTGGCAACTACTGACCTCTTCCAGTTAGTAATAGGCCCCACGCTCTCTACTCTATTTGCATTAAATTGTTTGTCCAAAAGTAGAAGAGACATGTGTGATTTTGTTGTTGTGGACAAATCAATTGAGGGCAGATGTTCAGCTGGCTGCCACTCCAAGCCAGTTTTCTGCCTTGCCTTATAGATCTGAATGATTCCTTGAATGAAGTATATTTTAATTTAGTTATTCATTTTTAAATTTAAAGACAAAACCAATGCAGTTACAGGTAATCCTTAACTTAGATAAAGGCCCCCCTCACACATACGTACTAGTCATTCTCGACTCTAGGGGTTGGTGCTCAGCTCTGTTACAAAGCCGAAGAGCCAGCGCTGTCCGAAGACGTCTCCGTGGTCATGTGGCCAGCATGACTAAATGCCAAAGGTGCATGGAACGCTGTTACCTTCCCCCAAAACTGGTCCCTGTTTTTCTACTTGCATTTTTTATGTGCTTTCAAACTGCTAGGTTGGCAGAAGCTGGGACAAGTAATGGAAGCTCACTCCATTACACGGCACTAGAGATTCGAACCGCTGAACTGCTGACCTTTCTGATCGACAAGCTCAGTGTCTTAGGCATTGAGCCACCATGTCTCTTAATTCTTGACTTATGACCATTCATTTAGTCACTGTTTGAAGTTACAACGACACTGAAAAAAGTGACTTTTCGCTATTTTTCACACTTATGACCATTGTGTAAGCGGCCATTGCAACATCCCATGGTCACGTAATTTACATTCGGATCTCGACAAGTGGTTCAGTGTCCCAGGGTTATTTGATTCCCTTTTATGATCTTCTGACAGGCTAAGTCAATGGGGGAGAGCCATATTCACTTAACAATCATGTGACTAATTTAACAATTGAAGTGATTCGCTTAACGAACGTGGAAAGGAAAGTTGTAAAACGGGGCAAAACTTTCTTAACAAATGTCTCACGTAGCAACATAAATTTTGGGCTCATTTGTGGTCGTAAGTCGGGATTACTACTGCCTCGGTGACTTAGTGGTCAGAGTGCAGTACTGCAAGCTACTCCTACTGCAATTTGGCAGATCGAATCAGCTTTCCATCCTTCCGGGGTGGGTAAAATGAGGACCCAGATTGTTGGGGGCAATATGCTGACTCTGTAAACCACTTAGAGAGGGCTGTAAAGCACTATAAAGCAGCATATAAGTCTTAGTGCTATTGCTACTTGTACTTTTAATACAAGGACTTTGCTAGTTTAGCATCATAACTTTTAGACTTGATCATATCATAATTTTCACACCTCCCATGAGTTGGCTGAAGAAGTATCATTGAGGAAAAACAGAAATAATCCCTCCAGATCTTCTACAACAGGAGTGTCAAACTCATGGTGTCACGTTGTTGTCATGGGACGTATAGTGATTTTTCCCCCTTTGCTAAACCGGGGGTGGACATGGCTAGCGTGTGACGCATCTAGCCTGCAGGCTGCAAGTTTGACACCCCTGCTCTACAATGATAGTTCCTAAAGCATATGTTGACAATATTTTTTAAATCCTGGCTTTTCTGTAGTATTCAGAAATGGTTCACATAGTTGGCAGTATTGTTTCTAAATACCCTCTTCCTTACTACGCCTGAATCAATTCTTGGTAAACCCCTACTTTAAAAGCAATCCCTGCTTCAGCATGGCAAAATAGTAAAAGTAAAAGATTAAATGTTAATAGAAATACTTCAGGATAAATCAGAAGTAACATGAATGAATGCTCATTTGGAGACATCTCACAGAAATGAGGACAGTGATGAAAACAGTTATTTTGTCAACTTTGTCCCTACATGGGCAAAGTTTTCTCTGGTCCTTGAATATTTTCTTTCAGTACTGAAGTTACCTGATTATGAATGAAACATCTGCAAAGAAATGAAACATCTGCAAGAAAAGAACCCAGCTCAGAGAATATCAAGGACACCATTATTTGACCCAGAGTTATGAATATTCTTTTCTACTAGTAAAGTTTTCTGAATTCTGCAGATCTCTTTTTCACTAGAAAAGACAACACTTAAACAATCATTCATAAATGAGACACATGTAGAATGTAATATTTGAAGGAGATTTTGGAAATCGTCTAATACAATCCCCTGTCACTAATTTGTTTCATGCTTTGCACAAAGAGTATATTTACTCAGATCAGCGTTGATCTGGACATAAACCTTTAATATGGCAAACAGTTTTCCCACCCCTGAGTTCTTCTGGATTCCTTTTAGATATACCATGAATCCATTCAAATCTACCATTCATGGCTGAAAAAAAATAAGACTAGCCCCTTTGTTTGAGGGAAGTAATTAATTCTCTGTGCTGGGCAGCATGCCTCTTTTTGCTTAAAAAGATAGCAAAATTCTCAGCTGGGAAGAAAGTAACAGAGGAGGAATATTATTAAAGTGTAGAAAATCGAAAGAAACCTATTTTCTATTCATCTTCTTTAGCTGTTTTAATAAAAACTGTCATTGTATCTGTTTTATTCTCCTACAGTCTAGGTGTGTAATTTTATATTGTCTTAATTTTGATTTGATTTTCAGCTCTATCTTTACTTTATTTTACATTCCTTTTTCTTATCCCTCTTGAGAACCATTTATTTTTTCTGGGGATGGTGTGGAAAAGGCAGGCATAAATCAAATAAATAGAGAACTAAATTATTATTTATTGTTTTGTTGTATTTTATGTCCCTTACAATTGGTTTAAGTCATGCTCTTTGTAGACTGTCCTGATTTTGTAAGGCCTTGAAGCATTTATGTATGTCTTCAACAATGGATGGGTAGGTGGGTGGATGGGTGGATGATGGGTGGAAACTGCTTTCACCAAACAGAAAAAACACAGCCCTTGCTGTAAACATCAGTAAAAGATTCTGGAACCTGTCAGGTTTTGTTGTTTTGCCAGTACTCTCATTCCTAATAGAGATGTAAGATTTGGACAAAAGGTATTATAGTGACACATTTGAATTGGCCATGTCTTCATAATTTATGGAAGACAAGCCCAGCACAGCACAGTGATTTTTCTGAGCATGATCAACAGTTTAGTGAAATCTTAAATAATGTGTGGCAGCTCTTGTGTTACTCAGTACCCTGACAATATGGTTTATACCACTAAAAGTAGAAGTGATTGGATTCAGTGGGATTCAGACCTGGTAATGGAAAAGAAATAAAACTAAATCATCCTGGTGGATTACTTTTGTTGGGTCCTGGAATGTGCCCCCTTTGTCCTATTATATCTCCCAGAGACCTTTGATGTCATCAACTATCTTTGTCTGCCACTAAAAGGGTTGACAGCTGGAGCACCATTTGTTCTTGTATGACTGAGAAGTTCCAGTCAAGAGTCCACTGCTTCAAAGGGGGCATCACATATTTGGTGCCCTCCCCTGTGGTTCAACAATGACATGAAATCTACTTTGTCAGTTCAGAGTAAGATGTCATAGTATGTTGTTGGTTTTTTTGTAAATTTTATTTGAGTTTTCACAAAGAGAAAAAAAATACAAATAAAACATCTTTTTTGAAAGAAGCATAATCCCTGGTTACATTTCTTCGTACAGACACAAAATCAGGTTCATGCTCACTTTTATATTCTATTCCATATCTTATTACTATTTTACATTTTCTGCATAGCTTCTCCCCTCTTTTAATTTTCTCAATTTTATTTTAATTATCTCATCTCAATTCAAATCATTGTAGTTATATTTTTTGTTTGTCCCGTTTCAATTATCTATTATCTTTTCTCATTAAACAAAATTTCTCCTGTAGTAACTGATTGGAGTATGACGCCTTTATATATTTTCCCTAAAGTTGTAACATTCAATATAATACATAACTTCCATTCGGATTCTGCTTGGTACATTCTTAAAATACACACTGTATTCTTAAAAAAAGAAAAAAATTATAAATGTATACAATTAAAACAACATTCCATTTCAAGTCATTAATATTCATTAAAGTCTTAACATCTTTAACATTACTTTTCAATTAAATATCATTCTTCAATGGGAACAATTATAAGCTTTCCATAGTTAATTCCCCCTCCTCTTCACTTATATTTTATAAAACATTAACTAATTAAAATGTTCCTGTTCCTTCCTAATTCAATTTTCTCATTTATTTTATTTCACTTATTTTATTCACAAACATTTCACTAAATTACACTAACTATTTTATCCCTCATTTTAATCATACGTTGTTTCCAATTTTCTAAAGTTATTTTTATTACTAATATAACAATACAATCTTATGTACCTTTACAGAATCCCTTTTTCAGTTAGATTTTCACCCATTATCTCTAAATAGGTCCTGTTTCTCTACATCTTGCTCCGATCCTTTGTAACTTCTTTTCCTTTCCTTCTTCCCTCTCTTCTTCTCTCTCCCCTTTTTACCCCCTTGTCTCTCTACCTCTATTTCTCTCTTTTGTATTCCCCTTTTCTGTTGCTTTCCAGTATTATACTTATTTTTCAAATTTTTCTTTTCTTTGGTTGTTTTTTTAAGTCTTAAATTCTCCATTCTCTTTCCCCCCCCCCCTTTTCTTTTTCTTCCCCACATAGAATTACTTGTTCATTAAAGATGGCTTCTTCTTTGTCCCAATGTTCTTGTTTTGCAGTCTTTTCTTGTTGTTTCTCATAGTTCCAAATCTCCATTTCTAAGAATTGAAAAACAAAGCCAAAAAACCCCTTCCCTTCTTGTGCATCTTCTTTGTACTTTTTAAGTTGCATTTTCAATTCCTCCAGAAGTGGTGCCATTGTTTAAATTTTTAAACAACCACCCGATTGATTTTAGTCATTGAAATATAATAACCAAAAATCCAAAGATCACCAAATAATCCAAATACACGCAAGCTGTTTCTTTTTTGCTCTTTTTTTTAACTTTCTCTTCTTGCGGTTACTACGTAGTTGCAAAGTTTCAGTTAAAATGTATCTTTTAGAAGTCTTGTTGAAGTTTTACTTTAGATTCTTTTTAATTCCAGGCAGTCTCCTCCCTCTTTCAGATCCTGCCCTTATTCTTTTTCTCCCCCTTCCTGCTTATGAAAAAGAAAGTTTTTGATGTCCAGAAATCTTTATTATCCCTTTGGCATTTTGTTTTATTTTCAGCTTAATTGCCTATTGATGTCAAAGTGGATTTTTCTGATTTCTTATTTAAGTTTCTTAGTTGTCAGTATAGGGAAGGAGAGAGAAGGGGGAAAAAAGCCAAACCTTTCCCTTTTCACTTTCCTTCACTGCTTCCAACTCTTCTTTGGGAGCAATGTTATTTTTTGTAAGTTTAAATTCCAGGGTACCTTGGTTGTTGCTTTTACAATTTAACCCGGTCAGCCAAAACTTTCACTTCTTATCTTCCTCCTGCACATTCTTTTCCGGTCGAGTTCTTCTTTGTGGTGGCCATTTCTGACCACCACTGCAACCACCTTCAGGAAAGGGAATAATGGCCAGCTGAAGAGGAGAGATGCAGCTCTCCTCGACCCTGCTGGCAGTCTCCCCCCTCTTTACCACCTCTACAGGGTGGCTTAGCCCCAAAACCAGCTGGCTCAGGGCGCTCCAGTGGCGAGCCCAGACAGAAACTGTGCACGATCGCGGATTTATGTCTGTCGCCAAAGCCCTTCAAACCGGAAGTCCAAGATGTCATAGTATGTTAATGACACTCATAACCTGAGAAAATGGTGGAGGACTTGAAGACTGGAGTTGTGAAAATCTGGATAGAGCAAAGCAATCTCAGATTGAATTGTATCAAAATGGAATTGCTAGTCACCCAATCTATCGCCAAATATTACTACTGGTCCAGATATTTACTCAGAGCAGGGTCACACCCTCTCACAAAGGATGTGGTTTCAACCTCCTGAATGCTTGACTGCCACTCAGGAAATGTCAGGGCAGTCTTTGCCCTGTTGATATGCAAATTATCCCTATCTAAACCAGGATACTCTTGCTTCATAACCTTGAGCCAGTCCTCTCTTCCAGCCCCTGGAAACAGACAATGGCAAACCCTTTCTAAAATTTACCAGGAATATTTCAGGGACTAGCCCAAGAAATTGCCAGGAGTCAAAACTGACTCAAAGGCCTACAAAAGAACAAAAACTGTTAAAGTTAGATATACTAACTGGAAGATCCACCTTCATTGTCATTTCCATTTCTAAGAAATACTAGGGCCTAATCCAAGCAGTCACCAAGGTACGTATTGGCAAGGCTATCAAGAAATTGGACATGCCAATATTCTGGAATGATGCCAGAGTTGTCACCATTGTCTCCTCTGTTCCATAACATATGAGCCACAGTCTAAGAATGCCATCTCTAACTGCTCTGATATTACTTCTTGTAGCATAGGAACATTCCCATCTGAGAGCAACCAATAATTTTGAAAAACTTTGAAGTCCTTCAAATATCAGTTGTTATGATGCACCATACTATGCATCTCATCACTTATAACCTGAATGATCTGTTGATCTTGATAAATGCATTCCAGGCTTGGTATTAGTTTAATGCCCTGAAGAAATTAGTGTTTAGGCTTTCCAAAGGACCACCTATCTTAATACAAACAATCACCAATCACCAAAAACATACATTTAGCTTAGTCAAAGGTGTCCCACACCATATATCTACAATATCTCCTAGCTTTCTCCTAGTTGCAAGATTCCATTTAAATTTTGTGAATCTGAAAAACCGTACACACACTGTCTTATTGACAGATCTATGAAAAGTTCAATAGTTATTATCTGAATAAGTAAAATGCAATTTATCTAGTTTATCTTAGCCTTAGGTAAACACTGGTGTGGTTAAAAAATGGAAATCAGTTTGTGCTTTTAAAATCTGTCAGTGTAAATTAATTATGTAGAAACTATTGGGATTATTTGTCAAAAGCCATATTAGCCCATAAAAACTCATAGTAGGCAATGCAATAACACCAATAAACTCAGAAACAATGAATTTATCCATAGACGTGCCACTCTAAATCATAATAAAAGGTAGCAATCCACCTAAGTATTTAAATTGGAATTTAAGAGAAAAGGAATACTCCAGTTATCTCCACCTAAGACTTTGGAGATGTGCCTAAAAAAGTTCCCCTAAAAAAGTATGGAAATAAATATGATTTGCAGCTTTAGAATTTTTTAGAAGGGGAAATGGATAACCCTTCTCTATGCGCAGAGTTGCTATTTTATTAGTAGCTACCATTTACTGCACTTTCCCTGTTCATAAAAATACATTTATTAAGTGCCAGGAGGGATTTCTAAAGACCAAAAGGATGGCAGTTTTAGACCTTTGCTAGGACCAAATTATTGCAATTTATAGATTATTGCTTATGTCAAGTAGAAATTAAACTATTACTTAAGATACTAAAAATGACCCTCAAATGTTGGATTCCCTTAAGAGTCGTTCAGAAAGCAACTTCCAAATTAGTTCAAGCTTTTGATAAACTTTTTATGCGTCAGTGGCTGATTTTGAAGCTTAATGTTCTAAAGCTAATAAGATCAGTGAAGGGAAGGTTTGGGGCATTTTTCAAGAATTATACTCTTGCATAGCATTTATGCTTGAGCCACCTTGTTCTTTCTGAGATCCTGCTTGCTATATTTCCTCCCTAAATATGAAGATCATGTTGGAAACCAGGAGACAAAGCTGCAGCCTTTTGTGGCCAGTTGGGTCAAAACTAGCAACAGCTACAGATGCATAGAAGACATGCAGTGGTGGGATACGACAGGGTTAACTACCAGTTTGGGATTTACGAGCTTCCCTGCAGGCTGCAAGCCATGCACCTGTAAATCAGCAGCAACAGCTGCCTGCAGAGAAGCGGCCTTTGAAACAGCCCTCTTTTCTTGCTTTTCTAACTGTAGCTGTGCCTCGTTCCGCAGCTGAAGTTGAAAAATCAGGAAATAAAGATCAGGTAAGAGCCTGGGTGGGTGGGTGGGCAAAAACATCAGCAGACATAGAACTGGTTCCATGTCTGCTGCTCTTCAGAGTTATCAGTTCTACAGAGGTGGACAGAACCGGTAGAAACCCATCCCGATAGATATGCATTCTTATTTTAAACTAACATTTAGATCAGACTACAGTTCTGGGATCTACATGGAAGAAACTTAGATCAAAAATGGAAATAGACAACTTCTATTTGAATTGGATAGAAGAGAATAGCTACCCGATTTTCTATTATATTTGAATACAGAGTTTAGTCACTGTCTTGATTTTGAGAGGCTGTATTGTCTTCATTGGGGGTTCATAGAAGTAGACAGAAATAACTTTTGGTCCATTTCTCAAAAGATCAACCAGACCTCCTATAGATCAAGGGCTATAATATCCATTACCTTGCCAAAGAGCCATTTTTCCCGCCATGATAAGTGTGTTTCTGTAGTCATTTTGTTGTTGCTGCTGCTGTTGTTGTGTCATTGATTTTGGACAGGGCTGTCAAACTCCTGGCCTGTGGGCTGGATGCGTCATGCGCTGGCCACACCCACACCCGGTTTAGTGAAGGGGGGGGAAATTCCTATATGTCATGTGATGCTGCCATGACGATGAGAGTTTGACACCCCTTATTTAGAAGTAATGAGATGGTTTAAAAGTAGAAATGGGAGTGTTGCTTTACCATTGAGATTTTTGTATTTCCAGTCTCACCTTTAAAAAAAACTCTTAAAACTCCCAGGTCAAGCTTTTCAATATCTTTGAAAATTGCAACTCAATCACCCAATTTCAGTGCAAGATATGATTCAGGGAATGCAAACAGAATATTGGAGGCCATAAATAGTCTGCTGTCCATTGAATAGCTCATTCTTAATATATCTGACTATTTGGTAAACATCTCAGCGTCACTGAGATGGGTGGCATATAAATTTAATAAATAAATTTTATAGCATGACATACTTGGACAAGTTTCTTTGAGGAAAAAAAAATACCAGAAGACTCAAACAATCCTAGGATTCCCCACTCAGATAAGACAAGAATTTATATATTTTTGATCATGGTGATGGTGAAGTTTCCTCACTTCCAACTCAAAAGTAGGCAATCCAGTAGAATGACACAAATGGTTACAAAGTATATGTCGGGACAAAATTGTTCAATGCATGCTTAGCATATCCTAGTTGCAACCTTCTGGCCTCATCAACTCATTCTGATATTCTCCACCAATTTTTAAATGTCAGGCACTTTCTAGGGCATGACCTTCTGCTGATGGGTTCCAGAAGAAAGAAATGTGTACTTTGAAACATTCCAAATATATATATTTTTTCAAGTGGCCAAGATTTAGCAGCAGATCCATGAAAGGTGATTCATGAGCGATTAGCAACCTTTAGAAGATGTTTTGAAAACTGCTCTTAAAAAGCAGTGGAATACTTTATACTTTATACATTCATATAGTGTTTGTCAGGGTTCCAGTTAACACACCCAACAGAATCAAAACTCCAAGGCAAGCATTTTCCTCAAAATATAGATTTATTTGGCATCTCATATTGGTACATCTGGGGAAAGCCCGACTCTGGAGGACCTGAATCAAACCCCAAAGTTCTTCCCCTCATGTCCGTCAATGCGCCAACCAGGTCGCAGTTATCATCTTGGCTGACTTTGGTCCACGCCTCTCCAATACCTGATAGAACATTTCTTGGCTCCCACAGGAAAGAATGTTGTTTTGGCTATCTATATCTCCCCACTTTAGTTCTCACAGCTGCAACCAGCCTAGCGTAGCAGCCCTGAAGATGCTCCCAAAATGGCTTCAGCATAAAAAATGGCTTTAGGACTGACAATGTTATTGTTTTTTAGCTATGTCGGAATGGAACAAACTGTGATGACCCGGGGCATGACGCAAAAATAGCAAAGTCACCAAAGTAGAATAAATTCCCTTTAATGCCTCCAACTTGACCCCAATGTACAATTATCCTCAGCTGGATAACAAACTCTTCAAAAAACAGAAGGGCAGAAACCCAAAGTAAACAAAATTAGAAATTTAAAAAACCAACACAAACCACACTGAAGTAATTAACAGGCCAGGATGATAAATTGCAGACTTTCAAAGGATAACACAGCACCCACAGTTGGAACCATGCCAACACCCAGATAAGGCTCAATCAAGATAATGCATGCTTTGCTTCCATGACCCACTTATATCCATAAATGACCCACTTATATCCAGTTCTCCCAGCTGCAACTAATGAAAGGAATCAGAGCCTTCTTCTCTTTCATAAGCCCCGTTGCTCCCTTCTCTGTTCCTCCCTGAGTGCCCCAGGATGAAGAGGGGATGACCCCAGGTCTTCCTCTGAATGCCCAGCCGGACTGTGCCCTTCCCCCTTTTCTTCCACAGCCACCGGAGCCTCACTCCCACTTCCTGTCAGCTGCTCAATCTCCCCCTCAGAATCAGACTCCAACAAGGGCATGATACAAACATGGGAAGATAGAAAAATAACATAGGGATTATAGCAGCTGCACTGCAACATTGTTCAGTTGCTAAGTCAGGCCCAATTCTTCATGATCCCAAGGACCACAGCACACCAGCCCTCCTGTCCTTCATTGTCTCTCAGAATCTTCCCAAATGTATGTTCATTATGTTGATGACACTATCTAACCATCTCATCCTCTGCCATCCCCTTCTCCTTTTGCCTTCAATCTTTCCCAACTAAGGTATTTTCCAATGAGTCCTCATGATAAATAGTGATAAAATAGTTATTTTTCACACACTATCTGATTTCAAGGAGATTGCCTTGTTCTATTTTTTCCTTCCTTGGGCATAGCAGTAGAAGAAAGACACCCTTTTGGGTAATGATGGCAATTAAAATAGATGTAAACTTTCAAAAAAGTTGACACTTACTCATTACCCTGAGCTGTCATGCTTGAATGTGCTAGTGTTAATTTCAATACTCCACTATGTCTCATTGATACACACCATAGAAATGTCTGCTGTTTCTCTTTAGAAACTGACATCCACAGCTAGAACCATATTGATTGTGCTGCCAAGTTAACAAGTAGCATTAGTGTTCTAAGAGTATTTGTTTCTTAAACTTTTCCTTTTTTAATGAAAACTACTTGCCATATTTTGTCAAAATATCCACTTGTGTTTAAAAGGAATGCTCAGGTTAAAGTTGTTTCAATAATATTTGGAGTCACCTGCAGGTTCTCAAAAAGAGGCCCATTAATGTTTGAGAGCCATAGAAGATGAATACAATCTATTGCACCTCAAAAATTTGTTTTGGATTCTGGGCCTCAGTCTTATTTTCAAGGAGTTCAGTTATATCAGGTTTTTGCCTATCTACCAGTCCAAATACCATTACAAAATCAATATATACTATCGATAGGAGAAATAAAATCATTTTCTCAAATATTGTTTCATCCGCCTTTTAATATATCTTTTTTTTTTAATTTGACTTCCAATGGCTTTACATTTTATTTGACTTCCACTGGATTTACATTCCTTTACATTTAAGGGAAAAGACTGGGGTCTGCCCACCTATCCAATGGGGTAGAACAGATGGATACTCTCAGGAAGAGGCAATCCAACAAGAGGCAATCCAACAAGTACCACTGTGGCATTCTGGATTTTAAAGATGATAACTGGCATCTTTGATTATATTTAGAAAGATACTAGAAGCCAATGCAGCTCCAGTATTATATGGACAAACTTTACTCACTATTACATTCTGGACCAATTGTAGTGTTGAGTCCGCGAAATGATGCCAGGAGTCGGTGACTTTAGTGCAAAGCTCTTTATTAGGAAGTTGGAGCCGAACTGGTGAAAGGAAAAAAGCCCGCGGCTTTTATTCCTTTCGCCGCAGCAGCCGCGGCCAATGGCACCGCTTTGAATCTCCCGCGATCCGAATGGACCAATCGCGGGAGATTCCTAGCGAGCCAAACGGCGAGGCTCGCCTGACCAATCGGAGAGCCACGCGCTTTGGCCAATCAAAGCGCGGGGATCTCGAGTATGTTAATTAAGGACAGAACACCCCTCCCCTCTTGGTTCAGTCCTTACGTTACGTAGTCACATAGGTAGGCGGGGCTCCGTCTGGTCCTACTTGACCTGCGCAACTCAGTTGTAGGCTGGATCCCGGCCGGTTCGGTCGGGATCTCTGCTGCTCCTGCTGCCGTCGTGGGAACCGGCTGGCCGATCGGGCCGGGCCGCTCTCCGTAGCTCCCTCCTGGGCCTTCCGGGTTGGTTGAGCTGCGGGTTCCGCCGCTCCCGCTCGGTCTTTCCGGGTCGGTCGAGCTGGCCTGGCTGTTCCTTCCTGGCGAGGGATCGTGATGGCTGCTTTCCGGTGAGTACTGTTGGTTTATTCTTCTTTGGTTTTGGTCCCCTGGGTATTCCCTCCCCCCTTGGTTTGTGTTGTGGGGGTTGGTTTCGCCTGTTTGTGCGCCGGTGGTTTGTTGGTTGGTAGTCCTCGACCTTAGTTGGTCGATGTGGCGTTTCCACGCTCGTCCGTCTGCTGTTTGTAGCCGGTACGAGTGTGGGCCTGTTGCTTGTGTGATGACGGCTGGAATCCATAGTGGGTCTCCCGTCAGGTTCTTTACGTATACGGGGTCGCCGGGTGCGAAGGTTCGGTGTTTGGTGTTTGAGTCTGCGGGCCTCTCCGGGTTATACGTGGGGTGTAACCTGTCGAGTGGGGACCTTAGCTTTCTGCCCATTAATAGTTCGGCTGGGCTTTTATTGGTTGTGGTATTTGGGGTTATGTGTTGGGTGAAGAGTAGTTTGTTTATTTTCTCCTGGATCTCCCCGTGGTCTATTTTCCGGATGGTCTTTTTAGTGAATTGGACCATCCGTTCCGCCCTACCGTTCACTGCCGGGTGCGCCAGTGCTGTCAGCACGTGGCGGATGCCCCTTTCCGCTAGGAATTTTTCGAATTCCAGCAAGGTGAACTGGGGCCCGTTGTCGGAGACGACGACGTCTGGGAGGCCGTGTGTTGCAAAGAATTTGCAGAGTTCCTTGATCACGGCCTCCGTGGTTGTCATCTTCATGTTGCTTACCTCCAGCCAGTTGGAGTAAGCGTCAACTGTTATGAGGAAGGTGTGTCCTTTTGTGGGCCCGGCGAAGTCTATATGGATCCTAGACCAAGGTCCCCTTGGGGTTTCCCACTCTAGGACGGGTGCTGTGGGTGGGCTTGGTCTAGTTTCCTGGCATCGTTGGCACCTAGCTACCCAGGCCTCTATTTGTTTGTCCATCCCTGGCCACCAAGCGTAACTTCTGGCCAGGGCTTTAGTCCTAACGATGCCAGGGTGCCCCTCGTGTAGCAGTTCCAAAACCTTCCCCTGTAGCTTTTCCGGAATGACCACCCTATCCCCCCATAGTATGCACCCTTTTAATAAGGAGAGTTCCGTTTGGCGGTTTCGGAACGTTTTGACGGACTCGTCGTTGTCCCTTTCCGGCCATCCTTTCTCCACCCAATGCAGCACCCGCGCCAGACGTTTGTCTTTATTAGTCTCTCGGGCAATGTCTGACGTGGTTATGGGCAGGTTGGGTAGAGTCTCTATGCTGAGGGTGGTCGTCGTGGGTGCTGGGTCGGTGTCGGGTTCCGGTAGCGGCGAGCGGCTTCCGGTTTCCGGTTTTGCGTGGCTTCGGGGCAGCAGGAATTCGCGACAGCTCGCGATTCCTGCTGTGCTAGCCATCGAGGTACCCCCGATCCAGATGGGTCAGGGGGATATGGCTGCCCTGTAGGGACAGCTGAAGAGAGAGGGGAGTCGGATAGGGAGGTGGGGGTGTCACAGACCCCCCCCTTCTCCAGAAAAACCCCTTTTTCCCAAGGCGGTGGAGCGGCGGTCAGCAATGGCCGCCACGAAGAAGCCAGCAACCGGGTAAGATTGTGCTGGAGGACGTGTGAAGAGTGTAAGTTCTGTCTGAGCCGGGTCAAGTAACATCTTTTAAATTGCCTGGAATTGAGCTGTTTGAATTGCTGGAGGATACATTGTATCCCTAAGAAGAGCGAAAAGCGGCGGAGAAGCTGTTAAAGGGAACTTTTTTTTTTCTTCACTCTCCCACCCCATGGAAACAGCAGAAATATTTGGATATATTGGACATTGAAAGTGGATTGCTTTGAAAGTTGAAGCTAAGAGACAAAAGGATTTTTGGACATTGAAAAATTTAAGAAATTGGAAAACCCTTGTTGGAGGTATGGATTTCTGATTATTTAAAATTGACATTGCAAGTGGGAAGGGAGAAAAAAAAAATTGGAGCAGAAGCTGAAAAAGGAGGAGATTGCCTAGAATCCCAAAGGAAGATATATGGTAATTGGACCTCTTTGATTAAAAATTAACCCCAGAAAGAGAAAGAGAAGAAGGAAGAAAAGTATTAACTTTTGGAACTTTTTTTTTTTTAATTGCTTTTGATTGTCTTTGATTAAAAATACTTGTGGTTGTTTTGGAAAAAGTTTCCCTTTTCATAATGGCATCGTTTGTGGATGAACTGGAGATTGAATATCAAAAATATAAAAAAGAAGATACTTTGGGCACTTTGTTTCAATTCTTAGAAATGTACTTATGAAAAGTTGATTACGCAGCAGAAGGACTGGGACAAGGAAGAAGAGGAAGAAGAAGCCATCTTTGATGAACAATGGGTCCCTTCCGGAGAGGAGGAGAAAAAGGATAAGAAAAAGGGGATTTTAAGAATTATAAAAACAACCAAAAGAGAGAAAAATGAGCGAAAAGGTGGAGGCAAGGTTAGAAAGCAAAGGAAAAGGAGCAAGAAAAGCGAAGAGAAAAAGCAAAGGGGTAAAAAGGGCAAGGAGAAGAATAAGCAAGAGAGAAAGGGGGGGAGGAGAAGCCTTAACGGGGGGAAGCAAGATCTAAAGAAAAAAAGTTTATTTAGAGACAATGGGTGAATTTAATTTAGATTAAAAGAGGGATTCTGGAGGGTACATAGGTTTGTATTTAGAATATAAATTTATTATGTAATCTTAGAATCTTTTAAACAGAATCCCAAGAAAAATTGCTATACGTAGTATTTTTAAGTTAGGGTAATGAGTTATAGATGTTACTCCAATTGGTGTACAGGAGAAGTATAGTAAAAGAAAAAAAAAAGGTGAATGGATAATTGAAAATAGAACAGACAAAGAATGTTGTTGAAAATGGTAATAAGATATGGAAGGATATATATGCTTTTTTTTGGATTTTGTATATTGATAAAAGGCAATAAAATTTTAATTAATAAGAAATAATTTGGATGGAAAAGAGAAGTAGGGATAAGATATGAAGTTAATACTATATGAAGTATTGATATTATAATTTGGAAATGTTATGCCTTATTGGTCTTTTATTATTATTTTACCTAGAAAAGAATTTATAAGCTGTTATGCCTTGACTCTTTGTGCATTGTTTTTATAAAACTGATAAAAATGGTTTTTATATATATATATAAAAAAGAAAATGATAATAAGATATGGAAGGATATATGGGAAGAATATGATGTTTGAATTTGTGTCTGTGTGAAGAGTTTTAACCCGGGAACAGACAACCTTCAGAAAAGATCTTTTAGTTTTGTTTATGTTTTGTGTTTTGTATGTTTGTGTATTGTGTTTTTGGTAAAACTAACAAAATTTGTTTTTTATAAAAAAAAAAGGAAAAAAGAATCAATAAAACCTTGGAGGAATGTTAGATGAGAATAATTTAAACAAGCCAGAAAGAAATGAATATGATGACTATAAAATGGATAAATATGGAAGAGAAATGAAATTGAATAGGAGTAAAGAGAAATAATGAGAAATTTGCTGAAAGATATTTGTGTGTCCATATGGAGATGGGATAAATTGGAATTATGTTGTATAAAAATAATGTTTTATTCGACTTGTAAGGATTTATAATGTTAAGAGGTTTTATGTATTTATGTATTTAATGGTTAATGATGTGTTGTTTTATCTTTAAAATTAATAAAAATTTGCTTCAAAAAAAAAAAATAAGGAGAGTTCCGTTTGGCGGTTTCGGAACGTTTTGACGGACTCGTCGTTGTCCCTTTCCGGCCATCCTTTCTCCACCCAATGCAGCACCCGCGCCAGACGTTTGTCTTTATTAGTCTCTCGGGCAATGTCTGACGTGGTTATGGGCAGGTTGGGTAGAGTCTCTATGCTGAGGGTGGTCGTCGTGGGTGCTGGGTCGGTGTCGGGTTCCGGTAGCGGCGAGCAGCTTAAGGCATCTGCATGGGAGATCGTCTTACCCGGTCTGTGTATGAGTTCGTAGTTGTACGGCTGCCAGGAACTTGGACCACCTTGTCATTCGGGGAGACAGAATGTTCGGGGTAGCCCGGTTTCCTGCAAGGATTCCCAGCAGCGGCTTGTGATCCGTTATGATGGTGAAAGTCCGGCCGTAGAGATATTCGTGGAATCGTTTTACGGCGGCAACTATAGCCAGAGTCTCTTTGTCCAGTTGGCTATAGTTCCGCTCCGATTTGGTGAGGGTCCTTGAAAAGAATGCGATGGGCGCTTCTTTTCTGTCGGGAAGGGTATGGCTGAGGACAGCGCCGACGCCGAAGGGTGATGCGTCACATGTGACTGCCAGAGGTAGGGTCTCGTTGAATTGTATGAGGACGGCGTCGGAGGTGAGGAGGTCCTTCGTTCTTTGGAAGGCGGCTTGCTCGCGTTTCTTCCAAGTCCAGGTCGCCGCCTTGTCCAGGAGCCTATGCAAGGGCTCCGCCGCCGTCGCCTTTTGGGGTAGGAAAACATTGTAAAAGTTCAGTAACCCCAAGAACGCTTGTAGCTCAGTCTTTGACTAGGGTGTGGGGGCTTCTTTGATGGCCTTGATCTTTTTGTTTGTGGGGTGAATGCCGTGACGGTCTAGGAGGTAGCCCAGGAATTCTACTCGTTTCGTGCATAGCTGGCATTTCTCCCTCTTGACTTTTAGTCCGGTCTCTTTAAATTTGGTTAGGACCTCCCTTAGTCGACCCTCTAGTTCGGCTTGGTTGGCTGCCGACACTAGGACGTCGTCGAAGTAAGGTACCACCCCCTTGATACCTTGCAATAGTCTCTCCATTAGGCTTTGGAATATGCCCGGTGCCATGCTGACTCCGAATTGGAGTCGGTTGCATTTGAATGCCCCCCGGTGGGTGACTATGGTCTGCGCTTCTGCCGTTTGCTCGTCGACCGGCAACTGTTGGTATGCCTGGGCGAGGTCGAGCTTGGCGAAAACCTTGCCCCCTCCCAGTGAGTGCAGTAGGTGTTGCACTACTGGGACGGGGTAGGCGCTTTGTTGCAGCGCGCCATTTAGGGTGGCCTTATAGTCCCCACAGATCCTCACTGACCCATCGGGCTTGGTCGGGGTGACTATGGGGGTCTCCCACTGGGCGTGGTCTATGGGCTGTAGAACCCCTTGTTTGACGAGCTTGTCAATTTGCTCGTCTATCTTGGGTCTATCTTGGGTCTCAGTGCGAATGGCACCCGCCTTGGTTTCAGGCGTTTTGGGGGGACGTTAGGGTCTAGGTCGAAAGATATCAGGGGCCCTCGGTACTTGCCTAGGTTTCCGTTGAAGACCTCTTGGAGCTCCCGGGCCAGTTGCTGCTCCCAGCTGTCGTCAGTGACGTGGTCGACTCCCGTGAGTGCGATGTCAAGCGGGGCGAACCATTGCAGTCCCAGTAGGCTTGGGCGGTCACGGTCGATGATTGTTAGGGGAAGTCGTTCGGTACGCCCCTTATACATGATTTTGAAGTGTTTGGTTCCGACTACCGGGATGCGGTTTCCCTGGTAGTCCTTTACAATGAGTCTCTGGCTGTCTACGTTCCTCCTTTGGAGGGTAGGCACCAAGCACTTTATTTCCTGCCATGCAATCATGGAGAGGTAGGACCCGGAGTCCACCTCCATTTTGCATGGCTGGCCCTCGATGCCTACCTCCACGTGGACCTTCCGGGCATCGTTGGTGATGGCGTGGCCGATGGTGACCATCTGGTGGGTCTCCTCTCTCCGCCGGTTGTTGCCGCCTCGCGAGGATCGCCCGTTCCGGTCCCATCGGCTGTCCGAGGGGCGATCTCTGGTCCGGGGTGGTGTGCTTTCTCTCCTCCGGTCGTTCTGGTCCCATCGTGCCGGGCTGCGATTTTTCTTCAGGCGGCACACAGATGTGTCCCTTCTTGTCGCAATGCCGGCAGATCGATTCGAAAAACCGGCATTCCGACCTGGGGTGGTCGCTGCCGCAGCTGGCACAATTGGTCCTCGACTTACGACCTTGCCGGTTCCGTGGGTCGCGGCCTGCCTGGAGTCGATGGATGTCCTCCTCGTCATCGGAAGTGCCCGATGCCAAGTGGAAATCGCCCTGGTGGGTGGTCGTCTCGGTTTTGGGCTCGGTCGACCTTGCCGGGTTGTTGTTTCCGCTGCGGTCCCCAGTGTTCGGTCGGCGCATGCGGTCGGCGGAAGTTCTGGTTGCTTCGGCGGCTGCGGCTGCAGTGAGGGTGTCTGCTAGGCTGATGTTGCCCTTGGCCATCAGGCGGCTCTGGAGGACGGGGTCCCACAACCCGAGCACGATTCGGTCTCGCAGGGCGTCGTTTAGGTTATCAAACTCGCAGAGCCCCCCTAAGCGCCGCAGCTCGGTGACGAAGTCGCTGAAACTCTCACCCGACCTCTGGTCCCGCCGGTAGAACTCGTTTTGCCGGATCAGGATGGGTACCTCTGGAGCGTAGTGCCGCCGAAGTATGGGTTCGAGGATGTCCCAGTCCATCGCGGTCGCGTCGGCGGGTTTGGCCAGCGCCTTGGCCATCTGGAAGACCTCGGTCCCACAGTGGGTCAGGAAGATGGCGCGTTTCATTGGGCCGGTGGCGTCCTTCAGGCCGCTGCACTCGAGGTACATGCGGAATCGGTTGGAGAACGATTCCCAGTCCTCGGTGGCGGGGTTGAAGGGTGCGGGTGGTGCGATTTTCGCCATCTCGGTGGTTCGTCTGGCTTCCGTCGGACACGTGGTTCGGTTCAGGGTCTGAATCCCACCCTCGTCGCCAGTGTTGAGTCTGCGAAATGATGCCAGGAGTCGGTGACTTTAGTGCAAAGCTCTTTATTAGGAAGTTGGAACTGAACTGGCGAAAGGAAAAAAGCCCGCGGCTTTTATTCCTTTCGCCGCGGCGGCCACGGCCAATGGCACTGCTTTGAATCTCCCGCGATCCGAATGGACCAATCGTGGGAGATTCCTAGCGAGCCAATCGGTGCAGCTCGCCTGACCAATCGGAGAGCCCCGCGCTTTGGCCAATCAAAGCGCGGGGATCTCGAGTATGTTAATTAAGGACAGAACAGTAGGTTCTGACTAGTCTTCAAGGGCATCCCCTTCTAGAGCATATTACAATCATCTAGCCAGGAAGTGACCAGGCTATGATTTTAAGCAAGATATTCTGTTCCAGGAATTGATGCACAATAAGAATCTGTGCAAAGTCTCTTATAGCCATGATTTGTCCCTCAAGCAGGACTGTGAGACCAAGAGGATCCCCACAAATTGTGCACTAGCTTTGTCTAGAGGAATACTACCCAGACAGAGTCAAAATGAGATGTCACCAGATACTGGGGCACAAACCCAGAACCATTCTATCTTGTTGGGACAATTCTGCCCCATCTAGATTCCTAAAGCCTTCAGGCCCTTGGCCAATACCTGAATAGCATTTCCTGACTGGCCAGGGGTGAATCATACCAATGATATTGCACCTTCTGCCTTCAGATGACTTCCTCCATTATCTCAAATACATCTATCCCATGGAGATGTTAAAAAAGAAGAAAAAGGAGAAAGAGACCAAACCCACAGATATGTCATATTGCAAAGGCCTAGGGATTGACTTCTCCCTATCCTTCCCACAACAGCCATTGGAAGTGGCCACAGAAGAAAGAAGAGAACCATTCCAGAACAGTATTCCCCATTCCCAAGCCCTAAAGGTATTATAGAGAATAGATTGTCAATGATATTGACAATCCATTATCACCAAGAAGGGCTAAAACAGATACCAATTTCATTTTAAGTTACCCTGAGATGATCCTTATATACAACTGATGCTGTTTTAGTGTTATAACTCATCCTGAATCCTGACCAAAAAAGGTATTCTCCTTTACCCTAACCCTTAAAATGAGCCCCTAAAATTCAGAGTCCCTTTCCTGAAAAAGAAAATTTGAGACAGGATAAAAATTAGAATAGAATGACAGAGTTGGAAGGGACCTTGGAGGTTTTCTAGCCCAACCCCCTGCTTAGGCAGGAAACCCTACATTACTTCAGACAAATGGTCATCTAATATCTTCTTAAAAACTTCCAGTGTTGGAGCATTCACAACCTCTTGAGGCAAGTTGTTCCACTGATTAATTGTTCTGTCAGGAAATTTCTCCTTAGTTCTAGATTGCTTCTCTCCTTGATTAGTTGTCCAACTCAGTTGGATCCAAGAGTCATCTGTTAAGAAAAGGTCAAACTACTCCCCTCATTAAGGTGTAGTACAATAAGACCTACAATAAGACATTCATCACAGCTTGGATCCAAATAAAATTATAGCAACATAAATTTCCAGCTTATCCTCTCATCTTACTACTTCTTCATAGTGAATAATACCAGAGGCCCTATTCTTATGGTACTTTTGGAACATTCCAGAACAATGATGAATATTCAAAAATATCATTAGTCTTCAGGTTGATTAAAGCAGAATTGGGTACCCAAACCTTGCATGAAGCATAAGCGAAGTGAACTGGCTATTCTCTTTGCATGTGTCTTCTTTGTCAGTCGTGCAAACAAGAAGCATATCAGCAGGTTTCTGTTTTGGACTTATAACATACCATAGAAGCATAGCAACATAACAGCATAAATGCATATATTAGCTCTATTCATAGCTTGAAGAACATGTCAATCTTCCTAGCACATATACAAGACTAATAATGATTAGATTTACAGTATGTTGAAAGTGATCAAACTTTTAAGATTTACTACCCTATAGTACATTGCTACTCATTTTTATTTGCAAGGAACAGTATTGACTCAAGAGCTGTTCAAGGATCAGTTATTTCATCACTTTTTCTAGCCAGTTCCACAGTTAGAGATGTCTGATTATGTCCTCATGTTGAACTGAGAGCAATGATGTTCACTAATGTGCATTTATGTAAAGAACATCAAGAAATGGATCTGAATTATTTGTTGCATGGACAGATTCTTTGTCAGAACTAGCATCATTGATAAATGTAACCATGATGTCATGATTGATTTAGTCCTTTTAAATGTTGAGTTTGAAACTGATAGTTCTATCTCAAGAGGTATAATGTAACTGTATCTCAACTATCTGTCCCCTTTTGGGCTGTAAATGTTATGAAAGCCACAAGAGATTTTTTACAAAAATAGATCTGCCTTTTAGCAGGCAGTAAAAAGATCTTGAGATTCCTCTTTCAATTAGAATCATATTTCTATTTCTTAAACATCTATATCTTCTATCATCATGGAGAGTATGATTGGTAGAGCTATATGAAAAGTTTGCCTTTTTTAAAAAAGAGAAACATTTAACAGATTTTAAATGGTCTAATTCTCCCAAACGGACTTTTTAAAATCAATGTTATCAAATTAAAAAAGAAGGATTCTAACTAATCAGGATTCATTAGACACCAGGATGCACAAATACTACAAAACCAATGTTACAACACTGCAAAGCCAATTAAACATGAAGGCAATGCCTTGTACTACTTGGACAGGATTGTAATCTCCCAGTTACTGCAATGGGTGAAATATTGCAAAAATCTTCCGAAAGAAGGTACCTCTCATTTTGGCTCAGCTCTTCAAGATTAAATAAAATTGATTGAGAACATTTCCTTGACTATTTGGTACAAAATGCACTATCAGATTATAACAAGCTGAAACCTTTCTTGGTTGCAATGATGAGCTTCACTTTCTGATTTTGGTCTCATTTTCCTCTGTTAAAAATATGATCCTTTAAAAAAAGGGATGACAATCCATATTTGCTTTTTCACATGATCCAAGATTGGTAGAGCTGAAGTATAATAGATTGCATAGCAGAAAACAAACTGGTGGTTTCTCGGCATGTTTTGATATGATGATTTTTATATATACTTATTTGTAGCAGAATAAGCAGAAACATTGAGGAATCTTCCTACAGAAATAAAGATATGGTGGAAAAATTAAAATAGAATAGAATAGAATAGAATACTTTATTGGCCGAGTGTGATTGGACACACAAGGAATTTGTCTTGGTGCATATGTTCTCAGTGTACATAAAAGAAAAGATACATTTGTCAAGAGTCAAGAATCATAACATACAACACTTAATAATAGTCATAGGGTACAATAAACAGTCAAATCATACTAGGAAACAGTCAATATAAATCGTAAGGATACAAGCGACAAAGTTACAATCATACAGTCACAAGTGAGAGGGGATGGACTTTGTAAATAGTTAGACAGTGTTGAAGGAATTATTTGTTTAGCAGAGTGATGGCGTTCAGGAAAAAGCTGTCCTTGTGTCTAGCTGTTCTGGTGTGCAGTACTCTGTAGCATCGTTTTGAGGGTACGAGTTGAAACAGTTTATGTCCGGGATGTGAGGGGTCTGTAAATATTTTCACAGCCCTCTTTTTGACTCGTGCAGTATACAGGTCCTCAGTGGAAGGCAGGTGGGTAGCAATTGTTTTTTCTGCAACCCTAATTACTCTCTGAAGTCTGTGTCTATCTTGTTGGATTAAAGAACCAAACCAGACAGTTGTAGAGGTGCAGATGACAGACTCAATAATTCCTCTGTAGAATTGTATCAGCAGCTCCTGCAGAATCTTGCTACAGAAGTAAAGATATGGTGGAAAAATTACACGGATCTGTTAATGATTGTTGCTTGCATCTATGAAATCTTCATGCTTTTTGTTTTACAGGACAAAATGTTTGTGGAGAAGAACATATATGTATTCCCTCTGCAATCTTGGTTATATATAAAATGGCAAATAGTAGCAGGTATAATTATTGCCAGTGGATCAGTGAGATTTAGCTGATAATTGACTAAGAAAACAACAGTGGTGCATCCTTTCTTCTTCCCACAACACCACGATTCCTGTTCTACAACTTCAAAGACTCTATTTATACTGTACCATCTGGGTGCATCAGGCTTTATAAAGAATGAGTATGACAAGTCCTTAGCTTTCTAAGTAAGAAAAAACACAGGGGACTCCAAATAAGAAGGGGAGGGAAATAAATCAATGAGCAAACAGAAGAGTACCGTATATACTCGAGTATAAGCTGAGTTTTTCAGCACATTTTTTGTGCTGAAAAAAACCCCTTCGGCTTATACTCGAGTCAGATTCCCCTCTGAAAAAAAAATGGTGTGGAGCTCCGAAGCTGGGCAGCCGCTTCCCTGCTTCCGTGTTTCCTTTGCAACTTTTAAGCATGGGAGGGGGAGGTTTTTCTGAGCTCTAGGCTGAAAAAGCAACGCGAGCAGAGGTCGCTCCACTCAGTTTCATTTCCTCAGCTCCAGCTGCTTTCAGCCCACTCGGGAGGAGGGGGAGGAGGGGGAGGCTTTTCTGAGCTCTAGGCTGAGAAAGCAATGCGAGCCGAGGTCGCTCCACTCAGTTTCATTTCCTCAGCTCCAGCTGCTTTCAGTCCACTCGGGAGGAGGGGGAGGAGGGAGAGAGAGAGAGAGAGAGAGAGAGAGAGAGAGAGAGAGAGAGAGAGAGAGAGAGAGAGAGAGAGATCATAAGAACGGCTCTTGGTTTTTTCTTGCAAGGGAGAGAGTGACTCCTGCCTACCACTGTCATCATCATCATCTTTTGGGTTAGTGAATCAATCAAACCTTTCATGATAGTGAGATCATTTTCCAAATTTCCCTTAAATCAGGGAAGAAATCAGAAACAAACCTTTGGGCTGAGAATAAGCTTGTTCCTATGATGCCATTTTTGTTCACTTCAGTGTGAAAAGTGTGAAAAAACACACTTCTTTTTCTTCATCTTCTTGTTCCCTATTTACTGGTCTCTTTCAAAGAGGAAATTGTGAACATCAAACTTATTCTCAACTGTCCCAGTGAAAGTTTTTATTGGCATCTATTTTTATTTTTGAAATTTACCAGTAGCTGCTGCATTTCCCACCCTCGACTTATACTCGAGTCAATAAGTTTCCCAGTTTTTTGTGGTTAAATTAGGTGCCTCGGCTTATATTCGGGTCGACTTATACTCGAGTATATACGGTAGTTGCTATTTCAGGTACATGTATTTTGTTTGGTTTCAATCCAGATATAGCCACTAGGAAGTTGTTTCATGGTTTCACACAAAAAGAAGAATATGCTGGAGACCTCGCATGTGCATTTTGAGAGACAGTTCCAAGCAAAAAATGAAAAATGTGCTTTTTCAAAAGACAACTGGACTTTACTTTTCCTAGAAGACATTTTGCTTCTCATCCAAGAAGCTTCTTCAGTTCATTTCTTCAGTGGCATTTTGAAAAAGCACTTTTGGGACAACCATACCTGAGAATCTCCATAGATATTAGTTTTTTAAGGAGGAAGAAATCTTCACTTGGCCAATTTGGGAAAGGAGCTGGCCAAATAAAGATTAAAATACAAAATACAGAATAACAGAGTTGAAAGGGACCTTGGAGGTCTTCTAGTCCAACCCCGTGCTCAAGCAGGAAATCCTATACCATTTCAGACAAATGGTTCTCCAATCTCTTCTTGAAAACCTCCAGTGTTGGAGAATTCACAACCTCTGGAGGCAAGTTGTTCCACCGATTAATTGTTCTAACTGTCAGGAAAATTTCTCCTTAGTTCTAAGTTACTTCTCTCCTTGATGAATTTCCACCCATTACTTCTTGTGCTGCCCTCAGGTGCTTTGGAGAATAGGTTGACTCCCTCTACTTTGTGGCAGCCCCTGAGACACTGGAACACTGCTATCATGTCACCCCTAGTCTTTCTTTTAATTAACCTAGTCATACCCAATTCCTGCAACTGTTCTTTTTATATTTTATTCTCCAGGCCCCTAATCACAGGATTATGATTAGAGATAATATGAACTCAAGGCCCAGTAAGAAGAGTATGCTTTCTTGAAAAAATAAGTGTCTTTTGATAAGTTACATCCCTGGGCCTCCAGTATAAATCATGACAACATGAAAATGATGAAATGTATGTGGTTATATCACAACCCAATCCCCAGACTTTCTTACCTGTGACTTGACATTACAAATAAATATTTAAGTCACTTAGGAAGAGTTGCTATTTAGTAATCTGAACATAGTCTTTGATTCAGTTGGTTTACTGACACCCACAGCTTTCTATCAACTGAGACTAATAAATCTGCATTGGCATAACTTGGCTCTAGTAATTCCATTTCAGTTAACTTATGTGTTAGGTCCAGGGCATGGGCATAAGAATGGAGACGAGACATTGGACTGTGACTTCAACTCTTTATTTAATAAGAAAGACTGGAGCGGAAAACCTGGGCAGCAGTAGCTCTTTTATAGAGCTTGCTGCCGTTAAACAACCAATAAACTGATTCTATCGCTTTCACAAGCGTCCAATCAGGGGCTTCCATTAACAGCCAATCAGACTGGCCAAGCCTGACCAATCATGACTCGCTATGACTCACCAATAAGAATTGCAGGATTACAAGCCTGTTGTAAGATGAAGCTGTTTCGGTTGGATCGCTGCGATGGTTTAATCCATAACACCCCTCCCCCCTTGGTTCTGTCTGAGGGGTGGGGTGACATATTCATGCAGATAGGCAGGCCGCTTCACCTGTCTGCTTGACCTGCGCTGTTCCACCGGGTTTCGTTCTGGTTCTGGTTCTGGCTCCGGTGGGCTGTTCGCTGGGCTGGATAGTGAAGACTGTAGTTCCGGGTTGCCCTCGTCGGTGCTGTCTTCCGGGTTCCCTGGATCCGCGTCCGTTGCGGTGTTGTCACTTGGCGAGACCGCTCCCAGGTCCAGTTGTCCCTCAGATGGTGAGTATCCCCTGGGCTGTTGGGTTTCAATTTCTTCTTCGTCCTCCTCCATGTTCCCCCCCCCCAGCTGGAGGTTCCGGCGCTAATCGGGAACGGAGTTGGTCTATGTGGCATTTCCACATCTTACCGTCTGCCGTCTGTAGACGACATGATCGGGGTCCCGTAAGTTGCGTTATGGTAATGGGGACCCACAATGGGTCGCCCGAGAAGTTTTTCGCAAACACAGGATCACCTTCCTGGAATGCCCGACACTTGCTGCTGGATCCTGGGGGTTGTTCAGGCTTGTAGTTTGAGTGGAGGCAATTGAGATGCGAGTGAAGTTTCTGGCCCATCAGGAGTTCAGCTGGGGTTCTGTTCATGGTACTGTTTGGAGTTATGTGTTGGAGGAGAAGCATGTGATTTATTTGGTCGTCAATGTCGCCGTGGTCCATTTTATGCAGGGTCTGTTTTACAAATTGAACCATTCACTCAGCCCTACCATTGGCTGCAGGATGAGCTGGCGATGTTAAAGCATGGCAGATGCCCCGATCAGCCAGGTATTGTTTGAATGGCAGAGCAGTGAATTGGGGGCCATTATCTGAGACGAGGACATCAGGAAGTCCGTGGGTAGCGAATAGTTTATTCATTTTTTTAGTGACTGCGTCTGTGGTGCTGCTTTCCACTTTTTGGACTTCAAGCCAGTTTGAATAGGCATCCACCGTTAAGAGGAAAGTGTGTCCTCTTGTGGGTCCTGCAAAATCAATGTGGATACGGGACCATGGACCTCGAGGTGTTTCCCACTGAGTTGGGGGAGTCTTTGGAGGAGCAGGGCAAGTCTCCTGGCATTTACTGCATTTTGCTACCCAAGTTTCTATTTGTCTGTCTAAACCAGGCCACCACACATAACTCCTGGCCAATGCCTTCATCCGCACGATGCCTGTATGTCCCTCGTGCAGCATTTTCAATACCCTATATTGTAACTTTTCCGGGACTATGACTCTGTCTCCCCATACTATGCAACCCTTCTGGGAGAACAGTTCCGTTTGACGATTTTTAAATGGTTTAAACATGTCATCAGTTTCACTGATCGGCCAACCGCATTCTACCCAGCTGAGGACTCGTGCCAAAATCTAAAGCTATGTCTCGAGTGGTTAATGGTGGCGATTTGAGGGTTTCTATTTGTAGTATGGTTACGGTTGGAGCAGGCTCCTCTATAATGTCTGGTAGTGGCGAGTGGCTCAAAGCATCAGCATGAGGAATGGTTTTCCCCAGGCGATGTTGCAAACGGTAATCGTAGGCGGCTAAAAATTCTGACCAACGTATCTTTCTTGGTGATAATATATGGGGGGTTTGTTTGTTTCCCGCCAAGATCCCAAGTAACAGCTTATGGTCTGTAATTATGGTAAAGGGTCTCCCATATATGGAAACGTTTAATTGTGGATACAATAGCGAGGGCCTCTTTATCAAGTTGACTATAGTTCCATTCGGTTTTAGACAAAGTTCTCGAAAAGAATGCAATGGGTGCCTCATTTCCATTTGATAGGACATGTCTTAAAATGGCTCCCATTCCAAATGGTGAGGTATCACAGGTGACCGTCAAAGGGAGAGTTTCGTTGTATTGCATTAATACGGAATCGGAGGTTAAAAGGACTTTTATCCCTTTGAACGCTATGTCTTCACGCCATCCCCAAACCCAAGGAGCCTTTTTATTGAGGAGTCTATGTAGGGGTTCGGCTACGGTTGCCTTCTGGGGCAAGAAAATGTTATAAAAGTTAATGAGTCCCAGGAAGGCTTGAAGGTCTGTCTTATTCCTAGGTCTCAGGGCTTTTTTTATTGTGGTTAGTTTTTTTTTGGTGGGGTGGATTCCCTGTCTGTCGAGAAGGTATCCCAGGAATTCCACTCTCTCCGTACAAAGTTGGCATTTGTCTCATTTTACCTTAAGACCCGTGTCTTTGAATTTCTGCAGGACTTTTCTGAGCTGTTGTACTAATACTTCTTTAGTGGGGGCAGCTATTAGGATGTCGTCAAAATAAGGCATGACACCTTTTATGCCTTGTAATAATCTCTCCATTAAACTTTGGAAAATGCCCGGCGCCACGCTTACTCTGAATTGGAGTCTATTGCACTTAAAATTCCCTTTATGTGTAACTATTGTCTAGGCTTCTGCAGTTGCTGCGTCTACAGGGAGTTGCTGGTATGCCTGAGCTAAGTCCAATTTCGCAAATATTTTTCCACCACCCAGAGAATGAAGAAGGTGTTGAACCACCGGTACTGGATAAGTGCTCTGTTGAAGAGCATGATTTAGGGTGGCCCGATAGTCCCCGCAAATTCTAAATGAACCATCTGGTTTCATGGGCATTACTATTGGGGTTTCCCAACAGGCGTGGTCAATCGGTTCCAACACGCCCTGGGCTATCAGTTTATCTAGCTGCTTGTCAATTTTAGGTTTTAAGGCAAAAAGTACTCGACGGGGTTTAAGCCGAATGAGAACTACATCAGGGCTGAGATTAAACAATATAGGGGTCCCCTTGTACTTGCCTAATGTTCCTGTGAACACGTCCTGGAATTCCTGGATGAGGGCCTCTTCCCAGTCGTCATTTCTGGTATGGTGTATGCTGGCTAATTCAATTCCGAGTGGGGCGAACCACTGTAGCCCTAACAAGCTGGGTCGGTCACGATCGACGACAGTTAGGGGAAGTGTTGCTGTGCGGTCCTTGAATGATACTTGGATGTTGCTGGAACCGACAACTGGGATTCTGTTTCCTTGATAGTCTTTCAGGATGATTCGCTGCATGCTGAGGAACTGGCAGGAGATGGCAGGTATCAGTTGCTTGAGGGTTTTCCAGGATACCATCGACAGGGACGATCCCGAATCAACTTCCATCACACATGGTCGATTCTCAATAGTAACCTTCACTCATATTTTCCTTGCATCAAGCAACGAAGCGTGGCCAATGATAATGGTTTGGTGAGCCGCTTCTCATCTCGTTGAAAAGGCAGGTGCTTGGTTTCTGTAGTAGTAGTGGTTGTTCCATTGGTGGTTCAGACCGTCCTGGTTTTCAGGAGGTTTGCCTATCTCCTGACGGAGTTTGTTCTCCTTTCGGCTGGGACTGGATTCTCATATGCTTCTGCAGACTTTCGCAATGTGGCCTTTCTTTCCGCAGTTACGGCAAAGTGCGTTGAGGAATTTGCAGTCCGATCGCAGGTGGTTTGCCCCGCAAGTTGCACATTGGCGCGGACGTCTCTGGTTCCTTTGCTCTCGTTTCAAGCGGAGCCGGTTGACCTCCTTTTCATCACTGTCTGAGGATGACTCGAGGTCTTCGTGGTGGGTAGTGGTAGCATGCTTCTCAGTGGCGAGTGGTGCCTCATTGGTGAGTTGGCAAAGTGGTGCATTCGCTCGGCGCATTCGAGCGGCTGACTTCCTGGTTGCTTCTGCTTCAGTAGCGTCGGCGATGACATCTGTAAGGCTGATGTCGCCTTTTGCCATCAGCTTACTCTGCACGTGTGGTGCATTTAATCCCAGAACTATTCGGTCTCTTAGGGCTTCCTCTAAGTTTGCAAAACCACAAAGGCCTCCTAGGTTCCGGAAGTCAGCTACGAAATTACCAATGCTCTCGTCCTTCCGTTGGTCTCTCTGGTAAAATTCATGTCTTCGTATCAGTGTAGGTACGGTGGGTGCGTAATGGGCCCTGAGGATTGGAGCGAGGGTGTCCCAATCCATGGTCTTCACTTCTGCTGGTTTTGCTAGTGCTTTAGCCATTTTGAAAACGGTGGGGCCGCAATGAGTCAGGAACACCACTCGTTTCTTGCCAGACATGGCATCTTTTAAATTGTTGGTCTCCAGGAACATCTGGAAGCGGTCTATATACGAGTCCCAGTCTTTGGTTGCTGGGTCAAATGGAGAGGGTGGTATGGTGCTGCTAGTCATCTTGCCGTCTGTTTCGTGTGCTCTTTCGCCATGTGCTCTTTCTTTGTCCGATATGTTCTAGTCAGCTCTATTGTCTCCAAATCGCACCTTCGTCACCAGTGTTACGTCCTGGGCATGGGCGTAAGAACGGAGATGAGACATCGGACTGTGAATTCAACTCTTTATTTAACAAGAAAGACTGGAGCGGAAAACCTGGGCAGCAGGACCTCTTTTATAGAGCTTGCTGCCGTTAAACAACCAATGAACTGAGTCTATCGCTTTCACAAGCGTCCAATCAGGGCCTTCCATTAACAGCCAATCAGACTGGCCAAGCCTGACCAATCATGACTCATTATTCATGGGCCAATAAGAATTGCAGGATTACAAGCCTGTTGTAAGATGAAGCTGTTTCGGTTGGATTGCTGCAATGGTTTAATCCATAACATTATGTTTGTTATTTTTTATAGTTATTTGTTTTATGATGTTTTTAACTGTTGGTAGCCACCTACAGTCATGGAAGGCTGTTTGAGATAACATTGGTTACCTAACTTAGTTTGGGTAAAAATAATATATAAACTATGTTAGTGAGTTTAAGTGTATGTATCACTTTAACTGTTAAAACATGTATTTTGGGTATGGTTTTAAAATCACCATAAGAGGGAGCAAGAGAGCTCACTGTTTGCTGGCTTTTACTGGATAGCTGACAATGTTGGATTGATGGTGATAACTGCGTGTGTTTCCCTGCTGTTGATGAGAGAAGAAAAGGGGTTTGATTTTCTTCATATCTCTGACTGCAAAAGAGATATATTGCTGGACTGATTATTTGTAAGTTTACTGACCTCTATTTTTGACACTGGACTTTGCAACTGATTAACCCCTGGATGGACTGAACTAGTGTATGACGTATGGACTGTTTTGACTATGCTATAACTCTTGCTGGAATAAAAAACTATTTAACTGGCACAGTGTATCTGTCTTACTGAGTGTAAACTACAATAACGTTTATCTCACATAATTTGCCTGCCTGCTAGACTGCCGTTGCACGTTCTGCTAGGGTGTGTATCCCTAACAAAGGCCATATAAATTAAAACAGTAAAAGAGCAAACCTCTAGGCCAGATAATTAATATTTATTTGAAGACAGCCCAGAAACCACAGCTAGTCTAGGATTCAACTAATACAAACCAAAAAAGTTTACCTTGGGGGGAAAAAAGAAAAGAAAAAGAAATTAGCTCTCATAGGTTTTCTGAATCCAGGTCAAAGAGATGGTTTTAATTTATAGAGTTCTATACATCTGGTTATTTAAGGATGACCTTCTCATATAGTAATTTGCTAAACACTGAGGTTGCTCATACTGCTAGAAATGTGGCCCATGAAAACTGAAGTCAATCAGTCTGAAATCAACCAACAAAATAAAACCAGACTGAATAAATCTATTTCAAATCAATCCCTCACCAACCCCTTTCATAAAAACCAGCCTGGTCCATGTATCATACATTTCCAGAAAATGATAGATTAGATAGATAGATAGATAGATAGATAGCTAGATAGATAGATAGATAGATTGATTGATTGATTGATTGATTGATTCTGGAAATTAATGAAACAATGGAACAAATAAATATTAGTTTATGTTTCAATATTTTACATTGTATCATACATCAGGAGTGGAAGATATAAGATTAAATAGTGGCCTCTCTATGCAGAAAAGTCTTCCACTCCAGATATATGATACAATGTTAAATATTAAAATGTAAACTAATATTTATTTGTTTCATTAATTCTATACATAGTTCTGCTACATGTTATTTGCGGCTTTGCTCCGCATTTGGAAGGTTTCTCACTGGGTGGTCGAATGCATCAAGAAAGACACCAGGCTGGTTCTATCTCGGGTGAGCTGCCCCGATCACGAGCTCGGGAAGCTCTTTTATTAAAAATACACAGTAATACGTCACAAGCAGTGAACTCTATCCAATCATTATGTTACATGAGTAGAAATATGGACACTTAGTAGCATCAAATCACAGTGTTATATGGTCAGTTTTAGTAGGTACAAAATAGCCAATCAATGCCTGCAGTCCAGTTAGTAGCCCCTGGTGTTGTATTGCTGATTGATGTTCTTTGTTCCTGGTACACGCTTTCAGCTTACGTGAGGCCTTGAGGCCTGGCATGTACTGAAACTGTTGAAGTTGATTCATTACTGCATCTCCTCTGTTTTAGTTTTATATGGAGGAAATTCTTCTGGATCTTCGTCACTGCCCATGCAAAAACTTGTGCGAGCATACGCATCAGGGTCTTCTAAGGGTATGACTTTGTACAGAGGTTCTTTTTCCCAGAGGGCATTAACCTGTGCAATGGCGCGCTTTTCAGCTAATAAAGACAGACTATTGGAGATAGTGCGAACAAAAATTGGTAACACACATGGAAGAATAATGCATCCTGCAGCAATCATACTTATGAGAGCTACTATGGCTTGTAATCCTGGTAGTTTTGGGAACCAGGAACTAAAAATATTCTTAAAATCAATACTTTGCCATACTTGATTAGAATTATAGGTTAATTGTCGCATTTCAGTTGTTAATTGTGCTACTACTTTGACAACCTTAACAATTTGAAGACAACAATTCGTGAGATTGAACCTACCACACACCCCTCCTTCTTTGGCTAGTATGTAATCTAAAGCTAAGCGATTTTGGTAGACAGCTGTGCGTAATTTGTCTGTAGCAGTCGGGGAAACCTGCAAAGGCATTGTCGGTGTCTCTTTTCTTGTGGGATAATGTATCATACACAGGGATGCCTAGTTCTTGCTTAATGGAGATCGGTAGGAGGAAAAAGGAAGGTCTTATCCACCCCAATACACATGATCCTTGCCAATCTGCTGGAAGGGATGGATAGGCTAGGTTACCACAAATCCAATGCATGTTATTTGGGGCTGTCCAAATTTGGGAAGATGTTGTGTCATTGAGATAAGGAAGGAGGGAAGTGTTGAATTTGGTAGGTGTGGTGGCAGCATTGTCAGGTGCAGTCCAAGTCTGGTAGGAGTTATCCCATGTACCTAAGCAAAGGAGGTGTCCTACTGGAGTGGACCCATTTCGGGAAAAGCAGTTTCTTTGTCAAGATAAGTGGATCGGAAGCTGTTCTAGCTGTTATGTTTCCTACAGAAGACATGTTATTAAACAGTGATGGCTAGGCTTCTAAGGCTTGCCATGGCCATTGTTCTCCTGTGGTGGTTCCCCCACAGGCAAAACAATTGGTTATTGCAAGTTGTTTTGCAATTTTTTCTGCCATATCCATGAACAAGTTTTTTGCAATAACACTGGTATCAAGGGCTTTTTCTAATTTCCTTAAATTATTATATACCGACCAACCTAAGGATGTTTCATATATTACTTCAGTTTTTATGGTAATGTAAGTGTTTGGATCTGATCCTGTGCCATCAATCCCTATGCCATAAGTATTCAAGGCAGGGTGTTGTCTGGAGATGGTGATTTCTACCTTATTGTCTGTGGTAGACCCTGATATTTGTTTGAAATGTGACAGATGATTGCAGCCTGAGTACCCTCCCCGGTATAATCACAGACACAAGACCAACCTGAGCATTCGACAGAACCACCACAAGGGATCCATTGATTGTGGTTCTCTATGGCCCAGTTAATGGGCGTATGACATAAATATTTATGATTGTGGGCATACGTTGTTTTCCAGTCAGCCGACCCGCATGAATGTCCCCCTGGTTTAGAACAAGCAACACAAACATCAAAGATTAAAACAATTGGGTTAGTACCATCCTTGAGCGCGGTGGCGTGGTTTAGGTAATAAAGTTTTCCCTCCCCCTCAGGATCAGATCTACCAGAGGTTCTTGGAAGTCCCGCCCATAAGGTAACATTGAGACGTACAATGGGATTGTAGCAAATGGTTTTTGAGTTCTTCTTACATAGATGGTACATGGTCCCATTGTTTTGGCAAGTTTTTCCCGTAGGAAGGCACTTCTGCAGTTGTTGGGCATGGTAGATGAGAGTTAGTTGAATGGAGCCTGCTTGCGTGGTTTTGGTCAGGCAGGGGGCACAGCCATCTGACACACTGGTGGGGTTCTACAATCTCTTAACCCGATGTAGAAAGGCGGTGGCCTGAACATCAGGTTGATTTGCGAATTGTCTGTGATGATGACGAGGTGAACGGGGTCTGAGGACTGTCCAGGATTCATAAATGTTGTGTATGGAATCATAAAGGCGTCGACCGGAGCAATAATAGGTGGTGGCAGTAGGGCGAAGTATGAGGAGTGTAGTCCGAGGAGGGTGTTCAAAGGTGTTGATCCGGAAAGAAGCATTGCTGGAGATATGGAGCCATGGCTGAGGGAGTGTCGACCATCTGAGGTAGGGGGGAAAATGTCCCCAGATGCGGTGCAGGTCAGCAGGAGGGGAGTACCTGGCGTGAAGTACATCACTCAAGATGGAATGCAGACCTTGGAGGCATGTGCGGCAAGAAGGAGGAAGAGGGTTGGCAAGGCAATGGGACAAATCATGTTGATATGTCTGCGGGTGGTGATTTTTCTATCTTGGGGTGATATGGTCTGACGTGTCATCCAGGAACCCACAGAACACGATCTGAAAGCTGGATAGCTGCGTAGCCACGATCCCAGGTGAGGAGAGCAGCAGGACCCTTCAAGTAGGGTCTGGCAGTAGTATACCTGTGGTTTGGGAGAATCAGGGGAAGGGGGGGAAGAAAAATGTTGCTCCACTGCCATCGTAGCAGGAGTGCCGGAGAGAATGAGGAAGTTGAGTGTATAAAGACAGAGATTAAGGGTGTCTTGCATCGCCGGGAGGCCAAGGGCTTTTTTCCCTTTGATCAAATGTCGTTCTAACGCTGTTTTTAGCGTTAGGTTGGTTCTCTCTACCAGAGCTTGTCCTTGACTGTTGTAAGGGATTCTGAATTTGTGGGTAATTTGCCACTTAGCGCAAAATTCTGACATGGCTGTGCTAGTGTATGCAGGACCATTATATGTTTTTATTTCATTTGGGCGTCCCAACGATGCAAAGGTGCGAATGCAATGGTTGATGACATGTTTGGAGGCTTCTCCTCTTTGCGGGTTTGCCATTATGAACCCTGAATAAGTATCAATTGTGACATGCAGATACTTCCAGGGGGCAAACGGAGGAAACTGAGTAACATCCATCTGCCATATTTCACAGGCTTTCAACCCACGGAGATTTACCCCTAAGGGAATGGAATGGGCTTGTTGACTGCAGGTGGGGCACTGCTGTCTAATGGCTGAGGCTTCGGCCATAGTAAGGTTGAAATGTTTCATGAGAGCTTTAGTGTTTTGATGGAAGTATGAACGGCTCTCCCAAGGAGTTAAGGTGTGTGAGGTCATGATACCTGCAGCCGCTTGATCAGCCACATTATTGCCTTCCTGGAGGATTCCTGGGAAGGGTTGGTGGCTGCAGATGTGTGCTACAAAGAGGGGGTGCTGACACTGTGCAACAAGGTATTACAATGTAACAAAAAGAGAGAGAAGGTTTTTAGCAATAGCGGGAGAGAGGTAAGAATCGTGAATAGTAGAGACTATTTGGGTAACATATCGGCTGTCTAAGATCAAGTTGAGGGGTTTGTTAAAATTCTGGAGGACTAATATGGTTGCAGCAAGCTCAGCCCTTTGCGGTGAAGTTTGCACAGGGGTGGTTTTAGTGTGCCACACCCCATTCCTTTGCCAAGCGCATGCTCCTCGTTCCCTACTGCCATCAGCAAATATAGTCAAGGTGTTGACCAAAGGCCTTTTGCTGATAGGAGAGGAGAAAGAGATGGGTATTGTCCGAATGATTTGAAAATGCGGATCAGTGGGCGGGTGGCAGGAAACTAGTCCAGGCCAGTCAGCTAAGGCAAACTGAATTTCCTGGGAGTTTTGGAATAGAGATTCCCATATTTGTAGCGAAAAAGGGATGAAAAGTGTGGAGACATCTATTCCCATAAGTAATTTTGCACGACTCCTGCCTTTTGTGATCAATTGAGCCAATTGAGCTGATTTGGAAGTGATGGAGCATCGTGGCGTATGGGAAAGATGGATCCACTCTATGATGTGGAGTTTTTGGTCCTTTTGAGTTACTGCCGTGGTCATAAGCCTCGGGGTGGCTAAAATGACCATATCTAAAGGAGTATTGGCAGCAGCTCTATCTATCCATATTTTTCGGATATTCTCTTCTATTTGAGTTATTGCTTGAAGCTGAGGTTGCTGCAAGGATATTATATCAGCAGGCTTTTTTCCCCAGGTAAGGGCTTCAAACAATGGTGTCAGCCTCAAAATAGTCTGAAGATATATTCCACTGTTGCTTTTCTCCTATTTCTGCTATTACTTCTTTCGGCTGTCATGACAATGGTGGGAGGGGGGACTCTGGAGGGGAAGAAGGCTGGAGATGTTTTGCATTCCTTTGCTGGGCTAGCAAGGGGAGGGGGGATTCTTTTCTTTAACTTTCCGTTTCTTGGCTATCTTCTGTCCTCTTTTGTGCAACTGCGAACTTTTATCAAAATGTATCAAGGCCATTTGACAAGAGACTTCATCACTGCCTGGAGATAACCACATGAGCTTATTCAGAAGTTTTAATTGGAAGAATCATTTGAACTTTGAGGGGTGGGAGCAATTCTATTTCTTTGTATGTGTATTCTACCCGCCAATTTCTCAGTTTCAGAATTGATTTGTAGCTTCCGCTTTATTTTCCAGTAAAAGGATAACTTTGCTCTACACCATGGAGTCTGAGTATTTCTTTCTTGGGATCCAAAGGGAGCACAGTCTGACATTATTCCGAAACTCCCACATCAACCCACCCGGAGAAAACAGCAACTTTTCTTCCGAGGGGGTTTCATCTCATATTGTCTCCAGCCAGCGATGAAGAGGACCAGGGAGCTGCGGGGGGGCAGCCGATGCTGCTACTGGAGACGTCAGTGACTGACCTGCTGGCCGACTTGACTCTGGAAGAAACCCCAGCCGAGATGCCCAGATGGTCATTGGGGGTTGGTTGGAAAGACTCTGAAGACCCCCCTCCTCCCAGAATCACTGTAAGACGAAAAGGTGCAAGGGAACGGCTGTGGCAGGAGGGGGAGGAGATGGAATGCAGGCTGGATCAAGCCGGGAAATTCCTTATGGATGTTTCTGAGAAGCCCGGCACAGCTCCAAGGTATGAGGAGGAAGAGGGAGCGAGGTCAGCCCGGGGAAGTCAAGCTATCCCTACCCCCCTTGCCCAGCCTACACCAGCGCAGCCGCCCGCTGACCGCCCGAGAGCCCCAGCAATAGGTGTGGTCCCTGGAAGACGCCACCTGCCCCCCCAGATGTGAAGTTTGGAGGAAATCCCAGAAATTTGGGATTTTTCCTGGTACAAGTTGGTAGCTATATGGCAGAATTTGAACTGGAGTTCACCTCTGAAGCAGCCAAAGTGAGATGTGTCACCAGAACCCTGGAAAGGATGGCAGCAGACTGGGTGGTGACTTTGTACAATGATAACTCCCCTCAACTGCGAAATCTCGATGTTTTCATGACTGCACTGAGGAGAGGGTTTGAGGACCCTCTGGCAGAGAGAAAGGCCAGGATCAAAATGAAGACCCTAGTCCAAGGGGGGAGATCGGTGGCAGACTACACCCAAGAATTCAGGCAGCTGGCATACCACATCCGAGGTTGGTCCCAAGAGGCCCTGGTGGAAGCCTACAAAGATGGCTTAAATGAAGATGTATACCACATGTGCATCTCCAGAAGGGACCCCCGTGATTTACAGTCGTGGTACTTGCTGGCGGAAGAGGTGGACATTGATCTAGCCTGAAACAGATGCAGAGGAGGCCCTGCCTGGAAAAAACCGTTCCCCCTATGTCTCCGAGAGACTTTAACCCCCCAACTGGGAGGGATGGCGGCAAGAGTCAAGACCACGGCATGCTTCCGTTGTGGGAAGGAGGGCCATTGGATGGCGGATTGCCGGGTAAAGACGAACCCACCAAAAAAGCGGGACCCCGGGAGGAAGCCCAAAACCCCTCAGCCAAGCCCTGCAAGACCGGACTGAAGACAAGAGAGGTTGTAGAGGTCGCCCTTTCAGCAGGAGAGGAGCTGGGACCTCCAACCCCAATCGACGAGAACGAGACTGACTCGAAAGATGACGTCCCGGTAAGTCCAAACCAAGGGCCCATGACCATCCCAGTAAAGTTAAAGCAGCCCACCTCTGGGACTGAGGGCGTGATGTTGGCCTTATTGGACTCGGGGTGACTTTTTGCTGCAGAACCAGCATTGAAACACCCAGACATGGATGCCCCTTTCATGATCCAAGCTGATGCAAGCTTGGTGGTGGGGGCGGTCTTACTTCAATTAAACGAGAAGGGTACACTACCACCATGCACTTACACCTCTCATAAATTGACTGAGACTGAAAGGAGATGGGCCGTTTGGGAGAAGGAAGCGTTTGCAGTCCGTTGGGCTTTATTAGCTTGGAGACACTTTCTGGAAGGAGCGAAACACCCATTTGAAGTGTGGACTGACCATAAAAATCTAGAAGCTTTAAAAACCCCTCGGAAGCTATCCCCTAAACAAGTTAGGTTGGCTCAGTTTTTCAAGTGGTTCAATTTCTCCTTGAAATATATCCCAGGGGGGAATTTTTTTTTGGCAGATGCTTTATCTAGAATGCCTCAATACAACAGTACCCGTAAAGAAGTGATAAGGCCAATCGTGTCCACTACACAACTGGCTGCCCCTGTAGTTGCCCGCATGCAAAAAAGAAACCAGGAGAGGGATCTGTCCACTGATCTAATGGAACGGTTTAAGGAGGCTTTGAAGACAGATGAGTGGTTTCTGGCAAATGCGAATAACTGCACCGTTCGAGATGGTCTAGCCTGGATGGGGGCGAAGTTGTTTGTACCTCAAAACCTGAGAAATGGAGAAAGAATATCAGTGGTTAAAGACAGGAAAGGTCGAGTCCAGTTAATGGTACCCAGATATTGCTGAAGTTGAACCAGGGTGGGTTGAGAAGGCAGAGACAGAGAGGGAAGTGAAGGACAGGCGGTAGCAGAAAGCATTTTATAGCCTAGATATGCATATGGAGTTAGTACTTGCACCTTTTCAGGTGCTATGTGCAAGCCTCCTTTTGCAAGAATGGCTTTCAGAAAGGAAAATGAAGTGAACACCGCACCCGGTGGCCCAGGAGCTGCAACAAGGATATCGTCCATATCTTCTGATATCGTCTGATACACCAGAAATTGTGGAAAAGCAGAACGATAGGGTAGCAAGACATTATTGACATAGTGTTGACACATGGTGGGGCTATTGAGCATACCTTGAGGTAGGACTTTCCACTGAAAGCGGGAGGAGGGAGAGGAGTTGTTTAAGCGAGGTAGTGTAAAAGCGAATAAGGCACGATCTTGTTCATACAGAGGGATAGAAAAGAAGCAGTCTTTTAAATCAATGACCATTAGATCAAATTTTTCAGGGATGATGTTGGGATTTGGAAGACCACATTGTAATGCCCCCATTGGTTTTATTACAGTGTTCACGGCTCGTAAGTCCTGCAATAGCCTCCATTTTCCTGACTTTTTGTTTATGAGGGTGGGTGTTATATGGGCTGACAGATGGTTCAATGTGCCCTTTGACAATTTGGGGGTGTTATATGGACTGTTATATGGGCTGTGTTGGGGTGTTAAAATGGGGGTGTTATATGGGCTGGCAGATGGTTCAACGTGCCCTTTGACAATTTGGTCCTGAACAAGTGATTGTAGGGCCTCTAGTTTGTCTATAGTGAGGGGCCATTGATCTACCCAAACAGATTCTGTGGTTTTTAATTGTAGCCGCAGTAGAGTTCTAGCAAAAGATTCCATTAATCCATAATGAGTTTTGCGTTAAGTTGAGACATAAGATCACGGCCCCACAGGTTAGTATGTAGCAGAAGGACCAAGGGTTGGAGGTAGGCAGTGCAAGAAATATCAGAGGAACTCACCGGTAGCCAGTGTTTGCTACGGTGGGCGTGCTGAACTCCTCCCACTCCCCGAACGGCTGGGGCAGTTTCCAAAGGCCAATCGTCCGGCCACTCAGCCGTTCGGATGACACTTACATCAGCTCCAGTATCTAAGAGACCCGAAAAGACTTTGTTACGGATTGTGAATTGTAACACAGGCCTAGCTTGTTCCACTGTCTGATGGACAGTAAATGTCCATGCATCAGCCATTTTAACAGGTACCGGAATAGCGGTTGCTACTAATTCTCCCTTGCTAAATTTTGTGGGAGTATTTCCAATTACTGCCATGGCCACTGAGGAAAAGTCATCGGAATCTCTCAGAAACAGAGAAGCAATGATTCCCCTTGCCATGAGATCTCGGATGGGATAAATTATGAGGGGCGTCATGGCAGGAGGGATCATTTTCAGGCATGTGGGGAGAAAGTAAACAGTGCCTGGGATGTCAATTTCCATATCTTCGGAGGCAATTAGTTGGAAAGATATGGAGTCAGCCTTTGGAGTGGGGCTGGCTGATCGCCCCTCCTCTAGTTTCCCTGTGGTTGAGGAATGTTGCTGCGACACTGGTTTGCCCCGTGGTACCCTTTCTTGCACTTTAGGCTTGGTGTTGTTTTGTGTATTGTCTCTGGCTCTGCATTGTGCTTTGAAATGGCCTGGCTTCCCACAATTGAAGCAGTTTCCGGATGGCCTGTTTTGAGAATTTGCTTGCTGCAAGGCCATGGCCAGATGCTCCATATTGTAGGAGACAGTTCCCACAATTTTACAAGCCTTTAGATAGTCTGAGAGGGAAGCCCCCCCTCGGGCAGATAGAGGCTGCAGAATCCTCTTGCAATCCTCATTAGCATTTTCAACGGCCAGTTTTAACAGAAGCTCTTGATGGGCTTCTTCATTCAAGATTTGTCTCTGAATGGCTTTCTGAAGTTCCTCTACGAACTCAGTATAAGGCTGATGTGAGCCTTGAGTAATTTTTGAAAAAGATCCTACGATGCCAGAGGTAGGGCTTTGACCACTATGATACTGATAAGGGCAAGGATACATGGTGGGAGCACCATCTGAGCTGTTAAGTCCATAAATCAGCCCATACCGAAAATTTGATCCGCTCTCACGGCCGCGCCACGATCGCGGGCAAATTTTTCAGCTTCGGCGTGAAAGTCTGACTCCCAAACAACATACTGCAGTCCCGTCAGTATCATATGGAAAAGATCTTTCCGATCTTGGGGTAATATGAAAAAGGAAGCGCTGATGGTGTTAATGAAGCCTCTGACATATGGTGCCTGGATGCCGTACATGGCCACGGCTTGTTTTAAATCTCAAATTAATTTCATGGGTAAAGGTTCAAGTCTAGGCACCATATTTCCAGCTCCATCCCCTATATATTCAACGGGACAGAGAGAGAGCTCCTCCAGAGTAAGAGAGCCCTCCCTGCATCCCTGCGCCATGGCTTGTGCGATCGCTCCCATGGGTGTCTGATTCTCCGCTGGATTTGAGTCAGGAGGATTTATGGGTTCAGGAGCAGTGGGGGAGGAAGCTTCTAACGGGAGAGTGTCCTTTGTCTTGGTTTCAGCTGTATAAGGAGGAGGACCCTCCTTAGGGGAGGAGGCATTGGTCAGTGCTGAGCCATGGATTTTTAAGCATTCCATGACTATCCGCCATGTGGTCATAATTTTTGGTGGATCCCTGGGATTACTATGAAAATAGTCACCCAGATGTTGCCATGTGGAGACTTTCAAAGACCCTTTCTCTGGATAAGCCAGACATTGTGTATAGATGTAAGTCAAAAGGGTGATAAGGTCCTTTTCAGTTGGAACCGGGAGCATTTTGCCCTGATTCCTAAGAATAAGAATTGAACTCTTCATTAATTCTCCTAATTCCTGCAAATATGCTATCTGCACTTTGGAGAACTTTCCACCCATACTCACCTGAAGGGAGGATGTCTTCTTTAGGGAAGATTCCTGGGGAGGGATCCGTGACATGAGATGGCGTCCCTGAGTTGCAATTGGCTCGTCCGGCCGGGTGAGATAAGCAGTCGAAGACAGATGCACCCGTTTCTTTTAACGGATCATGTCGAGGTCACCAGATGCGGCTTTGCTCTGCATTTGGAAGGCTTCTCACTGGGTGGTCGAATGCATCAAGAAAGACACCAAGCTGGTTCTATCTCAGGTGAGCTGCCCCAGTCACGAGCTCGGGAAGCTCTTTTATTAAAAACACAAGTAATACGTCACAAGCGGTGAACTCTATCCAATCATTATGTTACATGAGTAGAAATATTAGTGGACACATAGTAGCATCAAATCACAGTGTTATATGGTCAGTTTTAGTAGGTACGAAGTAGCCAATCAATGCCTGCAGTCCAGTTAGTAGCCCCTGGTGTTGTATTGATGTTCTTTGTTCCTAGTACATGCTTTCAGCCTACGTGAGGCCTTGAGGCCTGGCATGTACTGAAACTGATTGAAGTTGATTCATTACTGCAATTATGATGAATAATCTAATTGCTAAAACTTTCCTTACCAGTATTCCTGACTAGCTCTGATTAGAATATGAAAATTCAGTGACCGAGTTTATTTATATGGCATAGGAAAACAGCTAAGAAATCTTCATGGAAATATATGCTTAATATATGCTTTCTGGGTGTCTGCACATGAATTTGCTTGCATGAAAAGTTCAGATGAGATATGGCACAGCATTACATCAGCCAAATGTCCGAAAACAACTGTTAGAAATATCAGTGCATGCCTTGCTGCATAACTTACAAAAATGTTTCTCAGCTAATAGAGAAAAAAAATAGAGGCTGATTTGAGTCTTAACAGAAGTTATTCCTGATGGCTTTAGAAAGCAGTGTTTTTTAAGCAGGAGTGAAAAGTTTGAAACATTAACTTAAAAAAACAAAATGCATTGCCAAAGAAGTCAATCTCAGAAACTCTATGTTTCTTTTCTTTTTTCTCCTGCATCCATTGGGGTTATTTATATTCCACATAATTGGAAACTGCTTTAAGGAAATAAATCTGGTGTTATTGTTTGTCCCAACCAATTTCTCATGGTTGGGTATAAGGCCGCTTTGATTGTTATTGTTTTGTATATATTTTTTATTTTCCCATGATAAACGAGTAATATACTGCATTTGCATATTTACATATTTCACCTCTTGCTAAGGATCATTATATTTAAAATAGATTATTTGAGCCATGTAATTACAATTTGAATTTTCCATAGAACCAACTTTTGAAATATATTGAGAGGTTTATATATACAGTATTTTTATTTGTTTGAAAGTTAAGAGTGCCACATTACCTCTAATAGCCTTGATTTTTTTAATATTGTCATATTAAATATGTTATATCATATTTTGCCTTAATGATTGCAAATAGCAGCAAAATATTAAGATACCACTAAATGATGCACTTCTTTCCAGAGGACAAAGTTTTTTAAATTTAATTCTGTAAATTGTGCTGGTAAGATCTGACTTTCACAGCCAGTTATGTTCAAATACGACAGTATATATTTTAATCCAGTTCATTTTATCTAGCCGGAGATAGTTTAGAGCTTTGGATTTTTCAAAATGTACTCAGTTATGATTAATACAGAAGTGATATGCTGCACGCAATGTTGCCCATTGTGAATAAAAAAAGTGTAAATAACAGATTGACATTCAATGGCAAAGAAATCTTGTTTCAAGTTGAAGATTGGATATCGAGTTGACTAAATAAATAAAAATGTACTGATCAATCAGCAGTGTAGGTCTTTTGGCCTCAGGACTCCTAAAGGATATTGTACTGTTCAGTGGTACTGTACAAGAGAGTGTAGTGTTCAGTGGTAGCCAAGTAGATGCCATGACCTTCATGAAATAGCCAACAATTTCAATTGTGCTGGTTATGCAGACAGCCATTGGATATAGGTATTGTTACCAAGTCTTAGGCTAACCACTAAGAACCCCAAATCTAGTGAGGCCTGAACTATTTACTATTCTGCTAGAACTCAAGATTATATAAGGTTCTCTCTCTTGTTCAATTTATTTTCAATCCCTCCTGTGAAATAGTTCAAGCTGGGGAGAAAATATGAATGGACAAGTGTGTAATCCAAGCCCCAACACCACCAGAGCTTGGCACTCTTAACTATCTTTAGTAATGTCCCCTGTTCATGTTAGATTTTATATATGTATGTGCGTATATATGTGTGTATACATATACGTATACAGGTACACACATACACACATATATACATATATGTAGATAGATAGATAGATAGATAGATAGATAGATAGATAGATAGATAGATAGATAGATAGATAGATGAGGGGAGGTAGAGATCTCCAGTGAAAAAAATAGATTTGGTCATTTAACATGTCCTGTTTTTGGCAAAGGATAGAGCACGCGTAGAGCAGCCTTCCTTTAGAGATTGCTACATAGGATTGCTTATAAAATGTTTCTTCATTTTCTCAGCTTTCTTTTTCAGCTGGGAACTTCAAGAAAATATTTTAGATATATTGCCTTAGTACAGGAACATGAAGAACTCTTCTGGTCTATTAATGTCTCCAACCATAATTGGGTACATTTTTTTTAAATCAGAACAATTGACTGCAAAGGGATTTAGTTTTCAGTTGTTTCCAAAATTCACAAATAAGAGGAAGATTTAATACAGGGGGAAAAAGAAACTGGAATTTAATAACAAGCTGGAATTTTAAATGGAGCTATGAACAAATGATGAACATGAGATTGCAAAAATATATAAATGTTTGTTGATTTGAAATGGAAGAAGGATAGGTTAAAGATTGTGTGATATTGTTTCTGTTGCTCCCCTCTGGGTGGAAATTTCAAAGTATTTCTAGCAGGACTACCAGATTCTGTAACACCTTTGTCCCCTATGCCATCCATCTGCTAAACTCACAGGATTAATTTTTCTTACCATGTACATGTATACATCTGAACTAGACTGTGTTGTTTCCCTGTGTCATAAAATATAGGTGGGTATATGCATAACTTTGTATTTATTTATTCTGTCATAGTTATGTAGTGTATATTAGAGATGGTGACCCTTTGATATCTGTATACCAATTAGAGTACTTTCAAAGTGACAATAAAGTTATTCTGTTCTGTTGTATTCTATTCTATTAACATGAACTAAGAATTCTGTTACAACGTACAAAGGAATCAATGTAAGACAATGTGAGGGTAAAAATTCACATTACATTACAATTTAAGAGATTATATATATTTATATATATATATTTATATATATGTATGGCATTCAGCTTTGTTCAGGTATTTTGCCACGTCATAGTAGTGGTGCTTTTAAAGTTGTAGCAACGTTTCAGCAGAATCTCATCTGCCATCATCAGGCTTCTGTATAGTGTTTGTCTGTGAGAACACTATACAGAAGCCTGATGATGGCAGATGAGATTCTGCTGAAACGTTGCTACAACTTTAAAAGCACCACTACTATGACGTGGGAAAATACCCGAACAAAGCTGAATGCCAGACATGTAAGTACTCGCGAAAACTTAAGAAAACAAATATATATATATATATATATATATATATATATATATATACACACACACACACACACACACACACACACATACATATATATATGAATGACAACCATTTATATGGCTTTTATTTTAACCATTTATGGCTGCTTTGCACCCCCCAACTCCAAAACCAAACAAGCTGACACATACCAAGAACACAGACCCAGACCCCAAACTCGAAGCCAGACTAAAACTCAGAATACTACATCACAGTCACCCGCTCAGGACATCACATCAGAAAACTCAGGAAATTACACCATAAGAACTCAAGAAGTTACAACAAAGAAAATGACCCAGGATATCACAGCACAAGACCAAGGATACCACAGTAATAAATCTTACAAGGTCATCACACAACCCATCACCCAAGCCGTAACTACACAGGAAGCGAATGGAAAAGAGATCAAAACACAAACGACCCAGGAGATTACAATACATGACCCAGGATACCACAACAAAAGAACTCACAAGCCCATCACACAACCCATTACCCAAGCCGTTAAAACACAAGAGGCTAATGGAAAAAAGATCACAACAAAACAAACAACCAAGACATTACAGCACAAGATCCAGGATATCTCCACAACAAAACTCACAAGGCCATCACATAGCCCATTATACCAACATCAACTCCATCAACCAATCAAGAGGCAGCAGCGCAGTCAACCAGCCCATCACACCAGTCCCCACCACCAGTATAGAGAGAGAGACGGCAGCTCCGATCACACACTGCTTGCACTGGCATGAAGCCAAAAGCACCAGCCTGAGAATGGCGAGTGGGACCTCACCAAAATGTTGCCAAGATACTCTTAATCTTATATGGGAAAAGACCCAAACACACTGAGACCTACACGCGCACGCACACACACACACACACACACATACACACACATATATATATTCTTAAGTTTTTGCAGGTACTTACATGTATGGTATTCAGCTTTGTTTGGGTATTTTCCCACATCATTATAGTTGTGCTTTTAAAGTTGTAGCAACGTTTCGGCAGAATCTCATCTGCCATCATCAGGCTTCTGTATTACAGACGAACACAATACAGAAGCCTGATGATGGCAGATGAGATTCTGCCAAAATGTTGCTACAACTTTAAAAGCACAACTATAATGATGTGGGAAAATACCCAAACAAAGCTGAATAGCATATATATGTTTTCATAGATTTTCACGGGTACTGGTATGTAGCTCTAGGTGTGTTCGGGTCTTTTTCCATGTAAGAATAAGATACTCTTAATCTGACATGGGAAAAGACCCAAACACACTTAGACCTACATAGATATAGATACAGGTATAGATATAGATATAGATATAGACATAGACATAGACATAGACATAGACATAGACATAGACATAGACATAGACATAGACATAGACATAGACATAGACATAGATATAGATATAGATATAGATACATGTTTTCTTTAAGTTTTCACGGGTACTTACATGTATGGTATTCAGCTTTGTTCGGGTATTTTCCAGCGTCGTTATAATTGTGCTTTTAAAGTTGTAGCAGCATTTTGGGAGAATCTCATCTGCCATCATGAGGTTTCTGTATTGTGTTCGTCTGTGAGTCAGACTTTCACAGCCATTTTTGTTTTAAATTTGGGGCTAGCCTACCATATATATGTGTGTGTGTGGATCTTTGGTTATTGGGGTTTTCTCCCATGTAAAATTGGAAGTATCTAGGCAACATTTCGATGAAGTCTTATTCATCATCTTCAGGCTTGTGTCTTCGGCTTTGTGCTTCTCGGAGTAATGTGAGCTTGCAGCTGCTTCTTCCTTTTAACTGCTAGTGGGGGTGTGCCTTGATTGGTTGGGGGTTTGGCTGTGTTCTGATTGGCTGGGGGTGTGTTCTGTTCAGGTGGGGGCTTGGTTGTGCTCAGGTTAGTCTTAGTTGTTGGGGGATTTGAGCTGGTGAGCTGTGATCCTGTTGTTTGGCTTCGCGTTCGTGGTCATGCCACATCTTCATGGTGGGCATCAGTTCGCTTCATGTATGGGTCGGAGGGGTTTGAAGCGGGTAGTGATGCAGCTGTGTTACGGCTTCTGGTCCATGGTCCCCCTCCCAAAAGCATACATTTCCAGATAAATTATTTGAATCAGTACAAAGGTTGGCAAATCATGGTCCTCACCATTGGCTCAGCTGGCTGCAATTCTTGGGCAATATAATGTAATAATATCCAGAGGATATACTTGACTTATTTCTAAGCTTCAGAAAGGGAAGATATAATCAAAAAAATACCCATAAGTAATCCTGTTTCCCTCCAAGAACCTATATGCAAACTTAATATTTTTTAAATATTTATGGGACCAATAGAAGACAATAGCTCAGACTTGACATGTTGGGTTCTTAGTGCTCCCTGAGCTTGGTGGTTTTCTTGCAAACATTTCATTAGCAAACTAGGTAACATAATCAGTGCACTGAGGAGGTTATATAATTTGAGTAATGGAAACAACCAAGCTTGGAGAGCACCAGGACCAAGGACCCCTGAGAGTTGTTCCCAGCTTTTAATAAGAAAATCCTAAATCCACTGATCAGATACCTATTTGCAAATACATGAAGAAACATATGAGCAAAACATGCATTGCACTGATAATGTTACCTAGTTTGCTAATGAAATGTCTGCAAGAAAACCACTAAACTCAGAGGGCACCAAGGACCCCGCAATATTTACAAGAATAGAAATCTGCATTGGTCAGGCTAGCTATGCAGGATGATTGTGTCATTCAATTGAGCAGGTTAGGATATCTGTGTTTCCTGAGTATAGGGTGGGAGAACATTGTTCTATTTCTCTCTACTTCATTTAGCACTATTGCAGAAAATTTGTAAGTCAATTTGGATTTGAAAAATACTCCATACATATTCTGTTGTTATTGTTATTTTTGTTCTTTCTGTTATTAGTGTCCAACACAATCCAGCAAATCTGGCCATATAGTGCAGGGTCAGCAAGCCGCTGCTCTTCAGTGAGTCAGTGAAACATGTATGAATGTGAGAAAGGTCTATGGCACATTTGTTTGTTTAGAGAAAATGTATGATATAATGAATGGCTTCAAATGGGAAGTGCGAAGTTGCTTGCTTGGTGAAATAAGAATGATGTATGATGGAAATAAAGCAAGTATGAACATAGATGAATGCAGTAAATGCTTGGTGAATGCAGTAAAGTTAAACAAGGAGTAAAATAAGTATGTATAATGCACAAGGACGAGTATGCATGAGTATGTGGTATCGATTGTATTCATTATGTATACATTAATGCAGAAAAAAAGTTTTGTCTGTCTGAAGGTGTGTGTGTGTGTGTGTGTGTGTGTGTGTGTGTGTGTGTCCAATCACAAGACTTCTCTCTATGTATATATATGAACTCTTGGGTAATATTAAAGGTCTTCTGATTGGGGACATATATTGCTTGTACCTTTCTATGCAGATTATGAAGTACTTTGACTGAACAGCTGAACATTTTGCAGCAAATATTAAACAGAACGTGTCATCTGTAAAAGAATATGGATCAGAAAATTCATGAACCAAAGACAAAGGCAAATAAATAGATATTTGATGGAGAAAATAGTTTGCTAATTGTAAATAGATGACAACTCTTTTCTAGAAAGGGAAATGGGTTGAAAAAGTTGAGATGTGCAGATGATAAAAAAAAAAGTTTAGCCACAAGTGGATTGCATGCCATATATATGAACCAATGATAATTGACATTTTGTCTATTTTGCCTTAGGTTGACTGAATATAAGTCAAGACTTGCATGGCCTGTGTTCAGCTATAATTGATCCTTGCAATGAATCATGGAGAAGACTTTCTAGACCTCAGTTTTCAGAAGTAAATTCATGTCAGCATGGTAGAAACTGATTTGAGAAAACAAAATATTTGCAGAAGCCTTTCAGGAAAGTTGAGAAGGACTGGGAAAAGGGAAAGTTACATAGATTTGAACTTACTCATCTGCCAATAAACCATGTTTTGTCAGAATGGCATATTACAACTCAATATAGTTCAGATAATAAAAGATCACAAACACAATATAGAGCTGCAATGTAGGGGAACATTTGGAGAACAATATGCAACATGTGGGTCTCTTTCTAAACTATTTCATAGACTGTTTTTAAATAAGATACAGGTAGTCCTTGATTTATAATACTTCACTTAGTAAGCAGCACCGGAAAAGTAACTTATGACCCTTTTTTGTGCTTACGACCATTGCAGCATCCCTCCCATGGTCACGTGATCAAAATTTGGATGCTTCGCAACTAATTCAAACTGGCAGCATCCCAAGATCACCTTTTGTGACCTTATGTCAAGTAAACTCAATGGAGAAACCAGATTAGTTTAACAATGATGTTACTAACTTAACAACTTCAAAGATTCACTTAAGAACTGTGGCAAGACAAGTCGTAAAATAGGGCAAAATTCATTTAACAAATGTTTCACTTAGTGACAGAAATGTTGGGTTCAATTGTGGTCATAAGTCAAGGTTTACTTGTATTTGTGGGCTGCTGTTGCTATTGCTATATCAGGAATTACTTTTCCTGATAGCTCAGTCTAACTTAGGCAACACATGGATAGGTTACAATTCATTTCCTTCCTTCTATATTGGGCAACCAATATACACAATGAGGATAGAAAACCACACCAGTGAGAAAAGTGCAAGTATGAAATTGCTCTCAGCATTCATTTTTTCTAAGAACGACTGTTTCACCTTAGGGCTCCAGAGAGACAACTTTTTATATTGCGTTCTTGAAAGAGAGTCAAAGAAAGAATAAATCAGGGGCAAAGTTCAAAATGAAATTTAAACCACAAAGACACCCCTTCCCTCCTCAGAGATATATGGGAAATATTCCACAACTAGAAGAGTGGTCAGTAATATGATAATGTGGATCTCACTATTGCCACTTGGAAATTCACAAAGACCTCCACCCTCCGCAAGGTTCACAAAACTTTCAAGTCTCATGTAAAAATATCAAGGTACCTTCAGGTCTTATGTAAACATTCCAAAACTTCCTAAGGTTGCAATAAAATCTTGTCACATTTTGCCAGACCTCCCAGATGTTGGTGCTTTGTTGCGAGATTTTATGAGATGGTGTTAAAATAATGTAAAACCTTGGTTCGTGTTGTGTGTGCATATATTATTTCGATAAGAGCCTGGAATGTTGCAGTAGATTTTTTTTTAACCTAACCTACTCTGATCATATTGGACATTGGGTGGACATTTGGGTGGTTTGTAGTCCCAACACAACTGATTAGGGGGCTGGTCCAGGCAATGCTTTTCTTAGCATTATTTTGTAGAATTCAGTACAGGAAGTTATCTCTATGAATAGGTATGCAGGTTAACAGTATAACTAAAAGCCAGCAGCCTAAAAGCCAGCAGGCTGCAGGATCATCTTATGCTACGACTCTACATTCAAATTCCCTACTTGATTACAATCACATTAGGGGCCATTCATGCACATCTCAGGAGCCTTCAATCCATGAGAGGGAGGGGAGAGTTTAATCCCAGGAAAGCAAAGTTGTAAACTGTGTAAGAAGCTTAGCTCTACAAGAGTAGACTCTGTTTCCCTTTGCGGAAATTATCATTCTAGTACTGAGAGGATTCTCAGAGTAATAATACATTTAGCAACACAAGTCAAAATGATTTGTCCCTTCTTTTCTTTCTGGATAAAACTACATTGAACTTGGAGTGGGATTTTTTAGAAAATAGATATCAGTGGCGTGGTAAAAAAAAAATCTGAAATTATTTGGGTCTTTAACTTCTCTTACTTCCTATCTTTGTGAGAGCTGTTCAGAGCTAATTCCAGCATAATTCTACTCCTTAGTGGAGGGAAGAAGACTTTTGAATAGCCAGTATAAAGAGTATACTGTACTCTTTATAATTTGAAGCATTCTCTAAACTCCAGCACTTTTCCGGGGGGGGGGGGGGGGGAGGGAATCATTTGATCAAAAAACTTTCATCTGCTCCTTAGGTGGACAAAAAAATATCCCCCATGACCTTTTCAAAGCTTCTACCACCATGGTGCTGGCAACTATAATTGCCTTTCATGTTTTAAATGATCATTTCTGCACTTTAGTAAGACCCGATTTTTTTACATGGTGTTTGGGGTTTGTTTTTTTAAAAAGGAGGGGGGATACTTATGCAATAAATGCCAAACCTGATAAATCAAAAGGAGATTTACATAGCCAGGAATAAGATTTTTCATCCATCCACCTATTCATCCATATAGCTGTCCATCTCACATATGTGACTTTAGGTGTCTCACATAGTAAAATTAACAACAAAAATACAAATATTAATAAATAACCCAAACAAATAATAGCAAATAACCATAAAACATTAACCTTAAATCCAGAATAGGAATAGATTACAGATGAACAGAGTTAGAAGGGACCTTGTAAGTCATCTAGTCCTACACCATTTCTGACAAACAGCTGTCCAGTCGCTTCTTGAAAGCCTCCAGTGATGAAGCTTACACAACATAATCTGCAAGAGAGCAAAATCCATATGGTACAATCCATATAGCCATCTAGCAGGCTCTGTATCACCACTAGCTCCCCTTAGCTGCTTTGGGGAAGGGAGGAGAATGGTGGAAAAGTGACAGGGAGGGAGGGAAGATAATGAAAAAAATGACAGGGAGAGGGAGAGAGAAAAGGAAGGAAAGGAAAGGAAAGGAAAGGAAAGGAAAGGAAAGGAAAGGGAAGGAAAGGAAGGAAGGAAGGAAGGAAGGAAGGAAGGAAGGAAGGAAGGAAGGAAGGAAGGAAGGAAGGAAGGAAGGAAAATCCCCAAAACTCGCTGCTAGCTTCACATAAGGAAAATCGGTAGGGAAGTCAACAGAAAGTCAGAAGTCATTCCTGCTTCTACTGCTTCCCCCATGGTTCTTCCTCTGTTTATATAAGGAAATATCAGTGAAATGATGACCCAATGGATCACAGATTTCTTATGTTTCCTAAAATTATAGAACTATAAGGGATAATTTGGACCTTCAAGTCCAATCCTGCACTCAGTAAAAGACCCCAATTAAAACTTTCATGACAAATGTCATTGAATACAAATAACTACCTTGAATGAAGGCACTAAATGGGAGCCTCTTCCCTTCCTAAGCAATTGGTTTCACTGCTGAACTGAAAAATTAGGAAGTTTTTTTCCTAGCATACTGAAAAGCAGATTTCAAGTGCAGTGACCCAAACACTGTATTCCACAAATGATATTTTGGCATGATTAAGAACAGATTTTAATGTATTTTTTCTAATATATCAATATTTCACAAATTGTCTATTCCACCAGGTTTCTGTTATGTCCATGCTATGAATGTTGTCATTTACAAGTCCTTCATATGCCCCCTCCACCAAATCTTGTTTGAAGTCATTTACATAATTGCATTCATCTCAACATCTCTATATTGTATTTAGATCTCCCTACACTTGTTAACCATCTGTAAAACCTGACTATACATTCATTACTCAATTTTCCCTTCTTGGAGCATGTATACCTATATTCTTTGGGATGAATTATCTAATGTTCCATATGGTCCATACTGAATTTGTGACACTAACATGTTGAATCTATGTGACAGAAACTAAAACACATTTAGAGGTAGTTGGGTCTTGTTGGGAGATTACTAAGGAACTTAGTAGTGCCAATTTGCTCTCCATTAATGGAAAAAGAAGGGAAATAAATATAACAACCAAAATAAATCCAGATTACCCTATGGGGCTGTTATGAGGAGCAATACAATCCCACACAAACAATTTTTAGCCACTTGAAATAAGACACAATGAATTCACTGTTGCCTACACAAGCACCATTTCTTTGAAGGGGAAAAAAACTGGAATAAGTTTTTTTTGTCCGTGTGTTTCGTTTGACTGCATGTATCCCTCTTGTAAACCATGGGGGAGAAAGAGGTGGCTGGAGATCTCCTGTGCTCCAATATTTGGTCCATTATGTGAAGTGAATTTCCTTGATTTTGGTGAGGAGGGATCCAATGACTGATGAAAGCTGACTGTTACCATTATTCTCCCCCAATAAGAAGCACTTACTCCAAGAGTACTCCAGCCATCTCCCAACAGCAAAGAATGCCCAATCAAGAAGCTTTGTATTTTAAAGTGTGTGGGTTTGCCCATGACCTTTTCTGTCCCCCCCCCCCCAGCTTCATTCCTTGCTATACTTTTTTTAAAACATTCTTCTTAAGCAACCTTGGACAAATAAGCCTCATTTTCAGGTTGAATTTGCACAACATGTAAATCTCAGTGTGTGGCAAAATCAGTCCTTCCCTACTCCACCTTTCTTTGATTTGACATAGATCATTAAATACAGGCCCTTTGTTCTGAATACTTCTGAATATAAGAATTGGCTAACAATACCTACTGTGAAAGAGATCACTTCACACTGCTGAAACCTAAGGAGGTTTTATTGGACTTTCATGCTAAATAACTTTAAAGGTGTCCCCTGCTGGTTTTATATACATTTTAAATGTTTTAAACTACATCCAAAAATACACCTTAATACTTCTCTTTCATAGCATACAGATTCTCACAGGTAAGAGTTCCACAAGGGCTATTTATCCTTTTTCCCATCGAGCTCCCTATAGTTGTTTACCCAGCTTGTGTAAAAGACACCTTTCATCTTCCATCCTGCAAAAAATGATTAAAAATCCATAACGTGTTCTAGAGATTTGGCAGTAATAACAGTTATCATCATCATCTACAGTTTCACAAACTGATAGCTACTAATAAAAAAATAGACCAGGGTGACTGTCAGGTAACATTTTGAAATGAGAAAGTTTTCAGGGTGCAAACAAGTTTTTGGTGAGTTTTAAGAGTCCCGACTCAATATACTGATTACATTGAATGAAGGTTACAGGATAGGCCCATATTTGTTTATTCTAGAGAAATTCCCAAAGCATAGAATGGAATGGAATGGAATGGCATAGCATAGCACAGCATAGCACAGCACAGCACAGCATAGCATAGCATAGCATAGCATAGAGTAGCACAGAGTAGTATAGAATAGAATAGAATAGAATAGAACAAACAGAGTTGGAAGGGACCTTAGAAGTCTTCTAGTTCAACCCCCTGCCTAGGCAGGAAGCCCTATACCATTTCAGACAAATGGTTGTCCAATCTCTTCTTTAAAACTTCCAGTGTTGGAACATTCACAACTTCTGGAGGCAAGTTGTTCCACTGATTAATTGTTCCAACTGTCCTTGAATTGCGCCTAAAATTTATCTTGCTAAGTGAGAAATTTGTTAAGTTTTGCCCGATTTTATGACTTTTCTTGCCACATTTGTTAAGTGAATCACTGCAGTTGTTAAGTGAGTAATGTGGTTGTTCAGTGAGTCTGGCTTCAGTGAGTCTGGCTTCCCCTTTCCTTGACTTTGCTTGTCAGATGGTCGCAAAAGAGAATCACCTGACCCTGGGACACTACAAATGTCATAAATATGAGTCAGTTGTCAAGCATCTGTATGTAAATCGTATGACCACAGGGATGCTGCAATGGTCATAAGTGTGAAAAATGGTCATAAGTCACTTTTTTCGGTGCTGTTGTAACTTCAAACGGTCATTAAATGAACTGTTGTAAGTCAAGGACTATCAGTATAGCTTGACAGAGCAGTTTATTATTTATTTAGAATATGGCATATCATATATGGACTAGCAATACATATATTAACATTCCACCTAGTTCAGTAATCACAATAGAATATAAATGTTAAAATGTTCTAGTTCCAAGTACCTGTGCATAGGCCAGGGCTGTCAAACTCCTGGCCCATGGGCCGGATGCATCACGCACTGGCCACACCCAGTTTAGCGGAGCGGGGGAAAAGACCGAATATGTCATGTGACGCTGCTGTGATGAAGTGAGTTTGGCACCACTGGTCTAGGCCATCCAACCATTTAAAGCACAGCATCATTTGTATTTTAAAAAATCAGATACTGGACCAGTCTATGTCATCAGTTTACAGCTGGTCATGATGTGATCTACAATTTGATGTAGGACCTTGCAGTCACATTGAGGGGGGGAGGATACTCTGCCCCAGATAATCTGCTCCCATGCAGAGAGTCCCGGCAGATGCCGTGTGAGGTATGAATCCTATTCAGCATTTCCGTGTGAGGAATGAATCCTGTTAAGGATTGGCGTGTGAGGAATGAATCCTATTCAGGATTGCTTACTGCTGACATGATAGTTCAAAGTTTGGCACCTTTTTTGTGGGGTCATTTGTGGGAGGGTGGGATTCAAAAAAAATTACTACTGGTTCTGTGGGCATGGCTTGGTGGGTGTGGCAGGGGAAGGATACTGTAAAATCCCCATTCCCTCCCCACCCCACTAACCTGCTTTCCAGCTCCGTTCTCCTGTGCAGGGCAACAAAAGAAGACCCAGCCAATCAGCTGGGACTTGGGAGGCAGAGAATAGATTGGTGGGGGGGGGGGGATCAGTCAGAGGTGGTATTTGTAGGTTCTCCGAATTACTCAAAATTTCTGCTACTGGTTCTCCAAAACTGGTCAGAACCTTCTGAATACCACCTCTGTTCATTTATATGTCTTCCTATAGTAGTATATATTATATAGTACTGCAGCATGAAAGTCCACATAACTTTTCCTGAAAAAAAGTAGGATTAAAAGGACTAAACTGATTTGCCTTTAGCTGGATTAGGGAGCTGACTGCACTAGTGAAGTGTTAGTATGGGGGTGAGGAACAATGACTTGTGGACTTCAACTCCCAGAATTCCAGCATGGCTGAAGTCCACAAGTCATAAAGGGGCCATAGTTCCTTACCTCTGTGTTAGTGTTGGTGGGTGAGACAGATCTTCCTTGTGCATTTCCTAAACAGTGTTTTCTGGAAAATACACCATTACTTTTAGCGCCTTGTTCTAACAGGCCACCATTCTTTATTAAAATCTTTCTGATGCGATAATCCCATCTCCTCTAAAAATTGCTTTACTTTAGTTCCTTCAGTAGTTCCTTTAGTTTATTCAGTAGTCCTAGACCTTGCTACCAGGTGAGTTATTTTTCTCCAAATAAACATTTTTCACTTATTAAAGTGTTCAGATATATTTTTGGTACTTTACAAAAATCCTTGAGTTTTTGTAGTTGATTTAGAGTCAGATTTGTGCACTGTCTAGAGATCTTAGTTAATATTTGTGTCTGGTAACATTTTACCCAGGTCCTTGTACCAATCTTTAAATCAGAAAACTGAGTAGAAGAACAAATTGCTATCAGATTATAAATGAGAGTTTCAGGCATTGGTAAGTGGTTTAAATCTCAAGGTGCAACATTTGGAAGGCCTCACCTGCAACTTTACTGCTCTGTTCTGTAAACAGTTTTCTGCCACTCTTAACTTTTTGAATAAGTATCACAGAAGCTTTGTCATTAGGTTCATACTTTGGATTGCAATTACAGGCTCAATGCCCTAAAACCTGTACAGATATAGACTTACAATGCATTCTTTCAACATTTGAAGAGTAATAAATAAAGCTCCTAGACATCAGCCACTTGCTTTTAATAGCACACTTTGTGTAAGCAAAGGTAAAAACAGCAACCTGGAATGTAAAGCATTCCAGAAAATGATTATTCATTTTGCATTTTTATCTGAAATTCAAGCACTCATTTCCTCTTCAATTCCTCTTTAAGATGATTTGTCCCTTGCACCCTTGACTTCAAAAAGGCCTAAAAACATCTTTCTCATTTCTATGTTTTACACTTCTGTGTAATAATGGGGAATTTTTAAAAGGCATAGAAATGGGACCCTTTCTCTTTTTTTAACAAAACCAAAAATAATATTGAAGGACTTATGCAAGCCATCTTTGTAAAATAATGTAGAATGAAGGCATCTGATTTTGTTGGAATATATATATTGGTAGAAAAAAGAGTTTTATTTCAAAGATTAAGGCTCCTTGCATTTGATTTTTGATGCCTGAAGTGCTACAGCCTGAATTCAACAGTCCTAATAAATATAGTAAACAATGGAGCTCTTGGTGTTTTCTGAGTTTGGTTGTTTGCTTGCAGATTAACAGATTAACAGAGTTAGAAGGGACCTTGTAGGTCATCTAGTCCAACCTCCCAGCCAAGGAGACCCTACACCAGTTCTGACAGATGGCAGTCTAGTCTCTCCTTAAAAGCTTCCAGTGATGAAGCTCCCACAACTTCTGAAGGCAAAGCTATTTCCATTGGTTGGTTGCTCTCCCTGTCAGAAAACTTCTCCTTATTTCCAGATTGAATCTCTCCTTATTCAGTTTTTATCCATTATTCTTTGTCTGGCCTTCAGGTACCTTGGAAAATAGCTTGACTCCCTCCTCTCTGTGGCAGCCCCTCAAATATTGGAACACTGCTATCATGTCTCCCTTGGTCCTTCTATTCACTAAACTAGCCATGCCCAGTTCCTACAACCACTCAATATATGTTTTAGCCTCCAGTCCCCTAATCATCTTGGTTGCTCTTCTCTGCACTCTTTCCAGAGTCTCGACATCTTTTTTATAAGGTGGTGTTGTTTCAATACCCAGTTAGGTAATATCATCAGTGTTAGTATATTAATATATTACTTATGATCTGGTTTAATAAAATGTTGTGACAGCATTTGAATATTCCACTGCTCCTTAATAGTCCAGGATGGATATTTCATGATTCACCAGTGGGAGGTCATTTCCTGTTCATTCAGTTGTTTTTGAGAGATCTCCCTGTGTAACTTCTTTCCAATTATCAAGAGGAAGCAGGTGGTTTTGTTTATATGTGTAGGAGAGAGGGGGGGGTGAGGCGGGGCCTAGCTTGGAATGTAGAGCAATATCTAGAGTTGTCCAGTGAATCAATTTAAATAATAAAAAATAAATCTATATATTTATCTTCCCTTATAAGCATACAGTGAACTTAAAATATTGCACCAATTTTAGGTATCCAATGTTCTGTCTCATTCAAGAAAGCTGAAGTAGGAATTTGAGTCTAGAATTCCTTCAGGGCTTAGATCTATAGGAACTATATAAGAAAAATATAATAATTAATTTGTTAAATTTACATGTTGCCCATAATACATACATACATACATACATACATACATACATACATACATACATACATACATACATACATATACACATAAGGCAATGTGGTTTACTTTCTGTTTATATATAGTAGCTTGCTAAGACAGTGTTGGTAAGGGTGTGGTTTTCTCTTTGGTAGTTCTTTGATTCTGGTATTGTTTTCTCTTCATTTGTTTGCCTGGTGTTAATCCTTGTTTATCTGTGTTGGCTGCTGAGGGGGATGTGTTCTGGTCTTTTTTGTTTCCTTCTTAGTGTTTTCTTGTTTCTTTTGAATGGCATATTTCTATGTCTCTTGTGTTAATGTCTGTCCAAAATCAGAACATTATCTGTTTAATTACAGTGTAATCCTTTGATTTTTCTTTATCAAAGTAAATGTAAATTGCAATACAAATATACCAACCATTAAATTTTAGAAGTTACGATGAGGGATGGAGGAATTTAATTAATTTGTTAAAGAAAGACAGATGGCTAAAGTACACTGGTGTTTTCTGCAATAATAAGTAAGAGATGTTTATTTAGAGAAGTCCCTGTTTTCCAAATGATAGAATCTGCCAAAATAGTTGTTTTCCACAAATATAACCAATCATCTCCCAAAGTCATCCATGTTAGTGACCATGATTAGTAATGAATTACATCAATTAGATTATGTGCACTGTAAAAAAAGCATTTTCTAATCCTCCTTCAGATCAGCTTCAAATCTGATGTTAAGAGAGGGTAAAAAAATTTTTTTCCCATTTTGTGCATAATTGGTCACACCTTGATTGTTTTCTCAATTGGAGGCAGCCCTGGTTTTCTAGCCTCTGCTCATAGGAAAAAATTTGGTTGCCCTCTTCTGCATTTTTCCAGTTTTGTTATATGGTTTGTTTGATTTTTAAATGTGATGAGCAGAATAAAATAGCATCTTGTACGCATCATACATCATGTAAGAAGAAGGTCCATGGGGCAAAGGAAAAAGCAGCAGATGATAGACGTGGAGGATCAAAGACTGTAGAGAAGGAAAAGTCAGGGTATAGGATCAGAGAACTCAACGGAGACATGGCCATAAAGGTTATTTGAATAGTAGAATGTTGAATGGGAATAACACAAAAGGATACTTGAACAGAGAATGTTGAAGCTATCGAAAATAGAAGTGGCCAGAACTGCAAACTATTTTCTTGTTTAAAAAAAAAAAAAAGATAGTTTAGCTCACAGACAGAAGTTATAGAATTCTCCAATGATTCAGAGCAATCTTTCTTTCTGTGTTCCAATCATTAAAAATGATATTTTCTGCAACAGTTGAAACAGGCATTACCAAGTAGGAGCAGAAATAAATGCTTCTGATCATAGAGGGGGGAAAGACAAAGGTGTAGCCACAGTTATCTCTTTCTCTATATAGCTATGAGAACACACCCTCATTTCAATTTTTCATAGGTTCTTTGCTTTCTAATCCTGAGTTCTTTTCATCCCATTTCCACACTGATTCATGATTTTTGGTAGAATTGTTATGAAATTTGTATAAAATCTACATGTACTTAATACAGGCATTTTGCAAACCATTTTCACTAATAGGATTAAAAATTCAGTTTTACACAGACTTATAGTGGTTCAAATGTTAATGTTCAATCCACCCAGCCATTCAAGGACAGAGTGTTCTATGTTGAAAAAAATAAGACATTGGGCTGGTGTAAGCTCTTGATGGACACTGGGACACAATGTGATGGATATTTTGTTGAGGAGCATCACAGTTACACTGAGGGGTAGAGACAAGACCCCACTTAAACAATGAGTCCTGGCATATGCCATGTTGGGTACAGATCCTGTTCAGAGATGACCAATGCTGGCGAGGAAGGTCAAAACCTGGCACTTTTTGTGTAGTGTCATCTGTGTAACTGCCTATATCTGGGCATTCAGCAGACCATTTGACTTTCCACTAAGTGCTGATGTCAAAGTTGTTAGACAGCTGTTGAGTCAGTGCCAGAGAGGGCTTCCTGAATTAAAGCCTGCCAATCATAAACTGATAGCTACTAATAAAAACATAAACCAGGATAGCTGTCAGGTAAAATTTTGGAATGAGAAAGTTTTCTGGATGGAAACAAGTTCTCGGTGAGTTTTAAGAATCCTGGCTCAGTATGCTGACTGTATTGAATGAAGGTTACTGTCAGATAGTGCTCCATTCAAAATCCAAGAAAGACACTCTTAGACTCCATTATTATAGAGAAAAGAAATTTTTACTGGAATTCAAGTGGTAGCATCAAAGGAATTCTAGATCTGAGGATTTACATGCAAAAAACACATTTACAAAGTGATGGCAACGTTCCCACCCACTATAGTTCAAACAGCCCATCCAATCAAAAATGTGTATAATCTCATGTGGGGCATGTTCAGGTAGTGATGCAGACATCTGGCCATTGACCTTGGCCTATTTTGATAAAGAGCTGCAGTGGGCAAGCAAGTAGGTATAAACAATAAAGTTTTCCCCAAGTTATACAGTTCATTCTCGAAAACCTCCAGCACATTTCCCACTCCCACAAAGCCCAATTATTTCACCCTCCCCCCATTACTATGGCAGTCGAAAGATGCGAAAGAAAGGAAAAGAGTCTTGAAGGCTGACAGTTACAGGACAGGACCGCATTTGCTTATTCTAGAGAAAGTCCAAAAGCATACAGGTAGTCCTTGACTTACGACCACAATTACATACAAAATTTATCTTGCTTTGTGAGAAATTTGTTAAGTGAGTTTTACAATTTTTCTTGCCACAATTGTTGAGTGAATCACTGCAGTTATTAAGTTAGCATGGTTGTCAAGTGAATCAGACTTCCCCGTTGACTTTGCTTGTTGGAAAGTTACAAAATGGGATCATATGACTCCCTAACACAGACATAAATATGTCAGTTGTCAGGCCTATCGAATGTGAGACTTTGGTTTTTTTAAAGTAACATTTAGCATTTGTATCTTGAAATTCCAAAAAGCATAAATGCTGAAATATGAAAAGAGCAAAAATCGCAATTTTCCATCATATCATAAGCATAACAATTGCTAGAATGGAATTGAGAACAGATTTGAGTGATGATGCTGAGAATGATTCTCCTGTGTATTGCTCCATTGGCTCTTTGGCTTCTGAGATAAATGATTTGGAGTTAAAACACAATGTTTTGATCATGCTGCTGTCTGATCTTAGGCTCCTTGTTTTGGCAATGGCAGCTTTAGCCCTCACATCAGGTCTTCTTGTCAGATGATGACAACAACATAAGTCAAATAAGACTGGCAGATTTATTTCTTCTGGGCACTCCAATCTTCGATTCACTGGAAGGCCTGTTCATTTGGAGTGCTTTCCTACTTGTTTGAAGTAGCAAAAATAATGTTAAAAAAAGTAGGCAAGGAACAATTTCCCAGTAAGATCTTCTAATACATTTTATAACAGTGGTACAGCAGTCAAATCAAGTTTAGGAGGTATGTTCTGTAGCTGCCAATCCTTGGCTATGAATTTTGTAATCCTCTATTTTGTACTCCTCTGTTACCAGGAGCTGTTGATGCTGTGTTTGTTACAATCTGTTATTTTGGAAGAGATCTTGGAGGACTTCTAGTCCAATCCCCTAGTCCAAATAAGAGATCCTATACCATTTCAGACAAATGGCTCTTAGTAAAAACCTCCAGTGATGGAACACCTGCAACTTCTGAAGACAATCCATTCCACTGGTTATCTGTTTTAACTGTCAGGAAATTTTTCCTTTGTTCTAGATTAGATCTCTCTTCATAAGCTTTCAACCTTTTCTCTAAAACACCTACCCTGTCCTGCCCATAGGAATTTAAAGAATAGGTTGACCCCCCCTCTTTTTTATGACAACCCCTCAGATATTAGAAGGCTGCTATCATATCAACCCTAGTCCTTCTTTTTGTTAGATTAGACATACTCAGTTCCTGCAACCATTCATCATATATTTTAATCTCCAGACCGCTTTTCAATTTTGTTGCACTTCTCTGCACTTTTTCTAGAGTCTCAACATATTTTCTCAACAAAACTGGATCCAATATTCAAAGGGCAGTCTTACCAAGGCATTATACTGCTATGTTACATTATGTTATGTCACATCTGTTAGGAATGTAAGTCACCTAACAGCTATTTGGGTTGGACAATATATAAACCAGGATAGACATTTAATACATTTTAACTTGTAATTAGGTGTGGATTCTCAAACAGCCATAAGATGGAGCCAGAAACCTGGGTAGTCTTAGTCTCAGAAAAGTGTGTCAGTGAGTCTCTCTGTTTCCTTCTGTTGGAGAGCATTGTCATTACTCCTAATTGACTGCTATTCTTGGATTTGATGTCTGATACTGAACTGTTTTTGACACTGGACTTTGTTATTGGATTATCCCTGGACTAAAAACTGACTGATCTTACCTGTGAATGGCTTTGGACTGTGTTTGAACTTTGCTTAACATTTCTGAAAGTAAAAACCTACATTTACTGTACAGTGTATCTGTGTGCTGTGTGTGTATTATTTAAACACCTCTCTCAATAAGTCTCCCTGTATGCGCTCATTCTCCTAATGGGGAATTACCTCAACAACATCACATCATCTTACAAGTTTACGCAGTTGCCTGACTCACACATTGGTGATCCCGGATGGCTTATAAAAGGAAAGTTTTTCTGGAGCAAAAAACCATGGAAAACAAACTGGGAGTGGAAACAATATCTTTCCTAAAAAGATATAGAAGTGTATTTCCTCAATATTTTCAGTAACTGAGGCCATATTAAAAAGGAGGGGGGGAGGGGAGATCAGCCAGAAAGCCTATGGGCAAAACAGTGGCATAATAATATTTCTGGATGTCATTTTCTACATCATCACATGCATGTTGTCATTTTGGCATCATCAGAGACTGTCATAGAGGTCTCTAGAAATAGCAAGGCTAGAACATAACTTTTGGAGCAGGTTGTCTTCTGCTGAAAATAATTGGAAAGTCATCTTCCCATTGTTTGGAGTTTGCCTGCAGGTTCTCAGAAGATTTGGGGAGCTGCAAACAACAGTGAAAGGCAGACATTGCTTGGCCTGACTTAATAAGAGGAAAGTAGTATGTGTGGATGAGATGGGAGGATTCTGAATTTTTACTCCTCAGCAGGGAAAGGAAGCAAAAAAGGATGAGTAGTGGTTTGAGACAGGCTTGTGCAAACATTGCACAAGTGAAGTGCTTTACAGCAGAAGTGAACAAAAGGGATTACTTCTCAAAGAAGGTACAAATGTTCCTGGTTTAACTAACTTACCCGATAAATATTTCTGTCGGCTTTTGCTACTTATTCATACATTTATGAAGAGTGCAAAGCTGTTTTTTATCTGCCCTTTCTCAAGGGCAGCTCCCTAGTGCCACAATAATTGAAAATTATGAATTTGGTCTCATCATTAAATTCTACCCTTTGAACTTCTTCTAGACTATAGACTATAGTTGCATATTAATAGCAAACCAACTGAATCAATTATGGCAAGAAGGATGCTGCACACCAAATGCTTGGAGATAACCTAACAAGCTTTGACAGTTCGCTAATTACTAGACAACCACCTTAGTAAAAAGAAGTTTTTTAAAAAAAAATAAAATAAAGTAGCAAAGCTCTCCTTTTCACATAAGTCAAAAGGTATAACTAATTTGCTCAGTAATTGATATCTATATTACAGCTGTGAAGGAAAATTTAAAAAGAAAAGGATATGATATATAACAGTCCCATCTTATTCTCTTTTTAATTTATGCCCATTATCTATAGATTTTGCAGGGTTGAGAAATGAACAGCAATGGAATGAGCTACCTCTGGAGATGTTTAAGCAAGCCAATACTTCCTTGTCAGTTCTGTGTTGCTATTTAGCATCATTCTTTCAGGTCCTTGTCCCAGATTCAAATTAGCATGACTTCTGTTAAGATTCTAAAAGTTGAAGGATGGACATCTGTAAGTTTCCAAGATTGGGGAAAGCTGAACTAGATAGCTTCCAAAATACCTAATGTTCTGTCCCCTCATTTGAATTCTTGAGATCCCCGCGCTTTGATTGGCCAAAGCGTGGGGCGATCGGATTGGCTAGGCGAGCCGCGCCGATTGGCTCGCTGAGAATCTCCTGCAATTGGTCAATTCGAATCGCGGGAGATTCAAAGCGGTGCCATTGGCCGCGGCCGCCGCAGCTTGGAAATAAAAAGCCACAAAGTTTTCCTTTAGCCCCAGTTCGGTTCCTGACTAAATAAAAGAGCTTGATACACAGTCACCGACTCCTGGCTTCCTTCCACGTGGACTTTACACTGGCGACGAAGGTGGGATCCCTTTCCTGAACCGAAGCATGTGTCCGATGGAAGCCAGCCAACCGACGAGATGGCCAGCATCACGCCACCAACCCCCTTCAACCCCGCTACCGAGGACTGGCAATCTTACACGGACAGATTCCACATGTTCCTCGAATGCAACGATCTGAAGGATGCCACGGGACCGAAAAAACGAGCCATCTTCCTAACACACTGTGGGCCCGCAGTGTTTAAGATGGCAAAAGCGCTAGCCAAGCCCACCAACGTTACTGCGATGGATTGGGCAGACCTCGAGCCATTGCTCCGGAGACACTACGCTCCAGTCGTGCCCATCCTCATCCGACGACACGAATTTTATCGGCGGGACCAGCGGTCGGGCGAGAGTCTCAGTGATTTCGTTGCAGAGCTGCGGCGCCTGGGAGGACTATGTGAGTTCTTCAACATGAACGAGGCCCTTTGGGACCGAATCGTGCTCGGCCTTTGGGACCCCGTTCTCCAAAGTCAGTTGATGGCTAAGGGCAACATCGCTCTCGCCGACGCCATCTCCAAAGCCGCGGCCGCCGAAGCAACCCGACAATCAGCAGACCACACGCGGAGACCGAACGCCGGGGACACACCGAAAGACTTCCCTTAACCATCATCGATCGAGACCGACCTAGCCTACTGGGACTTCAATGGTTCGCACCGCTAGGCATTGCAGTCACGGGCATCAACCACATCGCCGAAGCCGACTGGGAGCAGCAACTGGCCTGGGACTTTGAAGAAGTGTTCGACAGCACCCTAGGCAAGTACCGAGGGCCCCCTATATCCTTCAGCCTAGACCCAAACGTTCCCCCAAAACGCCTAAAACCAAGGCAGGTACCGTTCGCACTCAAACCAAAAATCGACGAGCAAATTGACAAGCTCGTCAAGCAAGGGGTATTACAACCCATAGACTCCGCCCGGTGGGAGACCCCCATAGTCACCCCAATTAAGCCTGATGGGTCAGTGAGAATCTGCGGGGACTATAAGGCCACCCTAAATGGCGCCTTGCAGCAAAGCACTTACCCCGTCCCAGTAGTGCAGCATCTCCTACACTCACTGGGAGGGGGCAAAGTTTTCACGAAACTCGACCTGGCCCAAGCATACCAGCAACTGCTGGTCGACGAGGAAACTGCAGAGGCACAAACCATAGTCACCCACTGGGGAGCCTTTAGATGCAACCGCCTCCAATTTGGAGTCAGTGTGGCACCTGGAATTTTCCAGAGCCTCATGGAAAGACTCTTACAGGGCATCAAGGGGGTGGTCCCATACTTCGATGATGTACTAGTATCGGCAACCAACCAGGCCGAACTAGAGAGTCGCCTAAGGGAGGTGCTAATGAGGTTCAAAGAAACCGGGCTTAAAGTGAAGAGGGAAAAATGCCAGCTGTACACAGAGCGGGTCGAATTCCTAGGATACCTCCTAGACCAACATGGCATTTACCCCACCAACAAGAAAATTAAAGCCATCAAGGAAGCCCCCACACCCAAGTCAAAAACAGAACTGCAGGCGTTTCTGGGGCTACTTAACTTTTATAATGTCTTCCTGCCCCAAAAGGCGACTGCGGTGGAGCCTTTGCATAGGCTTTTGGACAAGGCGGCTACCTGGACTTGGGGGAAACGAGAGGAAGCCGCCTTCAGGAAAACCAAGGACCTGCTCAATTCGGATGCCGTCCTCATCCAGTACAACGAGACCCTACCACTAGCCATCACATGCGACGCATCACCCTTTGGCATTGGTGCTGTCCTCAGCCACACTCTCCCCAACGGAAAGGAAGCACCCATTGCGTTTTTTTCAAGGAACCTCACCAAACCGGAGCGGAACTACAGCCAGCTAGACAAAGAGGCTTTGGCTATCGTCGCCGCAGTAAAAAGGTTTCATGAGTACCTCTACGGCCGGACATTTACCATCATCACCGACCACAAACTGCTGCTGGAAATCCTTGCAGGGAACAGGGCCACCCCGAACATTCTATCTCCCCGAATGACAAGGTGGTCCGAATTCCTGGCTGCCTACAACTACGGACTCAAACACCAACCTGGTAAGACTATCTCCCATGCGGATGTCTTAAGCCGCTCACCGTTACCTGAACCAGACACTGACCCAGCACCCATGACGACCACCCTCAGCATAGAGACTCTACCCAACCTACCCATAACCGCGTCAGACATTGCCCGAGAAACTAATGAAGACAAACGTCTGGCACGGGTTTTGCATTGGGTAGAGAAAGGGTGGCCGGAAAAGGACAACGACGAGTCCGTCAGGACATTCCGGAATTGGCAAACGGAACTCTCGTTACTAAAAGGGTGTATATTATGGGGGGATAGGGTGGTCATCCCGGAAAAACTACAAGGGAAGGTTTTGGAACTGTTACACGAGGGGCACCCGGGCATCGTTAGGACAAAAGCCCTGGCCAGAAGTTACGCTTGGTGGCCAGGGATGGACAAACAGATCGAGGCCTGGGTAGCAAGGTGTCAACGATGCCAGGAAACTAGGCCAAGCCCACCCACAGCACCCATCCTAGAGTGGGAAACCCCCAGGGGACCGTGGTCTAGGATCCACATAGATTTCGCCGGGCCCACAAAAGGACACACTTTCTTAATAACCGTAGACGCTTACTCCAACTGGCTGGAGGTAAGCAACATGAGAACAACCACCACGGAGGCCATGACCAAAGAACTCTGAAAACTTTTTGCAACACACGGCCTCCCGGACGTCCTCGTCTCTGAGAACGGGCCCCAATTCACCTCGCTAGAATTCAAAAAATTCCTAGCAGAAAGGGGCATACGACACACGCTGACAGCCCCAGCGCATCTGGTGGCGAATGGTAGGGCGGAATGGATGGTTCATTTCACAAAAAAAACCATCCAGAAAATAGACTACAGGGAGATCCAGGACAAAATAAATAAATTACTTTTCATACAGCACATAACCCCGAACACCACAACAAATAAAAGCCCAGCAGAAGTGCTAATGGGGAGGAAAATAAGGTCCCCACTCGATAGATTACACCCCACTTACAACCCAGAGAAACCCCCAGACTCCACCAGCAAACACCAAACCTTCGCACCAGGCGACGCCGTCTACGCGAAGAACCTAACCGGAGACCCATTATGGGTACCAGCAATCATAACACAACTAACAGGCCCACACTCGTACCGGCTACAAACAACCGACGGACGAGCGTGGAAATGCCACATCGATCAGTTAAGATTGAGGACGACCACACAAGACACCACCGACACGCAACCAAGCAAAACCAACCCCCTTAACACAAACCAAGAGGGGAGGGGATACCCAGGGAACCAAAACCCAGAAAAAATAAACCAGCCATACTCACCTGAAAGCAGCCAGCACGAAACCTCGCCAGGAAGAGACAGCCAGGCCAGCTCAACCAACCCGGGAAGACCGAGCGGGAGCGGCGAAACCCACAGCTCAACCAACCCGGGTAGCCCAGGAGGGAGCTGCGGAGAGCGGCCTGGCCAGACAGACCAGGCGGTTCCCACAACGGAGTCCGGAGAAACAGAGACCCCGACCGAACCGGCCAGGATCCAACCTACGACTGACCTGCGCAGGTCCAGTAGGCAGAGACGGAGCCCCGCCTACCTACGGGACTACGCTACGTAAGGACTGAACCAAGAGGGGAGGGGTGTTCTGTCCCCTCATTTGAATTCTTGAGATCCCCGCGCTTTGATTGGCCAAAGCACGGGGCGATCGGATTGGCTAGGCACCGATTGGCTCGCTGAGAATCTCCCGCGATTGGTCAATTCGAATCGTGGGAGATTCAAAGTGGTGCCATTGGCCGCGGCCACCGCGGCTTGGAAATAAAAAGCCGCAAAGTTTTCCTTTAGCCCCAGTTCGGTTCCTGACTAAATAAAAGAGCTTGATACACAGTCACCGACTCCTGGCTTCCTTCCACGTGGACTTAACACCTAATATCTCCAAGGTAGTTAGATAAGTATCTAATTCAAATATATTATATGAATTAATATGGACAAGAAAAAGTTATACCCACTCTCCCACTATTGATTCATTTATGTCCATTCTGTGAACATATACACTAATTAGGATAATTCTACTTTCCCTAAAGCATGTTTTAGTCTACCTTTAAATGACTACAGCAGTCAGAAGGACAGATTGGTCCTTTTTAAAATGCTGTTTTATTTCAGGCATAAATTCCCAATATCAAAGTTTTAGTCCCCTGTAGATTAACTTCCAACCCAACATATCTGCCATAATTATTACTCAATATAAGTTTTGGATGTAATTGGGGATTTATATACAAAACAGCTCCATTGATTTTTAAAACTTCCTGGTTTTTGTGAGTCCGTGTTTTAATTTATTTTTTTTTCAAATAACAAAACCTTTATTTTCTCTTTCTTGGGACATTTGCCATTTATGCTCCATGTTAAAAAGTTATAATCTATAATCTGGCAAAAGTTTTTGGAAAAGTCAACACTTGTATCATCCAACATGGAATCCTCTTCAGAGTCTTATATCTGTTGTGGCATTTATTTAGTCTCATTCATCATTGTTACTTTCCTTTGCATCTTCTTCAGTTCTTTATTTTTTAATATCTTTCTTTCTGCACAATGTTCAACCTAAATCTTTGTTGCTTAAAAATAAAAATCCCTCCCTCCAAGTTATCCAATTTCTTTCTGTTTAACTTTTTGAGGAAAAAAAAGTTAACTTTTCTCTTGCATAGTAGTCTAATAGAAATTTCCTGAAGAACATTTATATCATTTAATACTCATTTTACCTACCATTATTTACTGAATTTATATGTTGCTCATTTCACCATCCAAAGCAACAGTGTAGAATTTAATCTCTTGTCTTCCTGAAAAAATGCACAAGGACATCCCTTGGAACATTTTTTAAACCAACTATAGTATCAGTGTCATTTTCCTTCCTGGTCTAAATCTTTAAACAAAATTATTTTTCTTTCAGTTCCACTAATGCCAAATTATCCAAATCTTTCTCCATCTTCCATTTATAAGTTTTGTCTTACTTTCCAAACTTCTACTTGGCCAGTAATTTTTTTTATAGAGTCAATTGCCCTGTTTTCTTTAATATTTTCTTTAATATTTTCCTTTACTTTTCTTAATCTCTTTCAGATATTTTGTTAAGACTGCAAATCTTTCTTCCATTTCATTTTTAACCATTGCAGTCATCTTTTTGCCAATTCTTCAAACATTTTCTGCAATAAATCTGCTGAAATGCCTTTATCTGTAAGTTGTTCTAGTGAACCCCTAGGTCCTTCTCCCTGTTTGTCAATTTTCCTTTTGGTTACTATGGTGAGAAAGTTAAAGTATATCAGTTACAATAATGAAAGTAAAAGGTAGGCATCTTTATTTTTATTTTTTTATGTTTTGCATCTCTCTATCTTTAACACTTTGGTCCAGTGGTGGGATTCAAATATTGTTGCCACCGGTTTGGTGGGTGTGGCTTGGGGGGCACGCTTTGTCTTGTGTCCGCGAAATGATGCCAGGAGTCGGTGACTTAGTGCAAAGCTCTTTATTGATTTGTTGGAACCGAACTGGCGAAAGGAAAAAAGCCCGCGGCTTTTATTCCTTTCGCCGCCGCGGCCGCGGCCAATGGCATCGCTTTGAATCTCCCGCGGTTTGAACGGACCAATCGCGGGAGATTCCTAGCGAGCCAATCGGCGTGGCTCGCCTGACCAATTGGAGAGCCCCGCGCTTTGGCCAATCAAAGCGCGGGGATCTCGAGTATGTTAATGAAGGACAGAACACCCCTCCCCTCTTGGTTCAGTCCTTACGTTGCGTAGTCACGTAGGTAGGCGGGGCTCCGTCTGGTCTTACTTGACCTGCGCAACTCAGTTGTAGGCTGGATCCCGGCCGGTTCGGTCGGGATCTCTGTTGCTCCTGCTGCTGTTGTGGAAACCGGCTGGTCGATCGGGCCGGTCCTTTCTCCGTAGCTCCCTCCTGGGCCTTCCGGGTTGGTTGAGCTACGGGTTTCGCCGCTCCCGCTCGGTCTTTCCGGGTCGGTCGAGCTGGCTTGGCTGTTCCTTTCTGGTGAGGGGTCGTGATGGCTGCGTTCCGGTGAGTATTGCTGGTTTATTTTTCTTTGGATTCGGTCCCCTGGGTATTCCCTCCCCCCTTGGCTTGCGTTACGGGGGTTGGGTTCGTTTGTTTGTGCGTCGCCGGTTTGTTGGTTTGCGGTTCTCGACCTAAGTTGGTCGATGTTACATAGGGTGTAACCTATCGAGTGGGGACCTTAGCTTTCTACCCATTAGTAGTTCGGCTGGGCTTTTGTTGGTAGTGGTATTCGGGGTTATGTGTTGGGTGAAGAGTAGTCTGTTGATTTTCTCTTGGATCTCCCCGTGGTCTATTTTCCGGATGGTCTTTTTAGTGAATTGGACCATCCGTTCCGCCCTACCGTTCGCCGCCGGGTGTGCCGGTGCTGTCAGCGCGTGGCGGATGCCCCTTTCTGCTGGGAATTTTTCGAATTCCAGCGAGGTAAACTGGGGCCCGTTGTCGGAGATGACGACGTCTGGGAGGCCGTGTGTTGCAAAGAGTTTGCAGAGTTCTTTGGTCACGGCCTCCGTGGTTGTCGTCTTCATGTTGCTTACCTCCAGCCAGTTGGAGTAAGCGTCAACTGTTATGAGGAAGGTGTGTCCTTTTGTGGGCCCGGCGAAATCTATATGGATCCTAGACCAAGGTCCCCTTGGGGTTTCCCACTCTAGGACGGGTGCTGTGGGTGGGCTGAGCCTCGTTTCCTGGCATCGTTGGCACCTAGCTACCCAGGCCTCTACTTGTTTGTCCATCCCTGGCCACCAAGCGTAACTTCTGGCCAGGGCTTTAGTCCTCACGATGCCAGGGTGCCCCTCGTGCAGCATTTCCAAAACCTTCCCCTGTAGCTTTTCCGGAATGACCACCCTGTCCCCCCATAGTATGCACCCTTTTAACAAAGAGAGTTCCGTTTGGCGGTTTCGGAACGTTTTGACGGACTCGTCGTTGTCCTTTTCCGGCCACCCTTTCTCCACCCAATGCAAAACCCGCGCCAGACGTTTGTCTTTATTAGTCTCTCGGGCAATGTCTGACGCGGTTATGGGCAGGTTGGGTAGAGCCTCTATGCTGAGGGTGGTCGTTGTGGGTGCTGGGTCGGTGTCGGGTTTCGGTAGCGGCGAGCGGCTTAAGGCGTCTGCATGGGAGATCGTCTTACCCGGTCTGTGTATGAGTTCGTAGTTGTAGGCTGCCAGGAACTCAGACCACCTTGTCATTCGGGGAGACAGAATGTTCGGGGTGGCCCGGTTCCCTGCAAGGATTCCCAGCAGCGGCTTGTGGTCCGTTATGATGGTGAAAGTCCGGCCGTAGAGGTATTCGTGGAATCGTTTTATGGCGGCAACTATAGCCAGAGCCTCTTTGTCCAGTTGGCTATAGTTCCGCTCTGGTTTGGTGAGGGTCCTTGAAAAGAACGCGATGGGCGCTTCTTTTCTGTCGGGAAGGGTATGGCTGAGGACAGCGCCGACGCCGAAGGGTGATGCGTCGCACGTGACGGCCAGAGGTAGGGTCTCGTTGAATTGTATGAGGACGGCGTCGGAGGTGAGGAGGTCCTTCGTTCTTTGGAAGGCGGCTTGCTCCCGTTTCCCCCAAGTCCAGGTCACCGCTTTGTCCAGGAGCCTATGCAAGGGCTCCGCCGCCGTCGCCTTTTGGGGTAGGAAAACATTGTAAAAGTTCAGTAACCCCAAGAATGCTTGTAGTTCAGTCTTTGATTTAGGGGTGGGGGCTTCTTTGATGGCCTTGATTTTTTTGCTTGTGGGGTGAATGCCGTGCCGGTCTAGGAGGTAGCCCAGGAATTCCACTCGTTCCGTGCAAAGCTGGCATTTTTCCCTCTTTACTTTTACTCCCGTCTCTTTAAATTTAGTTAGGACCTCCCTTAGTCGACCTTCTAGTTCGGCTTGGTTGGCTGCCAATACTAGGACGTCGTCGAAATAAGGTACCACCCCCTTGATACCTTGCAATAGCCTCTCCATTAGGCTCTGGAATATGCCCGGTGCCACGCTGACTCCGAATTGGAGTCGGTTGCATTTGAATGCTCCCCGGTGGGTGACAATGGTCTGCGCTTCTGCCGTTTGCTCGTCGACCGGCAACTGTTGGTATGCCTGGGCGAGATCGAGCTTGGCGAAAACCTTGCCCCCTCCCAGTGAGTGCAGTAGGTGTTGCACTACTGGGACGGGGTAGGCGCTTTGTTGCAGCGCGCCATTTAGGGTGGCCTTATAGTCCCCACAGATTCTCACCGACCCATCAGGCTTGATCGGGGTGACTATGGGGGTCTCCCACCGGGCGTGGTCCATGGGCTGCAGTACCCCTTGTTTGACTAGCTTATCAATTTGCTCGTCTATTTTGGGTTTCAGTGCGAATGGCACCCGCCTTGGTTTCAGGCGTTTGGGGGGGACGTTAGGGTCTAGGTCGAACGAGATAAGGGGCCCTCGGTACTTGCCTAGGTTTCCGTCGAAGACCTCCTGGAACTCCCGGGCTAGTTGCTGCTCCCAGCCGTCGTCGGTGACGTGGTTGACTCCCGTGAGGCCGATGTCGAGCGGGGCAAACCATTGCAGTCCCAGTAGGCTTGGGCGGTCGCGGTCAACGATCGTTAGGGGGAGTCGTTCGGTGCGCCCCTTATACGTTATGTTAAAGCTTTTGGTGCCGACTACCGGGATACGGTTTCCCTGGTAGTCCTTGACAATGAGTCTCTGGTTGTCTACGTTCCTCCTTTGGAGGGTAGGCACCAACCGCTTTATCTCGTGCCATGCAATCATGGAGAGATAGGACCCGGAGTCCACCTCCATCTTGCACGGCTGGCCCTCGATGCGTACCTCGACGTGGACCTTCCGGGCGTCGCTGGTGATGGCGTGGCCGATGGTGACCGTCTGGTGGGTCTCCTCTCTCCGCCGGTTGTCGCCACCTCGCGAGGATCGTCCGTTTCGGTCCCATCGGCTGTCCGAGGGGCGATCTCTGGTCCGGGGTGGTGTGCTCTCCCTCCTCCGGTCGCTCTGGTCCCATCGAGCCGGACTGCGGTTTTTCTTCAGGCGGCAAACCCGGGCGATGTGCCCCTTTTTGTCGCAATGCCGGCAGATTGAGTCGAAAAACCGGCATTCCGACCTGGGGTGGTCGCCGCCGCACCCGGCACAGTTGGTCCTCAACTTACGACCTCTTCGGTTCCGTTGGTCGCGGCCTGTCTGGAGTCGATGGATGTCCTCCTCGTCATCGGATGTGCTGGATGCCGAGTGGAAATCGCCCTGGTGTGTTGTCGTCTCGGTTTTTGGTTCGGCCGACCTCGCCGGGTTGTTGTTTCCGCCGCGGTCCCTCGTGTCCGGTTTGCGCATGCTATCGGCGGAAGTTCGGGTTGCTTCTGCGGCTGCGGCTGCGGTGAGGGTGTCTGCTAGGCTGATGTCGCCCTTAGCCATCAGCCGGCTCTGGAGGGCGGGGTCCCACAGACCGAGCACGATTCGGTCTCTCAGAGCGTTGTTTAGGTTATCAAATTCGCAGAGCCCCCCTAGGCGCCGCAGCTCGGCGACGAAGTCGCTGAAGCTCTCACCCGATCTCTGGTCCAGCTGGTAGAACTCGTTGCGCCGGATCAGGATGGGTACCTCTGGGGCGTAGTGTCGCCGAAGGATGGGTTCGAGGACGTCCCAGTCCATGGCGGTCGCATCGGCGGGCTTGGCCAACGCTTTGGCCATCTGGAAGACCTCGGTCCCGCAGTGGGTGAGGAAGACGGCGCGTTTCAGTGGGCCCGAGGCGTCCTTCATGCCGGTGCACTCGAGGTACATGCGGAATCGGTCGGAGAACGATTCCCAGTCCTCGGTGGCGGGGTTGAAGTGGGCGGGCGGTGCGATTTTCGCCATCTCGGTGCTTCGTCTGGCTTCCGTCGGACACGTGGTTCGGTTCAGGGTCTGGATCCCACCCTCGTCGCCAATCTTGTGTCCGCGAAATGATGCCAGGAGTCGGTGACTTAGTGCAAAGCTCTTTATTGATTTGTTGGAACCGAACTGGCGAAAGGAAAAAAGCCCGCGGCTTTTATTCCTTTCGCCGCCGCGGCCGCGGCCAATGGCATCGCTTTGAATCTCCCGCGGTTTGAACGGACCAATCGCGGGAGATTCCTAGCGAGCCAATCAGCGCGGCTCGCCTGACCAATCGGAGAGCCCCGCGCTTTGGCCAATCAAAGCGCGGGGATCTCGAGTATGTTAATGAAGGACAGAACACTTTGTGCACATGCACATACTTTGAATGTGCACCCGTGCCAAATGTACACTTTGTGCAGACGCAGAGGCGTTTGCACAGGCGCAGAGGTGTTCTAACTCGCCTCCTGCAAGCCTGGACAATCCCAGTTGCTTCAGCAGCTGCCGCGCAGCATTCTTCTGTGTTACGCAAAGCAGTTGCGCTTCAAATTCAGCAGATAAAAGTGAGTATGGGAGTCCAGAGAGGTGGGTGGGCCCAACAGCAGGGCGGTGGAGAGAACCAGTTTGTTCTCCGCTTCTCATCTCTGCTACCAGCTCACCAGAACCAGGACGAACTGGTCGAATACCCCCACTGCTTTAGTCCCAATTAGCTCTCCATAGTTACACTCTCAAAAATTAGCTCATATCATCCTTATCCTTTTTTTTTTAATAATCCAGTTCTTAAAAATAAACAATATTTCCAAAAAGATCTGGTTTATTAATCTAATTAATTTTACTATTTTCAAAGATAGTTTCGTCTGAAAAAAATATTACTTCTGTTTTTGAAATAACTGGTCTCTTTGTCTTGAAACTTATATCACAATCTTGTTAACTTTTGTTTTTAAATTGAAATCCTTTAGAATACCTTTTTAATTTTGAAAAGAAGAGATCTGTGTTCTGTGATTTCAAACTGCCATTCAGAATATCTCTCTTAGGTTATAAAATGATTAAATTGTAAAGTGTTTAAGAAGATAAGACACTTGCTGCTTCAAACGTCCATCAAGGCTGCACAGCAGTTAAGGGTGCATTGTAAATCCATTGGCTCTCAGCCTGCTTGACTCAAAATTGACCATAATAAACTAAATTTCTGTGATCTCCTCATGAGGAGCAGTTCTTCCAGAGCACAAGCAAATCAATAGTTTATTTTTCATTTAAGGCAGCAAAAAGTCAGGGAGTTGGTCATGCCTGCATATAAGATGCTGAGTGATCTCTGATTCTGCAGCACAAAAAATTAGTAAAACAAAGGAATAAAATATTAGGAACAACAGATGTAAGTGTACAGGGCAAGAATGCATTGAAATGAACTTTCAACTTCTCATTCTCTTGAAAGGCACCATTTGTAGGTCAGCTTTATTTAATTCTGAATTCTAAAGAGTTTGTAGCTGATCAGGTTGCCCTGGGCTGAGCAGGCCTCAGTCTCCTTCCCATAGTGCCTCTCTATTTATTGTTTGAGAAGTTTTACGATATGAAGGTGTAGCAAGGCATAACACTGCAGTGACTACACAGCAGGCAATTTTCTTCCTGCTGAGTTCAGCTTATGCTACCTAGGAAATCCCATAACCTTGAGAGTAACTCAAGGCTGTTTCAAAATGGTATAGTTCCAGGGATATATTTTTTTTGTTTGTGTTCATCTCTCTTCTAGAAATAAATAACACATTGGACTGCTATTTCTACCAAGCCATAAACTTTTGCTTTCCTAAAGAATATTTGGCAATTTGCAAATCCTTCTGGGTATTGTATGTGGGGTTCCTTCTTTGCAGTCTTCTTGCTTGTTTAATATGAGAGGCAGCATCTTATTGTATAGACTGTTATTCCATAGAAGTTCCCCTCAAAAGAAACTTAAGAAGTACAATCGATATTTCCTTTATGCATATTTTTGGTAAACCATCTTTTCTAAATGAATTTGCAGGCTATAATTTCCTCGATAATTATGTCCTGTGTTACATATTTCTTTGGAGCTTTTATAATTTAGCAACATTTGTTGCATTGTGTTGACATAATATCTACCTATTTAGGGAGTCATAATGGGATTATATTATGATTTCAGGGAAGGAAATCCATTTAGGCTTCCATAGCAGCCTCTTACTATTGTTTTGAATAGCGGAGGTGTTCTGCCATTAGGCATTTGCAAACAAGCAGGTTCCCTTCGCCCAGGCAGAATGAGACTCACAGAACAGTCTGTTTCCTTCACCTCATTTATGGAATGCTTTAAACATAAATAAGGAGTTCATATGGTTTAATAAAATACAACCTATTATTTCCTCTAGTTGCCAGGTAGAGGGATTACAATCCAATTTACAAAAAAAATTGTATGTAGCTTATTTCAGAATAATTCTACATTCAAGAGAAGGCATCACTGTGGAGAAGAAACATATTACTCATAACAAAAAAGGGTTACTATAGAAGAGGAGAGGAAAGGAAGTGATACATCAGTTTAGAGTCTCAATGAGTAAGTAATAGTAAGATGAGGAAAGGAGAGAAAATGGTAAACCATGGAGTTGCATTTTAAATTTGAGATGGCACCTATTTTATTTATCCCATTTTGGTGCTTCCCAAAGTATTTTAGAATACTGCTCTACGTGCTTCAGAACTTTGAGTAGTTCATCCTACTATACGGTTACTCTTTACTACAGATAAGAAGCCTTTGGATTATATCTGTAGCCCCTGGGTAAGGTTCTTGAACCTAATTTCCAGATCATATCCATTTCCCAGGTAGTACCCTCTCTATTCAGTCAGATACATTATTCCAGGACTGAGAACCAGCAGTGAGATGTGTAGAGAGGTGGATTATGAAAAGAGAGTTAGGCATATTCCAGTGTTAGGGCTTTTTCATCTGAGATGCCTAGGATGAAATTCCAGCTTCTTTAACTATGGGATGCAGGAGGCACTAAAAATATTTCAAGTAGCATAAGCAGAAAACCTATTACTGGTGTCTGATAAACACAAAGGGCAGAACCCTCTTTATTCAAATAGCAGAGACAGTGAGGCTTGTTTCCAGATTAGAATATGGATAATAGTGCAATCATCATCTACACATTTTTCTCTCTGTGTATATGTTTGTTTGGAAGGACGTGCAGTTCTCAAAACTTCTAGACAAGTTGATCACATGATGATCTTAAAAAATTAGAATCCAGTCATTCTGTTTTGGATGCTTCCCAGCCAAGACTTCCTAACAACGGAATCTCCATTTGCCTAGAATTTTTGAGAACTATTTAAGCAAATGTTTTGAAAAAAGCTAGTTGGAAACAGTTACAAGCTTTTATCTCTGTGTACATTTAATGAGATAACTTGCATAAATTATAAATTATTTTATAAAAGAAAACTTCTTAGTATAACTACCTTTTGATCCTATTAGACACACAGTGTAGCCTAAGGCTATAAAAGCTAACAAACAATTCTATAGTGGGTGAATGAAATAAGTGATAATTTGTAGGCTTACAAATGGGATGAATCATGATTTTTAAGTAACTTCAGTGTGAACTATGATATTGTAGCACACAGCAAAATAAATTTGCTGTCAAAGCATTTTGAACAGAATATCACATGATTCAAGGAATTATGTATGTCAATAATATTAACACAAAATAAAATAAACCAGTCTTTAGTACACTTCTGATTCTCTTTCCTTGAAGTTTATGTGAGTCTCATTTAAATTATGAGCTTTTAGGTGGATAAAATTTAGTGCAGAATTTTGTAGAACTGCAGGGAGAAGCTAGTACACTGAAATTTTCTTTTTAATTACCTTTTTTTCCCTCTACATTTTCTAGATAGAAAAAATATATCAAGTTTTGACTTGCCAAATATGTAAAGAAACCCACTTGACATATGCAAATCAAAGACCATGCATTTAGAATTATTGTTTCTGAGTAGAATTAGTATTTGCCAACCTTAATAGGTTTTTGTTGTTTTTAATGCTTTATGTTTATTTGGTTAAGGTTTTATAATTTTTAAAATGATTTTATATGTCTTTTAATTTTTGATTGGGAGCCATCCAGAGTTGATTGAAAGTTGGACAACTATATAAATGTTAAGAAAGATGATAGATAGATAGATAGATAGATAGATAGATAGATAGATAGATAGATAGATAGATAGATAGATGAGAGAGAGAGAGAGAGAGAGAGAAAGAAAGAAAGAAAGAAAGAAAGAAAGAAAGAAAGAAAGAAAGAAAGAAAGAAAGAAAGAAAGAAAGAAAGAACCAAGAGAACAATGGCAAGAAATATGGACACAAGGAAATGTTGCTTACAAAGTGTGTAAAAGTGCACAATAAAATATCTGTATTAAGATAAGTGTGACTGAAGATTTGTGATATTTTTTTCTGCCAAGTTTTTGGGTAGCAAAATCAGACAGAACATTTAGCTAGTAAAATGCACAATTCAGCAAAAATTCAGTTGACTGACTTGTTATTTTCAGTTCCTTTTCCCATTTTTTAAATTTGATGGATATATATCTTTGAAGAAGTTGAAGCGATAAAGTGATTAGGGTGTCCATAGAGATAGAGATAGAACTATAGATAGTTCTGTTTATGTAAAATGCAACTATAACCATCATTTTAGTATGACAAGAGTAGAAATGGTTTCATGGAGTTAGACTTGATGATGTCTCCAATCTTTTCCTATTCTAACAAAAAACATAGGATCATATCAACAAAAAACTACAGCATTCTCTCAATAGGCTGGGATTGTCACATTGGAGGAAGAGAAAAACATACTTCTCACATTCCTAGACAAAGATTATCTTATATGGCAAATCTCTCATTTTATTTCTTCTTCCAAAAAAATGTGTTAACTAAAATATACTATGTGTCTGGTATGATAATTGATAGCTATCAGCTTGACCATTATCATTAACAAAAGCCTTTCTCAGATCATTGCTTTGGATATATGAATTTCCAGATGAATTGATTTGATTTTGATGATATTGGTTCCAATTAGTTTATTTTTATTGTTTTAACTGTTTTGTTTTAAAAATATTTAATTTTGTTTAATAATAATATTTGTTTAATTTTAATTTTTAATCACTGTAAGCAACTTAATGGACTATGTTAACAGAAAGGCAAGATACAAATGTTAAAAATAAATGCTTTGGCTAAGGAGGCAGGGTTGAAAGTTTTCTTTTTATAAGCATCCTTATAAACACTGAATCCTCAATCTGCAGACTTAATCTTCCAACTTCACAGTTTTAAAGGCAGAATCTAAATGAGTTCGGTCTTTTGATCATGCCCCTCCATTCTGAATGGTTGGTTCTACTCACCCTTGAAGATGAGGTTGTCAAAAATGGATGGAATCTCTAATACATGGCAGGTGGACCATCAAAGGAAGAGAAAAATATGTAGAAATCTTCTAAAGACTATGACCCTCTTAAGGATATTTCACATCCCATTATTCAACGGCTTCCTCATGCATCTCCAATGAGAAAGTAGCCCCTATAATAATGCAGGAAGCATAACTGTGGTGTCTTTGGTAATTAATGACCTGTGTTGCTTGAATTTCCCAACTTACAATCAACTTTGCACTTTGGGTGTGTTTTCTTTCAACTCGCTCATAGATCATTAAAAATGTGCTTAATTGCTAGATTAGCTAACCTAACACTTGGCACAAAACCTACAAAGCCTGTGGGCATTCTGGTTTTTTTTTTTTTTTTTTTTAATCTCATTATCTGGTGTCAATGTAAATCAAATATGACTTTAAGCTTTTAGGGAGAAAAATGGTAATTATATAGAATCTGTAATGTAATCTGTAAAAACAATGGACACTGAAATACATGTCTAGCATTACAATAGTGGATATCAGATCCACAAAGATCCACCAAAGAAAATTAAATCAAATGACTTTCGTATGAGTCCTACCTAGTAGCCATTTCCATGTTGCAAAGGTCAGCTGTGATCCTTTGTTGGGTTGTTTCTTGTGGGGCTGTTGGGGTCTTAACCCTAACAGGGAATTCATGTATTGCAGGGGTCTCCAACCTTGGCTCCTGGAAGCCTGGCGGACTTCAACTCCCAGAGTTCCACAGCCAGCTGGCTGTGGAATTCTGGGAGTTGAAGTCCGCCAGGCTTCCAGGAGCCAAGGTTGGAGACCCCTGATGTATTGTCTCCTTTTATTTTATCCATGCTTTTTGACCATTCTTCTTAGGCCTATCCCTCTGATCTTGGCTCTGCAGCCTCAAGTGATGGTTAGTTACCAGCAAAATTAAGTGTCCTCTTCTCAGGAGACAGTTCAGAAGATGCTTATCTATTAGCTGCTTATTCCTATTTCATACCTTCTTTTAGGTTACATACTGTATTTCTGATTTACCTGTAATAAATCAAGAGTTGCCTGCCTTGAGCTTTTTAGTTTGGGAAGATTAGTAAAAAGTGAATTGTACCCTAAAACTGTGTCATTGCTCTCCCAATGTGGGACTTCTGAGATGAATGTAGCTTTTCCTTAAGAGCAAATAAGTTACTTATTTGCTCTTACTTATTTGTTACTTATTTGTAGGTTAGCACCTATTTTTTTCCTGTTCACTCAGGTCCTTGATTTGTGATTCTACAACCTTCTCCATGATTGCCAGACTTCACTTGCTACTGCTTACCCTCATGGCCCAATCAAGTATCTCAAGCCAATTATATATTTGTCCTGAAGATGAACCATTTGGGCCATTGCTTGCAGTCTAAACATAGAACTGAATGTTTTTCAGTCCATATTGAGCGTTTCATCTGCAAAGTTTTCTACTGCTGGACTCTTCTTCCCATGAGGCCTAACTGTGATTTATTAGAGAAGCTACTGCGTGCTAACCTGCTTATTCATCACAAAATTTAGGAAGGGGGCAAGCCAGAATGAGGAAGGTTTGTAAAATTCATTGATTTCCTATCTTAGGCAACTTATGTCTACGCGCTGTTCATATGACTTTCCTTGGAAGCAGATTAAATGTCATCTTGTTACAGTCTCATAGGCAAGAAGAACATTGGTGGTGGTTGTTCTAAGCTTAACTTATGATTATAAAACTTTCACAGGGGAGGGGAGTGTTCATGCACAGAAGTACATGTTTCATATTAAGTTGGCTATTACTTATTTATTTATCAAATTTAGAGATCATGCATCTCATTCTATCCACAACTCTGGACAGTGTACAATTAAAAACAGAAAAAAACCATATACAAATGCTATATCTCAATAAAAGGGAGCAGGTAATAAATATTTATCCTACATCTATGCTTCCCAACCCAAACAAGGCACATGGGAAGAGTTAGTAATATGATGTTTTTCCTTGGAATATGATTGAAAGATTGAAAGCTGGAAAATTTTATCTGCAAACTGAATATACAGCTAAAGGCAGGGCATTAAGATTTCCATTCCATCTCATCTGTGAAGCATTGCTTTTATTTGCTTCACTTCTAAACAATCTCAATAACAAAAGAAATTATTTTATATCCAATTAAAATAGAGCAATCACAACAATATGGAATATTTGGAGGAGGGTGCACATATTCAGAGCATATTGTGGCTTTTTGAGCCCCCTCAGCTTAGATTGATGAAGTAAAAAAAGTGTTTCAATTCTTGTTGATAACAAAAAAGGAAAGCAGAAATCTCATGCCATTTAACAAACAGAATATTTATGTGTTCTCCTTGATTGGCCATTTCATACATACATTCCTAAATGTATCATACCATATAACCTAGATTTTCAGTTTGAAATGGATATCAAGATAGCTAATAATAATAATCCCTAATAATAATATTAATAATAGGCAATAATAATATCAATAATACATAATAAAAATAATAATAATAAATAAATAATATTATTAATAAATAATATTAATAAATAATATAGCTAATAATAATAATCCCTGTCCTATTATTTCTTTTTATTTTTCCTATATGTATCCATTTCATGTATTCATAACTATGTTTATACTTATACCTGTTATCTTATAATCACTTAACAAAATAAATGAATGAATGAATGAATAAATAAATAAATAAATAAATAAATAAATAAATAAATAAATAAATAAATAAATAAATAAATAAATAAAAATAATGTGTCTTTTGGCTGATGTTTGTAAGGAATAATCAAGGTTGTTAAAGAGGAAACAACTTAACAAACAAACAAATAAATAAGATGTCACTGGAAGGGAGCCATTATAGTGTAGTTGTCGGAAAAAGAGAACCCAGGTTGAAGCTCACAAGTGATAGGCCAGATAATGTCCCTCTTAGTAACTTATTTTACAGGCTTGTTATTAGAATAAAATAAAGAATGGAGAACTGAGTACAAACAGCACCTTGAATTCCTGAGGAATATAAATGTAACATATCAACAAATAAATCAAACAATATAGTATTCTGTTCAAGGCACAGCATGGTTAATATTTCAAACTTTCTTTTAAGCAGAACAGACTAAGAATTTATATACTTTGGAAAACTGCAAGGTTGAGGTGTCTCTGTTTTACATCTTCTTAACTTCAGTGCATGCTTTTTATTTTTCAAGAACGCTGCTTTTGAGACAGAATGGTTAAAATCACTAAAACGGGAGGAAATTTTTTTAAAATGTTACTGGTTACAAATGTTTTATTCATTCCTCCCCTTCTCCTAGCAATATTCTTTTCTGACAATTGTTTTCAGATCTTTCCATTAGTTTAATAAAACTATTCCTTCTATATATGTTTTTTTCCCCCTTGTGACCAGTATAATCACTATTACTTTTAATGCTTGATTAGATAGTGCCACTGACACAATGAACACAATGAAAGGAAACTTCTGGGAGACAATGGAGGATAGGGTGGCCTGGTGTGCTGTGTTCCATGGGGCCTTGAAGAGTCGGACACATCTTAGAACTACTCTTAATGCTAAGATAATAATTCTTCCATCATTCCTGTCATACATTCCCTGAAGAAAGGATCTCTGAATAGAGTGTGATGCTATCTGTTCCGAACTAAGCAAACTCGTTAGCTTGCAATTCTAATAGTTTTCCTTCCACGACAGGCTTGTAAACCTGCACTTCTGATTGGCCCGCTGATAGCGGATCGTGATTGGTCATTGTTGGCTGATCTGATTGGCTGTTAGTGGGTCGCCACTGATTGGATGCTCCCAGCACGGCAAACTCAAATCATTGGGTGTTGTGACAGCAGCCAGCTCTATAAAAGGAGCTGCTGCTGCCCTAGTATTTTTCTCTGTTCTGAAGTCACTAATAAAGAGTTGGAGTCACTATTCGATGCCTCGTCTCCGTTCTTTGCACCCACTCTCCCAGATCTAACACTGGCGACGAAGGTGGGATGCGGAGACGATAGAGCTGACTGAACACTCATTGAACACTAACAGAGCATGTGGCTGAGGGCGCACCAATAGCGGCAGAATGACCAGCGGCGCCATACCACCCGCTCCATTTGATCCGGCTAACGAAGACTGGGACTCATACATGGATAGGTTTCAGATGTTTCTGGAAATCAACAACCTGAAGGATGCTACGCCTGACAAGAAACAAGCTGTATTCCTGACCCATTGTGGGCCCGCCATTTTTAAGATGGCAAAGGCACTCACAAAACCAGCTGAAGTCAAGACGATGGACTGGGACAACCTCGCCCCAATCCTCCGGGCCCATTATGCCCCAGTGGTGCCAACACTCATCAGGAGACATGAGTTTTACCAGAGGGACCAACAGGAAAGCGAGAGTGTTGGAAACTTCATCGCGGACCTCAGAAAACTGGGGGGGCTCTGTGGCTTCGCCAATCTCAAAGAAGCCATGAGAGATCAAATTGTTCTGGGTCTAAGAGACCCCACAACCCAGAACAAGATTATGGCGAAGGGGGACATCGGCCTCGCAGATGTCATCGCCGATGCTACTGCAGCAGAAGCAACCAGGAAGTCGGCAGCTCAAATGCGCCGAGCAAACAGACCGCACCGCCAACTCGCCAGTGACACTACACCCCTTCCTAAGAAGCACACAACGGCCACCCACCATGAAGACCTCGAATCCTCATCAGAAAATGAGGAAGAGGAGGTTAACAGACTCAGGTCAGAACGCGATCAGTGAGATCAACGGAATTGTAAGTCCTCATATCAGTGTGCTGGATGCGGGGGAAACCACCTGTGATCAGACTGCAAATTCCTAGATGCCCTCTGCCGTTCCTGTGGAAAGAGGGGCCACATTGCCAAGGTCTGTAGGAGCAAGCAAGGGTCCAGCCCAAACCGAAGAGAAAATAATTTCCGGCAGACAACAGGCACCCCACCAGTAAATTGGGACCCCCCAAGCAACCAATGGAACCACTACTACAGAAATTGAGCACCAGCCACTTCTACCAGACGAGAAGAGGTGCACCAAACCATCACCATCGGCCACGCTTCATCACCATTGAGAATCGACCATGCATTATGGAAGTCGACTCTGGGTCTTCCCTATCAATGGTTTCCTGGAAAACCCTCAAACAGCTAATCCCTGACATCCATCGCCAGGACCTCAGCACTCAGAGAATTATATTAAAGGACTACCAAGGAAATAGGATCCCAGTCGCCGGTTCCAGCCACGTCCAAGTCTCCTTCAAAGACCACACCGCAATCCTACCTCTTACCGTCGTCAATAAAGATCGACCCAGCTTACTAGGCTTGCAGTGGTTCACGCCACTAGGAATCGAACTGGCGGGCATCAACCAGACCGAAGGCGATGATTGGGAAGCAGTCCTTGTCCAGGAATTCCAGGAAGTTTTCAGGGAGAAGCTAGGCAAGTACAAGGGATCCCCCATATCAATTAATCTCTGCCCTGATATTGCGCCCATTTGCCTTAAGCCTCGTCGAGTGCCCTTTGCACTCAAACCAAAGATTGATGAACAATTGGACAAATAAATAGCCCAGGGCGTGTTGGAACCGATTGACCATGCCCGATGGGAGACCCCAATTGTAACCCCCATAAAAACTGACGGATCTTTGAGAATTTGTGGGGATTACAAGGCCACCCTAAACCATGCACTTCAGCAGAGCGCTTACCCTGTGCCTATGGTCCAACACCTCCTTCACTCCCTCGGGGGTGGAAAAAATTTCGCAAAATTGGACCTAGCCCAGGCGTACCAGCAGCTGCCCGTAGATGCAGAGACCGCAGAAGCCCAAACTATAGTCACGCACAGAGGTGCGTTCAGATGTAATAGACTCCAGTTCAGAGTGAGCGTAGCACCTGGCATCTTCCAAAGTCTGATGGAGATATTGCTACAAGGCATAAAAAGGGTCATGCCATATTTCAATGTTGTCTTGATAGCCGTCCGACTAGAAGTCTACTAGAAAAGCGACTAAGAATGGTCCTCCAAAAATTTAAAGATGCTGGCCTGAAGGTCAAGAAGGACAAGTGCCAACTATGTACTAAGAGGGTTGAATTCCTTGGTTACCTTCTTGACAAACAGGGAATTCACCCTACTGAGAAAAAATTGGCTGCAATAAAAAACGCCCCAAGACCTAGGAACAAAACAGATCTCCAAGCCTTCTTGGGACTCATTAACTTTTATAACATCTTCCTACCCCAGAAGGCAACTGTTGCTAAACCCCTGCATAGGCTCCTCGACAAGAAAGCTTCCTGGGTCTGGGGACATCGAGAAGAGCGAGCTTTTCAGCAAGTAAAAGACCTTTTAACATCAGATGCTGTATTGATACAATATAACGAGACTTTACCCTTAACTGTCATCTGTGACACCTCACCATTTGGAGTAGGAGCCATCCTGAGCCACGTCCTGCCAAACAGTACTGAGGCGCCCATTGCATTTTTTTCTAGAACTTTATCTAAAACTGAGAGAAACTATAGCCAACTAGATAAAGAGGCTCTCGCTATTGTGTCTGCGATCAAACAATTCCATGAGTATGTATATGGAAGATCCTTTTCTATAATCACCGATCACAAACCATTACTTGGCATCTTGGCAGGGGATAAACCAACTCCCACATCTTATCGCCAAGAATGACATGCTGGTCAGAGTTTCTAGCCGCATACGATTACCAACTGCGACACCGACCGGGGAAAGCCATTCCCCACACTGACGCCCTGAGCCACTTTCTGCTACCAGAAGTCCTGGATGACCCAGCTCCAACCCTAGCTACACTATAAATCGAGACACTTCCGTCACCACCACTGACTGCACAAGACATCGCATCCGAAACAAGGAAGGACCCTTGTTTGGCACGAGTCCTCAGCTGGGTGGAAAGAGGTTGGCCTGACAACGAACCCAACGACACCTTCAAGCCTTTCAAACAGAGGCAGACAGAACTTTTCTCCCAAAAAGGATGTGTTTTATGGGGAGACAGAGTCGTCATCCCAGGAAGACTGCAGCATAAGGTCCTAAAACTATTTCATGATGGACATCCGGGCATTGTGCGAATGAAGGCACTAGCAAGGAGCTATGCTTGGTGGCCAGGTATAGATAAGCAAATAGAAACCTGGGTGGCCACCTGCAACAAGTGCCAGGAAACACGCTCAGCTCCACCAAAAGCATCACCAACTGAATGGGAAGCACTCCAAGGTCCCTGGTCCCGTATCCACATCGATTTTGCGGGACCCACCAAGGGGCATACATTTCTCATAACAGTGGATGCCTATTCCAACTGGCTTGAGGTCCACAAAATGAAGAGCACCACCACAGAGGCAGTCGTTAAAAAACTAAACAGACTATTTGCTACACACGGCTTGCCAGATGTCTTGGTTTCAGACAATGGCCCACAATTCACCGCCTTGACATTTGAACAGTACCCAGCAGACTGGGGGATACGCCATGATTTAACATCACCAGCTCACCCTGCGGCCAACGGTAGGGCTGAACGAATGGTCCAGTTCATAAAGAAAACCTTACACAAGATGGAACAAGGGAACATCCACGACAAGGTGACCAGGATGCTTCTCCTCCAACATATTACTCCAAACAGCACCACAAACCAAACCCCAGCCGAACTCCTGATGGGCAGGAAACTTCGATCACATCTTGACCGACTACACCCTGCCTACACGCCGAAAAAACCCCTGGGGTCCAGCAGCAAGTTTTGCACGTTCAAGGTAGGCGACCTGGTTTTTGCAAAAAAAACTTTACCGGTGACCCATCGTGGGTCCTGCTACCATAACTCAACTTACGGGTCCCCGTTCCTACCGTTTACAAACTGCTGATGGGAGACTGTGGAAGCGCCACATCAACCAGCTCTGCTCCAGGCTGGCACCTACTCCCTTCACAAGCCCTGAACTCCAAACCAGGGGGGGAAGGGAAATTGAGGGGGCTGAAAATGAACTAGTACCCAACCCAGTACTCGAAACCCAGCAATCAGCGCAACCAAACCCGGAATATTCACCTTCTGAAGAAGAGCCGGGGTAGATGGTCATCTCTCCACAAAGCAGCACGGTGGCATCAGCAAATCCAGAGAATGCAAATGACAGCCTTGACGGGAGTAGAGATGACAACCCCGAGCCACCCAACGGAGAAGTCAGATCACCATTACCGCTGAGTTCAACAAACAGCCCACTGGAACCAGAGTCCGGGCAAAGACTGGTGGAGCAGTGTAGATCAGGTAGACAGGTGAGACGACCTGCCTACCTGCGAGAATACATCACCCCACCCTTGAGATAGAACCTAGGGGGGAGGGGTGTTCCGAACTAAGCAAACTCGTTAGCTTGCAATTCTAATAGTTTTCCTTCCACGACAGGCTTGTAAACCTGCACTTCTGATTGGCCCGCTGATAGTGGATCGTGATTGGTTGCTGTTGGCTGATCTGATTGGCTGTTAGCGGGTCGCCGCCGATTGGACGCCTTCCAGCGCGGCAAACTCAAATCATTGGGTGTTGTGACAGCAGCCAGCTCTATAAAAGGAGCTGCTGCTGCCCAAGTATTTTTCTCTGTTCTGAAGTCACTAATAAAGAGTTGGAGTCACTATTCGATGCCTCGTCTCCGTTCTTTGCGCCCACTCTCCCAGATCTAACACTATCAAACAGCAACCTTTTGATTTTCACTGTTAGGTCTTGCTATTAAAGCCCATAACCTGATATGTGAGGGTATGTGTATGTGTTGCTCCTATTATCTAGTTAAATTCTTTGCCGAGGGATCCATTTGATAAATGAATGTTGCTCCAGTTTCCAAGTTCCACCATCCATCAGCAGACTGGAAAATGGCATCAAGGAAAGAAGGTGGCGATTAAAAGGAAATTATACCTTAAGATATTTTAAAGCTACAAAGTCAATGACCATCTTGTTTGGAAGCTGCAGACAAATGCTTTTCAAACATGATCAAGGGCATAGACAAACTTTGCTTCAAAGCATAAATTGCAGATAAGACCAGCAAAATTGTGCTAACTATTGCAAGACCAACTTGTACACTTTTTCTAATCTGATTTATGATAGAATTTGAGATTACATCAAGAAATGCTGCTTGTTAGCATTAATAAATACTAACAAACACTGCATAATTTACTGCCTGCAATGTGGAAATATCTTTACCTTGTTTTGGCTGCTATTCTTTACTGATTTTGTTGTAGATTTTTCTCTAGAATAGCCAAATATATGAACCATTTTTTCCTTTATTTTAAAGTCTGCAAGACTGAATTTTTTAAAACATAAAGTTCACATTTTAATGGACTTAATAGTTATAACACAGTCCTAGTGGCAAATATTTCTTATATTACCTTGTGGCAGTTTTTATATGGTTTCTTAGATGTAGAGTTGAAGCGGGAATTTTCTGTGATCTCACTAGATTGCTAAAGAATAGAGAGAAACTCCATCTTTAAGGGAAGCCAATTCTAGAGGTGAAGTCTTGAATTTATTTTATTTTTTTATAAAATTCAGCTTGGTGCTATTTTTCACACAGTAGACTTAAACAGAAAGGTATTATAAATTTTGAAACAGTAACTTTTTGAAAGAAAAATACACTATCAAGTAAGAGTATCACAAGCTTTCCTCCAATAGGAACCTTAAGGTTTTTGGGGGATGGGGGTGTAGAAGGGGGATATTTAAATATATCTTGTAGATCAGATAAGCCTGATAAAATCTAATCTGAATTGTGATTTATCAGGCCTTAGGACCTATTTTCTTTTTCAACATTTCTACTCTGATTTAAATATAAATGGGGTTTCTCTTTCTGATAACCTTTTCTGGGACTTAGAAGATTTATTAATGGGAATCAGAACGTATTAATAAGTGATGTTAAATAACCTTTGACAGGTTATTTTTGACAAGAATGTATCAGACCAAAAAGTCTCAACTAGCGTTATTTGTCATTTTATAAAACACTAGTAATAACCATGACAGTTTCACTGAAAAAAATACCAATAACAATAGCACTTAGACTTGAATACTGCCCCAAAGTGCTTTTACAGAATTCTCTGAGGAATTTACAATGTTAGCATGTTGCCCTCAACAGTCTAGGTCCCCATCTTACCAACTGTGCAAGGATGGAAAGCTAAGTCAACCTTGAGCCCTATCAAGATTGAACTTCAGGATGTAGGTAGAATTAGCCTGCAATAGTGCATTGTAATCACTGCACAACCAGGACTCTTAACCTAAATGCATTTACTATCTACAATGAAAACCACTGGAAGACTATTGAAAAGTATGGGTCATTCATCTAGAATCTACCTTGCTTGATGCCAGTAGACACTCTGGTTAGACAGAACTGAAAGTCTGGCTTGACAATAGTTGAATACAACTATGAAAGAGATAAAGATGATAAGAGTGTTGTATATGTATATAAGTAATAAAGTGTGAGCTTGGAGTAAGTGCAGGGTTCTGGCCCTGCACTTCTGATTGGCTGTTAAGCGGCCGGACCGGATTGGCCCGTTCCGGGGAATCTGATTGGCCCTTAACAGAGAGTTCCTATTGGTCATAAAAGCTACTGTTCCTAGCTTGTTATTGGTTAAAATGTTACAAGGGTTGCCTATATAAGGCGGGGTTTACTGTTGTTTTGCAGAGAAGTCACTATGTAAATAAAGAGCTGAAGTTCACTGTTCAGAGGCTTGTCTCTATTCCTTCTCACCCATGCTCAAACTTAACACTGGCGATGAGGGTGGGATTTGGAGACATCTGAACCAACGAAACTTCGAAGAACACTGAGCACGTGACAGACGACGCCAACAACAGAACCATGTCCGGCGGCATCGTACCACCGCTCCATTTGATCCAACCCAAGAGGACTGGGAGTCCTACATGGATCGCTTCCAAATGTTCCTAGAGACGAACAATTTGAAGGACGCCACACCAGGAAAGAAATGGGCGGTGTTCCTAACGCATTGCGGTCCAACTGTATTTAAGATGGCTAAAGCACTAGCCAAACCCCGAGAAGCAAAGGCGATGGATTGGAACGACCTCGAACCCCTCCTGCGAGGTCACTACGCCCCGACTGTGCCTACGCTGGTGAGACGGCACGAGTTTTACCAGAGGAGCCAGCGAAAGGGAGAAAGCGTAGCCGACTTCATAGGAGACCTCCAAAATTTGGGAGGCCTCTGCGAATTCGCCGATTTAGAAGAAACACTAAGAGATCGCTTAGTCCTGGGATTAGATGCACCAGGCGTGCAAAGCAAGCTGATGGCAAAAGGCGACATCAGCCTTGCCGACGCCATTGCTGAAGCCACGGCAGCAGAGGCGACCAAGAAGTCGGCTGCACAACTACACCGAAATCGCACTCCGGTACCACCACCGGCCAGCGAAATCTCACCTAGTTCAGAAGGGCAGCTCGCGACAACACACCACGAGGACCTCTCTTTGTCGTCAGACAGCGACGAAGAAGGGGTCCATCAACTGCGGTCTGACCGGGACCCTCACCCGAAGCCTTTACGCCCTTGTGCTGGTTGTGGAGCCAATCATGCCAGGTCCGAATGCAAATTCCGCGACACACTCTGCCATGAGTGCGGGAAACAAGGCCACATCGGACGGGTCTGCCACAGCTTCCCAAGACCCAGCCAGGCCTCAAAGGGGGCTAACTATCGCCAATCGACAGGAAACCGTCCTGTAGGGCGAGAGCCAGTAACCACTCCTACAGAAATCGAGCTTTGCAAAGAGAAGAGGCTCACCATACTATTACTATCAGTCACGCCTCAGCCTTGGACACTAAGAAAATCCGAGTCATGGTAGCTATTGAGAACCAGCCTTGCCACATGGAGGTTGACTTGGGATCGTCCCCCTTGATGGTGTCTTGGAAGACACTCAAGCAACTCATCCCCACAATTCAACGCCAAGATCTCCGTTTCCAATGCCTCATCCTCAAGGACTACCAGGGGAATCGAATCCGCGTCATCGGGTCCTGCCGAGTCCGAGTCTTCTTCAAGAAACACACAGCGTACTTACCTTTAACGGTCATCGACAGAGATAGGCCTAGCCTACTGGGTCTCCAATGGTTCGCGCCACTCGGCATTGAAGTGGCCGGCGTAAACCGAGTCGGTGGCTGTGACTGGGAGGAAGACCTTATCTCTGAGTTCAGGGATGTCTTCACGGACAGCTTAGGCGAGTACAAGGGGATCCCAATCTCATTTAGCCTAGATCCAAAAATAGCTCCCATTCGTTTGAAGCCCCGTCGAGTTCCATTCGCCTTAAAACCGAAAATCGACGAACAACTTGACAAACTGATAGCTCAAGGGGTGTTGAAGCCCATCGATCACTCCCCTTGGGAAACCCCTATTGTAACACCCATCAAGCCAGACGGGTAAATCCGAATTTGTGGGGACTACCGGGCCACCTTGAACCACGCCCTGCAGCAGAACGCGTATCCAGTTCCGGTGGTGCAGCACCTCCTCCATTCCCTGGGGGGCGGGAAAGTTTTTGCTAAATTGGATTTAGCTCAAGCATATCAGCAATTACCAGTAGATGAAAAAACGGCACAGGCCCAAACTATTGTGATGCACCATGGTGCCTTTAAATGTACCCGGCTGCAATTCGGAGTTAGTGTAGCCCCGGGGATCTTCCACAGCCTTATGGAAAGGTTATTGCAAGGAATTAAGGGCGTGGTACCCTATTTTGACGATGTATTATTTGCAGCCCCTACAAAAATTTTTTTACAAGACCAGTTAAAATTAGTCCTAAAAAAATTCCAAGAAGCCGGTCTTAGGGTTAAAAAAAACAAATGTAAATTGTGTACTGAAAGTGTTGAGTTTCTGGGGTACCTGATTGATAGCCAGGGCATTCACCCGACCAAGAGTAAATTAAAAGCGATCAAAAACGCTCCCAGGCCACGAAGCAAGACTGATCTCCAGGCGTTCCTAGGCCTCATGAATTTCTATAATGTATTTTTATCGCACAAAGCAACCATCGCTGAACCGTTACACCGATTGTTAGATAAAAAGCAATGTGTTTATGGGGTCACCGGGAAGAACAGGCATTCTGAAATGTTAAAAAACTGCTCACTTCTGACTCTGTACTCATGCAGTATAATGAGACTTTGCCGTCAGTTATAATCTGCGATGCATCGCCTTTTGGGGTGGGCGCCATTTTGAGCCACGTGTTGCCTAATGGGAACGAAGCCCCTGTTGCATATTTTTCAAAGACTCTTTCGAAAACAGAGCGGAACTATGGACAAATTAATAAAGAAGCCCTTGCAATCGTCTCAGCTGTGAAAAGATTTCACGAATATGTGTATGGGAGGGTTTTTACCATTGTGACTGACCACAAACTGTTGCTAGGGATAATAGCCGGGGATAAGCCGACTCCCTACATATTATCCCCTAGGATGACCCGATGGTCAGAATTCTTAGCTGCTTATAATTATCGGTTGCAATATCGGCCGGGGAAAGCCATTCCCCACGCCGACGCATTAAGACGAGCACCGCTTCCAGAGACTCTCAACGATCCAGCACCAACGGTAACCATGTTGCAAATCGAGGCACTCAACTCACCGCCACTGACTGCGAGAGACATCGCGAGAGAAACCAAGTGTGACCACAACCTAGCACGAGTCCTAGGCTGGGTAGAACGCGGATGGCCATTGGACCAAGTATCAGGACTTCACACCATTCAAGTCTAGGCAGACTGAACTCTTCTCCCAGAAGGGCTGTATCATCTGGGGCGATAGAGTCATTATCCCAGAGCGGCTCCAAAAATCGTTGCTGAGAACTTTGTACGAGGGCCACCCCGGCATCGTGCGAATGAAAGCACTCGCACAAAGCTACGCATGGTGGCCGGGCATTGACAAGCAAATTGAACAGTGGGTTAAAGCTTGCTCCTGGTGCCAAGAAGTCAGCAACGCCCCACGAAAGGCCATGCCTACTGAATGGGAGACACCACGTGGACCCTGGTCCCGAATTCACCTGGATTTCGCGGGACCAACCAAGGGCCACACCTTTCTGCTTACAGTCGATGCCTACTCAAATTGGCTCGAAATTCATCGCATGACGACTACGACCTCCAAGGCGGTCATCAAGGTTCTAAACAGACTCTTTGCAACCCACGGACTACCAGAAGTCCTGGTGACCGATAATAGGCCACAGTTTACTGCACTAGTGTTCGAGCAGTATCTCACTGACCGCGGCATCCGCCATGCGCTCACCTCACCTGCGCATCCTGCGACCAATGGCCGAGCAGAACGCATGGTCCAATTTGTGAAGAGAACCTTGCAAAAAGTAGACTACGACAACATTGACGACAAGGTCAATCAAATCCTCTTCTTGCAACACATCACCCCACATAGCGTCACTGGCAGAACTCCTGCCGAACTGCTTATGGGACGAAGGCTCCACTCCCACCTCAACCGGTTGCACCCTGCTTATGAACCGGAGAAACCACTAGGATCCAGTAGCCGCTGTCGCACCTTCCAGATAGGAGACCTCGTGTATGCAAAGAACCTATCGGGCGACCCGTTGTGGGTGGAAGTGACAGTAGTACGTGTAACCGGCCCCAGATCCTACCTTGTGCAATGCCTTGATGATAAACTTTGGAAACGGCATATCGACCAATTACGGTCACGACTTGCAGCAGCCAGTCCGCAACTCCCCTACGACCAAACTGAGGGGGGGGGAGGTATGGAAGATGTGGAAATCCTAGAGAACCCGCTCGAAGGAAACGACGATTTAAATGTAACTCAAGAAGCGGAGCCGGAGGGAGAAACGTTTGCGCCTCAGGGAATTGCAGAAAATGTGGGCAATGACGTGGAAGTGAACTCTGAACCAGAGGCAGCCCCACCACCAAGCGGCGATCTACCTCAGCTGGATTGCAACCAGCCAATACAAAGGAAATCCAAGAGACTGAAAAGACAACCATCCTATTTAAGGGACTATGACTTGAACTAAGGAACCAGGGGGAAGGAGTGTTGTGTATGTATATAAGTAATAAAGTGTGAGCTTGGAGTAAGTGCAGGGTTCTGGCCCTGCACTTCTGATTGGCTGTTAAGCGGCCGGACCGGATTGGCCCGTTCCGGGGAATCCGATTGGCCCTTAATAGAGAGTTCCTATTGGTCATAAAAGCTAACGTTCCTAGCTTGTTATTGGTTAAAACGTTACAAGGGTTGCCTATATAAGGCGGGGTTTACTGTTATTTTGCAGAGAAGTCACTATGTAAATAAAGAGCTGATGTTCACCGTTCAGAGGCTTGTCTCTATTCCTTCTCACCCATGCTCAAACTTAACAAAGAGGGTTAAACAGGGATGGGCTTCAAAAAATTTAGCAACCTGGTTGCTGGGTGGACATGGCCTAGTTGGCCTCCTGCACCATGGCGGGGGGGCGGTTTTGCCCTCCCTGGGCTCCAGAGGCTATCCTCGAGCCTCCAGAGGGCGAAAATGGCCTCCCCAGACTCCGGATACAATCTGGAAGCCCCAGGCTCCAGAGGCTCTCCTGAATTTCTGGGAGGCCCATATTTTGCCCTCCCCGAGCCTCCACACACAACCTGCGCTTACCTGCATCCAAAAAGGGTTGCATGGGGATTCCTGGGAGGGGCAGGGTGGGTGGGTAGGACCAGCCAGGAGTGGGATTTGGGAGTTCGCCAAACTGTGCATCAGCCCACTCCTGGGGATAGACCAAACAGAATTATTTACATTGCAGGGTGCCTTGCCAGTTGTATTATGTTATGAACTAGTAACTGTTCTGATGAGCAGAAGTAATAAGTAAACTTTTCAGAGTTCATCTATGAAAAAAAACAGTAGGTTATGATAATGACTATGTGCCATCAAGTCAGTGTCTACTCTTAGTAACTACTTAAGAAACTGTAGATAAAACTTCTCCAGGAGAAGATTTTTAAAAAATACTTTGGAGAAGTATCTCCAGGAGATATTTCTCCAAAGTAGGCCTTAGGACCTACTTTGCTTTTTCAACATTTCAACAAAAATATTTTTTTAAATCTTCTCTGTATCCAACTAAATAAATCAATATGATCATTAAAATCATCTATAGGCTTGGGGTAATTTTAGAAGATCTACTTTAAATAGCCATGTTTTGGTTTACACTGCTAAAATCCACAATGATCAGGGTGGAATTTTTTTAGCTTAACTGTAAACTTGCTTTGGGGTATTAATTGAATTAAAATCTAGTATGTAAATATTTAATAAATAAACTAGGATACAGTTTACTTCATTTTTGTTCAGTTTGGTTTCCTGGTGTATTTGGAAAACAGACTCCAGTATCCAGATTCAACAGTCAAAACCAATAAGTATGGTTTTCTTAAAAAAAAAAAAAGATGAATAATAACTTGGAAAAGTTTAGCTTGATAGTCTGCCTGAATATTTATCCTCTCTGTTGAAAATACTTCTTTCTAAGTGAACATTAAAAAAAAAAAACAAGCATAGGTATTAAATCTTCATTCACTTAAATTAGTTTCAGATTGATGGTAATAGGATTCTCAAGCTTTGGTAATTGCCATAAACAAGGAAAAGAATCTGCAAGATGGCATTTCTAAATAAGGGGCTTTCTATCCTGTTGATCTTTAAAAATTGAGAAGTCTTTAAATTCATATATTTTTCATACTCTTAACTCATTCTCTTGCTGTTAAATGTATCCCTAATGATCTTTCAAATTTTGCTCAGATCTTTGGAGTTTCCATGTACACAGTTATGAACATCTGATGTACCCCAACTTGATACCTGTGATGTTCCATTGGAGAACTTGTAGCACTCCTGAAATCTGACAAATCAAATCATTTAAATGAAGCACAGCAAACAAGTCATACTGAAACAGCTGTAGGCACAAAATGCAAATATTTGTGGATAGCTTAGACTCCAGAGAAATAATCTTTCTAGGACTGCTGTATTATTTACAATAGTGTCAAAATTTTCATTTTTGTCAACATTGGCAGATGCCATCCATGGGTAACACTTGCAGTATTGTGCTGTATGGGGGAAATGCTAAACATTTGCAGAGAGATTGTGTGTTTGTGAGCTGATAATGTGGCTGGCAAATGGTTTAACAATATTCAGTTCTTCTGGAGCAGTCAGCTGGAATTTACCTGAGGTCTCTTGTATTAGAGACAAAAGGAAGGTCAGAGGAATACAAATGAAAAAGCAAAAAAGATGATTGGCTCCAGAGACTACTGGAGAATAATATAGACATGACAAAATATGATTAATTATATTTTAGACTCAGATAAATCCCCATGAATGACTGCTTGATAAAAGTTTCTAACCTTTCCTGCTATAATGAAATTCAAGATACCATAATTGGGGGCAGAATAAAAAGGATTTTATTCTTAAAACAGCGCTCATGTGCATATTTTAATGTGAGTTCTTTTAAATTGGCAGTGCCCTTTAGAGTCTTGGACTTGGCATGAAAGAAAGCTAAATGACTGGATAAATAGAACAAGGTCCTGGTGAATTCATTAACATAGAACATCACAGTAACTACATCACAAAATGACACTTTCTTTGAGTGGCGGGCAAACTCTGAGGGAAAAGTGCAGCCATGCTGCATGACACCTAGCAACTTATTTAGCATTTCCTTATTCATGGCTGGCCTGAAATATGTCACATAAATCTTGGAGACATGCCATATTGTGAATGCTGGAGCTTGATCTGTTCCAGTTTTTTTTCTGGATCTGTCATCAAGATATTCCATAGTTCAACAAACACTCCTGAGTGTAATTTTGCACTCAAATCCCCAGTAAATACCCTTTTTTAATTTTCAACTTGAGACCTTGAGGGACAACAGTTAAGAAAGCTTTCCCTCTGCAAGAATATTCTATAGAATAACTTGCAATCTACAAGTGCCATATAGTTCCCCAACCCAATTTTTGAAACTCTCATGCTTCTGAAATTTCATAGCAAATCTTAGGGGCATGATTTCATATGTGTTTAAAATTAATATTAATATATTTGTAAATATTATTAATTAACAATATTATTAAATGAATAATGAAGAGTCAAAAATATTGGCTACTATAGGGATTTTAATCTTCTACTAGCTTAAACATATTGTCCTAAAACATCCTCTCAACACCTTAAAACTAGGCCCAAATTCAGCCTTACTCTTAATCCTGTCTCTTTGAAGACTTGACTGCCTATAATAGTAATAACTTAAAATGAACACAATCAGTGGTGGGATTAAAAAATGCTTACTACCGGTTCTGTGAGTATGGCTTGATGGGCATAACATGGCTTGGTGGGCGTAGCTTGGTGGGCATGGTAGGGGAAGGATACTGCAAAATCCCCATTCCCTCCCTACTCCTGGGGGAAGGTTACTGCAAAATCTCGTTCCCTCCCCACTCCACTAACCTGCTTTCCAGCTCCCTTCTCCTGTGCAAGAAGACCCAGCCAATCAGCTGGGACTCGGGAGGCAGAGAATAGATGGGAGCGGGGCCAATCAGAGGTGGTATTTGCCAGTTCTCCGCACTACTCAAAATTTCTGCTACCGGTTCTCCATAACTGGTCAGAACCTGCTGAATGCCACCTCTGAACACAATTCCTAATCACAACAAAGTAGCCTGCTTTAAAAGATGCTTTCGAGGGCTTGCCAGTCTTACTGTATTTTCATTTTCCTTAAACTATACAGAAGCTGTCTAACAAAAAAAACACCTGTCTTTGTTTTTAGTTCCAGTTAATGGTAGAGGAAGGATGCTGCAAAATCCCCATTCCCTCCCTACTCCTGGGGGAAGGTTACTGCAAATCCCGTTCCCTCTCCACCCCACTAATTGCTTTGTACATATTGCTCTTAAATATTGTGATATATATGTATATCAGCTTGACTATCCAGGACAGAATACTTCATTGGTGTGATGGCAATTACTGTGTAATTACTTTAATGGATATTTGAGGAGAACCTAATAATCTGTGCTAATAAATATATAACAACTCAAATAGCATTTTTTCATAGGTACAATAATTATATGTATATGGACATAGATATCTCACATCCACTATAAGTTTGTGAATCTAATATCACAATGATTCATCACCCACATTGCCCATAATATTTAATTGTTTGAAAACTCTGGATCAGCTTAGTCCTGCTTCATGGAATTAAATTAATTAATTAAATAATAGAATTAGCATAAACAACTTTTCTTAGATGAGGATCAATATGTTTTTCAATAATAAGCTTTATATTAAACAGTGAACCACAGATTCAGTTATATTTCTGAGTTAGGGAGACTGAAACTTGGATTCAGGCTTGAAATAATTTTTAAGATTTTAAACTATTTAGGGAAGGAGATTGTAGAATTTATTTTGAGGTTGTAAATTGCCTAGAATCGTCTTGCAGTGAGATGGACAGCAAACCAATTAAATACATACCTACACACATACATACATAAAGAGAGCTTCTAGAACCACGGGTTACTCACCCTCTTGTTTTTGAATATAATTTTCTTCTTTTTAAGATTTATAGAACATAAACAAAAATCTTCAAAATGTAATTCACCTTAACTTAATAATGAATGAAAATGAATGATAAACAGAAGGACAACCTATTGTAAAACATTTAAAGTCCTCTGACATTGAGGGCACATATGGAAGGATTATGTCATGTATCACTGGAAAATATTTGCACATTTTGTTTGAGCTTGTAGAATAATGTCCTTCTAGAACAAAAGGAGTCATTAATTCCATGATTAAGACACTATTTCTTTGCTTAACAGTAACTAATCTGTTGTTATTTTTTAATTTCATTGATTTGGTGAAAGATGCATGATAACCTTAATTATTCATTCCTAACTTTTTAGTGCTCGGACTATGACAAATGATATTGCCTTGGGCAGCATGGTTGACAATTAGAGACCCTAATTGGTTTCTAGGGAAAAAGGGAATGTTGGAAGTCTTTGTAAGTCATTTTTCATCTCCCCCCACTGAATGCTGAACAAAAAAACAATTGCCTTTGTAAAAAGAAGGGGATTCTTGAAATGGTGCTTGCAAGCGGGACTAGCAATTAAGATACTAGGTTCAAATTCCCACAAAGTCTAAGAGAACCATAGACATCACACACTTTATTTTCATGTCACAATACCTTCCTCAGATATGATAACTAAGATGGTGAGATTTGATTTCCAAGACCTCTGGGAAGACAAGGTTATACTCCCTACATGCATAAGTATTTATAATAACATAATTTGAGATGATGACCTCATACAATGATCATTCAATTTCATAGAGAAGATGAAAGAAGCCCCTGAGGAAAAATTAAAGTTGTACTGGACCCTGGTGCCAAAAGTAAGCTAAATGGTAAAGGGTAATCCTGGTCCAGAGACACCCCAATCTTTTTCATCAGAATTGCAATTCTCAAACTTGTTTTTATAGAAAAGCTCTTGCCAAAAGTCAAGTTTATCCTGATTGGTCTTGTTGTGTGACACCTAATGCCAAATTGATTATTTGTTTAATAAATAAATAAATCAATATCAAATGTCAATTTTTGATTCTTTTAAATCTACAGTAGTTTCTGGCCTACTCTGCTTGCCACATTTTTACCGTTTTCTCTCTTGGCTCTGCCTAGATAAGATTGTCAACTTATCATTAATAGTATTTCATTGAAAGGTTGTTCTGGATTGTTATCAATATACTCATGATTTCTATTCAATAGAATGGAAGTTGATTCATATAATTTAGCTAGTCAACTATAGAATGTGGCAACCTTCAAGGACACAGATGAAAGAAAAGGCAGTTGAATTTTAATTATTCTGCTGAAAGGGACCACTAAGCAAAACTTTGAACTTGCTCTTGGTAAATTGCATTATCTTTTTTTTTTCAATCACAGATTAAGGGGAATATATTAATTTGTTTTTTGTATGAATTTAAACAGAGTCGGACATGGTTTTTCATAGATGCTTGATAAATGTTATTTATTTCATTTGTATGCATGAATGCAGGCCATACTATTGTCAGCTGAAACAATGTAGTCTCTCTCCCTTCTGTTGTTTAGAAATAGCAAGTGGCAAAGAGTTCTTGCTTACTTACTGACTTTGTGGGTCCCTTACACCACCATCTAAATTGGGTAGGTAAACAGGCTGCTCAGAAACAGATTGTAATCAAAGCAAGCTAAGCTCTCGTTCTTTCTCATTTGCCTCAATAACAACAAACTGGATAATTTAAAATAATGAACATAATAAACACAACATCTGGTTTCCATAATAGAAGTAAAGCACAACAAAAAGCAAGATTAAAAAGATTAACATAAAACTTCAACCAGGTAAGAAATCTTCATGGGCTTGATGTCACATATTAAAAACTCAGGACATATAAAAACTCCACTCTGTTCTGAAAGGGTATTACAGATAAATTTTGGGTGTGAACACCAACCCTGGCATTTGTCTGAAAATATCAGTTCACAATGACAAATCAGCTTGACCTGAATATATAATGTCCTGATGTGGGGAAAAAATTCTCATCTCCAGATCTTTTCCTGGGGATACCTAAAACTGATAATGATGATGTGCATTCATGGAAGCTAGGTAAGAAATGTCTGAATGTCTGGATTTGTTGTGGTTTAAATATCAGCAGTAGATAGAGCTCGGGATTATATCCTTAAACATTTTTAAATATACATATGTGTTAAATCAAATCAAACTCTTTATTACAATCCTAGACCAGCATAATAAAAATAAAATAAAACCATTAATAATTTTAAGGCTACAAATATATAATACACAAGGCTAAAAATACTTTTAGAACTATACATATGAGTACAGTTAAAGACACTGAGCTTGTCAGCTGGAAAGCTGATAGCCTAGCTTTGAGACCTGAGCAATAAGTGATTGGGTAAACTCCTGTTCTTTCTCTGGCTCCTGCCCACCTAGAAGTTTGAAAACATGCAAATGTGAGTAAATAAATAGGTACCATTTCTGTGGGAAGGTAACAGCATCCCATGCACCTTGATGTATAATCATGCTGGAAACCTTTCTTTATCTGTACCTGTACCTATAGCCATACACACACAGAGAAAGAGTATATGTATACATTATGTTTATATGGATGTGTGTGTATAGTATGCGTGTGTGTACGTATATGCATACATATGTAATATATATACAACAGTGATACAACAGTGATTGATCTCATTTGAGACAATGACGAATCCGCATACAGACAGGAGGTTGTTTACCTTGCCTCATGGTGTAACTGGAATAATCTGGAACTGAACACACTCAAAACCATAGAAATGGTGGTAGACTTTAGGAGAAACCCTCCCATACTACCACCTCTTACAATACTAGACTACAGTATCAACAGTAGAGACTTTCAAATTTCTAGGTTCTATTATATCACAAGACCTAAAATGGACACTGTCGTGTCCGCAAAAAGACGCCAGGAGTCGGTGACTACGTTTCAAGCTCTTTATTTAACAGTTGTGAACCGAACCGGCGAAAAGGAAAAAGCCCGTGGCTTTTATCCCTTTCGCCGCGGCGGCCACGGCCAATGGCAGCGTTTCAAGTCTCCCGCTCTTGGAGTGAGCCAATCACGGGAGACTTTCAACGGGCCAATCGGCGCGGCTCGCCTGGCCAATTAGAAATCCCCGCGCTTTAGCCAATCAAAGCGCGGGGATTTCGAGTATGTAAATTAGGGACAGAACACCCCTCCCCTCTTGGTACAGTCTTTACGTTGCGTAGTCACGTAGGTAGGCGGGGCTCCGTCTAGTCCTACTTGACCTGCGCAACTCAGTTGCAAGCTGGATTTCGACCGGAGCGGTCGAGTTTTTGGCCGCTCCTTCTTCTGTGCGAACCGGTTGGATGATCGGGCCGGTTCTTTCTCCGTGGCTCCCACCTGGGCCTTCCGGGTTGGTTGAGCCACGGGTCTCGCCGCTCCCGCTTGGTCTTTCCGAGTCGGTCGAGCTGGCTTGGTGTTTCTTCTCCGGTGGGGGATCGCGATGGCTGCGTTCCGGTAAGTACTGCTGGTTTATTTTTTCTTGCGTTTGTTTATTCAGGTATTCCCTCCCCCCTTGGTTCGTTTCTTGGGGGGTGGATTCTGTTGCCAACCGTGACCTGAGTTGGTCAATGTGTCGTTTCCAGGCTCGCCCATCTGTGGTTTGGAGCCGGTATGAGCGCGGGCCTGTGATTTGGGTGATGACGGCTGGGATCCATAGAGGGTCCCCTGTCAGGTTTTTCGCATACACGAGGTCTCCGGGTGCGAATGTTTGGTATTTTGAACTTGAGTCTGGGGGCCACTCCGGGTTATACGTTGGGTGTAACCTGTCGAGTGGGGACCTCAGCTTCCTACCCATTAGTAACTCGGCTGGGCTTTTGTTGGTAGTGGTGTTCGGGGTGATGTGTTGTATAAAGAGGAGTCTGTTAATTTTGTCTTGGATCTCCCCGTGGTCCATTTTCCGGATGGTTTTTTTGGTAAATTGTACCATCCGTTCCGCCCTACCGTTCGCCGCCGGATGCGCCGGTGCTGTTAATGTGTGGCGGATGCCCCTCTCCGCCAGGAATCTCTCGAAGTCGAGGGAAGTAAACTGGGGCCCGTTGTCGGAAACGACGATGTCTGGGAGGCCGTGTGTTGCAAAGAGTTTGCAAAGTTCTTTGATTACGGCCTCCGTGGTGGTAGATTTCATGTCGCTTACCTCCAACCAGTTGGAGTAAGCGTCAACTGTTATTAGAAAGGTATGCCCATTTGTGGGACCGGCAAAGTCCAAATGAATTCTGGACCAGGGCCCCCTCGGTGTTTCCCACTCTAGGATGGGTGCTGCGGGTGGGCTGGGTCTAGTCTCCTGGCATCGCTGGCACCAAGCTACCCAGGCCTCTATTTGTTTGTCGATCCCTGGCCACCAAACGTAACTTCTGGCCAGGGCTTTAGTTCTGACGATGCCAGGATGCCCCTCATGCAACAATTCTAAGACCCTCCTTTGCAGCCTGTCCGGGATGACCACCCTGTCACCCCATAAGATACACCCCTTAAGTAGCGAGAGTTCGGTTTGGCGGTTTTTAAATGTCTTAATGGATTCGTCATTGTCCCTTTCTGGCCAACCTTTTTCCACCCAATGCAAAACCCACGCCAGACGCCTGTCTTTAATAGTCTCCCGGGCAATGTCTGACGCGGTTATGGGCAGGTTGGGCAGGTTTTCAATGTTCAGGGTGTTTGTCGTTGGTGCTGGGTCAGGGTCAGAGTCTGGTAACGGTGAGCGGCTTAAAGCGTCCGCGTGCGAAATCTTCTTACCCGGCTTGTGTATTAGTTCGTAGCTGTAGGCTGCCAGGAACTCGGACCACCTTGTCATCCGGGGCGACAAAATGTTCGGGGTGGCTCGATTTCCTGCAAGGATGCCCAGCAACGGCTTATGGTCTGTCACAATGATAAAAGGGCGGCCGTAAAGGTATTCGTGGAACCGCTTAACGGCAGCAACTATAGCCAAGGCTTCTTTGTCCAGCTGGCTATAGTTCCGCTCTGGCTTGGTTAGGGTCCTGGAAAAGAATGCGATGGGTGCTTCTTTTCCGTCCGGAAGGGTATGGCTGAGGACAGCACCGACGCCGAAAGGTGATGCGTTGCAAGTGACGGCCAGGGGCAAGGTTTCGCTGAATTGGATCAGGACGGCGTCGGAGGTGAGGAGGTCTTTGGTTTTTTGGAAGGCGGCTTGCTCCCGTTTCCCCCAAGTCCAGGTTGCCGCCTTATCCAGGAGCCTATGCAAAGGTTCTGCCGCCGTTGCCTTTTGGGGTAGGAAAACATTATAAAAGTTCAGCAACCCCAAGAAAGCCTGTAGTTCCGTCTTAGACCTAGGGGTGGGGGCTTCTTTGATAGCTTTTACTTTTTTACTTGTGGGGTGGATGCCGTGCCGGTCTAGAAGGTAGCCCAAGAATTCCACTCGCTCCGTGCACAGTTGGCATTTCTCCCTTTTTACTTTAAGTCCCGTTTCTTTAAATTTGGTTAAGACCTCTCTGAGTCGGTTTTCTAATTCGGCTTCGTTTGGCGCCGCTACTAATACGTCATCGAAATAGGGCACCACCCCCTTGATGCCCTGCAGCAAACGTTCCATCAGGCTCTGAAAGATGCCTGGTGCCACGCTGACTCCGAACTGGAGTCGGTTGCACTTGAAGGCCCCCCGATGGGTAACG